>OZ017741.1:286398900-286998900 GCA_963969285.1 Odontomyia ornata | reverse complement strand
CGGTCCATAGAATGTATGTTTTGAAGTCGGTCCATAGAATGTATGTTTTGAAGTCGGTCCATAGAATGTATGTTTTGAAGTCGGTCCATAGAATGTATGTTTTGAAGTCGGTCCATAGAATGTATGTTTTGAAGTCGGTCCATCGAATGTATGTTTTGAAGTCGGTCCATCGAATGTATGTTTTGAAGTCGGTCCATCGAATGTATGTTTTGAAGTCGGTCCATCGAATGTATGTTTTGAAGTCGGTCCATCGAATGTATGTTTTGAAGTCGGTCCATCGAATGTATGTTTTGAAGTCGGTCCATCGAATGTATGTTTTGAAGTCGGTCCATCGAATGTATGTTTTGACGTCGGTCCATCGAATGTATGTTTTGAAGTCGGTCCATCGAATGTATGTTTTGAAATTCGTTCTAACGAATGTTATCAAAAAAAAAAAATAAATTAATTTCAACCATTGCACACGCTATAAAAAAGTGCGGCCCTGATCGATACTTTTGAAGCAAACAAGTCATGAATAGGTTGACGCGGTCGCGTTTGCAAACGAGGAAAATTTCACATATTTGGAATATTTGTGATGTTTTTTTCTAACAAAGTTTGACGATGATACTAAGTTTAGTGAAAATTAACGGAATTAAATTTAATGCGCGATGATGGGCTAAAAATGGTTTCTTACCCATACTGCCGTGACCTTCACAGCTGTAATTACGTTAATTGGAGTGTATAATAATGAATGCGAAGTTAGTTAAAATTCTTTTGCCTTTTATGTTTTTACGAACTTTTGGGGTACGTGCCCCTCACCCTGAAAGCGACAATTATATTTCCATCTTTCACGATACCAAGTACACCTGTGACTGTGCGCATTCTAATGAAAATTTTGTAGTGTTTTCAATTGCCTTATGGATCCCCAACGAAATTTTCAAAGTTGAAACAGTGTACCGAAAACAGGAGTGCAAGGGGGCACCACTTCCACTTGGATGCCCCACTCTTATTTGGGGGTCACAAGTAATAAAAAGCAAAGACGAGATCCTCTCAAGTCTGGTGTGAGTTCACCAGGCTCAGCCTGTCGTTTTGCTTTAGTATTCCATCCCTTCGGTAGGTTACTTTGGCCTCGATACCGTCAGATCAAGTTGTTTGATTGTTTATTTCGTGAATGCGATTTGTTTTTGTAGTGGACCCCTGTGCTGGTCTAAAGAACCCGCAATATGACACCACCCCATGACACCGCCCCACAACACCCCAAAAGTAGCCTGCCAGTGCACTCACGCGGAAATTTTTTTTTCAATTTTTACGTACATTAGAAGCAAAAATTCAGCGTTGCGTAAACGCAACGTTGTGAATCCGGTTCATATACATTAATAATAAAAATGATTTTTTATACTCCTGAAAATGTACTTTGTTAATAATAAAACACCCAATTTAAGAAATCATCAATATATTGTGCTTATTGTACAGAGAGAGTGAGCCTAACACAAAAAAAAGTGAATTAATAAGTAAAAAAATCTAATTTCAACTTATTTTATGAGAATCAATTGTGCATTTTTGGTGTAAATGAACTCCATCCTTATTACAAATAAAAATTGTCTGACGTTGCTTCCCTGCACTTTCAGCAATAACGTGTCCGATATTGTCATACCGAGCATCGGGATCCATATTAATTAGCGACCTTAGTCCTTCCTGGTTTTTTCGGCATACTTTCATATTTTTTTGGCGTGTGCTGGATAACTGATCTTGTAAACGTCAGTAAATATTCCGTATATCTACCTTGCCTGGCAAATAGCCAAGCGTTATTCATGCAAGTATTCAACAGGAAGCTGAATGATGAAAAATACCATTTTCTTCCACGAATGTGAGTACGGTACAAAGATAGATTTTCGTCGAGCCGATCTGCTCCACCTATGTACTTATTGTACATAGTGAAAACTTCAGGAATGGGAACTAAAACCTTTTTCTTGTCCGCTGCTGAATATCTTTCCACCTTCTTTTGAGGAAAAACGCCAAATTCATTGGAAGCAATTGAAAAAACTCCATTGTCTTACCACCTTACAAGAATTATGTTATACTCGTCATGCAGAAAATGCTCGCGTTAACCTCTTGTTTGGTTTTTTGAAAACTTTAATATCAGATATTGGGCAGCTTTCTAGCCTGTTGGCTCCAATGGTTCCTGTTGCTGAATGCCCCCTTTTCCCTGTTTCCTCCTTCAGTCACAGTGAAGTGAAGAAGTTGTGATAATTTCTGTCCAGTATATTCGCTTTCCATCTTATTTAAAAATGTTAGCACAACTTCTC
The DNA here is from genome assembly GCA_963969285.1 of Odontomyia ornata. Classification (NCBI taxonomy): domain Eukaryota; kingdom Metazoa; phylum Arthropoda; class Insecta; order Diptera; family Stratiomyidae; genus Odontomyia; species Odontomyia ornata. The sequence goes on along the minus strand of OZ017741.1, from coordinate 286,996,615 downwards.
CTCGCAAACCAAATTCAGCTTTATACGTAGCAGCTATTTTGTCCCCTGTTTTACCTTGGTAAAGATTTGCAGTGCATGCGTAGCCCAACCAAGATGCAGCAATCCAAGCTTTCTAGCCCGAACGTAACGGTTTGCCACGTATATATTTCTTTGTCGGATGTCTACCATAATATGGTACCATTGATTCGTCAATTGAAATGCTACTAGGTCCAAAAGCTTTTCCAAAAGTAAAAATTTTTTTATTCAGCCGTCTGAGTGGTCGTATTTTGGGAAACTTGTCTCTTTTAGATATTGCAGTGCTATCTGCAAGATGAATATATTTCATTATCTCATCAAAGCAATTCCGGCGCATTGAGTTTATGATGAGCTCATTTCTTGAGTCTGATTCATTAGACCAATACAATCTGTGTCGTGAAACGCTGTTATACCCAGATAGAAGAAGAATTCCTATGAATACTTTCATTTTGTCTGTTTCGATTGAAAACTGGTGGTCTCCTCTTTAGTGTGCATATTTGATAAATTGATTTGATAAAAGTTGAATCAAATCTTCATCAAGAAACAATTGGAAGATTTCAAATGGACTTCTGGGATATCGGCAGCAGTAGTTCATATAAAGTTGGCTGACTTTCTTCATTCTTCAATAAATCTTTGCACTTCCAATTCCTATATTTCTTCTTTCCTTTTTTAACATCTTGAATAGATTTTGTTGTGTTAACTATTGCTGAAGAAGTCATTTGTCTTCCGGGTAAATTTTGAAATTGAACATCTTCCCAAATCTTCATCAGTTATACCTTCGTTATCTGGAAGTGATATGTACACAGTTATGTTTTTCAGACTCAATGATAATTAAACCTGGATCTAGGTTTTCGTTGTCCGTTTCATCTTCAGGCAGAGGCTTTTCAAGCTCCCCCGAAATTTTGTCGGGTGTAAGTGGTCTGAAATCAAATATATTACGGTGTCAATAAATTTATATTTGAAAACTAGTACAAAAACTTTGTTATTTGCGCAATATTGGGTACCCACTGTTGTTTTTTGAATTTAACAAAGAATTTTGTAGAAAATTCAAAGAAAACTGGTAAAACTTTTAGTAGGAACTGTGCAGTCACATCAAATTCATTATAAAATATCAATGTGACAATAATATTGTCGCGTGTTTTGTTTGCGGCCAATAATTTTAATGTTCCGGGAAAGTGAAAATGCAATGTCTTTTAAATTAAATTAAAAGAGTTTATTCACTAAAAATGCACAAAACACTAATTTAACTATTTCACAACTTGTCTATTAATTATAATTTTCACTTTGTCTATAAATTTCTCTAACAACTGTCTTCACTTAACAATCAACGAAAATAACTTTACTATAACTCGATCAATATCGCTTTCCAATTCGCACTCCACACTATCGCGGTTCTAATGAATCCCCCCATTCATTCAGTTCGCATTCATATGGGGTCTCTAGTCATTCAATCCATTTCTCGTACATTGGTGAACTAGCTGGAAAATTCGAGCAGCTTAATGAATGGGCAGTGATGTTGATCATGCTTGGCGGGTTTTCGAGTACATTCGTTTGTTGATGTTCTTAATGGTTGTGAAAACAATTGCGACAGTAGCTCGCAGAATTATTCGTACATGTAACACTGCCCCCATTTCAGTTCTTTTCGTCCCCCGAAAAGATGTGTCGCCAGTTGTAGTCAATTCTTCCTGGATGTAATATGGGGAAAGACGGTCCAGGTGCACGATTTTCAGTTTGGCTCTTGGCTTACGGTATTCCTGTATGCGGTATACGACGTCGTTGATTCGCTTTATACCTCGGTATGGTCCCTCCCAATTATGCTGCAAATTTGGAGACCTACCCTTTCGCCATTGTGGGTTATATAGCCACACCGTCATCTTGCTGGAAGCCAGTGGAATTTGCCTTTAGATCATAGCTGGTCTTCATGCGGTCAGTAGCAGATTCAGGGTGTTTTCGCACTGTCCGATGTATCTGGTTGAACCGTTGTCTTAGCTCACCTGCATACTCCGAGATCGTTTGGGATTTCTCAGGGGGTGTTCCGTCGATGCATGTTCAGCAGCTCTGTACGCCATCAAAAATAATGGGATATGTCGGTCCCAGTCCCTTTGGTTCTCGTCAAACATCTTGGCGAGGTGTTTATTGAGCGTACCGTTGAAACGTTCGACCATTCCATCGGGTCGGAGATGCAGCGGTGTTGTCCTCGTTTTCCGTATTCCCAGCAGCTCACACATTTCGCTTAAAGCTAGTGACTCAAAGTTTCGGCCTTGATCCGAATATAGTTGGCGAGGTACGCCGTACCTACTGACCCAATTTAATACTAGGTGTTCGGGTACGGAAGTTGCTTCCTAGTTGGGAATGGGGTAGACCTCGGGCCACTTGCTGAAATAATCGGCCACAACCATCGTGTACCAATTTCGCCATTCGGATTCAGGAAAGGGTCCCCCGATGTCAACAGCAATCCTTTCAAATTGTACCCCCACGTTATATGTTTGCGTTTGTCCTCTCAGTTGTCGCTTTGGACCCTTGATGGAAGCGCAAATCGTGCATCTACAGCACCAGTCTTCTACGTCTTCTCGAGCGTGGAGCCAGTAAAACGTTTCCCGCAATTTCGCTAAGATTTTGTTAACACCAAGGTGGCCTCCCGAGGATCCTTCGTGCATCTCCTTAACCACATCCTGGATTCGGCTTTTGGGAAGTATAGTTTGCATCCTATAGGAGCTGCCATCCGCCGTTTCCCATTTCCACTTGAGTGCGCCACCCTCCACCTGAAGGGAGTTCCATTGTGCCCAATAGCTTTTCAGGGTTGCGCCTTCCACTCAGGTCGCCCAGTTGTCTCCTTCCATACGAGCACTAGTCCGATGTCTTCATCAGTTAACTGGGCATTTCGAATCTCCTCTGGTGACCAACCTTCATCAAATTCGGCCGTTATCAATCGCAGATCAACGGGCTCCTGTTCTTCAATCCGTCGGCAATGCTTACAATTAGCTAGACATGGACGACGAGATAGGGCGTCAGCATTTCCATGAAATCCACCCTTCCGAAAAACAATTCCGTAGTCATATAACTGCAATCTTTCGATCCATCTCGCAACTTGTCCCTCGGGATTTTTAAAGTCAAGTGGCCATCTCAGCGATGCATGGTCCGTTCCAAGAACAAATTTCTGGCCATATAGGTACTTGTGGAACTGCTTGGTGGCCTCTATTATAGCCAATAGCTCCTTCCTGGTTACGCAGTAGTTCCTCTCATTTTTTGAGAGAACTCGACTGTAATACGAGAGGACTCTTTCTTCGCCATCGATCTGCTGGGAGAGTAAGCTCCAATACCGCCGTTGCTTGCATCGGTGTCAACTGCAAACATTTTTCCGGGTTTCGGATATGCCAGCACAGGTGATCCACACAGCTTTTCCTTCAGGTTCTCAAAGGCTGTCTGGCATTGTTCATTCCAGACATACGGACAATTTTTCTCGGTTAACTAATGGAAACACTACTATTTTGGCAAAGTCTTTGACGAATCTTCGATAAGTTGCCAGACCCAGAAAACTTCGTAGTTGGCACTTTTTGTTTGGTGTTCGCAAGCTTTTCACGGCTTCAATTTTCTCAGGGTCTGTTTTGACCCCTTCTGCTGATACGACGTGTCCCAGGTATTTTATTTCAGCTGCGAAAAGGGTACACTTGTCGGGACAAAGTTTCAAATTTCCCAGTCAAAATCGGGAGAAAACCTCTTCTAAATTCCGCACATGCTCTTCGAACGTTTTCCCGATAACAATGATGTCATCTAGGTACACCAAGCAGGTTTTCCAGGATAGGCTTCATAGCACGTATTTTATCAGGCGTTTGAAAGTGGCTGGAGCATTGCAAAGCCCAAATGGCATCACCACGAATTGCCACAATCCGGTCCCAACTGAAAATGCGGCCTTCTCTCGGTCCTTCTTGTCGATTTCTACCTGCCAGTAGCCACTCTTGAGATCGAGTGTAGAAAACCATTTTGCGTCTGCTAAAGTATCCATGATGTCATCGATGCGTGGGAGCGGTAACTATCTTTCTTAGTGACGTCGTTAAGGTGCTTATAGTCGACACAAAAGCGAGTGCTACCATCCTTTTTCTTTACAAGAACTACTGGCATGGCCCATGGACTGACAGAAGGCTCGATAATGCCTTGTTTTTCCACGTCCGAGGTCAGTGCGCTCACTTCTCCTTGTTTGGCTATAGGAAGACGTCTCGGTGCTTGTCGTAATTGGCTTGGCTCCCTGTGTATCTATGACGTGTGTTACCATACTCGTTCGGCCATGGTCATCCGGGCTTGTTGAGATGTCACTGTACTTGGTGACCAGATCAGAGGCTCGCTTGAATAGCTACACTGGCAATTTGACCTGCTTCAATATTGCAGACGTGGATTCCCGGGCTTTGTCTGCGTCTTGCCGCCTTTTCCAATGATGGCCGTGAGTGGCTTCCAAAGAGGTGATGGTGGAAACAGGCTGGCAGCTGCCGATGACTTCTCCCGCCTTGATGCTTGTGGTTGAGTCTGCGATGTTAAGGACTCTAACCGTCACATATCCGTGCCTTATAGATCTTACAAGGCTTCGCAATCAAACTGCGCAATGCGGACGTTTTCATTGGCTCTATCAGATAAGATCGGTGGTCTCCAGAATCACCATCAAGCTTGGCCCATACAATACTTTCGGGAGAATTTGGTAAATCAGTGTCGGTACATACTACCACATTTATCTTGGAAATTTTGACGCTGGGATCCTCCATCAGTACTTCTACATTCTGCCATTTCAATACACGTTTGCCCAAATCCAACGTGATTCCATATGGTTGCAGAAAATCCATTCCGAGAATGCAGTCATCCATAATGTTCGCGACCAGAAAATTATGTCGGAACACAAGGTCTCCCAACTGTATCTGGAGGTTGACCTCTCCATGAACAGGTGCAGTTTCTCCCGTAGCTGTCCGTGGTGAGAAAATTCTGCCCTTGTGAATTTGTTGCTGTCTCACTAGGTCTGGTCGGATAATCGATTGGGTTGCACCAGTATCGATTGTTATGGTGCAATGTTCTCCGTCAACTTGACCCAGAAGGCATAAGTCCGCTCCTCCACGATGTAGTCTTAACACGGTGATGGTAGTGCTTGGGACGTCGCTCCTCCTAGCCAACCTTTGTCTAACGAAGTTAACCCCGTCAGTTTGAAGGGCTTCCATTCTGGGCTCCTGACTCGGTCTGGATTTCCTCCACCCTGGACAATAGCTCGATTTTCTTCGCTTCTTGCAATCTCCTTGCAAGTGCCTCTTCTCACCGCAATTCCAGTATCTAGACGCAACATTTACATGCGGGTCTCGCTCAATTTCCACGCGCTCACATCTGCACTCGTCTGTCACTAACTGGCGAATCCGGGCAGTGGTATGTGCCACATTTTTCGCTACCTCAAAGTTTAGACTATTAGCCAATGCGTCTTTAACTGTTTGCTTTTGAGCTAAGCGCACGGCTTGTTGCAATTCCTGGTCTTTTAATGCACTGATGAATGCTTCTGTTGCTGCGTCATCTCGATGTTCTGGGTCATAAGCTAGGTAAGCCAAAAGTGCCAGTCGCTCAATGTCTTGTGCTAGCTGCTGTAAGGTTTTGCCAGACTTCTGCATCCGATGCCGTAGCTGTGACCGATAAATCTTCGTTCCTGGTCATTCCAGTGATTTATCCGAGCGGCGGCTTCAAAACTGGGTTTTGTAAATACTCCAGACCGTTTGCCCGTCGAAGATTGGTGCTTGCACGTTTATGGATGTGTTTGTGCTGTGGTTATAAGTGGAGCTGGTGAGGTGGTTACTACTGCCTTCACTGCTTCCAAGTCCTTTTTTCACTTTTTCCATCTCATGGTTCATTCTCTCCTCGACTTGGCTGATTTCAAGGTTGATTCTCTCCTCGACCTGGTATACCTTTTTCTCGACGCATTTAATTTGGTTGTTAAGACTACTGAGCTCCGCTTTTATTTCGGTTGGCTGTTTCTCAAGCTTCTGTGTGATGTCTGCCTTGATTTCGAGCACTTGATGGTCTAGCTTTGCTGATTGTTCACTTTGCTTCGCTGATTGTTCACTTCGCTTCGCTGATTGTTCACTTAGCTTCGCTGATTGTTCAGCTAGCTTCGCAATTTGACTGGATGACACCAGCATTAACATTTGCATCATTGCATCTTCTGGTTCCTCTGATTTTGGCATTTCTGCGTCTCCCTTAAGCTCCGCCATGGTAAATTCATTTATTTTTATTATTTTATTTATTTTTTTTTCACCAGTTTCTATGTTAATTTGCACTTTAAAATTGTTTAAACGTTTTCTCTTCCAAAATTTTCTTTCTCACTTCTTGACACCACTGTCGCGTGTTTTGTTCGCGGCCAATAATTTTAATGTTCCGGGAAAGTGAAAACGCAATGTCTTTAAGTTAAATTAAAAGAGTTTATTCACTAAAAATGCACAAACACTAATTTAACTATTTCACAACTTGTCTATTAATTTTAATTTTCACTTTGTCTATAAATTTCTCTAACAACTGTCTTCACTTAACAATCAACGAAAATAACTTTACTATAACTCGATCAATATCGCTTTCCAATTCGCACTCCACACTATCGCGGTTCTAATGAATCCCCCCATGCATTCCGTTCGCATTCATATGGGGTCTCTAGTCATTCAATCCATTTCTCGTGCATTGGTGAACTAGCTGGAATATTCGAGCAGTTTAATGAATGGGCAGTGATGTTGATCATGCTTGGCGGGTTTTCGAGTACATTCGTTTGTTGATGTTCTTAATGGTTGTGAAAACAATTGCGACAGTAGCTCGCAGAATTATTCGTACATGTAACAATATTATTTGCATCTTACTTCTCTTTGCTTGAGCTCATACGAGAACAAAATGTACTGAATTTCCAAATTGCGAAACAAAATAGAATTTTTAATGAAAAACCCGTTTAAAGTTCACTATCTAAACCTTTGAACAGCTAAATTCGAACTGAGAATGAATTTGTACGTCTACGAAACATAACAGAACAAGCGTGTTCAAAGTTATAAACATACTTTTTGCATTGCGTGAAGTCAACACTGGGAACAAATGGGGTCAATTCACTTCAACATATAGGCAAAGGAACATACAAGCTATTAAACTTCCTTAATAAATACAAACTACAAATTGCATTCAAAACTGACATTAGAAACACTCTCAAACAAAAACCTGAATGACACATTCAGGGTACGAGAAAAGCGGCATGTATAAACCGGTGTGCAAGGACTACGTCATGGTCGACATAGGACGCAAAACATGGAAACTAATGGCAAGATAAAAAGAGTACTCATGTTCTTACTTACACATGATGTGGTGAAGGGGAAGGACAAATGTGCGAAAAATTGGTGCTTTCTCTTAGTCTCGCGATTGAATGTCTCTAGTCTGAGAAATTCAAAAAATCATGTTAACAGGTCTTTAGTATAACAACGACAAATACCTTCGAATTCAAAATTCGCTCGACCTTTTTAAGAGTGGGATTCATAAATTTCACCTTTTTTCCAAATAAAATTGAATGAGCACCCTTGAACTCAATGAAATGAAATATTTGGGTAATACTACAGTAGGTTATTCTATTTTGCAAGTTTCATGAAAATAGAGTTAGTTCACGAAATATATAGCCACTGGAATCTTTGCCGATTACCCGAACAACATAGGGTTTTCATCCTTTATGAGCTTTGGGTCGATCTAGACCTGTATTTTTGATTGGATCTTCTCAAAATTTTCAAATACGATGAATGACATAAATATTTGATGATACTCATTATATTGTATCAAAATATGGTGGCCGGTCGAGATGCAGTAACAATGGTTTTTCTTGAAAAATAATTATTGAATGGTTTGTTGGTGTCTGCATATCATATATTGAGTACAAAACTCTTCTGACAGGAGCATAGTCCTGTCTACTCATCTTGATTAAATTTGGCAGTGTTTAAAAATTTCGCAGAAATGCTTCCATGACTTCTTATCAGAAGGGTGCCTGTTGAAGTGACGGCGGTTTCGGCGAGGCTTAGGAGACTGGCACCACTGTTCATAAAACTGTTGAATTGGTTCGAAATGGAATGTGACTTTCAGTTACATCTCTAATTGTTCAGAGTCTCAAAAGACACATTAAAATTTTTCTACAACACTAAAAATGTTCAAATATCCTTTCTGAGGCAACCAATTTATTTCCAGATACTCTACAAAGAAATTTAAAAGTTGCTTCTGAACTCTGCGCTGATATATCAATAGTAGCAGATGCAAAACTATCAGGTTGTCAACTGGCTGAAAAGGCTTTGGCTGAAATGAAATGTCGTCCGAATGTTGTCATCGATTGTTGTGGATGTTCGAAAACAGTAAAACTCGCGGTAAATGCTGTGGAGCAAGGTGGACGTTGTGTATTAGCTGGATGTCAGGCAGAGTGTGCCGAATTCCCGATACTTCCCGCACTAGCAAAAGAAATTAGCTATAAAACTAGCTTCCGGTTGGCAAACATGTAAGATGAAATCTTCCTTTCAATATTCCATGCCCTCTTGTGCCTTGATTCCATATCAATACAACCCATCTCATATTTATATCCTTTTATTGCAGGTTCCCAAGAGCTCTCAACTTAATTGAGACGGGACGTGCTAACGTTGAAAAGATGATAACACATCGCGTCGAATTTTGTGAAGCTCAACACGCCTTCCACTGTGCATCCAAAGAAGATGAGAGTGGTGCAATAAAAGTTATGATTAAATGGCCCAAAGAAAAGGAAGAGGAAGATGAATGTAAGACTAAACAGAAGAAGGAGAAATAGAGCCAACAGGAAGTGTTTAGAGAATGAATGTCCTTGTTGCAATTTTGTGTTTGACTGTCGACGGGCGAAGGCCGTATAGTGAATAATTTAGATTAATTTATGTATTTGGGCTATTTATCGAAATTGTAATGTTGCTTATATATTGAGGTTATGAATTCTTCAAACTAGATTTTGCAGACACGAAAGCAATTGTAACGTTATGCACAAAGAATTTCAGATTTGAAGTAGCGAAAGTGAACCAAAAGTTATTTATAAGAATCCATATTTATGAAAATTTACAAACAATGGCGACAATTTTGGAGATTTTTTAAAGAATTATCATATCTTTTGTAACTTTATTTTACTTAAGATTTACCGACATATCCACATCAAATAGCAATAAAATGCACATGAAGCTATAAATGCGTCTATTTGATTTTTGTTCAAGGCTTTGATCATTGAAACGTTGAGAAAAATCAAAATTTCAAATTCCTTTTTCCTTCATAGAAAACTGTAATGCATGTAATTAGCATAGCTTGTTACCGAGGCCACAATAACGTCCGCTTAAACTTCCATTTCTTTGGAGCCATTTTCAAAATAATTAATGAACATCCATTTGTAATCATCTACAATGAGTTAATTGTTTAAAGAAATTTATTTTGTGACATTTATATTTAACTCACTTCCATTTCTTAAGATATCTTCGTCTATCTCGCTATTTCTCCTGCCCACTCATTGTAATTTATATTTTCACCATTGCTACTCATTCTCAAAAGGACGATTTTCCTCCAGTTTCAATTATCGTTATGATAATGGAGAAGAATCTTCTCTTCTGCAAAGAAATGGACGGATAAATGATAAGATGGTTGAAGCGCGAAGGATGTGGAAGAGTTCATTAGCGTTTAATTATAGCACTTTTGTTTTTGCCGGCACGAATAATATGAAATAATTATAAGCGTAACCACTTTGTTTCTATTTGAAGATCACCCGAAACACTTAAGGAATCATTTAAAAAGATTTTTGAATCTGTAATAAATGTGGGAAGAAATTTATTCTCTGCGATTTGAGAAAAATCAACATCTAGTGTGTATCATCGTGAGGGATCGCTCTTATTGGCAGCAACAAAGATTCTGTTCGATGAAATTTTGTATTTAACAAGTTAATGTTCGAAAAACATATTGGGTCGCGCAATTAACTTATATGACGAATGATTTTCTCTACATCAAGAAGTTTATCTGCTTTTGTCTTGTGGGAATGTTTTTAATTATAACAAAATATCCACTTCTCTTTCTGAGTGATTTGTGAGAAATAATGTTCACACATTTAACAGCACTATACCATTCTACGTCTAGCACTCGTTGCGTGTAGACGTGTTTTTAATGAAGATTCTACGTCTAGCACTCGTTGCGTGTAGACGTGTTTTTAATCGCTCCTGTCATTAATTTTAAAAATTAATTAATTTTTCACAAAAGTCAGTTTCAAATAATTGAATTAATTTTGTACGAGTCAGTCAAAAGCAAGTTTTGATTTTATTGGGGAAGGATTTATCGCCGAAGGCATCGACCAACCGTACCAATAAATCAAGAAAAGGCAACAAACCAAAGACAACTCGGGACTGCTGTATGGAGGAGCCCGACGGCTTCCCTCCGTTGGGTGGCCCCGGGGAGAGTGACGGTGTGAAATTGGCAAGTGTCAACAAGCGGAGACACACGAGCACCCAGGATACCGCAGATGCCGGATTCTACGTCTAGCACTCGTTGCGTGTAGACGTGTTTTTAATCGCTCCTGTCATTAATTTTAAAAATTAATTAATTTTTCACAAAAGTCAGTTTCAAATAATTGAATTAATTTTGTACGAGTCAGTCAAAAGCAAGTTTTGAATTTATTGGGGAAGAATTAATCGTCGAAGAAACGACCAACCATACCAATAAATCAAGAAAAGGCAACAAACCAAAGACAACTCGGGACTGCTGTATGGAGGAGCCCGACGGCTTCCCTCCGTTGGGGGGCCCCGGGGAGAGTGACGGTGTGAAATTGGCAAGTGTCAACAAGCGGAGACACACGAGCACCCAGGATACCGCAGATGCCGGTCGCAAAACACAAGTGCTCGAGGATAGACAGGAAGTGTGCCGCCTTCGAAGTGAAATCGCAGAGCTAAAGGCAAGAATTCAAACGTATGAAGAAATGTTCAAGACGGCAAAACAAGTTCAAGAGAGTGGTCCGATACGAAAAATCGAAAAACAGAAGAAAGCTGCAACTCCAATAATAACTGAAGAGGTATTAAGTGCTGGTGGCACGAACGAAAGCCAGAACTACTTTGCGGCACTGGATGGACTCCAGCAGGACATGGAGGTAGACGAAGGTAACAAAGACGATAATTTTATCTTATATTTAAAAAATAAAAATAATGAAAGTAGAAATAGGGAGAAGAAACCAGCCCGTAGTTCTGCTGGTCCTCCTCAAAAAGTAGCGAAGAATACCGAGAAAGTTCCGCCGATTAATGTCTTCGGGCAAAGTGGAAAAGACATGGTTCGGCTGTTGGCAGCCGAAAACAAATTGACAAATTTCGAAATCAAACGAGTAAATTCTGAGAAGCTGTCAATTAGAACAAAATCACTGGTTGATTTCAAATCAGCGAAAGATGCTTTGAATTCTGGGGAGGTTCCGCACTTCACCTATACCCCCAAGAGCGAGAAGAACCAGACGTTCTTGCTGAAGGGCTTGGACTGCGGAGAAGATACCGTCGATCTTCTTCAGGTTCTCAAGGAAATGGCGCCACAAATCGAGTTTATCTCAGTGAAAACATTCGCGACAAGAAGGTCGACGGTAGAAAAAAAAAACTTACCACTTTATTTGGTACAAATAACAAATAAGAGCAGTCCAAGCGCTCTTCAGCAAATCAGGTATTTAAATTTTCGAGTAGTGAGGTGGGAACGCCTCCAGAAACGAGAAATCAACCAGTGCTATCGCTGCCAACGATTTGGGCATTCGGCTGCCAACTGCGCCATGCATTACCGATGCGTTAAATGCAAAGACGTGCATGCTCCCGGTGAGTGCAAATTGGCTCAGACGGAGCCAAAAGAGAAGTTATATTGTGTGAACTGCGGTGTTTTTGGTCACCCGGCATCATATCGAGGATGCTCCCGATATCAGGATGCAAGATTGAAATCTGCCCCAAAACAAACACAAATACACCGCAGTGTCTTAGCTCCGAACTTCGTCAAGCCCGGAGTATCATTTGCACTCGCCGCTAGAGGACCAGCAGAAAATGCGGAAAATAGGGTAAATAATGTAAGTGGCAATAATGAGCTGCTTCTCAAAATTTATCAACAATTAAATTCCTTATCAGAGCGAATCGATAAACAAGATTCGAAAATTAACATTGTTTTTCAGCGTTTAGGACTTTCAAATGGCTCAAAATAAGTTGTCATCCAGCCACATTCCCACGGATAGGATTCGTCTCATCTCGATCAACGTCAACTCCATTGTTACTTTACATCGGCGTGATTATCTCCTTGAATTCATTGCCAGACAAAAGCCTGACATCCTGCTTCTAACCGAAACCCACCTCAATTCATGGCACTTCATGACATTCAAGGATTTTGAATTCGTAAGAAACGATAGGGTAATAGGTGATGGGGGAGGTGGCACCGGGATATTGGTACGAAGACCCTATTGTTTCCAAAATATTGAAAAAGTTGAATTCAAAAGCTTTGAATCTCTTGAAGTGTCCGTTATCAAAATCTCACTGCCAGGTGGGGATAACCTCTTCGTTATCTCTGCCTATGCAACTGGTGGAACTGTTCTCTAGCTCAAGGAGGAACTCAATTCCTTGTTCGAAATACTCGAATTGAACAGGCTGCATAACTATTATATTCTTGCTGGTGACCTGAACGCCAAGCAAACATCATGGCTGAACGCCACCAATAATCCAAGAGGTGTATTCCTGAAATCGTGGATAACAGAGAACCAAATTGAATACAGGTGCAATCTATATGGGTCGGAGTTCCCAACATACCCTAGGACAAATTCATATTTGGACCTTTGCATTGCTGACGCAAGACTCGAATTCAACTTTAATAGTCCTCAACGGAAACTGCAGGTGCTTCCTCATGATAGCGACCATAACGCAATCGTAATGGAAATCAATCATCACAGGGATGATTTCTTCCTCATTCCAGTTCAACATGAAAATCATCGGTTGAATTTCAAAAAAACAGACTGGGGAAAGTTTCAAAAGAAGTTTAATCGGGAGTACCAGAAGCAATGTCCCCCTTCTGATGGCGGCAACTCTTGCTCAATGGTTCCTAATGACAGAAATCTAACTAACGATGAAATAGATGTCTATTTGTCGAAGTTAGAGAAGCTGACGTTGGAAACGATTGAGAAAGTAGTTCCCAAGATTAAACATCGAAATAATATGGAAGGATATGAAACACCAACCATCGCAAGGTTGAAAAGATTGAAAAGCCTCCTTCTCACACGCGTCAACAATATTTATCGACGATTTTTGGACTACAACCATCCCTCGTTGTCTTTGTTGAAATTACATCTGAAGAATGTCCGGAACTTAATCCGGTCATACTTCAGGAGTGAGGTCAGCAATCAATGGGCGGAAAAATTGAGGGGTATTAGCCCACAGGACCCTGACGGCGTGTTCGCGAAAGTGAATAGCATATTCCGCAAGAAGTCTCGAGTGAAGGTATCGAATCTTGAAGTCACTAGTGATGAGATAAATCTTCTCGATAGGGCTGGTATCGAAATTGATAGTACGACTCCGGATAGAAATGGAAACAGGATTATTTGTGAAGGATTGGATAAACTTGCCCTGATTGGAACACATTTTGAATTGGTTCATCTACCAAACCCTGAGAGAGGGAACGAAATTTTTTCAGAGGTCGTTGAAGCAAAAGTTTCCGACTTCAAATCAAGCCTGAACGGCCAATCAATTCTTCATTTCAATGAAACATTAACATCTGACCTCATACCGAGCTTGAATCTTATTGATTATTTTGTCAGCTATGAAGACTTGTGTTTCATATTTCGCAAGATAAACAACAAGAAATCATGTGGTACTGATGGTATTCCAAATGTAGTTCTCCGACATTTGCCTGAGGTTGCTATTAGGAACTATTGCATATTGTTCAACAACATGTTGAGCAATTCATATTTCCCAAATGAGTGGAAAAAGGCTAAGGTATTTTCGATCTTGAAGAAAGGAAAAGAATCTTCATGCCCGAAAAGCTATCGCCCAATCAGCTTGCTGCCTAACATCAGCAAGGTGTTTGAAGTGATACTCAACAGAGCATTAAACGCCCACATTGAGGAAAATGAGTTGATGCCGAATCGCCAATTTGGTTTTCGTGCCAGGCATTCAACCACACATGCAATAACGAAAGTAACCTCAGACATCTGTTGGAAACTAAATGATAGACAATGTGTTGGAGCATGTCTCATTGATATGGAGAAAGCCTTTGATACGGTATGGTTAGATGGACTTATTTTTAAACTTTTTCAGGACAAGTTCCCCAGACACCTTGTCGCCATGATGTGTAATATGTTATACGGGAAATCGTTTGTTGTAACCGATGGAAATCTGACAACAATGCGCGAGTTCAAGGTCTTGAATGGTCTACAGCAGGGAACAGTTACTGCGCCTCTGCTCTTCTCAATCTTTATTCGCAAGCTATTGAACGGCTTTGATTTTAACGTCTCGCCAAAGCGATCATTGGTAGCGTTTGCTGATGATCTGATCATCTACACGGCTGACCGAAAAGCTACAATAGTTCAGAGCAATCTCCAAAAAATGTTCAATGATGTACAGCTGTACACTGACAATTGGCGAATGAAAATCAATGCGCAGAAGTGTGAAACAATCTTGTTTCGGACAACGCTGCAGGGGGTCAGTCAAGACCTGAAACGTAATTGGAAAGATTTCCACATCATGGCTGGCGAGGGTAGTTCAGAACAAATTCCACATAAATCCTGTGTTCGATACCTCGGTGTTTATCTCGATCAGTATCTGTACTATACTGAACATGTGAAAATCATGCTCAGTAAAGCACTTAAAGTAGTCATGGCCCTTCGAAAACTCTTTCATTCCAGATACATTGATCAAAAGGTCAAAATTATCTGTTACAAGACACTGGTTAGACCAGTTTTGACATATGGATGTCAGATCTGGTACAACCAGAGTGCTAGTACTATGGAAAAATTAAGAGTTTTCGAAAGGAAATGTCTTCGTGCATGTACTGGTTTGTACAGAAAGCCTGAGACGGATTGGAAACATTATATATCGAATAGAAGAATTTATCAAACTGCTGAAGTGACTAGAGTCGATATCTTCATATTGAAGCTTCTTCGGAATCATATCGCAAGATCTGTGACTGTGAGTGAAAACCCTTGGATTTCACAGCCGTTCCACCCTACAGACGGGTATATAGCGACTTGCCTCGCTACTGGCTTCATTCCTCCAGAAGCATTCGTGTATTTGGACATGAATCGATATGTTTTTGATTCTGACGGCGTCCCAGTCATATATCACATATATCGACGGGCCACCGATAAGAAGATAAAATATCCTCCTAATTTGAGTTCACGAGACCAACGATTTCAATGGAGATACTCATTTGCTAGATTCGTTGAAGCTGATCGAGTTGAGACGGTGCAATCCGGGTATTGGTGGCTGAATGACAATGTCTAAATTTTTCGTGTTTGTTTTCAGTTTTGGTGTTTTTCGTTATTCAGTTTTTGAGTTTCAGCTCATTATTGCTACATTTAGTATTGTTATATATTTTTGTTAAAATCAGGTATAGGTTAGGTATATGTAATGTTTACTATATTCCGTTAGAGATAAGATTAAACACTTAGGTTAGGAACATTGTTATAGTATTTTTAGTATAAGATAAAGTTTTTTTTTGATTGTATTTTATTAGAAATAAGTTACAACATATTAGGTGTAGGATCAAAGTTTCACTGTTGTGTATTAATTATAAATAATTTTAGGATAGTGTTGGTTGGTTTTTTCTCCTTTTTCCAATTGAATTGTAAAAATATGTAATAATCGTAATTAATTGCAAAAATTAGTTTTTTTTGATGAAATGAGTTAATGATAACGTACAAATTTAGAGAGCCATTTGGGCCATTAAGTTTTTTGATTGTTATTATTTGGAATTTGCTTTATATTCTTTTAAAATTTATAACGATGAGTATTAAATAAAGCGCTTTTGACTTTGACTTTGACTTTGACCTATACCTAATTTTTAACAAAAATAAACAACAACACTAAATGTAGCAATAATGAGCTGAAACTCAAAAACTAAATAACGAAGAACACCAAAACTGAAAATACACACGAATAATTTAGACATTGTCATTCAGCCACCAATACCTAGATTGCCCCGTCTCAACTCGATCAGCTTCAACGAATCTAGCAAATGAGTATCTCCATTGAAATCGTTGGTCTCGTGAACTCAAATTAGGAGGATATTTTATCTTCTTATCGGTGGCCCGTCGATATATGTGATATATGACTGGGACGCCGTCAGAATCAAAAACATATCGATTCATGTCCAAATACACGAATGCTTCTGGAGGAAAGAAGCCAGTAGCGAGGCAAGTCGCAATATACCCGTCTGTAGGGTGGAACGGCTGTGAAATCCAAGGGTTTTCACTCACAGTCACAGATCTTGTGATATGATTCCGAAGAAGTTTCAATATGAAGATATCGACCCTCGTCACTTCAGCAGTTTGATAAATTCTTCTATTCGATATATAATGTTTCCAATCCGTCTCAGGCTTTCTGTACAAACCAGTACATGCACGAAGACATTTCCTTTCGAAAACTCTTAATTTTCCCAATGAACAAGACAATTGTGAGCATGGAAAGCGAATTACGATTTCAAGCGAAGATTATGAAAAAGTAACCATGGAGAATTCAAGGGTTACGAAACAAAATGACGAATTAAAACTCCGGATGCAGAGTTTAGAAGATATGGTCCGGACGTTGTCAAATGGGAACAAACAAAAAGTGAAGCCACAGAATACGTCCGGCCAAGAAGAGCCAATACTAACTAAGAAGAATGAAAAACAGGAAACAACAAGCAAGACCAACGGGAAAGGAGTACCAACATATAAAACGAAATCGCAAGATATGATCAAGACAATCCATGATGCGGAAAATATCCTGAGCGCAGGAGGAGCAAACGACAGCGCCAATTATTATGCGGTGTTGTCTGCAATGCACGAAGAAATGGACGTCGATATAGAGAGCAAAGATATTCTACGTCTAGCACTCGTTGCGTGTAGACGTGTTTTTAATCGCTCCTGTCATTAATTTTAAAAATTAATTTTTCACAGAAGTCAGTTTCAAATAATTGAATTAATTTTGTACGAGTCAGTCAAAGCAAGTTTTGAATTTATTGGGGAAGAATTAATCGTCGAAGGCATCGACCAACCATACCAATAAATCAAGAAAAGGCAACAAACCAAAGACAACTCGGGACTGCTGTAGGGAGGAAACCGACGGCTTCCCTCCGTTGGAGGCCCCGGGGAGAGTGACGGTGTGAAATTGGCAAGTGTCAACAAGCGGAGACACACGAGCACCCAGGATACCGCAGAGGCCGGTCGTAAGACACAAGTGCTCGAGGATAAACAGGAGGTGTGTCGCCTTCGAAGTGAAATCGAAGAGTTGAAAGCAAGAATTCAAACGTACGAAGAAATGTCCAAGACGGAAAAAAAAGTTCAAGAGAGTGATCCGATACGAAAAATCGAAAAACAGAAGAAAGCTGCAAATCCGATAATACCTGAAGAAGTATTAAGTGCTGGTGGCACCAACGAAAGCCAGAACTACTTTGCGGCGCTGGATGGACTCCAACAGGATATGGAGGTAGACGAAGGTAATAAAGATGATAATTTTATCTTATATTTAAAAAATAAAAATAATGAAAGTAGAAATAGGGAGAAGAAACCAGCCCGTAGTTCTGCTGGTCTTTCTCAAAAAGTAGCCAAGAATACCGAGAAAGTTCCGCCAATTAATGTCTTCGGTCAAAGCGGAAAAGACATGGTTCGGCTGTTGGCAGCCGAAAACAAATTGACAAATTTCGAAATCAAACGAATAAATTCCGAGAAGCTGTCAATTAGAACGAAATCACTGGTTGATTTCAAATCAGCGAAAAATGCTTTGAATTCTGGGGAGGTTCCGCACTTCACTTATACCCCCAAAAGCGAGAAGAACCAGACGTTCTTGCTGATGGGCTTGGATTGTGGAGAAGATACCGTCGATCTTCTTCAGGTTCTCAAGGAAACAGCACCACAAATCGAGTTTATCTCAGGTAAAATATCGCGACAAGAAGGTCGACGGTAGAAAAAAAAACCTACCACTTTATTTGGTACAAATAACAAATAAGAGCAGTCCAAGCGCTCTTCAGCAAATCAGGTATTTAAATTTTCGAGTGGTGAGGTGGGAACGCCTCCAGAAACGAGAAATCAACCAGTGCTATCGCTGCCAACGATTTGGGCATTCGGCTGCCAACTGCGCCATGCATTACCGATGCGTTAAATGCAAAGACGTGCATGCTCCCGGTGAGTGCAAATTGGCTCAGACGGAGCCAAAAGAGAAATTATATTGTGTGAACTGCGGTGTTTTTGGTCACCCGGCATCATATCGAGGATGCTCCCGATATCAGGATGCAAGATTGAAATCTGCCCCAAAGCAAACACAAATACACCGCAGTGTCTTAGCTCCGAACTTCGTCAAGCCCGGAGTATCATTTGCACAAGCCGCTAGAGGACCAGCAGAAAATGCGAAAAATAGTATAAATAATGTAAGTGGCAATAATGAGCTGCTTCTCAAAATTTATCAACAATTAAATTCCTTGTCAGAGCGAATCGATAAACAAGATTCGAAAATTAACATTGTTTTTCAGCGTTTAGGACTTTCAAATGCCTCAAAATAAGTTGTCATCCAGCCACATTCCCATGGATAGGATTCGTCTCATCTCGATCAACGTCAACTCCATTGTTACTTTACATCGGCGTGATTATCTCCTTGAATTCATTGCCAGACAAAAGCCTGACATCATGCTTCTAACCGAAACCCACCTCAATTCATGGCACTCCATGAGATTCAACGATAGGGTAACAGGTGATGGGGGAGGTGGCACCGGGATATTGGTTCGAAGACCCTATCGTTTCCAAAATATTGAAAAAGTCGAATTCAAAGCTTTGAATCTCTTGAAGTGTCCGTTATCAAAATCTCACTGCCAGGTGGGGATAACCTCTTCGTTATCTCTGTCTATGCAACTGGTGGAACTGTTCTCAAGCTCAAGGAGGAACTCAATTCCTTGTTTGAAATACTCGAATTGAATAGGCTGCATAACTATTATATTCTTGCTGGTGACCTGAACGCCAAGCATACATCATGGCTGAACGCCACCAATAATCCAAGAGGTGTATTCCTGAAATCATGGATAACAGAGAACCAAATTGAATACAGGTGCAATCTATATGGGTCTCGAGTGAAGGTATCGAATCTTGAAGTCACTAGTGATGAGATAAATCTTCTCGATAGGGCTGGTATCGAAATTGATAGTACGACTCCGGATAGAAATGGAAACAGGATTATTTGTGAAGGATTGGATAAACTTGCCCTGATTGGAACACATTTTGAATTGGTTCATCTACCAAACCCTGAGAGAGGGAACGAAATTTTTTCAGAGGTCGTTGAAGCAAAAGTTTCCGACTTCAAATCAAGCCTGAACGGCCAATCAATTCTTCATTTCAATGAAACATTAACATCTGACCTCATACCGAGCTTGAATCTTATTGATTATTTTGTCAGCTATGAAGACTTGTGTTTCATATTTCGCAAGATAAACAACAAGAAATCATGTGGTACTGATGGTATTCCAAATGTGATATGATTCCGAAGAAGTTTATATATGGACATATCGACCCTGGTCACTTCAGCAGTTTGATAAATTCTTCTGCTCGATATATAATGTTTCCAATCTGTCTCAGGCTTTTTGTACAAACCAGTACATGCACGAAGACATTTCCTTTCGAAAACTCTTAATTTTTCCATAGTACTAGCGCTCTGGTTGTACCAGATCTGACATCCATATGTCAAAACTGGTCTAACCAGTGTCTTGTAACAGATAATTTTGACCTTTTGATCAATGTATCTGGAATGAAAGAGTTTTCGAAGGGCCATGACTACTTTAAGTGCCTTACTGAGCATGATTTTCACATGTTCAGTATAGTACAGATACTGATCGAGATAAACACCAAGGTATCGAACACAGGATTTATGTGGAACTCGTTCTAGACTACCCTCACCAGCCATGATGTGGAAATCTTTCCAATTACGTTTCAGGTCTTGACTGACCCCCTGCAGCGTTGTCCGAAACAAGATTGTTTCACACTTCTGCGCATTGATTTTCATTCGCTAATTGTCAGTGTACAGCTGTACATCATTGAACATTTTTTGGAGATGGCTCTGAACTATTGTAGCTTTTCGGTCTGCCGTATAGATGATCAGATCATCAGCAAACGCTACCAATGATCGCGTTGGCGAGACGTTAAAATCAAATCCGTTCTATAGCTTGCGAATGAAGATTGAGAAGAGCAGAGGCGCAGTAACTGTTCCCTGCTGAATACCATTCAAGACCTTGAACTCGCGCATTGTTGTCAGATTTCCATCAGTTACAACAAACGATTTCCCGTATAACATATTACACATCATGGCGACAAGGTGTCTGGGGAACTTGTCCTGAAGGAGTTTAAAAATTAGTCCATCTAACCATACCGTATCAAAGACTTTCTCCATATCAATGAGACATGCTCCAACACATTGTCTATCATTTAGTTTCCAACAGATGTCTGAGGTTACTTTCGTTATTGCATGTGTGGTCGAATGCCTGGCACGAAAACCAAATTGGCAATTCGGCATCAACTCATTTTCCTCAATGTGGGCGTTTAATGCTCTGTTGAGTATCACTTCAAACAACTTGCTGATGTTAGGCAGCAAGCTGATTGGGCGATAGCTTTTGGGGCATGAAGATTCTTTTCCTTTCTTCAAGATTGGAAATACCTTAGCTTTTTTCCACTCATTTGGGAAATATGAATTGCTCAACATGTTGTTGAACAATATGCAATAGTTCCTAATAGCAACCTCAGGCAAATGTCGGAGAACTACATTTGGAATACCATCAGTACCACATGATTTCTTGTTGTTTATCCTGCGAAATATGAAGCAGAAGTCTTCATAGCTGACAAAATAATCAATAAGATTCAAGCTCGGTATGAAGTCAGATGTTAATGTTTCATTGAAATGAAGAATTGATTGGCCGTTCAGGCTTGATTTGAAGTCGGAAACTTTTGCTTCAACGACCTCTGAAAAAATTTCGTTCCCTCTTTCGGGGTTTGGTGGATAAACCAATTCAAAATGTGTTCCAATCAGGGCAAGTTTATCCAATCCTTCACAAATCCTGTTTCCATTTCTATCCGGGGTCGTACTATCAATTTCGATACCAGCCCTATCGAGAAGATTTATCTCATCACTAGTGACTTCAAGATTCGATACCTTCACTCGAGACTTCTTGCGGAATATGCTATTCACTTTTATGAACACGCTGTCTGGGTCCTCCCTCAATTTTTCCGCCCATTGATTGCTGACCTCACTACTGAAGTATGACCGGATTAAGTTCCGGACATTCTCCAGACGTAATTTCAACAAAGACAACGAGGCATGGTTGTAGTCCAAAAATCGTCGATAAATATTGTTGACGCGTGTGAGAAGGAGGCTTTTCAATCTTTACAACCTTGCGATGGTTGGTGTTTCATATCCTTCCATATTGTTTCGATGTTTAATCTTGGGAACAACTTTCTCAATCGTTTCCAACGTCAGCTTCTCTAACTTCGACAAATATACATCTATTTCATCGTTAGTTAGATTCCTATCATTAGGAACCATTGAGCAAGAGTTGCCACCATCAGAAGGGGGACATTGCTTCTGGTACTCCCGATTAAACTTCTTTTGAAACTTTCTCCAGTCTGTTTTTTTGAAATTCAACCGATGATTTTCATGTTTAACTGGAATGAGAAAGAAATCATCCCTGTGATGATTGATTTCCATTACAATTGCGTTATGGTCGCTATCATAAGGAAGCACCTGCAGTTTCCGTTGAGGACTATTAAAGTTGAGTTCGAGTCTTGCGTCAGCAATGCAAAGGTCCAAATATGAATTTGTCCTAGGGTATGTTGGGAACTCCGACCCATATAGATTGCACCTGTATTCAATTTGGTTCTCTGTTATCCACGATTTCAGGAAAACACCTCTTGGATTATTGGTGGCGTTCAGCCATGATGTATGCTTGGCGTTCAGATCACCAGCAAGAATAAAATAGCTATGCAGCCTGTTCAATTCGAGTATTACAAATAAGGAATTGAGTTCCTCCTTGAGCTTGAGAACAGTTCCACCAGTTGCATAGGCAGAGATAACGAAGAAGTTATCCCCACCCGGCAGTGAGATTTTGATAACGGACACTTCAAGAGATTCAAAGCTTTTGAATTCGACTTTTTCAATATTTTGGAAACGATAGGGTCTTCGAACCAATATCCCAGTGCCACCTCCCCCATCACCTATTACCCTATCGTTTCTTACGAATTCAAAATCCTTGAGTGTCATGGTGTGCCACGAATTGAGGTGGATTTCTGTTAGAAGCAGGATGTCAGGCTTTTGGCTGGCAATGAATTCAAGGAGATAATCACGCCGATGTATAGTAACAATGGAGTTGACGCTGATCGAGATGAGACGAATCCTATCCATGGGAATGTGACTGGATGACAAATTATTTTGAGGCATTTGAAACCCCTAGGCGATGAAAAACAAGATTAATTTTTGTATCTTGCTTATCGATTCTTTCCGATAGAGAATTAAGTTGCTGTAAAATTTTGAGAAGCAGCTCATTATTGCCACTTACATTATTTACACTATTTTCCGCATTTTCTGCTGGTCCTCTAGCGGCTTGTGCAAATAATACTCCGGGCTTGACGAAGTTCGGAGCTAAGACACTGCGGTGTATTTGTGTTTGCTTTGGGACAGATTTTAATCTTGCATCCTGATATCGGGAGCATCCTCGATATGATGCCGGGTGACCAAAGACACCACAGTTCACACAATATAATTTCTCTTTTGGCTCCGTCTAAGCCAATTTGCACTCACCGGGAGCATGCACGTCTTTGCATTTAACGCATCGGTAATGCATGGCGCAGTTGGCAGCCGAATGCCCAAATCGTTGGCAGCGATAGCACTGGTTGATTTCTCGTTTCTGGAGGCGTTCCCACCTCACCACTCGAAAATTTAAATACCTGATTTGCTGAAGAGCGCTTGGACTGCTCTTATTTGTTATTTGTACCAAATAAAGTGGTAAATTTTTTTTTTCTACCGTCGACCTTCTTGTCGCGAATGTTTTAACAGAGATAAACTCGATTTGTGGTGCTGTTTCCTTGAGAACCTGAAGAAGATCGACGGTACCTTCTCCGCAGTCCAAGCCCTTCAGCAAGAACGTCTGGTTCTTCTCGCTTTTGGGGGTATAAGTGAAATGCGGAACCTACCCCAGAATTCAAAGCATTTTTCGCTGATTTGAAATCAACCAGTGATTTCGTTCTAATTGATAGCTTCTCGGAATTTATTCGTTTGATTTCGAAATTTGTTAATTTGTTTTCGGCTGCCAACAGCCGAACCATGTCCTTTCCGCTTTGACCGAAGACATTAATTGGCGGAACTTTCTCGGTATTCTTGGCTACTTTTTGAGGAGGACCAGCAAAACTACGGGCTGGTTTCTTCTCCTTATTTTTTTTCATTATTTTTATTTTTTAAATAAATTATAAAATAATCTTCTTTATTACCTTCGTCTACCTCCATATCCTATTGGAGTCCATCTAGCGCTGCAAAGTAGTTCTGGCTTTCGTTGGTGCCACCAGCACTTAATACTTCTTCAGTGATTATTGAATTTGCAGCTTTCTTCTGTTTTGCGTGCTTATCGATTTTTCATATTGGTTCACTCTCTTGAACTTTTTTTGCCGTCTTGAACATTTCTTCGTACGTTTGAATTCTTGCTTTTAACTCTTCGATTTCACTTCGAAGTTGACCCACCTCCTGTCTATCCTCGAGCACTTGTGTCTTACGGCCGCCATCTGCGGTATCCTGGGTGCTCGTGTGTCTCCGCTTGTTGACACTTGCCGCCAATTTCACACTTCAATATTTTGAAACTGACTTTTGTGAAAAATTAATTAATTTTTAAAATTAATGACAGGAGCGGTTAAAAACACGTCTACGAGTGCTAGACGTAGAATTCGTAAGTGCAACAAGACAAAGAACTGGATTCCTTCAGCCCATTAGATCACCCGAGAACACTGAGGCAGTGAGAGCTTCAATTTTGCAATTACCACGGCGCTCTGTGCGCAAACATGCGTCTGCACTCTGATGCGCCCGATCTGGCCCCTTATGATTTTTCTATGAGTTTTTTTTTGAGACCCCGTGTTTATGTGAACCATCTAATAATTCTTTAAGATTTGAAGACCAACATCCAGGAAGAAATTGCCAAAATAACGCCTGCTTTGCTGAGAAGAGTAATGGTAAACTCCAGAAATAGGTTTACTCAGTGCATGGAGAATAGGGGACGTCACCTACCTGATTTGATCTTCAAGACTATGTAAAACAAAATTTTAGGTATGCGCCTACATTATAAAAAAACAAACAAAAATTTTCTGATTCACACAACAGGTTTTATTAAGATTTGAAAAGAGAAAATTATACTGCCACATCCTGTACTATATGTTATAAAGTTTGTAAAAAAGAAACGACAATAGTCCACATTTTTTCTTTGTTCTTGCAGGAACTTACCAACCACTCATTGTTCTATATGCTAATCCATGTGAATATCGTTATTCATTCTTACTTCAATTCTCATAGTCACAACGATTATCCCACAGAATACAAAATACATTTCCCCACGAATACTATGGCATTTAAGTTCTATAACTTGAAAGGAACTTTTGATCTCTGAATCAATCAATCAAAGGATTAATCAATCACCGGGAAATTCTTCAGAAGTTACATTTACCACGTTCTTACCGTTCACATTTATCTTTTCTTGTATATTACATTTGCCTTTAGCTTACCGTCATATCTTTCTCTTCCTGCTTCCGGATGGATGTGGAACGTGATGTCTTCTTCTTCTACTTGTACTCCATCCTGACTGTAACCATTTCATTCTCAGACTTTTTGCCAAGTTTCAATGCAACGCAAGACGATGTTCTTAGAGGGTGTTATGACTATGACTATGGATTTAAAGTTATATCTCTGCAAGCATTGACTGTGATATGTAAAGGAAAGTAGCAGGAAACTCCGTACTTTTCTGGAGTAAAGGGTAAACTGTACAATAAGATGGAAATTTTTTGGGTGGGACGAAAACTTTAAATTTTCCAAAAGTTTTAAGATTGAATTATTTTCAGTGATTTTCGAGGATATTGAGAGCTCATATCGACAATGTTGATGAGTATATAATTATTGTTTGGATAGCATATATCCTTACATCTAAAGGGTGATTCATAACAAGCGTACACATTTTTGTCGACAAATAAACATAGTGTTTGTGAAGGTTGAGCTGTAATGTTTATTTATTATGAAAATTTGGTCCCTTACAATTAAATATGAAACATTACTTCGGGCACATACTCGTATGCACTTCGTGCTGCTTTACAGACTATCGAACGATGATTGTAATTTTTGATGACATTTTCGCACATTTCCGGCGTTATTGGGCGTATGTTGGCTCGAATATTGATTTTTAATGTTTCAGTAGTCTGGAAAGCATCAGCGTAAACACGATCCTTCAGAAATCCCCAAAGGAAGAACTCACAAGGAGTCAAATCACACGGTCTCGCCGGCCAATTTATGGGTCCATTTCGTGAAATTATTCGATTTCACGTAGAGCACGAAATGTTTGCACTGGCGATTCATTATTTTTGTAAAAAGTTTTAACAATAATAAAACGTTTGGCTGATGTATATGATGCCCTGGTTAGAATTGTAAGAGGCAAAACTGTCATAATCTGTCAATATATGGACCTGAAGTTGGTGATAAATTAGAGTTAAGGCCCATTCACATGTGTACACTTGTTACTAATGGAATGCTGTAACCAGAATTATCAATTGGATTGGCTGGGGTCCTATTTCTCCACTTATATTTTAAAAAACTCGATGAGATGTAATTTATTTCATCAAAAACTATGTGACAGCAACAATTTAGTGATAATTAAATTTAATCAAAAGTAATTAATTTATTGAGTTTATGCTTTCAATTTTGATCGCTTAGCTAGGATGATATACACGGTAATGAAGATTAGTGCCGAAGCAAACAGCCAATAAATGTAAATTGTGTGTTTCGCACCCTAATACCCTCAAAGTAAACACCATAGCCTAATGCAAACGTAGAAAAAATGTACAAATAAGGAAATGTCAACTTAACCAAATGTATGCATGACTTTTCTGTAGCAGAGAGGTGAAGACATTTTGCACCTGGAATGTTAAACTCTTAGTTTATCCTTGTTTATAGCAATTTGATACACTGCTTTGGCTAAACGTTGTTTTCTTTTGCCAAAATGCACCATTAATCTACCGAACTCCCTCTTTCAGGCGTAGGAGATGGGAGGTAAAACTTGCAAGAAAATTGATCCCTCCCTACCTCTCTTCCTTTGTTTCACGGTGAGAACTGGTCGAGAAGAATGTACCACATGATTCTCAACAGATAAAAATGTCTCTCTGATTGAACTTTTCGGTAAGATCCGAATAAAAATAATAAGGGCTCAAACATGGTCTAAACAGGGCCTATTTATGTTTCCAGGCCATTTTGGCCTAAAACTGGCTCAAAAATTTAATGAAAAATAAGATTAGACTAAAATTATCTCAGAAAAGGCTGTTACTAACTTCGTAGCCACCCCCCACCGTTATGTTGGGGCTACTCCGACTGAGGCTCTCCAGTCCCGACTAACTCACCCGCAGACAGGTATGGGTGCCAATCGTTTGGTTCACCAAGCGTCCCAAAGTTCACCAAAATGAGAAAACGACCAACGAAGCAATGCTAACACCCTTAGTTTGTTTGGCGCTCATAGACATCTAGCCACGCTGGCTATTTTACTGACACCTGCACCCACCACGCAATTCTAGGGCTACAAAAACTTTAGATTTCTTCAAGAAAAATGAAAGGAACTTTTGATAACAGATTCATTCGGTTAGTAGTAATTCAGCCAGGAAATGCCTTCGCAAAAAAATGACTGACAGCAGTTAGACTGTATGTGATCCATATAAAAGCGAAATTCTTCAAAATCTGGCTGATTAATGCGCACGCCTCGACCGAAGAAATGAAGGGAACGTTCTACAATCCCCTGGAGAGACTAGTCAACTCATTGCCTACAAACGACACAAAAATAATTCTGGGTGATTCTAACGCTAAGTTTAGCAATGAGATATCTCATCGGAGAATGTCTGGCGGATATAGCCTCCACGATGACACAAATGACAACGGCCAGTGCCTGATCGAATTTGCACGTAGCAGAAATCTAGTCATACGTTTGACTTGCTTCTCACATCAACGTATTCATAAAATGCCTGGGTATCACCGGATGGCAACACACAAAACCAGGTCGATCATGTTCTGATCCAACAATGTTGGGGCTCGAGCATACTTGACTTCCGCACATACCGAGAAGCCAATTGTAACTCAGATCATTGCTTGATCAAATTAACTTATCGATGTCGTATGTCAAAGGCATATTCAGCGAAGACCAGCCGGCTACGAAAATTTGACATCGAAAAGCTCTAAGCAGCGTCTGTCGCCAAAAATTTCACGGAGACCCTCGACAACCAACTGGCTCCAATCTTATCAGATGCATTGACAAAGACAAGCAACTAGATCTGGATGAAAGTGAAAGTGGTTATTAAGACCGTGGCAGAAAAGATGATCAGACATCAAGCCCCGTGCAAGAAAAACAATTGGGTCGATGATGAGTGCCAGAATGCGTTAGACAAAAAGAATCAGGCGTATAAAGATTAGATAGGTAGGAAAACCAGGATGAAGAGAGAACACTGTGGAAATCTCAGAGGAGTAGTGAATACGATAATTAGAATTAAGAAAAGAAAATACTATGACCACCAATTGAAAAGTAACCTTAGCGAACAACAACGCAAGACAAGTATACAAAGTAGTGAAAAGCCTGAAACGTTGTTGTCAGCCAAAACCACGCTCCGTCGTGATGACATCCGCAATAAAATCGCTAATCAAACCAAGATTAAGGAAAGATGGCCATCATATTTCAAAAACCTCCTTAATTTTCTGCACAGCTCCAGAATATCGGAGTCTATAGATGTCTGCGGAGAGCCTCTATTGGCCCCGCTAAATATTGATAAAGTTTGTTTCATCAACAAAGCCTTAAAGAATAATAAAGCGCTGAATATCGATGAGATTTCAGTGGATCTCATCAAATTTGGTGGCAGCAGTGTTCATAAAGCTATTCACAAAGCCATCCAGCATATTTGAAAAGAAGGGCATATGCCAAAAGATTGGACCCAATAAATTATATTCCGTATCCACAAAAAAGTTGACAAGCTACACTGCGATCATTATAGAGGCATATCACTACTTTGTACGGCATACAAAATATTTTCAAAGATCTTAGAAAATAAAATCGGATCATACGCCAACAGTACTATTGGGGAGTATCAAGCTGGTTTTAGAGCAAATAGATCGACAATAAGCCAATTGTTCACAGTCAAGCAGGAACTTGAAAAATGCTGGGAGTTCAACATAGATGTACAGAAAATTTTTGTTGAATTTAAGCAAGCATACGACAGTATTTATAGCAACGTGTGTACCAAGTAAAGCTTCGCTTTGGCATCCCAGCCATATAAGTCCGTCTTACCAAAATGACAAGGAAAATAAAATAATGAAGGCGGGTATTGAGAGAGACGAAATACGCCAAGAATACAGCTCGCAAATAAAGTGTTTTATTCAATTTTGACGATCTTGAAGACCAGCTGCATACACAGGAAAACAAAGCTCCAAGTATACAAATCTGTGATAATTCCTGTGTTATACTATGGGCC
Source organism: Odontomyia ornata (assembly GCA_963969285.1). Classification (NCBI taxonomy): domain Eukaryota; kingdom Metazoa; phylum Arthropoda; class Insecta; order Diptera; family Stratiomyidae; genus Odontomyia; species Odontomyia ornata. The sequence continues at coordinate 286,967,640 of OZ017741.1, read as the reverse complement.
TGAAACATAGATCCTAACCCAAGTATCTGCAAATATATTGAACGTCGTTGAGCGACGGGCCCTGAGGTAAATAATTGGAGCGAAGCTATATGGGGACCAATGGTGAATTCTATACAACCATGAGCTGTATGAAATTTTTGACGAGCTGGAGGTCTCAAGGATTGTAAGACTGCGTAAACTGCAAAGAACTCGCCACATGAATCGTATGGACAAACAAAGGATACTCAAGAAGGTACTCGTTGGGAGAACTGAAGGTCGGACACCAGTGGGGAAACCGAGGAAACGCTGGTCGGATTCAGTCGACGAAGACAGTTTGTTCATTTTGTTCAACCAATAACTAAAACAAGGAACTTTGATCTTCATTTAAACCACTTTTAAGCACACAATTTATATATTTTGCAAGAAAACTCTCACAATTTGATAAAAGCTCAGCCTCATTATTTTTTTGAGTGACAAGCTGCTGGCGAGTTCCTAAAGACGCACACCATCAACTAGTATGTAATGGCTAAAACGTTATGCGTAAACAGCTTACTACACAGTTTTTGACCGTACATAATCGGCCACCAAGGACTTGTCCTTCATATACACTAAATGATCATAGCTTTCCAATTTTACAAACTCAAACAAATGTGCTATTGTATGAACTATAATCAAAAGATTTTAACATTATACAAAGTAACTTAAAAACTAAACACCCACCGTGACAAGATACATTCAAGTCCAGTAGTTATTTAGTAAACACACCAATTTTATTAAATGGTCTTTTCAGAAGTCACTTCTTAAATTTGATTGTTACGACTCTCGTGATATCATTAGGAGTTGTATGTTTCTGTATAATTTTACTGACTACCCATTTAGCCGGTGGAACCATATCTTCTCTAATAACTACATCATCATTTAAATTAGGCTCAGAAATTTTACTATTCCATTTGTAGCGTTGATTTAAGTTAACCAATTATTCTTTTGACCCATTTCCAAAAATCGCAAATCATTTTTTGACATGATTTCCATCTATCTAAACTGTTACGAGGCTTATGACAATAATTCTCAGTAGATACATTTATCAATGGCTCACCCTCCAAATATGACCGGGTGTCAATGAAAGAGGATCATCAGGATCGTCACTTAAAACCGAAATAACACGTGAATTTAAACACGCTTCTATCTGTGCCAAAACCGTTGTCAACTCCTCAAACGTAAACGGAGACAACCCAACATTGATTGGTCTAGCATAATCTACGCCAGTTGATTTAAAAGATTTGCTGGGCTGTAATCTGAGTTCTGGGATCTGTCCCATTAGTTGTGTCCTATTTGTTGACGAGTATCTTTGGCAAGTAGTGCATGCTCTATACATATATTTTTAACCTGGATCCTTACTCCCAAGATAAAGTATGTTAGGCGGAAACAATTCAAAATAATTTGTAGCCGTACATGGAGAGTTTTGTTATGTGCATCCAATATTATTAGGCGAGTGAGATTATCCTTATCTGGCAATATTATTGGATGCTTCTGCTCGTAATTCAGTTCTGATCTTTGGATACGTCCGCCTACTCTCAACAAACCATCATCGTCTAATATTGGACCTAAAGCAGTTAACGCAATTCTTTTTAAAACACAACCGTAGGACTTGATGTTTTCTATTCCCTCAGTAAAATGTCTGCCTTGAATAAAAACTATTAGTTTTACCAACGTACAGTTTATCTCTTCAACCATAATAAGATCTGACCTTTTAGGACGTTCATCTTTTGATTGTTTAAAATCAAGAAATCTTCTACCATAGGATCCAACTCTGAGCATTTGAGTAAGTGACAAGAATCGCACTATGAATTTTGTGCTGTTGTCTTCATTAACGCTTGCTGCAAAACACATTTTCTCGATTTCCTTTTCTTCTAACACCGTTGTAAAATCTCCTTTGCTCTAGTTGATATCTTTTTTTTAACCATTGAGGACCTTTCTCCCATAGATTTAGTACTATCAGTTCCGACGCTTTTATACCTCTGGAGGCGCAATCCGCTGGATTTTTTCAGATCGAATATGCGACCATTGACTACTGTCATTGATGGTAAGTATTTCCAAAACTCTATTCACAACAAATGTCTTTCACTTGCTGGGGTGATTACATAACCATCCGAGAACAATCGATGAGTCTGTCCACACATGTATTTTTTCTTTGGCTATGGCTTTGGCACTCGTGACACATCTAAAAGAAGTTTAGCTAGTAATACCACTCCCCACAACTCTAAGCACGGAACGGACACTTGTTTAACAGGCGCGACCTTGGTCTTTGATGCAATAAGACTGATGTGTACTTGACCTTGCTCGCCTATTGTTCGCATATAGATTACCGCTGGATACACCTTATTTGACGCATCGCAAAATCCTTTTAACTCAGTATCCATATCAGATGTGCAACGTCCAGTCTATCGGGCCATAGAAAAACTAGAAAGAACTTGTAATTCTTCTCTGCAGATAATCCAGTCATTTAGTAATGGATCTGGTAGCTCTTGATCCCACTCGATTCCGGTAGCCAAAGTTTTTGTATGAATATTTTCGCTGTTATGATTGTTGGAGCTATCAAGCCCAGTGGATCGAACAACCGTGCTATATCGGAAACCACCTTACGTTTTGTTACAGGTATCCCTAATGGTGACAGCTTAATTTCATATTCCACTGTATCCTTCGCTCTATTCCATATCAGTCCTAGTATTTTTAGTGTTGTATCCGTCTTGATTCTTACTGGTTCATCTTCTCTCTTTTCATTTCAGATATAATTCACTACCAAACTTGAATTACTACTTCATTTTTGAAAGATTAATTCACCTAACTTCATTAGTTTGTTTGATTGCTCAGATATTTCTATTGCTTCTCTCTCTCTCCGTTACCGCTCCTGTCATTAAATCATCCATATACAAATCCTGTTTTATTATTTTTGCCGCCACAGGGAATTGTGTCTTCTCAGTCTCTGCTAGCTTGTGTAGTGACTTTACCGCTGAATACGGGGTAGAAGCTGTGCCAAAGGTTAAAGTCAATAGCTGATAATGTTCCAGTGGTTCATTTGCGTTAGCTCTCCATACGATGCTTTGATAATTAACGTCTTCTTTATGAACATGTACTTGTCGGAATATTTTTATCAAGTCTGCAATAATACAGATTTTGTGATCCCGCCATCTTAACAAGAGGTGATGTATATCTTGCTGCAATTTCGGTCCGGGTAGTAAGTCTTCATTAAGAGATACGTTACTTAAATCTTTACAGGAAGCATCAAATACGACAAGAACCTTAGTCGTATCCTTGTCATCACGTACTACAGTATGATGAGGTAGGTACACTGCTCTAGGATTTATTATGTCTTCTTGTGGAACAAGTTGCATATGATTAAGCTCTTTATACTCCTCTATCACTTTAACATATTCTTTGCGTAGTTTTAAATTCTGATTTAATCTCTTCTCCATAGACATGAACCATCTTGATGCTATTTGCAGCGATTGCCCGTATTGACACTCTGGATCTTCCGATTTGAATGGCAAATGTATAATAAACCAACCATCATCATCTCTTACAGTAGTTGATTCGAAAAGTTCTTCACGTTTTATCTCTTCTTCGCTTAGTATTGTCGCGTTTTTTTTTTTTGGTCCGCGGCCAATAATTTTAATGTTCCGGTAAAGTGAAAACGCAATGTCTTTTAAATTAAATTAAGAGAGTTTATTTAATTACAAAAGTGCACAATGATCAATTTAACACTTTCACTAATTTTAATTTTCACTATTAAAATTCTAACACTTGTCCATGAATTTCTTATCGCAATTGTCTTCTCAAAATCACCTCACTATTACTTGATCGCTTTTCAATTCGCTTTCCACACACTATCGCAAGTTTTTATCGCGGTCGAATGAATGCACCATTCATTCAGCTCGCCTTTATATAGGGTCTCTAATCATTCAACTCAGTTCTCGTACATTGGTGAATAAGCGGGAGCATCCCAGCATGAATGGGCAGTGACTCACTTTCAGATGTTGATAATGCTTGTTGGGTTCTCGTGGGTTCGAGTAAATTCATTTGTTGATGTTCTTAATGATTGTGAAAACAATTGCGACAGTGGCTCGCAGAATTATTTGTACATGTCATTATTTGTACATGTAACACTGCCCCCGCCTCAGTTCTTTTCGCCCCGAAAAGATGTGTCGCTATTTGTAGTCAATTCTCCCTGGGTGTAATATGGGGCAAGACGGTCCAGATGTACGATTTTCATTTTAGCTCTTGGCTTACGATGTTCCTGTATTCGGTATACGACGTCGTTGATTCGCTTTGTAACTCGGTATGGTCCCTCCCAATTATGTTGCAACTTTGGAGACCTACCCTTTCGCCGTTGCGGGTTATAAAGCCACACCAAGTCATCTTGCTGGAAGCCAGTAGAATTAGCCTTTAGATCATACCTGGTCTTCATGCGGTCAGTAGCCGATTCGAGGTGTTTTCGCAGTGTCCGATGTATCTGGTTCAACCGTTGTCTTAGATCACTTGCGTACTCTGAGATCGTTTGAGGTTTCTCAGGGGGTGTTCCGAACTTTATATCGGTTGGCAGACGAATAGTCTTTCCAAAAATGACTTTGGCTGGGGCTTGGCCCGTCGATGCATGTTCGGCAGCTCTGTACGCCATCAAAAATAGTGGGATATGTCGGTCCTAGTCCCTTTGGTTCTCGTCAACCATTTTGGCCACGTGTTTATTGAGCGTGCCGTTGAAACGTTCGACCATTCCATCGGATTGGGGATGCAGCGGTGTTGTCCTCGTTTTCCGTATTCCGAGCAGCTCGCACATTTCGCCAAAAACTAGTGACTCAAAGTTTCGGCCTTGATCCGAATGTAGTTCGCCAGGAACGCCGTACCACCATTCAGATTCAGGAAAGGGTCCTGCGATGTCAACAGCAATCCTTTCAAATGGTACCCCCACGTTATAGGTTTGCATTTGTCCTCTCAGTCGTCGCTTTGGGCCTTTGACGGAAGCGCAAACTGTGCATCTCCGACACCAGTCCTCTACGTCTTCTCGAGCGTGGAGCCAGTAGAACCTTTCCCGCAATTTCGCTAAAGTCTTATTAACACCAAGGTGGCCTCCCGAGGATCCTTCATGCATTTCCTTAATCACATCGTGGATTCGGCTTTTGGGTAGTAAAGTTTACATCCTATAGGAGCTGCCATCCGCCGTTTCCCATTTCCGCTTGAGTACGCCACCCTCCACCTGAAGGGAGTTCCACTGTGCCCAATAGCTTTTCAGGGTTGCGCCATGCGTTGAAACGTCCTTCCACTCAGGTCACCCAGTCGTCTCCTTCCATACGAGCAATGGTCCGATGTCTTCATTGGCAAGCTGGGCATTTCGAATCTCCTCCGATGACCAACCTTCATCGAATTCGGCCGTTATCAGTCGCAGATCAACGGGCGGTTCCTTTTCCTCAATCCGTCGGCAATGCTTGCAGAACATGGGCAACGAGATAGGGCGTCAGCATTTCCATGAACTCCGCCCTTTCGATGAACAATTTCGTAGTCGTATGACTGCATTCTTTCGATCCATCTCGCAACTTGTCCCTCGGGGTTTTTGAAGTTAAGTAGCCATTTCAGCGATGCATGGTCCGTTCGAAGAACAAATTTCTGGCCATATAGGTACTTATGGAACTGCTTGGTCGCCTCTATTATAGCCAATAGCTCCTTCCTGGTCACACAGTAGTTCCTCTCACTTTTTGAAAGAACTCGACTGTAATACGAGAGGACTCTTTCTTCGCCATTGATCTGCTGGGAGAGTACAGCTCCAATACCACCGTTGCTTGCATCGGTGTCAACTACAAACATTTTTCCGGGTTTCGGGTACGCCAGTACGGGTGATTCACACAGCTTTTCCTTCAGGGTCTCAAAGGCTGTCTGGCATTATTCATTCCAGATATACGGACGATTTTCCACGGTTAGCTGATGGAGACACTGAGCTATTTTGGCAAAGTCTTTGACGAATCTTCGATAGAAGGTTGCCAGACCCAGGAAACTTCGTAGTTGGCGCTTGTTGTTTGGTGTTGGCCAGCTTTTCACGGCTTCAATTTTCTCAGTGTCTGTTTTGACCCCTTCTGCTGATACGACATGTCCCAGGTATTTTACTTCAGCTGCAAAAAGGGTACACTTGTCGGGACTAAGTTTCAAATTTGCCAGTCGCAGTCGGGAGAAAACCTCTTCTACGTTCCGCACATGCTCTTTGAACGTTCTCCCGATGACGATGATGTCATCTAGGTACACTAAGCAGGTTTTCCAGGTTAGACCACGTAGCACGTATTCCATCAAGCGTTCGAAAGTGGCTGGAGCATAGCAAAGCCCAAACGGCATCACCACAAACTGCCACAATCCGGTCCCAACTGAAAATGCGGTCTTCTCTCGGTCCTTCTTGTCAATTTCTACCTGCCAGTAGCCACTCTTGAGATCGAGTGTAGAAAACCATTTTGCGTCGGCTAAAGTGTCCATGATGTCATCGATGCGTGGGAGCGGGTAACTATCTTTCTTAGTGACGTCGTTAAGCTGCCTATAGTGGACACAAAAGCGAATGCTACCATCCTTTTCCTTTACTAGAACTACAGGCGCGGCCCATGGACTTACAGAAGGTTCAATAATGCCTTGTTTTTCCATGTCCGAGATCAGCGCGCTCACTTCTCCTTGTTTGGCTATAGGGAGACGTCTCAGTGCTTGTCAAATCGGCTTGGCTCCCTGTGTATCTATGAAGTGAGTTACCAAACTCGTTCGGCCTTGGTCATCCGGGCTTGTTGAGAAGATGTCACTGTACTTGGTGACCAGATCAGAGGCTCGTTTGAATAGCTGCACCGGCAAATTGACTTGCTTCAATATTGCAGACGTAGATTCCCGGGCTTTGTCTGTGTCTTGCCTCCTTTTCCAATGATGGTTGTGAGTAGCCTCCAAAGAGGTGATGGTGGAAACAGGCTGGCAGCTGCCGATGACTTCTCCCGCTTTGATGCTCGTGGTTGAGTCTGCGGTATTAAGGACTCTAACCGGCACATATCCGTTTCTTAAAGATCTTACAAGGCTTCGTCCTACAATCGAACTGCGCAATGTGGATGTCTTCGTTGGCTGTATCAGATAAGATCGGTGGTCTCCAGAATCACCATCAAGCTTGGCCCATTCAATGCTTTCGGAAGAATTCGGTACATCAGTGTCAGTACATACCACTACATTCATCTTGGGGATTTGGACGCTGGGATCCTCCATCAGTACTTCGACATTCTGCCATTTCAATACACGTTTGCCCAAATCCAACGTGATTCCATGTGGTCGCAGAAAATCCATTCCGAGAATGCAGTCATCCATAATGTTCGCGACCAGAAAATTATGTCGGAACACAAGGTCTCCCGACTGTATCTGGAGGTTGACCTCTCCATGAACAGGTGCAGTTCCTCCCGTAACTGTCCGTAGTGAGAAATTTCTGCCCTTGTGAAGTTGTTGCTGTCTAACTAGGTCTGGTCGGATAATCGATCGGGTTGCACCAGTGTCGATTGTTATGGTGCAGTGTTCTCCGTCAATTTGACCCGGAAGGCATAAGTCTGCTTCTCCACGATGTAGTCTTGACACGGTGATGGGGATGCTGGGGATGTCGATCCTCCTAGCTAAAGTGGGCCCTTGCAGTTTGATGGGCCTCCATTCTAGGCTCCTGACACGGTCTGGATCTCCACCATCCGGGACAATAGCTCCGTTTTCTTCACTTCTTGCAGTCTCTTTGCAGGTGCCCTTTCTCACTGCAATCCCAGCATCTAGGCGCACCATTTACTTGCGGCTCTCGCTCATTTTCCACGCGCTCACACCTGCACTCGTCAGCCACTACCTTGCAAACCCGGGCAGTGGTACGAGCCACATCTTTCACTGCCTCAAAGTTCAGGCTATAAGCCAGTGCGTCCTTAACCGTTTGCTTTTGAGCTAAACGCACAGCTTGGGATAATTCCTGGTCTTCTAAGGCACTGATGAATGCTTCTGTTGCTGCGTCATCTCGATGTTCCAGGTCAAAGGCTGGGTAAGCCAAAAGTGCCAGTCGCTCAATGTCTTGGGCTAGCTGTTGTAAGGTTTCGCCAGACTTCTGCATCCGATCCTGGAGCTGTGCCCGATAAATTTGTTTCAGGTGGGCTCCTCGATAACGCATGTCCAGCGCATTCATTATAGCATTCGGGTTTGAGTGCATTTCAACGGGGATCGTCTGCAAAAGCTCGGCAGCTGGGCCTCTTAGAGCAAGAATCAGTGCAGTTGCTCGTTCCTGCTCATTCCAGTGATTTGCCCTTGCGGCAGCTTCAAACTGGATTTTGTAAATACTCCAGACCGTTTGCCCATCGAATATTGGTGCTTGCACATTTCTGGATGTGCTTTGCGCTGCGGTTATAAGCGGGGCTGGTGAAGTGGTTACTACTGCCTTCGCTGCTTCCAATTCTTTTTTCACTTTTTCCATCTCGTGGTTCATTCTCTCTTCCACCTGGCTGACCTTTCCCTCGACCTGGCTGACCTTTTCCTCGACCTGGTTAACCTTTTCCCCGACCTGGTCAACCTTTTCCTCGACGCCTTTAATTTGTTTGTTCATATGACCGAGCTCCGGTTTTATTTCGGTTGACTGTTTCTCCAGCTTCTGTGTGATGTCTGCCTTGATTTCGATCGCTTGTTCATTGAGCTTCGCAGTTAAATTAGATGACTGTTGTCGCAGCTCTTGCTGCATCAGCATCAACATTTGCATCAGCGCATTTTCTGGTTCCTTTGGTTTTGATGTTTCTGCTTCGCCACCTTCTGCGCCTTTTTCTGCATCTGAGGGCTCACCCACCATGGTAAATTCATTAATTTTTCACTGTTAGCTTGGTGGTATTTTTATTATTTTGACTTATTTTTTTTTCAACAGTTTGCACGTTAAATTCCACTATTGTGCACTTTAAAAATGTTTAAATGTTTTCACTTTTCGAAATTTTCTCTCTCACTTCTCGACACCATTGTCGCGTGTTTTTTGGTTCGTGGCCAATAATAATTTTAATGTTCCGGGAAAGTGAAAACGCAATGTCTTTTAAATTAAATTAAGAGAGTTTATTTAGTTACAAAAGTGCACAATGATCAATTTAACACTTTCACTAATTTTAATTTTCACTACTAACATTCTAACACTTGTCCATGAATTTCTTATCGCAATTGTCTTCTCAAAATCACCTCACTATTACTTGATCGCTTTTCAATTCGCTTTCCACACACTATCGCAAGTTTTTATCGCGGTCGAATGAATGCACCATTCATTCAGCTCGCCTTTATATAGGGTCTCTAATCATTCAACTCAGTTCTCGTACATTGGTGAATAAGCGGGAGCATCCCAGCATGAATGGGCAGTGACTCACTTTCAGATGTTGATAATGCTTGTTGGGTTCTCGTGGGTTCGAGTAAATTCATTTGTTGATGTTCTTAATGATTGTGAAAACAATTGCGACAGTAGCTCGCAGAATTATTTGTACATGTAATTATTTGAACATGTAACAGTATCTTCTGCTGTTCTTCTGGCTCTTTTTCTTACTCCTAGAATTTTTTCAACAACTCATCTTCTTGGATTGCTGTGTCCATGCTAATAATTATATTTGCTGGAGTTGAGTCTGGTGACAATCCAGCCTAGGCTGGTGTCCTGAGCAATTAAATTTCTAGATGGATTTTTGACTACGCCCCTCTTCAGTATTTCTACGTATACTTCAGCTCCGAGTAAGATATCAATTTTACTCAATGTTGTTAATTTTGGATCTGCTAAAGGTAGCTTCTCTAACTCGAGCCAATCAGGTGAATGAATTATCATAGATGGAACCATAGATGTAAGGGTTTTTAACAAAAATGCATTTATTGAGATTGATTTACCTGGTTGATAGCGTGATTTAAAATGTAAAAATACGCAATACTTAACTCGGGTGTGACCATCTCCCACTCCAAACACCAAGCCATTGATTGTTGTACGCTTAAGTCCCAGTAATTGTACAGTAGCCTCCGTAATAAATGAAGCCTGTGACCCATGATCAACCAATGCCCTGATTACATAAAAAGATCCGCAAGCTGATTTTGCCCTAATCACTGAAGTTGCTCATATAACGTCGCAGGATGAAAATATTTTAGAAAAGTTTGATAATATCGTCGTCGTTTCTTTTGTGTGTGGTTATGAATTTTCTGTATCTCCTTTAGATGTCCCTTGTGTTTCTTCCTTTTCTCTCTATCTAGATGCAGTAATGAATGGTGGCGACGTCCACAACGTCGGCAACTCGTCGATTTATGGCATCTCCGTATGTGTCGGTGCAAGACAATTAAAGCATAATATATTGCTTTGTGCACGCGTTCTTTGGGGGTATATTTCGAAAATTCTTTGCACTGGTAAAGAGCATGTTGACCTTTGCACATTACGAATATATAATAAGACTTCTTCTCTTCCATTGTAGTGTGAAATGGTACTCGCTTTGTCGACTTAGTTCCTTCTAACATCTCAATCGTTCTAAATCTAGTCTCCATAAATTTGTTAAGCTGTTCCCAGGTTGGCAACTCGTCCGTCTTCTTTTGACTTAGGTGAAGCTCCCATTGTTTTCTCGATTCGCGGTCTAACTTGGAAACCACGAGGTGATTGATAATAACGTCCCATGAGCTCGTATCGATATTTAAATTTGCGAGAGACTTCAAACATGCTGAAGTAGTATCCAATAGGAGTTTTATGGCGTTAGCTGTCTCGACGTTGATTGCTCTTTGTCCAAACAGCCGCTTTAGAACCACATTTGTATTGAACTTTTTATTGTTATAACGCATCGTCAATAATAACCAAGCCTCGTTATGGTTGGTTTCTATAGTAGAAAGATGCTTCAACACAATTTCAGCTTCTACATGAAGACAACTCTTTAGGTAATGTAGTTTTTGGACAGCACTTAGGCTCGCATTAGTATGTATTAGTGACAGGAACATCATGAAAAGACTGCCATTCTTCTTTACCTCCAGAAAACTTAGGTAAACTAATCTGTTGTAGGAGTATCTCGCAACTGGGCCCTGGTGATACAAATGATGCTAAAGGTAAGCATACTGATGTTGAACCTTTGTTTATCTCCGTTAAATAATCTTTCATTTGGGCCTTGTATTCTATGGTTGTTTCCTCAACTTGTTCATATCTATCTTCGGTAAAATAAGATAAATTAGCTTGTGCAACCTTCTCCAATTCACACACTATTGTCGTGTGGCGATTGTTTCCATAGTGACTGTAAAGCTTCGATTCTAGCCTCAATATATGAGGCAGTTTTTCTTGTCTTAGGAGACTTCTGATAGTTCCCAAACGCCTTCGTAAAAAGCTTTAACAATTCGTCTTGATAAAGTATTAAAGAGTCTGGAGTAGTAGCTATCTTAATTTACTCCCGTTTCAAGGGACAAATATATATATATATATATATATATATATATATATATATATATATATATATATATATATATATATATATATATATATATTTAATTAAGCTCTCAATTTTGCTTATTATATACGGTAATCACATAAAGTCCAGTTGAAAATCAATTAAAATATTCATAAAGTCCGATTTTTTAAAAGTTGAAGCTCTATGAAGCTATAAATTTTCACAAGTATTACGAAATTTGAACACAATTTTTCTATGTCCGTAGTATAGATTCAAAAAAAATTACATGTCCGACCAAACATAAAATATTTCCAAGTCTCTACAGTATGAAGCAAAAATTTTCTAGAGTCCATAGAATAGAATCTCAAAAATTTTCAAGTACCAAATCGACAGAATTTTTCTAAGTTGACAGAACAGTTCACAATATTTCACAAGTTCACCGTTCACTTTTGTTAAACACTTAACTACTGAGTTTCGGCACCATTTTTGTTTTGCTTAATCACTAACTAAAACAAGGAACTTTGATCTTTAATTAAACTTCTTTTAAGCACACAATTGCTTTACTTGACCAGAAAACTTTCACAATTTGATGAAAGCTCAGTCTCATTATTTTTTTATTTTTTTTAGTGAAAAGTTGCTTGCGAGTTCTTAAAGACGCTGTTGCGAATTCCGGCGTACCAACTTCCTTCCATTCGCAACTTCGAATTGCCGCCCTAACATTGTCACTTTCCTTTGGGCACTCCTACCTTTTCCTCTGTGTATTTATTTAATTTTATTAACATTTTTCCTATTTCCCTTTAATTTTTATGTCCACATCATCACAATCCTACCCTTTCCCTGATTTCCAATTAGAACACCCTAGTAATATAATAAGAAGTTTAATCTTCCCACTAACAACACTCCCTACATTAATTCCCACTAACAAAATTTCATTCTATTCATTCTTACTAACAAAACCTAATTCCTTCCTTCATACTAACAAATTCTATTCACTAGTTCCCATTAACAAATTTTATTTTTCTTACTAACGAAAATTAATTCACGTTTCCCTACTAACAAAATTCAATCTCATGCCCAGATACATCGTTGAAGTTGCTAATCTGATGAATGGGAGATCGATAAGGCATACCTCCATTGGTTACGTCGCGAGTTCTCGACCGTGGGACTGCTGGAACCCTGAGTTCAAGCTCCCCCGGGCGCACGGAAGCACTCTTTTTGGGGTATCGGCAAAACCAATAGCTTCCGAAATGTGTATATGTGACACTTTGAATTCAACCAAGCGCTTCTTGGAGTGTTCAAATTGCCATATGTAAAACAATGGATATTATTGAGTTTGTCGATATGGACCAAAAGATGTGTGGGTGGCGGGATTGAAGTGTAATGAACTTCGATTACGTTACCCAGATGCGACAGCGGTAATTGGAGAAGAATTTGGATTGCGGGATCGGATGGGAGAAAGGTGGAAAGTGAAATGAGGTGGTGAGGATTGGGGCAGTCAGTATTGGACGTGGAAAAAGAAGGGTGAACGCTTTGGGGAGTGAATTTTTCCGTTTTGCGAGTCCGTTGGAAGTTAAAAAGTGGAAGTTCTTTGTCCGGAGGAAGAAGAGTTTTTAGTGAATTAAAAGTGGATCTTAAATTGCGTTTTGGAGATTTTAATGTGGGGTTGGGATTTCCAGTGTTGGTGTTGGGTGAATTTTGGGGGAAAGTAGTTCAATTTGTATGGTAGTACAGAAAGTAGAAAGCTTAAGTGACAAAGTGTAACTTTAACGAAGACACAAACTACTTCAAAGTGTGTTGTGAATTAACTGAGAGTTAAAGATAATCGAAAGAATTTAGAAGAAGTGAAAAGAAAAACAGGAAGAACGAAAAGACTTTGAATTTCAACAAATTCTATTTTAAAGTGGAAAGAAATAACAATATAGTGCCAGAGAATAAAAGTGAAAAGACAAACAGTGCAAATAAGCCAGTGTGAAAATTGCAAAAGGTGGCCGTTTTACCATCCCGCTTGAATTTTTAATTGTTTTTTTGGTACATTCCAGAGATTTCTCCTTTTGGTTTTCAGAGCCCCCGCTTCTTTCTTGGCCTTTCCCCGAGCGCTCGGAGTTTTGCAGGAAAGTAAGTGAGTTTAAATTTATTTTCTTACTTTTTGCCTGGTTTTAAAATATTTGATTTTATATAGTTTTGTATATTTAAATTAACCTCGATTTACTCTTTATTGGCTTAAATCCAATTTTGAAGGGGCGGATTTGATTGAAATTAGTTTTTTTTTCTTTTTTGTAAAATTTGTGAATGGTTTTGTTATATAATTTTTGGATTTTTGTAAATAAAATGGCCATGGCACATTAAAAACCTTATTTTCATTTCTCAAAATGACCTCTCCCTTTCCCATCCTTTTCCCTTTGTGCTAGTTTTTATGTAAGGTGGCTCAGCACGAGCAGAGGGTGTCCCGGAAGACCCACGACACGACTGAGCGCTAGCCGGCCTCAGTATGCCACCCCGGGCTACACACCCCTCTGCCAATATTTAATGTCTGCAACTGCGGTGACTTCCGTGGTTGCTACAACGCACACCGCCATCTAGTATGTGATGGCTAAAGTGTTATGCGTGAACAGCTTATTACACAGTTTATGATCGTATACAGTTCATCACGTCACATTACTAAGTGCTCTAATGTTTGAACTGTAATTAATTGGCAATCATCTAATTCAAGAACGGAGAGGCTTTTGGCAGTTTAACTTCCAGCGGTTAGAAGACAAATCTCGTTGTCAGTTATTAATTTACAATCAGATAGTGCTAGTTTTTCTAAACTCGGACCCCCTGTTGCTAAGCAATGGCAATACTACGTCCAAATTCGAGAAAACTCGCAACTTTTTCTCTTTCGGCAATTATTTGGTAGGCTCCTCTTCAACGTCTGGAAAAAGGAATGCCTCGTACTCTGCATTCATTTGATCAAGTTATCCATCATGTGTTCAAGTTCATCATGATCCAGCGATCCACCGTCTAGAATCTTTACAAAAGCAATTGCTGGTTTTGCACACTGAGGTCAAATCATTGATCTTAGGACCGAAATTCTTCAACAGTTAACTTTTTCCCGTTTGACACCTCGCTCGCAAACCAACACACGTCATCTCATATATCTATAGGCCGTCTTTCCTTTCAGACGCGGTTGACGTTAAGAGGTGGTTACGTAGCAGATATCTGCCATCCAAGACTTCCCAGCTGATTGAAATAATGTAAAGATGCCCAATATCTGCTGGTTACCTGGTTATGCAAAAAGTTTGTGGCATAATATTGCTGCCAAAACAGCAGACGCGTTACGGATGAATTTTGTGGGTGCATTGGTTGATTTATTGAGTAGTTCGCGGGGGAGAACTGCTCGATTAGTACATTATGCTATCGATATATTCTTTAGCGTACCTATGACCTCTTAAATAACCATTTGTGTGATATTAACATATGTATTTCACTGAATTCTACCTGCTTAAAAAATCAGTGCAATATTTATCAAAAGAAAATGCTAACTTTACTTTGCAATGGATGTTTGTGATAAGTCATTTACTCACATTCTTTCATATCTAGCTCGATGATTTAGCATACTGTTTATAATTAACAAGCTTGATCGACAGACCTACGCTCCTGTCAAAAGGGCTTTGTACTTAACTTACCATATGCAGTCACCAACAACGAATAAAATCAAGAACACGACAAAGACATGTGCACATTTAAAAGAAAATCCATGGTTTCCCTATTTAGCACGGTCGACATTTTGTTGCAAAGAAACAAAAATTACTCATATGATGAATTCCCAAAAATATTTATGTTATTGATCTTATCTGAAAATCTTAAGAAAATCAAATCAAAACTGCGATTTCTGATTCGATGGAGAGTCCATACAGTACCTAAATTGTATGTTATTGGTGTTGTTATTGGAGAAATTTCAAACGGCTATAACTTTTGTGAATATGATTCGATTTTCATCAAACTTATATAGTATTAGGTCGTTTTGTTAGACTACTTATATGTGTACATCGAATTTCATTGGGCTTAAAAGTATTCATAGGATTTAATTGGGAAAATGAAAAATTCGAAAATCAAACTATTATTAACAAAGTTGAGCGAATTTTGACTTTTCACGTATTTTTTGTTGTTGTTCTTATAAACATCTACCTCCAAAATTTTTTTCAGATTTTTCAGATCACAGGCGTCCAATCGCCAGGACGGGATACAATTTTTTCGTGTATTTCCCCTCCCTGTGTACCCCTCGCAGCGAAAAATGTGAGGAAGACCTTTTTTGAAAAGTCCTTATCAAGACGTTTCATCTGGTACCCATATCGGCTACCTTTCATAAGTGTTGTTTTTCAGTGGAGGCCCCATTTAAGCCCGTTTTAGAATTTTTTTATAGTTGAACTTTAAAGAGGGCGCCACTTTGCACCTATATACAAAATTTTATATTTGCAGCTTCTATGGATTGCGAGAAAAACTTTTGTGACAAACTGACGGACTGACGAACAGATAGGCGCGATTTTAGTAGGGTTTTGTAAAATTAACCCTGAAAATGGAACCTATAGGCCTGTTTGAATCAAAATTTATGTTACTATTTGTAATTAGGCTATTTGTGTTCAAGATAAAAAAAAGTAAAACTTTTAATCCCCCATTGAAAACCCTTCGATTATGAATTTAAAAAAAAAATATAGTTTCAACGAAAGGATTTCCGGAGAAAAATAATGAGAAACTACAAAGAAGTCAAAGTGTAATCAAATAGAGTAATAATGTTTCCTTTAAATGAATGACATTTTAATTTTTTAACAGTATCTTTGCCACCCTAACATACCTTGTCGAAGACTTATTGGTATCCTGACAACAAAATCTCTAACAGCTTTGACTATAGTTCCCACGCTACTGTCTTCAATAAATACATACTAACGGTGATGTGCATTCAAATATTTTATCTACCCTACTCTGTCATTAAAGTGGAATTTCCGTAGCCTTTTCGCTTTTGGCACTCATTCTCAGAATATAGCCATTAATCCTGGATGAGTTACAGAACAAGAGAATCCTTTTTGTTGGTGATGTGTTGCCACTGGAGGCGTAATTAATTAGATGTTAGTAAAGAGAAAATTATACGACGTATAATGTGTTTTCGTTGGCAACATTGAGGGGCTAATGCTCACCGGGATGATTTGTTTCATAAACAAGAATGTAGGTTTTCCATCCTTGCCAGCGACATTTGTCTTTCATGTGAAACACATCATTTGTTGGAGTACCTATGTAAATAAATAAAATTTTGAATACGCGGTGATATCAGTTCTCATTATGTTATGTTTGAGGTATGAAAATACATGAAGGTATACTCGTAAATTTTAAAGTAGGCTCGAGAATTGAGAGTTTGCAGAAGATTTCTTAATGTCAAGATCTTGAAGAAATCGATGTAAGAACTAATTTTTTTTATACATATCTGTAAAAATTTAAAAGATATTTTATTTTTCTAGACATCAAGAATTTGATTTAGTACGAATGGTTTCGCTGGATCTTTTCAGCATTTTCAATAGGGTGTCAAACCCGCCTTGTGTATTAAAAGGGTCCCTAGACATCCAACCACCAACACAACACGCGAACAAAATCCGGTTTTTGGTTGGTTGGCAACCGAGTTGTAAACACGTCTATAGCGATGTTTGAGTTGAAAATAAGGTTGGTTGTTGAGTTAGACCGAAATCAAAATTTTTGATGAGATTTAATAGGTTTTTGCTTGGTTGGCAACCGAGTTGTAAACACGTATGAAGTGCTGTATGTGTTTGAAATTTGGTTGGTGGTTGAGTTGGACCGAAATCAAAATTTTTTGATTTTTGTGGGCGGGGTCAAGTTGTTGGCTATGTTTTCCGGGCTGAGTGAGAGTTGGCAATCATTCATTTATTCTGAATAGTTGATACTGGACGACATATAGTGAAAATGTCGACGATTCCAAATAATAGTAAATGGCAGGAGTTTTTTGATTTATTTAAAGAATTGCCGGAATTGTGGCAAGTTTAAAGTAATTGTTTCAAAAATAAGACAATGAAAGATACCGCGTGTAAAAATTTACTCTCAAAGTATCAGGAAATTTAAAAAGACGCGAATATTGATAATTTGAAAAAGCGTGTGATGAACGTTCGTACGTGTTTTCGACGCGAATTAAAAAAAGTTTTGAATTCAGAAAAGTCTGGAGCTGGCACTGACGACATTTATACTCCGAACTTATTGTATTTTGATACCCTGGAATTTTTGCGAGATCAGGAAGCACAGGGTCCTAGTTTATCCACTTTAGATTTGGAGAATGATCCTGAAATCGATGTAGCTGAAGTAAGTATTAGTATATTTGCTATAGATGAGATACATTATTTGAGCATTAAGCGGATTTTACTGATTTTTTTCGATCTTTTACAGGAGGCCGTGGAAATGGAGGTATCAAATCGCTGCAAAAAAAGGGAGTCAGAAAGCCAGTATCTCGCCGAGAAAAACGAAATCCTGAAGGATTCATTAGCTCATTTAAAGAAGAAAGACGAAGCAGGCGTATATGCTGATTTTTGGGCGACATCGTTCCAGCAGCTATCCTCTACGCAAAAAATTTATGCCAAGCGTACCATAGAAGAAGTTCTTATTATGTGGCAACTTGAGCAATTGACAATCAACACCGTTAACATGTCGTCTATATCCTCGTCGCATAGATCTTCGACACCGCTGATGGCGTATTTGTCCTCACCTAGTGAAAGTGGTATTTTCATTACGTCGAATTTGCGTGGACGGGAGTCACCATAAGTGGTAACACCAGTTTTGGAAATTCCAAGTGAAAAAGCTACCTGGTCAAGTAATCCTGCGCCAGTTTACGAAAATATTCAGTAGCTGCTAGCAGATAATGAGTTTATTTAATATAGACAAAATATGTATTCTTTTAGTTATTTTATTTTTTAATAAACATTTTTGCTTAAATTTCGAAAAATTAAACGGGATTTTATTTTGATTTTTGCCAAGGAACAGATCCAATTCCATTGAAAAAGATTTTGAGGTCATTTCTGATTTTCTTCGCAGCCTCTTTTGAATTCCTTGCTCGCGTTGGTTCCAAAGGTAACATTTGCCTTTGTTCTGATCTCCAAGCTCCATATTGAATTGTACCAATCTCAGTATTTTCAATGTCTTCACTTCCACGCAAATAAACATCTGAATTTTTTTCTTCGCAGGTAGTTGTGGAGATAGTACGTTGCTAACGTTATAATTGTTGCTTTCTCTGGCCGCAAATTTATTTTGTTCAGTAGAATCCTAAAACGGGAAGACAGAATCCCAAAACCATTTGCGACTATCCTTCTTGCTCTAGAAAGACGAAAATTGAATATTATTTCACTATCATCAATATTTTTTCATTCAAAAGGCTTCATTAAATGCATCCCAAGAGCAAAAGCATCATCACCAACAAACACATACGGCACTTTTATTGTAGTGTTCGGCAGCAGGCAAGAGTCTGAAATTCCCAGCATATTTTCGGAAAGTTTTTCGTGAAATTTACAACTTGAAAAAACCCCTGCATCAGATACGCGTCCATTTGTACCTGCCTCTACCATAATGAATTCGTAGTTTGCGTTCACTATCGCTAACAAAACCATGCTGAAGGCTTTTTTATAGTTTAAATAATATGATCCTGAATTAGGTGGTTTCTTTATTTCAATGTGTTTCTCGTCGGTTGCTCCGAATTCTTTTGCTGTTTCCTTCCAATCATTTTCTGTTTTTGGTATCTGGAAAAGAGCACAATATATATATTTGAATACTTAATATCACTATTTTTAAAATTACCTTGATATATCATTTTAAAGCTTTTATAATCGCAGAGCACGTCTCCATAATAATTATTCCAAGGCTTTGAGGAGATATTGCAGTCAGAAATTTCAAATCTTCAAAGCTTTGTCCACTGGCAAGAAAACGGAGAGTGGCACAAAGTCTTTCATTGGTCGTTATCGCGTCCCTCATTAATGTGTCTTTCTTTTCTATAAACGGTTTCACTGCCTTTAGTAGGTTTTCATAAGTTTTATGATCCATTCTTAAAAAGTTTCGTGAGTCACCCGGAGCACTTACACATAGTTCACTCAATAAATTAGTATGTGAAAACTTTTGCCGGTTTTCATACCACTCTTTACACCATAATCTTTTTTTTTTACTGTAATATCATCATCCAAGCATTCACTTATCAGAATATATGATAACACCATGTCTTCACTCATGTTCACACTAAATCTGAATATATCTCACTGCTGAACGTTCTTCTTCAAGAAGCTTCCTAATACCAAAGAATATAGATGTTCTATATTCTTTGCTAATACTGATGTTTATTTCCTGGTTGAAGAAAATATTTGCGTGTCTGTGGCCATTGTGTTGGCAACCTGGTTGTCAACACGTGTTGTCTTTCTGTACTATGCTTAAGGTAACTTTTTTCACTCAAGTCTTTTACTCATGCATATGTCTACGCCTGTCGTAATTGATGGGCTCAGTTGAGATGATGGTAACGTTAAGTCTGGGATAAGCACAATCATTAAAAATTACTTTTTATGGAATTGTTTGCAGCTACATATAAATGAGTTGCATATTTTGAATAATA
Organism: Odontomyia ornata; assembly: GCA_963969285.1. Lineage (NCBI taxonomy): Eukaryota > Metazoa > Arthropoda > Insecta > Diptera > Stratiomyidae > Odontomyia > Odontomyia ornata. The sequence goes on along the minus strand of OZ017741.1, from coordinate 286,947,618 downwards.
ATTTTTCTGAAAATTACTTTTTATGGAATTGTTTGCAGCTACATATAAATGAGTTGCATATTTTGAATAATAATTTTATTGAAAAATTATTAGAGAAGAAAAATGTTAGAAGAAGGTACTTTCGACGTGTGCACTAATTCTCCTCAGGCCATCACTCTTAGATACACACCGGTGATGGCGACCACCATGCTCAGAGGTGAGGGAGTTAATTTTTAGGGTTTTGTATTAAAATACAAAACCCTATTGCAATCACGACCTGTGTCCGTCTGTCCGTCCGTCCGTCCGTCTGTATGTCACAGCACTTTTTCTCCGAAACTATAGAGGCTACAGCCATGAAACTTTGTGAAAAGGTCAGAAGTGGTGACCTCTTGAAAGTTCAAGGGTGGAAAATTTTTTCAATGGGGTTAAAGGGGCGTCTCCCCATATAGGGAGTTGACCCCTCAAAAAAAAATTTTCACCATTGGTAGTCGAATAGGGTGTTATTGGAAAGGTCTTAATAAGATCTTTTCAAAACAGGTTTTTAAATTGCCTAATGAGTACCGAGGGGGGCAAGGGAAGGGGAAATGTACGAACTTTTCGCGTACCCCCCCTCGCGATTGGACACCTTCCATCCGAAAAATCTGAAAAAAATCATGAATGTAGGCCTTAATGAGTACAACAACAACAAATACATGAGAAGTCGAAATTCACTCAACTTTGTTAGTAATAGTATGATTTATCGATTTTGTGTTTTCTTGAATAAAATCTAAACGGTACCCTTAAACTCAATAAAGTTTAGCGAAAATATGAATATTTATGAGATTAATTTTTTCTGAAAGTTTCGTAAAGATCGAATAGTATTTGCCAAAGTTATACCGATTTGAATTTTCCTGTATTACTATGGAACAATGTGCCCTGTATTACTATGGAAACGTATGGCTATGGAGCCATACCGACTAAGACACTACAGCTTTGCTAGGATTTGCATGAAAATTTCAGGAATGATAGATATCATGAGGATGACTCCATACAATTGAAACAAGTCGAAGAGGCAGGAGAGAGCTCGTAGCAAAAGGGCTTTGTAGCCATTCTAGGATTCGACAAAATAGGCCATGAATCGATGCTTACAGTACAGAGGAGTGGCCCCTGAAAAAAATTTCATGAAAGGTAGCCGATATGGGTATCAAATGAAAGTTCTCTATGAGATCTTTTCAAAACAGTTCTTAAACTGACAGTTTTTGCTTCAGTGGGGCACAGAGGGGGGAAATACATGAAAAATGTGTTTTCTCCCTCGCGAATGGACACCCGTGATCTAAAAAAATCTGAAAAAAATATCAAGCGAGATATTTATGGGTATAACTTTACCTCAGAATTAAAAAATTCTTTCAACTTAGTTAATAATAGTATGATCCTCGAACATGACGTGTTTCGTAATTTTATTCGTTGCTGGTTACTGCATTTTGTAGGTTGAGTACAAAATCCTTCTGACATGAGCATAGGTCTGTCTACCCAACTTGTTAATTTTTCTACTTATGCAAACTCAATATGTTTTTGTATCTGCAAGTTATATTCAAGGTAAATTTCTCTTGTAAGTACTTGTATTAGCTATCGGAGCCATCCGAAAGAGTGATCGATATCCGCGCGACGTTAGATAAGCTTCAAATGTAGAGCAAATTTGTCGTATAGATTTACATCAAGTTGATGTGAAAAGGGTGAAATGATCCAATTAAAAAAGTTTAGCTAATACATTAAAAATTAGTTAGCAGTTAGCTTTTATTTGAAATATATTTAGTGATTCTTAAAAATTATTTACATTTTGTTTTGAATATTTTATTTATTTGGATTTCATTGGTCAACTCAATAAAGATCCTGAAATTTTTTGAGTTTTAAAATAAGTTTGGTATGCAATGGTATACCTTACCAGAAGAGTTTTCAGTTTCCAGAAATTCCCCTTAAGCCATTCATGTTGTTACCATTAACTGCACTCACAAACTCTTCCGCATGCAAAGTAAGAACTGGTAGATAAACCTTTTAATCCAAATATTACTACTGACCTTTATCACGCCCCAAAAAATTATCTGTGTATCCTCCAAAGACATATAAACAAATGGACATGCAACGAGAATCTGTGTACTCGTCCATGTGAGAAGCAAATTTGCCACATAAATAAGTTATAAATAACTTACGCTCTCGAAACTAAATGATTCCCTCTGCTTCTCCTTCCCCATTTTTTCCAGTCAGGTTTTTCTTTTCTCTCTTCAGAAGAATCGCTTCCCCCACTGACACCCGCGCACACCAACGAAATTTCATTTCAGTTTGAGTATAAACAACAAACAACTCTCACGGAAAACTCGAACGTCAAAGCAAAAGAAAATCGAAAAGAGCGCGAACCACGCGGGAAAACTCATGTGTCAAAGCGGATGGAAATTTCGTAAATTTTTAATTAAAACAGTGAATTAAAGTTCCGATTACGTACGCGCGATCTTTAAAATTAAAAACTTTTTAAATGTGAACGTGTTTCGCCGTGAATAGAGTGCTAAATTAAAAGCATATCGCCTCAAACCTCAACTTCACACAACTTTAGCGCAGGTTGCCAATTGCTTCGGCTCTCACGACCGGTTGCGGATCCAGTACTCTATATCTATGGTATCCTCGCATTTAAACCTTATTCTTTGCCGACTTAATGTTTTGATATTAATGTAAACAATGGAGTGTGAGCTGAAGTCTCAGCGAGCAATTAGGCAGTGTTTCGAGAGCAAAGAAAAAATTTTGTTAGTAACATGTCTTCGACAAAGCTTGTTTTAATAAGTTTTCTACATAAATTTGAAATGTTTTCGTGATTCATTTAGAAGATAAAAAGATTAGTGAAAAAATCAATCAGTAAAATTTATGGCTTTGATACTTCATGTTTATGTTTTCCGGCGATAGAACATGAGGGCGTTAAAACATCCAGGAGTAAAATCAACGGCTTAAGTTTATAGGTGTATTTTTACTTTTTCGATCTCGAACTTACAGACTATTAAATTTAGATGAGATTTTAGATGTATTAAATCAGTCAAACCCTTAAAGCAAAGGGGGACTGCCAATCAAAATTACGATTTTTCCCCCAGAAAATGCAAATGCGGATCTAACAGATGAGGAGAAGTTGTTAAATTACAAAATCTCCCAGGCTTTCAACTCTGAACAGTGGCAGAGGTCGCTATAGTATTAATTCATCAGAGGATGATGACTTACCGTTATCCTCGGTCTTTTAAAAAAAAACCGTCAACAGTCAGGTTGAAGAAGAAAATGCACTTATGCCACCTGTGTCTAGCATTGCTACAAGTGAAAGTCCAAATAATACATTTTGGACGCCAACGGTGCAAAACAGTCATTCGTATACTGGGAGGAACCGCCATAATCAACATTCTCAGTCACAATGGCAAGGGAATCAAGGCCCAAAAAGTCTGCAGTCACTGATGTGCTACTTCGATTGTTTCTGTGCACATAACATCATTGAATTGTTAGTGCATTAGACCAACTTATATAAGATTCAAAAAAAAAACTTGGGTAAAATAAAAAAATGTGCCACCTGGTTCCATTTGTCAACTAATTTGAGCATCAATGTGACTATATTATCCGGGAGGAGCTCTCCTGTGTCCCTGTAGAGGTGCCTTTGCAGCCTGTCCCATGTTGTGCATACAAAAACTTTGTAGCAGGCATCGTCTTCCTCTCCTAGGCAAACCGTGATTTACCAATCTTGTGCATGTAAGACTGAAAACACCTATGCCCGCTCAAATGCTCGGTCAGATAGAAGTCAGTCTCACCATGCCTTTGAATCAGAAATGGTGTCACATCCGGGATGAGGCATGCAGTCCACCTTCCTTTCGTGCAATTCACCCAAGACCGCTGTAGTCGCTGAGTGAGCGCTGCCTCTCCTCGCGGACAACCATCTCCCTTGTATCTCGTTTTGATGCAGGTAAAAAGCGCGGCGCTCTCTAGGAAGGAGAGTAACAGGTATCACGAATGAAACAACCCTTACTGCCAAATCAGAGATTGTCGGATACGAGGATGCAATTTTCAGCAATGATTCAATTCAGAGCAATGATGAAAGTAAAGTTGCAACACTTTAACTGGAACACCAACAGGACCCTGAGCCTTTCTCGCTTTCAGTGAAAGGTCTGCCTCTTCCAGTTTCGGCAGTGTGAACTACTGTTTCATCATGGACAGCGTGAGCACGGACGGCATGGACGGGAAAGAGTGTCCACGCTATCACGTGCATCGTGTGTGCAAGGTTTCAGTAGGGCACAAACCTTCCGCATAACTAGCTTATAGCCAAGGCCCCATAGATCCTTGATCACTTTGTCCACTTCATCTTGCCAGCAGCGTTTTTAGTCAGTTTGCAAAGACATTTCCTGGCTGACTGATATGCTGCTATCCAGTTGCATATCTCGTCACGGTTTCGTGCTCGTTAAACCTCACGCCAAAGCTAGTGACACTTCTTTTGCTTTTCAGTGGTTTCAGTGAACCACCAGGTCACTGGGGGGGCTTAGCGTGCCAGGGTTTTCAGCGCGGGCATATATGCGTTGTAAGCAGTCGTAATGATGCTCATAGTCGAGTTTGCCTCGTCTTGAGCTGCTAGTGATTCCGTCTCATGTAAATTTCTTTGCAGCAGAGCACCTGCCGCGAGCACCTCGACAAACATCTCGACGTGCCTACTTCCGATGTTCCACCCATTTCTAGAAAGTCAAAAGCACACATGTTGGGAGGCAGCATCACTGATCTCCAGCAGAATGCACTGATGATCACTGGTTGGGCAGTCCTCTAATACTCTTCAATTGTGTATCCTCTGTTCTAAGGACTCCGAGGTGAATGTCACGTCCGGTATCGACGTATTTCCTGTGGTTATTTCGACGAGCGCCGTCCTTGAGGCATGTCCCATTTGATTGCTTTAGGGTTGAGGTCTCCCGCAACGAGTACGTTGCCATCTGCGTTCGAGACAGTGCCCTCCAAAGCAATAAGCTTGGCTTGGAAAGATGATATCGTTTCGTTTGGCATTAGGTACACACTAAAGAATGGTCCCTACGTACGGAAACCACACGAAACCATCCCCACGTTCACAGCTTTCTACCTGCAAATCACTGTTCTGAACCCAGATGGTGGCGATATCAGTTTCATTAGGATACCATGATGCAGAACTTTCATCATACTGCTGCTCACTCAGTATTATAAAGTTGGCTTTCATGTCCCTCACAAATTGCTCATGTAGGTTTTAGGCGGTTGAACTGTGGTGTAGGTTTTGCTGCAGGATACAGGTCATGGAAGTTCTTATTTTACCTTGGCTAGGGCTGCTTGGAAAACCTGACATTTCCCTGATCCGAAGACAATCTGGCATACAGTGCGCCTCTTTCAAACACTCTTTTCTTTTATGTCTCATTTCACCGCGTTCGAAATACAGGGAACTCTTATTGGATCGTGATTGTAACCGTAGGTTCCATCATAGTTGGTATTTTTATGGTTTTTTTTTGTTTCTTTTTACATTTTTTATTTGATTAGAGTCCAATTTGATTCGGTCCCTCTTGGAGCCGCTATCTCACCTTGGTTGTCTTGGCAGAGTACAATTGCCATTTGAGGGTTGGCACAACCCCTTATGGTTATGGTTATCGGAGCCAAACCAGCGTTCTCCTCCTGGAGGCTGTATTTGGCCCAACATGCCCGCCACTACCGTCACCGCTGTTGAGGATTTTTGCGTTTATTCATGGTTGCTGTCTACATATCATAGTTTGAGTACAAAACCCTTCTGGTAGAAGCATACTTTTGTCGATCTCACTTGTTTGGTTTATTTATGAATGCCTAAAGATGATGATCAGCATTTCATAAGTTAAAACTCTTCAGGCTACGATTCCACGTGTGCCATTTCTTTTTACTTTCAAATATTTTATACCTGAACACTGGTGCTTCCAAATATTAATATACCTGAATTAGTGTTTGCGAATCATAAATTTACCGTAAATCTCTCAAAAATTCTGACATAATATTGTCTTGCTAATGCATCCGGCATTTAAATTCCACCGACTAAACGCTCACACAAGTGGCATTTATTCATTTTAATTTCTATGCTCCTTAGCATACAGCTCTCATACACAAACGCTCTCTCTTCCGCTCTCACTGCACGTGTGTCCTTGTTTATGCTTGTGCAGCAGCCTCATTTAGCTTGTAATGCGGTTTACTTAAGCTGTCCCTAAAAACAAAAATATTCCGCCCTTTTGCTTCTATTTAATTTAATAAAAAATTTAAACATCACCGCAAATATAAGAATTTGCATAGAGGCTTAAGTGCGACAGTGAAGGAGGGCGCAAATAGATACGATTGCAGCTAACCATATGGGTAACTGTGGCTTCGTATGAGTACAATGTTTAGCGGTTATAAATTATATGGAAATGTGCACTTGTTCACTGTCGCCAAGCAGCCGCGCAAAACCTCAGATATAGCGTGAAAAAGCTAAGGACATAAATTTATTTCACCAACAGTGTGTTTGGTGCAAGGACTTGCGTTCTTGGCTTGAAGATGCATTTAATTCGTCTGTCTCATATGTCTTCATATATAGCATTTTGGTAATGCGAATTCATGTTTGTAGCATCGGAGGAAATATTGCAGAAAATATGTTTGCGTGTTACTGAAAATATATCTTTTCGGGAACATTGAATTATATTTTTTGGGAGTAGAGCACACTAGCTTGTTTGGATTTACTTTAGCTTCTTTTCAAATATGTGCTGAATTTCTTTGGTAAAATATTGCACAATTAACCGAGATCTAGTAAGTAGTATTCATCAAAAACTAGGCAAGGACGAGTCGATTCCGTTTGATCAATTTCTATGCTTGCAGTTTTTTTAGGGTACTATAAAGAAAAATCGCTATCTGTCTCTCTCTCTGTCCATCCATTCGTCCGTGCGTCAGAGCAAGTATTTTTGGAAACCACATAAGCTAAAATGACGAAATTTTGGGCGTAGGTCAAAATTGGTGCCCTCTCGAAAGCTGCAGTCCAAAAACTATTTTAAGATGTTTAAGGGGGGTCTCATTTTACGCGCTTTACTGAACATGGTTTTGACATGTCCATTTTAGTGCAGATATTGATTGAAATGAACACTATGGTATCAAACACAGGATTTGTGGGACCCGTTCTGAACTACCGTCATAATCCATGATGTGGAAATCTTTTCAATTAAGTTTAACGTCTTCACTTTCCAAACGCAACGTTGTCCGAAACAAAACTCCTTCATATTTTTGCGCTTTCACTTGATTTGCCAATTCCCCATGTAGACCTACACATCTTTGAGCATTTTCTGAGGGTTAATGGCAATGCGTTTTTCGCATTTGGTACTTCTATTGTACTATCAGCCAGATTAGCTGTGATGGGTACTGATTATCAAAATATGGTATTCATCACACGGTAAAACTTCATACTGGCCATATCACCTCCGCTAGTGCCGTTATCGATCCAAAACAAAATGGCAGCCATATATAAAGCCCCGGACGTAATTTGATACAAATATTCATTGAGTGAATGAAGTTCACAATGAAAAAACTCTAAGTTGAACCATCTAAACACAAATATCGAAAAAAAAGGAACAATAATTTGTTATTATAGTTGTAACCAAGCCTTTAGCCGATGCTCCACATTATAATGTGCATGTTTTATTCACGCTACTAAAACATGTAAGATTTTTGTGGACCTCTAGTAGCCAAGTTTTCCAACCGATTACGGCGAAACTTGGCATTAATACAACATAATTTTTTCCTCTGACAGTGTGTGCCTTTCAAAGTGGTTGTCAATTGAACTACAGGGCTTTCCAATAAAAGATGTTATTTTGATATTAAAAGAAAAATGCCAGCTTTTAATATAAATGGTCGAATGTTTATTTCATTATAAAGAAAAAGGTATGCCGTTAATATTGAAGAATATCATCAGGCAAATGACCACCACGACCACGCTTACAGGACCATATCCTTTTCATGAAATTTTCCATAACCAAATCAAAAAGTGGCTGCCCTATGTCCACGATAGCCTCACGAATTCCATCTTTGAGGTCTTGAATCGACGTTGAGCTATTGGCCTAGACCTTCTCTTTTCTGTGGCTCCAAAGATAGAAGTCGCAAGATGTTAAATCACAAGATCTTGGTGGCCAATTCTGATCACCTTTTCGAGAAATAACACGGTTCGGAAACTTTTCCCGTAAAAGATCAATGGTTTCGTTGCTTGTATGGCACGTAGCGCCGTCTTGTTGAAAGCCAACGTTGTCCAGATCAATACCATCCACTTCCGGTGATTAAAAATTATCAATCATCTCTCGATAGCGCAATCCATTCACCGTAACTGTTGCTCTAGCCTCATTTTCGAAAAAGCAAGGTCTAATGACTCCACCAGATCATAAACCGCACCAAACAGTCACACGTTGAGGATAAAGAGGCTTTTCAACAATAACTCTTGGGTTTTCCGAGCCCCAGATGCGACAATTTTGCTTGTTGACGAAGCCACCGAGGTGGAAATGACCCTCATCACTCAAGATGATTTTTCGATGGAATTCCGGATCATTTTCATGCATTTCAAGTACCCAATCAGCAAAGACGCGACATTGTTGATGATCAACCGGCTTGAACTCTTGTGTTAGCTGAACTTTATAAGCCTTAAGACCCAAATCTTTATGCAAAATACGGTGTAATGACGTTAGTGGAATGCCTAATTGTAATGACTTTCGTTTAAAACTGCTCAAACGGAATCGGAACCGACCTCTCATCGGTTCTAGATGAGAAGTTTTTGGACGTGACAACGAACTGTACCCTACAGGTCGACAAGTCCGGACACAACTTAGTCTACCCCAAGGTGGCTGCTGGCTAGCTAGCTAGTTTGGAGAGGAGTTCGGTCGCAGGTCTTATGCGAGCAGACTAAGTACGAAATACAACAACTCAGCCACCGGTTCACATGCCCGATTCAAACGTGTCAAAAATACAAACATACGTAAAAGAAACCTACTTTACTTTACTCCGTATTTCTTCTTTTCATCCAGCCAACAACAAAAAAACTAGATTTGATTTCGCATTCCCGAATTTCATCGACGCAGTACCGAAAAATATTCTACTCTATATCGGAATCGGAACAACATACTCTAATAAAAGCGTAAAACAAACGATGGTACCACGCACCGCACGAGACACAAAACCGGCCATTCGCGGATCCCTAGAACCCTACCCTTTCAACGGCATACTTACCATTCGCTATCACTCCTGCTGGAAAAGAAGAGCATGCTGGGAAGGAAGGACGTTGTTAAGATCTAGCAATTCATTTTAATGTTCATTGTATTGATAAATTTTCCAAATTCCTTTAAATAGAAACAATTTACAATTTAATAAGTTAATTTTCCTGTCACGAAACCAGAACAGTTATTAAACACCTAGAAATGGGCTAGTTAAAAGAGAATCTTTAAAGAATAGGTAAATATAAGAATAATGGCCGTAAAATTAAGTTTAAACCTTTCGCTACGTTAAATGTGATACTTGTGTGACTAATAAAACTTATAAACTAAAACCGTGTTACCAAGAAACAAGCTTCATGAACTAGAAATTATACAGATCTGAATTTTGTACACTCTGTATTTATCTCTGTTCCAATCAAAAGTAAACATTAGAGAGTATAAAATAAAATCACTAAATTACCATTGAATGGTGTGATTTCTAAATATTCTCATTGAAAATTATTTTAATGCCTTTACCTTACAAGTTTGTTGCTATTGTTGTTCAATTTAAGTTATGAAGTTTCGAATATCGGTTCTCTTACATTTTTAGGGTTTTGTAAAATAATTTTACAAAACCCTTCTAAAATCGCGTCCTGTCTGTCCGTCTGTCTGTCCGTCCGTCCGTGTGTCACAGCAGTTTTTCTCGGAAACTACTTAAGCTAGAAGCATCAAATTTTGTATGTAGGTGTAAAGTGGCGCTCTCTTCAAAGTTCAACCACAAAAAATTTTATAAGGTATTTAAGGGTGGTCTCCCCATGTAGGGGAGTGACTCCCCGAAAAAAAAAATTTCATTGAAGGTAGTCGATAGAGGTATCAAATGAAAGGTCTTGATGAGAGCTTTTCAAAACAGGTCTTAGTTTGGCAAAATTTGCTTCGAGGGGCGCACAGGGGGGGGGGGGAAATACACGAAAAATTTGTGTCCCCCCCCCTCGCGATTGGACACCTGTGATCCGAAAAATCTGAAAAAAAATCAAGAATGTAGGCCTTGATGAGCACAACAACAACAAATACGTGAGAAGTCGCAATTCGCTCAACTTTGTTAGTAATAGTATGATTTATCGATTTTATGTTTTCTTGAATAAAATCTTAACAGTACCATTAAATTCAATGAAATTCATTAAACAGATGACTATTTATAAGATTGATTAACCCTGCAAGTTTCATAAAGATTGGATCATATTTAACGAAATTATAGCGGTTTGAATTTTCGTGTATTACTATGCAACAATATGCGCTGCATGTATTACTATGGCAACATATGGCTATGGAACAACATGCGCTTTTTACCGACTCAGACACTACAGTTTTGCTAGGATTTGCATGAAAATTTCAGAAATGATAGGTGTCATGTATATCTTTGAGAATCGGTTCAGCTAGTGGTATCAGTAATTGTAAAACAAAATAGTAGCTGTTTTAAATGCGAAGATTGAATAATTTTGAGTTATTTTTTCCCAACTTCAACGTTTAAGGTGCATGCTTTGAACACTTAATTCAATTTAATGAATGACTGAAGATGAGTAACTACATTTAATACTCATGTGAAACAAGTTAAGGAGGCGGGAGAGAGCTCCTAGCAAAAGGGCTTTGTAACAACTCTAGGATTCGAAAAAATTGGCCATTAATCGATGATAACAGTACAGGAGAGTGGCCCCTGAAAAAAATTCATCAAACGTAGCCGATATGAGTATGAAATGAAAGTTTTCATGGGAGCTTTTCAAAACAGTTGTTAAACTGTCATTTTTTGCTTCAGTGGGGCACAGGGGGGAAATACATGAAAAATGTGTTTCCTCTCTCGCGAATGGACATCTGAAATAATTATCAAAGGAGATATTTATGAGTAAAACAATAACAAAAACCTCAGAAGTCTAAAGTCTTTCAACTTTGTTAATAATAGTATGATCTTCGAATTTCATAGTTTCTCCAATAAAATCGTCATTGACATGCTTCTTGACTTTATTCAATCTGGTGACTGCATTTTGAAAATTGAATACAAAACCCTTCTGACATGAGCGTAGGTCTGTTTACCCAACTTGTTTTTTCTTCTTCACTTATATTTACTCCGCGGATATACCAACTTTAATCTAAATAAGGTATTATTTGATAATTGAAAATGAGTTTGTTTTTTAGACCAAAGACACTCTTTATAGCCTTGTGCATGAGTATAGCGTAAGGATCCTAAATGTTTTATTAAGCGTATTTAAAATTTGGTGTTCGTTATGGATTTTCTGTTTCCTTTTAAAACAAATTACTCATAGTAGCAAGAGCGCTCATCAAAATTATTTGTGAGGTAAACCATTCCTGAGATAACATTTTGCTCTAAATATGTGTGAATTGAAATAGGATCGAACAGTTTACTGGCTGTTGTCAATGGCCTAACCAAAAGTCAAAAGAACAATGATCGCCCTAGCTTGCAGGATATAGGATATCTGATCAATGCATTCATAAATATTGAATACAGTTATTCGCTAGAAATGGAAACAATCGGTGTTTTGTAATTCTTTCATGCAAACCATTTTGACTATGTCCTTGTCCACTCTACCAGACCTCTAAGCGACTTTTTCAATTTACTCTAGAGGTAAGGGGAGAAACGATTCTTTAACCGAAAGGAGAATAATGTCAATGATTATAATTTTAACTAAGAATTAAAATATTTTGTTTCCTTTACAGTACAATAATTTTTATTTTATTCGTATATACGTACTTTGAAGCTTACTTAGCTTTTTCTTCAGTACGACTAAATTACTTATTTAGTGATGGAGAAATTGAACACAATAAGTTTTTTGTCCAGTGAATTTTTACTAGGCCGATTCTAGTCTATAAATTCACTATTTTTCTAGAGATTATGAGTATACGTAACTAGTATCTGATGATTTCAACTAGATTGAATGCAAAATCAATTAAATTTTATGTAAAAACTATATATTGTAGTAAATTTCACTAGTTTTCTTGTAATTAGGTAATATACCTAGAAATACTGTATATTTTACTGATAGGCTAGTAAACTTAAACAAGAAGCAGTTTTTAATATTATTACATTATAACTAGTAAACTTCTAGTGAAAATAGTATAGGAATACAGTTTTCCTAGAATTTAAAGGAATTTACACTAGCAATTCGTGCATGATGCGAGAATGTAGTGAAACGCGATACAAGTCTAGTTGAAAGTGGCTGGAAGTCTAGTTAATTTTCATATCATCTTGAATTTTCAGGAATCACACCAGAATCTGAAGCTTAATGCCAGAATCTAGTGAAACGTAATATATATCTAGTTGAAGGCAACTAGAAGTCCAGTGAAACATAACAGAATATTGAATTTACAGGAATTTACACTAGCAATTTAGTAAAATGTTGCATTTCAGGGTTTTAAATTGTTTACTTTGTTAACAGATCCGAGAAGAGACGGTTGTGCTTGTGAGAAGTGTTGAAGTTGTATTTTGAGCTAAAGTGTGCTAAAGTTGTATTTTGAGGTAAGTAGTATAATATACGAATAATATTGTAGTATGAAGGGGATTATCTTGCATCAAATAGTGTAGACGTGATTTTTGGATATATAACTTGCTAGAAAAAGTCTGCGTTCACCTGCAGTTAATCAGTTTGTAACTGTAAAAAATCAAGACTTTGTTTCACATATTTATTTATTTTTCTTACGTATTTGACACATGTAAGTTCATTTGTTTCGCTTTAACGGTTTTAAGATAACGGCTCTTTTAAGAAAAAACGTACAAAAGCAAGACAGAAAAAGTCTGCGTTCACTTCTAATGAAAATAATAAAAAAAAAGAAAATAGTAAAACATATTTAAATTATTGGTAACTGGTGGCGTATCCTTGGTTCTTTATTACCTCTCTTAGAGCCTTTTCGGCATCGAATTGACGAGCTTCGCTGTCTCTTAAGCACTTGTTTTCTCCCACTCTGTGAGAACAGTTTTCAACATTTCCTTACGTGTTATTGAGTGTTGTCAAATTTTCTTCTCTAACGAATCCCATAAATGATAGAGTTTAGGTCTGGTGATTATGGGGGTGTATGTAGCTGTTTTGAGAGATGATAGAGTAACCAAAGCCTCACTACCTCGGCTGTATGCTTCGGATCACAATCATGTTGGAAGCCAAAATCTGAACCTAAGCCGAGTTTCATGGCACTCTGCCTCACATTATTTTTGAATATGTTGAGGTGTGCAAATCTATCAATCATCGATTCGATAAACTCCAACTTACCAACGGCCAGCACTCGCCATATACCCCCACAACGCCCAGGTCAAATGGACTGTGGCGCGATTGTTATATACAGCATATTAAAAAATCACGACTACCTTATTCGAAGAGAGATAAACTGGACTACAAGACTTACAAGAAGCTTCTTTTGTCAAAGTTTCCTGTAAACTAGAAATGATAAATTTCAAGATTATTTTTTATTCGGAATTGTCAGTACATGTTTGTGATGGATCCTAACAAATTTTTCGAGTACATGATTAATAACGGAGTGCCTTCGGATGTTGCCGAAATCTTGAAAAGTAATTATTTTTAAATTTGATGAAAAAATAGGGGCTGCGAGGTTAATTTTAAGTTCATTATTAACGGCTTTTCATTAATCGGCAACACAGTTTGCATTGTTAAAACATTAGAAAAAAATTTATTTATTCCTCTTTAAAACAATAAAGTGTTTTATATGTTCAAAGGTCGTGCCAGGCTCTTTTAAAGAATTAAAATCCCACTTTATCGAAGAACATAAAGTACCGTTCCATAAATCAAACGCAGAGGGAATTTTTGTATGTGTTGAAATTGATTGTGGTTAAAGTTTTTGTACATTTCAAAATTTTATGAGGCATTATAAAAAAAAGCATGGTAAACCTGAAAAAATATGCGCAAATGAAGATCAACCTGTTCGGCTGGATACTTTGAATACTGCGTGCCACCAAGCAAAGGTGGTTAAACCTGTGGGTGGACTAAAGGAGAAAATTAAGATGTAACACAAATATCACAGAGTCAAGTATTGTCGAATTCCATAAAAAAATTCGGTGTATTGGCAAAGAAATTTCAGACAATTTAAAAAATAAAACTATTGGCTTCTTGACTGAAAATGGTATTCAGTTGGATACTTTCAAAGCTATTCAACTGCTAAATTGCTTTAATTTTGATGACTGCTTTAGAACAACTTCAAGTTTTCAAACTCAATTGAATTACTTAAAAAGGAAACAGTTTTATATAGAGCCGAAACAAATATTTCTAGGGTTTAGAACTGAAAATTTATTCAGCAACACTGATGCAACTTCTACTTCTATATCTGAAACATTCCAATATATTTCTATAAAGGATACCTTAATAGCCCTCATTTGTAACGGAGACTTTTTTAATATTATCAGTCATGCCAATACCAAGGGAAAAAATTTTATTTCCTACTTAGATTCAATGCATTTCAAAAGTAAGTCATTTTTGGAAAAATATCCCGACGCTATAAGATTTAATCTTTACTATGATGATTTAGAAGTTGCTAATCCTTTGGGCTCCAAAGGAACTTTTCATAAACTGGCAGTTTTCTATTATACTATTCAAAATTTACCCTCGGAGCTACATTTTCAACTTAATAACATTTTTAGGTCTTTGTAAAATATTTTTTTACAAAGACCTACTAGTTTCGCGACCTGTCTGTCCGTCTGTCCGTCCGTCTGTCCGTCCGTCCGTCTGTCCGTCTGTCCGTCTGTCCGTCTGTCCGTCTGTCCGTGCGTCACAGCTGATTTCCTCAGAAACTATAGGAGCTAGAATGCTCAAACTTTGTGAAAAGGTCAAAAGTGATAGTCTCTCAAAAGTTAAGGCCTCAACAAGAACTTAAAAAATGTTTAAGGGGGGTCCCCCCCAAATAACGAATTGGCCCTCAAAAATTTCTTTTCATCAAAGGTAGTCGAGTGGGGTATCAAATGAAAGGTCTTGATAAGAACTTTTAGAATCTCAAATAAAAAAATCATTTAATGAATTAGGGGGTCCAGGGGAAGGCAAAATGTACCCAAAATTTGTGTCCCCCCCTCGCGATTGGACACCTTTCAGCCGAAAAATCTGAAAATTATCACGAACGTGGACCTCTATGAGTACAAGGGCAATAAACACCTTAAAAATCGAAATTCACTCAACTTTGTTAATAATAGTATGATTTGTAGATTTTACATTTTTGCCCATAAAATCAATACGGTACCTTTAAATCGTAATCATATAGACTAACATAAGATATATATGCTCACAAAATTTAATTGAGATCGAATCATAATCAAGTGAGTTATAGCCATTTCAATTATATGGAATTACACCAACAATAACACGTGTTTATGGTTGAGGTAGGGTTTTCCAATAAGAGGTGTTATTTTGATATTAAAAGAAAAATGCCATTCTAAATACAAATGATCGAATGTTTATTTCATTATAAAGAAGAAGATATGCCGTTAATAGCAATAATTAACATTGAGGAAATAACCACTACGACACGCCTACAGGACCATATCCTCTTCATGAAATTTTCCATAACTAAAATGCAAAGTGGCTGCCCTATGTCCTCGATAGCCTCACGAATTTCATCTTTGAGATCTTGAATCGACGCTGGGCTATTAGCATAGGCCTTCTCTATCACGTGGCTCCAAAGGATGAAGTCGCAAGGTGTTAAATCACAAGATCTATTCAAAATAACACCTCTTATTGGAAAACCCTAAATATATTTAAAATTGACTTAGGCACTTTTATGTTCTTTCAATTTTCATGAAAATTTAAGGAATAGTGTTTAACTTGAACATGTTCAATCGGCCGAGCATTCAGAAAAATCATTTAAGCCAGATTAAAATGGCGGCTGCACTGTGCTTATGAAAGAAACTGTGCATCTTTTGTATAAATTTGAACGATTTCATATCTAAGTGTTGGATGAATAATTCAAGTTATCGATTCACGCCATTAGAAAACTTGTTTCTAACCCTAGGATGTTTACAAAGACCTTCTGGTAGGAGCACTCTCCTGCTTACTCAACTTGTTTTGTTAGCAGTTGCTTATAGTGAAGATTTGAAAAAATATGGTTTTGAAAAAATTCTCAAACCATTCACCGACGATCTGAAACATTTGCAGTCTGATGAAGGGGTCCAAGTTATATTGCCAAATAGTAAAGCTTACACGCTCCGTGCAAATCATATAAACGTTCTAGGAGACAATCTCGCAGTTCATGAGATTTTAGGTTTCGCCGGACTTTCCTCAAATTTATTTTGTAGAGAATGTAAAGTAGACAGAAAAAGTTTCCATACAGATTACAAAAAGACATTTCCCAACAGAAACGTGTTAAATCATAATAACGAAATTAAACTTATTAAGGAAAATCCCAGCTATATAAAGAAATTCGGCGTTAAAGTTGATTCAGCATTAAATAGTAAATATTTTCACTGTACCACTAATTACACGTTTGATCCCATGCATGACTTATTAGAAGGTATAGTTCAAATGGAAATTAAACTTGTTCTAAGTAAATTTGTTTTAGAAAAAAAATTATTTACAGTTGAAACATTAAATCAAAGGATACAGTCATTTCGATATGGGTATGTAGAGCGCAAAAATAAACCTAGCGCTAATTTTACCACAATAATGTTCAATTCAAATACTAATAAAATTAAACAATCTGCTGTCCAAACTTGGGTACTGTTGCGGTCTTTACCGTTTATGATTTCTGATAGAGTACCCGAGTCAGAGTATTTGAATATAACCCTTTTGATCCAACTAGTGAAAATGTTAGAAATCATATACTCAGATAAAATAAACAATAATTTGATTTGCGAATTAGAGGAAATCATAAGGTTACATCACACTTTATTTAAAGAACTCTTTCCTTATAAAAAGATGATTAATAAGCATCATTATGTGATGCACTATCCACTATGTATACTAAAACAAGTTGGGTAAACAGACCTACGCTCATGTCAGAAGGGTTTTGTATTCAATTTACAAAATGCAGTCACCACATCGAACCAAATCAAGAAACATGTCGAAGACGATTTTATTGGAGAAAATATGAAATACGAAGATCATACTATTATTAACAAATTTGAACGAATTTCGACTTCTGAGTTTTTTGCTATTGTTATACTCATAAATATCTCCCTTGATAATTATTTCAGATGTCCATCCGCGACGGAGGAAACACATTTTTCATGTATATTTCCCCTCCCTGTGCGCCCCTCGAAGCAAATTTTGCCAAACTGAGACCTGTTTTGAAAAGTTCTCATTAAGACCTTTCATTTGATACCCATATCGGCTACCTTCAATGAAATTTTTTTTTTCGGGGGGTCACTCTCCTATATGGGGAGACCCCCCTTAAATACCTTATAAATTTTTTTTATAGTTGAACTTTGAAGAGATCACCACTTTACACCTACACACAAAATTTGATGTTTCTAGCTTAAGTAGTTTTCGAGAAAAACTGCTGTGACACACGGACGGACGGACGGACGGACGGACGGACAGACGGACAGACGGACAGACTGGTCGCGAAACTAGTAGGGTTTTGTAAAATTATTTTACAAAACCCTAAAAAGGGCCTTTACATGAATCGTCTTGCCTTAGATTTGAAAGCAAACACAGCATCCTTAAACACCAAATTGTTGTTGCAAGAAATTATAAAAATGTTCCAAAAAGCGTAGCAAAACGACAAGCCTTGTTGCAAAACTCTTATATTATGAATTCGAGATTCAAAATAAATTTAGTCGATGTAGGTACATCTCAATATATCGAAAAAAATGCTTTAATAAATCATGATTTTGTTCAGAAGAACTACTCTGATTTGAGCTTTGTCAAAATAATTTCTTGGGTAAAATTCAGGAGTGTTGAATATAGACCAAAATTAATATTACTCTTAATGATGAGCACAGTGCTACAGCGAATTTATTTCCATGCTTTGCACAGATAATCGAAATTTTTCAATGCGGTGATGCAATTTTTTTGGGTTGTAGAAAGCTCAAATTGATAGATTTTTGCGAAGAAGTTAGTTTTTGTAACCACGAAGAACTTGTAGTTCTACCACTTAACGGAATAGCAGATCGCAGACCAAATGTTTTCTGGTATGCATATGGAAAGTCGTCAAAATACATAGCAATAAAATATAGATAATAATTTCATTTTATGTTGTGTTCAAAATGTTTATCCCCACCAAAAAAAATATATATTATTAACTGAAATATTAGATATCTTAGTTGTATGTTAAATTTTATTGTCATTATTATTATTGTTAACTATAAGATGAAGGTGTCGATGAGGCAATGGCAGGTGTAATGAATGAGAATGATTTAATTGCTCTCAACATCAAATTGGGACCAAGAACAAAATTACTGAAAGTCCTTCAAGCTTTTAAAAGTAGCGAGGCGATCAACAACGATTTGATGACATTTAGAAGTCAGTCAACGCTATCCAATGAAACAATGGTCGGTGAGAATTCTTCCACGAATACTACCGAAACTTTAATCTATACGCCGCAATATACCCAGGTAAAAAAACGAATAGAATTTATGGTTCAGGTTGGTTTATTTTATTTCAAACAAATTTTATATACAGAGTCGAAATTTGGTAGCTGTACTCAAAAACGCCAAACATACAGAAAAAATGGTACAGAAATTACTTGGAAATGAAGAGAATAAACCAATTTAATCGAATATTGGTTGATGATCTGGTAAACTTATGCGGATAGTAAGTAAAAAATAAAATGCCATATCTCATATACATACAACTAGCTCTGTTTTTCTTTTTCAGCTATCCTAAAAACTCAGATATGGAGAATTCGGCTAGGGCCGTAGTCAACACCTTTCCTCAACTAGGGCAATATATGTACATGTCCTGATATCCCCGTACATGTAATAAGTGCAATGATAAGCATTCTAAATGAAAGATTAATCCTTTTGTTATAGGCACTTTGGTTCGATTCGAAAGGATCTCCAAATGGGAAAAAAGCAGCCGGAAAAATTGAATTTCGTTTAGAGCACATCAGGCTGTTCTTGTCACCGTTCAAAAAAAGGAACCAACCGCCGAAAAGAAAACTCTCGAATGACAGTATCAATGCAGAAGTAAGCGTAGATCCGGGCATCGTAAGTATATTCGGTTATATGAAAAATCCTATTGCTATTAAATTCTGTTTCAGGTACAACAACTGAAATGCTTAGCGCCCACAGACGAAAATTTAAAACAAATAAAACTGCTTATGAAGAACACATTTAATACGCGTAGGTTGGAGATTTCGATTTCTAAAATAAACGTATTGGAAAAATATCCAAAATTTTTAAATTTCAAAGGGGCGATTGTATGTTCTTTGATCTTTTTTACATTTAAAACTGTATTTAAATGTATTTCTCAATTTAACAGATTAATCAAGAGTTCGAGCTAATGTCTTCTCACAGATCAAATATCGATGAGTTCAATAAAATAGACATCCAAAAGCTATTTCAACCTAAAACCGAGTTCATCACATGCGTTGAGCTATATTTTATATTTGGATTTATCATGTCTGTCTTATATCATATTTGTTTTTTATTTCAATTAGAAAACTTAAGGAAAGTACTTACATTACTGGAATTACTTCCGAATCGAGGCCTAAAATGCTCAAACGCAGTGGTAGCGAAAAACATTGACGATTAGGAAAAAATAGTCGTAGAAGAAGAACTAAAACCAATTATTCAGTGGATTAATGTAAGATATCGTACTTCGTATTTTATAATGTGCGTTCGTTAACAAAATCATTTTTATTTTATTGCTTTTTATTAGGTCAATGAAAACGTGGATCAGGGAAGGAGCATGGATAACAAGCAGCCTTATTTATTGTGCAGATCCATTCAAAAATTTAGTGAAACCGCTGAAAATTTTTGTATTATTTTAGATGGACACACTATGGAATGTGACAATAATTTTATAAGCGCATTCGATACTTTATTCAAAGCTTATTATGTTTTCAACATAAAGTATGATACTAGAGTGCAAAAATTGTTCAATTTATTTGAAGTATATATATATATAAAGTCGCTAATGTGAAACCATTGGGTGTTGTTACAAATCTCTACAAAAAATTCAAAAATAAAAAGTTGTTGTTTTTTTACTTCTAAATAAATCTGTTTTTATTGTGATTTTGAAGGCTCAAAGAGAGTAAAGGAAAATCGGGGAAGTGGTCATTGCTTCCAAAACTGATGCAGGTGGATGGAGAAAAATAGAAATCTAGTAAAATATAATGTATTCTCCATATTTTACTAGGTTTCTATTTTGATAGTTATCTGGATTCAAAATAAATCTGTTTGATATACTAGAATAACATTACAAGGAATAATAAGAAAATCTAGTGAAACTGACAAGAATAACTTGTTTCTCACTAGAAATACAGGCTATTCTTTCACAGGAATTCTAGTTCTTATGAGATAGATTTTAACTTATCTAACTAGATTTCCATTAAAAAATTCGACTAGATATCTAGTACAATTCTTTTCACTGGATTACCTACTAGAAAAGCTAGGAGCTTGACTCTAGTTGCGAATTACTGTAGTCTAGTTGAAAAAAACTTACAGTGAATGGAGGTAATTTCTGCCCACTACGTACAAATCCAATAACGAACTCAATTAAACGTATTGATAAAGCTCTTAAAGAAGCGAAAAGTATACTGGACAATATGCCAAATCTAAAAGTGACAAACCCTGCCCTTCCTAGGATACGGGTTCAGCCTAAGACCCACAAGGAGGGCAACCATTCCAGAGAAATAATAGCAGATGGCCACTCTCCAACCTATAAGCCAGCAAAGTGGATAGTAGCGGAAAGCAAGAAATTAGGTGACATCTATGGAAAAAGGTCCGTAAAAAATTCCTTAGATCTTATTGAAAAAATCGAAGACTTTGGAGTTAAGTGATTTGGAGTCGCTTCTATCATTTGACGTTGTTGCACTTTTTACGAACACTCCAGTCAAGCAGGCAATATGTGCATATGAGGAATGGCTGAAAAAATTCAACGCAGCTCCAAATCGGGGGAAAAAAGTGAGACAACTTGTTAACCTCGCCTCGCTCTGCATGAGCGAAAATTATTGTACATTTCGAGGTAAATACTATAAAACCACAAAGGGTGTAGCTAGGGAAAACCCACCTATGCTCACCGAAATGTTTATGAATCACATTGAAAACAAAATAGCCCGAAAAGGAATAATGCCTGGTCTGGTATCGATACGTTGAGGACGTTATAGCGATAGTTCGAACGGACCAAATTGAAGAAATACCAAGTTAAATAAATAAGACAAATTACAACATAAACTTCACGGTGGAAAAGGAAATCGATGGAACTATACCATTTCTTGATATCAATATTAAGCGCGCAGGAAATCGGTTAGCTTTAGCAGTGTACAGGAAGCCAACAGCAACACAAAGAATTATAACAAGCGACTCGAATCATACATACACCCAAAAAATGGCAGTTTATCATAGTATGGTACATAGGCTCATTAGTGTACCAATGTCACGTGAAAACTACAAAAAAGAGCAGCGCTATATGGAAGAAACGGCGACGAAGAACGGCTTTAGGAAGACAGATATAGTGCAAATAATTAACAAAAAAAAATCAAACGGAAACAACGTGACGATAAATCAACATTGTTCAAGCAGGAGAAAGCGATCCAAACAGCGATTACCAAGCGAATCAGCATTCCAAGCTCTAATTTATTTGAGGAAATCAGGAAAAAGCTAGCGAAATATAATATTCAGGTATGTAGTAATAGTAGTATAACAAAGGTGACAAACTGGATTGGTAGCGAAAAGGATGTCAAGACAATAGAAGAAGTTAACGGGAGTTATAAAATAACGTGCCCAGTTTGCCATAAAATTTATGTAGGACAGACAAAAGGACTTTTAAATATTATGTTTAAGGAGCATAATAATGAAGCAAATTGTTTTGTAACGAAAAACAAAGGCATAGCCCAAAATTATAATTTTAAATCCTGTGTCGCTGAGCATATAATTCAAAATAAACATACAATTAATTAAAATGACCTAGAAGTCATAAAAGTAGTAACTAAGTTCAATAAACTAGATGTAATTGAAAGTCTGGAAATAAATAAAATACCCTTAGGATTAAGAATGAACAGTGATACAGGTAATTGTAGTAGTATCCTTTTCAAACATATTATTAGCCCTAATTCGTAAACATTTAGCATAGAAATAGGTAGATATAGAATAAGAATTGGACTGGAAAAGCCTACTGGAAAGCGAGAATTTGGAGTGGCCTATATTGTGGATAGGGAGTTCAACTCACACGTTATTGATTTTAAGGCAGTCAATGAATGGTTGTGTAAGATCCGTATGAAAGCGAAATTCTTCAAAATCTGGCTGATTAGGACCCGACCGAAGAAAAAGATGAAGAAACGAAGGAATCGTTTTACAATCACATGGAATGACTGGCCGACTCATTGCCCACAAACGACATAAAAAAAGTTCTAGTGGTTTCAACGCTGATGTTAGCAATGAGCCAATTCATCGGGGAACGACTGGAGGATATAGCCTCCACGATGAAACAAGTGACAACGGCCAGTGCCTGATTGGCATTGCAGGTAGCAGAAATCTAGTCAAACGTTTGACTTGCTTCCCACATCGACGCATTCATAAAATGACCTGGGTATCACCAGATGGCAACACACAAAACCAGATCAATCATGTTCTGATCCAACAACGTTGGGCCTCGAGCATACTTGACGTCTGCACATATCGAGGAACCAATTGTAATTCAGATCATTACTTGATCAAATTAACCTATTGATGTCGTATGTCAAAGGCATATTCAGCGAAGACCAGCCCGCCACAAAAATATGACATCGAAAGGCTCCAAACGGCATCTGTGGCTGAAAATTTTCTGCAGACTCTCGACAACCAGCTAGCTCCATCATATCAGATGCATCGTTAAAGACGAGCAACGAGCTCTGAATGGAAGTGAAAGCGGTTATTAGAACCGTGGCAGAAAAGACGATTGGACATCAAGCCCAGCGCAAGAGGAATGATTGGTTTGATCATGAGTGCCAGAATGCGTTAGATGAAAAGAATCAGGCATACAAAGAATACATAGGTAGGAAAACCACAACGAAGAGAGAAAAAAAACTCAGAAGCGTAGCGAATAAGATAATTAGGATTAAGAAAAGAAAATACTATGAGGATCAATTGAGAAGTGTAGATGTAAGTTGAGCGAGCAATAACACAAGACAAGCATACAAAGTAATGAAAAGCCTGTAGCGTGGTTGTCAGCTCAAAACCACGCTCTGTCGTGATGACAGCGGCAATATAGTCGCTGATGAAATCAAAATTAAGGAAAGATGGGCATCATATCTCAAGAACCTCCTTAATCCTCCACCCAGCACCAGAACATCGGAGCTTATAGATGTCTGCGGAGGGCTTCCATTGGCCCCACCAACTCTGGATGAAGTTCGTTCCTTCATCAAAGCCCAAAAGAATAACAAAGCGCTGGGCATTGATGAGATTCCAGTGGAGCTCATCAAATATGGTGGCAGTAGTGTTCACCAAGCTATTCACAAAGTCATCCAGTACATTTGGCAACAGAACATATGCTGGAAGAGTGGAGCCAATCAAGTATATACCCTATCCACATGACAAGCTAAAGTGCTAAAATTATAGAAGCATATTACTACCTTGTACGGCGTATAAAATATTTTCTAAAATCTTAGAAAATAAAATCGTATCATACGCCAACAGTATTATTGGGGAGTATGAAGGTGGTTTTAGGGCAGGTAGATCAACAAGAGATCAACTGTTCTTAATCAAGCAGGTACTTGAAAAAGGCTGATAATTCAACATAGACGTACACCAAATTTTCGTTGACTTCAAGCAAGCATACCACAGTATTGATCGTAATGTACTGTACCAAATAATGCTTGGTTTTAGCATCCCAGCCAAATTAGCCCGTCTTACCAAAATTACAATGAAGTCGACAACCTCCCATGTCCGCATCAATAACCAACTCACCGATGCCTTTGACACAAATATCGGACTAAAGCAGGGAGATGCGCTGGCCCCATTGCTATTCAATGTGGCTCTGAAGCACGTCTTACGGAAGCTACGTGTCGATACGCGAGGTACATTACTATACAAGTCAAGCCAGGTAGTGGCCTATGCAAACGACATCAACATTCTGTCACTAACAACTGCCAAAGAACCTTTCTTGAAACTCGACAGCGAATCAAAATTAGTAGGGCTACAAATCAACGAAAATAAAACAAAGCTCATGACGCAGTCATGGGAAAATACCCTAACACTTGACGGATGCAGTATCAAAAATGTTAGCGAAATTGTGTATTTATAATCAAAAAAAAAAAAAAACGATAACGGGCAATGAAAGAGTGATATACGCCGAAGAATACAGCTCGCAAATAAAATATTTTAGTCAGTATTGACGATCTTGAAGACCGGCTGCATACACAGGAAAACAAAGCTGCAAGTATACAAATCTGTGATAAGACCTGTGCTGTGCTATGGGTGTGAAACATGGACCCTAACCCAAGCATCCGCAAATATATTGAACGCCTTTGAGCGACAGGTCCGGAGGCGAATAATCGGAGTGAAGCTAGACGGGGACCAATGGCGAATTCGATATAACCATGAGCTGTATGAAATTTTTGACGAACCGAAGGTCTCAAGGATTGGAAGACTGCGGAAGCTGCAATGGGCTGGACACATGAATCGTATGGAGGAACAACGGATACCCAAGAAGGTTTTCGGTGGGAGAACTGAAGGCCGGTGGCCAGTGGGGAAACCAAGGAAACGCTGGTCTGACTCAGTCACTGAAGACAGTTCATCGCTGCTCGGATTTCGGAATTGAAAGACGCGGTCAACGGACCGAGACAGTTGGAGGTGCTGTTTGCAGGAAGCGGAAGCCCGAAAGGGGCTGTAGTGGTAAGAAGCAGAAGAAGAAGAAGAAGTGATTTAGTTGTACTGAAGAAGAAGCTAAGTAAGCTTCGAAATACGTATATACAAATAAAATAAAAATTATTGTACAGTAAAGGAAACAAAATACTTTCATTCTTAGTATGAAGAACCGTATAAAAACATTGAAACAACATTGTTGAAGTATAATTTTAATACTTAGTGGCCTCTAACTCTCATATTACATTCATTCTCACAATCAACGAATCAAACATTCACATTCCCAATCATTCACACAGATACACCAACGATGCATTCACTAAACTGACCACGGAGGTGCGAAATGAATAATTCAAATTTAAGCTGTAATAAACGCTGAATTCTTATACGAGTATTACTTCGTGTACTAGTTAAGATATATCATAATTGCTCGTAGTGTGGTATTTTTTTTCTTTTCGTAAGTGTCGCTAGTCTTACATTTGTTTGTTTGGTTATTTTTTCCTTTCATTAAGATGACATACGTATGCTTTTCATCGTTAAAATTTCATGTGTAAATTTATTTTACTTGAATATTTCCTCTATTTTGTAATTTATAGATGCATAGATCTGGCTTTCTTATATTAAATAAAAATATTGATAGGTAATAGTTGCCCATAAATACAATATCTAACATACAAAAAGAACGAAATAAGGAACAGCAGCCATGTTAAACCGAGATTCTGTTGTCCCACCTTTTTCACCCATACATATATATAATAGATGTCAACTTACGGCTGACGATCGACCCTATCGTCTATTTGCATCAATACAGCAATTTAGTATTCGCCGCTAAGTATTCGCAAGGAATCACACCTCTCAAGTACATTGTCTTCAAGTTTCTGCAAAACAGATTCCACTTATGATCATTTGCGTTGGAATGCTTACTTGTTTTTGCCGGAGGACTGTAAGCTAATTCCTTTAGGAAAATAAAATGACTGGTGAGCACGTGGATTATATAAAGGCTGCACAAATACAATGTGGCGTTCTTTGCATTCGCTAGGCTTTTTCTGGAAGAAAATAGTAACGTCTTCCTAATTCACGACGTCGGAACTTAGCGAATCCGGACAGAAAAAAAAATTTGGTCCTAGCGGAATTTGTTTTTGTTTCACCGGTCGCGTATATTTGATTTAATATCCAAAGCCCGATGACATCTGAACATCTTCACGACAGTGCAGCCATTTTGTCCGGTTGCCATTCCAACTTTTTCCGCTCGACTGCACGTTTGACATTCCCAGACAAAACTGTCGTAAGATGGGAAGTCGTCAAAACGGACGTAGATAGGAAGCCATACGGTAGCAATGAGCATATGGATTAGTCGGCAGTGGTATAGGGCCGATTCATTACATAATTCCTAAGAACGACGAGGAATGGACAAACCTGGGGTTTCCTCAACACTTTCGGCTACAGCAGCAATATTCTCGGCTGTTCTTGAAGGACGTGCATGGGTTTTATTCTTCAATCACTAAGTTGTCCCAACAGCTCGAAGTTTTCCACCATTCTTTATTGCGGCCCGACAAGTTGCTTCACGACGATCCAAAAATGTTCGAGATTTACGAATCATCTCTGCCAAATTTTCACCATATTTATAGTGAATTTTAATAATTTCAATGCATTGTTGAAGCGTGTATCGTTCCATTTTTATTAATGGCGCAGTTTCTACTTGTCAAATGTCAAAAAATGACAGCTTCAAAAGTAACATCCACCGAAACAGCGGGCTATTCAAAATAACACCTCTTTTTGGAAAACCCTTTATTATTTACTTATCGAAACTAATATTGACTACGAGAAATTTGCCTTTCCAGCTGGCGGTGCCAACGGGCATGTTGTATTCTCCAATAAATATTTGAGCAAGAAAACGCTAAATAAGAGTTTTACCCATAAATATGACTATTTTCAGATTATGTCTTAAACCGTGCAGGCCTTACACTTTGAACATATTATATAGTATACTTTAAAACCCTAAACAATATACAGAAAAGAACATTTTTAAAAACTATCCCTGGGAGATAGTCTTGCACATATCCATTCAGATATTTTGCATACATACATATATCACTTCAATGTATAGCAAGAAGTTGAAACATATTGACTTTTCTTCAAACTTCACGTGACAGCATCATGATTGAATTTCCACTTTTCCGAAATATGTCAAAAAGATATTTCGATTATACGAGTGGTATCTTTATCACAAAGACGTCCATGGAACAAAATGTCAACTAAGACCAATTTAACCTAGTTACTATCGCTATTGGATTTCATTGTCTTGACACGTTACCTTTTCAATATTTAAATTTCCTCTTCCCCAAACTTTCAGATATTTTCTTTAAAAATTTCACATCATATCTTCATATAACGCGTCATACGCAATGACTTCGATGAATTTTCTTCCGAAACCGTTTCCTCTTCACATGAATTTACATTTCTTGCTCATTCAAGGGAACTCACGACAGAACAACCCTCGTTCTGTCATGGAAATATGCTTGTCTGATAGCTTTAGATATTTCTGTGAGAAAATCTCTTTAGGACGATTAACCGAAAGACTTTTCCATCAAAAAGTCAAAAGTATGAATGTTGAAGGCAGGGAAAAAAGGAATGTGATAATAATATGAATTTTCCAATCTGTCCACATATTGGCTCTGATAAATTATTATGCAGATTTTGAGCCATATTTTATCCGCAGACGGGAGTCAAACATTACCTCAAAATATTTGAAAAGTGGTTCGAAGGACATTTATAGTGGCCGAGGATTTTCAAGTTAAAATGGATTAATTCATTTGAAGTCAATCATTTTGTTTATTTGACGTGTACAAGTTATCTCGGATAACATTAAAACTGAAAATGCTGACGATGTGTCTACCATCAAACACAAGCATCGTGAGAAATGCAATGCATGCAGTTTCCCGGAATCGAATAAGTTCTAGTTTTCATATAATTGTCGAAAGTTAGTTCAGTTTGTAATTAACCGTGAAACAATAAAGATCTGGGCAACAGCCCTAAGTTGTATTTTTTTTAAAACAAAAAAGGATCTTTTATTAACTTACATGCCAATTCTCTTTTTTCTTGAAACTCCGTTGGGTCTTGCTCTTTTGAGTGTGTGCTCACTCTAAAAACAAGGCCTGACGGCTTCCCAAAAAAAAAAATTCTTTTGAAATCCACTTTCTATCTAACTCAATGACAAACGCTGATTCTTTTAAATAGTGAAATGTTTTTGTTTTGTGTATAATCATCAAATTTTCACATCCAGTTCTTGAAATTTTCCAAGTTACCGCGTGAAACTTTCACGAGACAAGACTTTTAGGAAAACTTACATCGAAGTGGGAAAAGTTATTTGCTTGCTGCAACAGTGCTAGCAGCAATAGTCCCTCTAGTTTGAATAATAAGTTTGCAAATGACAAACAGGTCCTGTCCCCAATGTCCTTTGAGCCATGAAATATTATTG
The DNA here is from genome assembly GCA_963969285.1 of Odontomyia ornata. Lineage (NCBI taxonomy): Eukaryota > Metazoa > Arthropoda > Insecta > Diptera > Stratiomyidae > Odontomyia > Odontomyia ornata. Next base: position 286,919,012 of record OZ017741.1, on the reverse strand, counting down.
CAGTCCAGCCGGACCCGAATTTGAGTTCTAATAGAAGAGTGAACGCGGAAGGGAATCCGTTGGCTACTGTTCAAACACTTTGGATGAATTTCAGCATTGCAGTAAAAAGTTTGTGTACCGTGGGATAGTGCTGTTCGGAGAAAAGAGACTTCGAAGATATTACCATTGTAATCGATAGCTTTTTCCTGTGTGCCTTTTTATGTTAAGGAAAATGATAAGTAAAGATTATTAAAATTATATTGTTTTTATTCAAAAAATTATGAAAGAAAGGAAATGTGGAGCATCAAAAAATTAGTATGATTTTAATGGAACTTATCTAAATTTGAAGCATTTTCATAAATATAGAGTTTTGCATTAAGGACATAACAATTTTATATCTTTATATAAACGCAGCTTAAAACATTTTAATATACTGTCAATGTCAAAACGTTAGCTACTGTCAACGTTTTTATCATGGTAAATGTCACGAACCAGCAACGTTTAAAAATTACTATTAATTACTACATATATATTATGATGAAGCTCATTTCTGGCTCAATGGCTTTATTAATAAGCAAAACGTGCGTTATCAGTCAGCAACAAATCTATATGTGATCCTTGAGACACCATTGCATCCGCAAAAAATTACTGTTTGGTGCGTTTTTAATGCCGGAGGTGTGAATGGGCCATATTTGTTCGTGAATGAAAACGATCGTCATGTTACCGTCAATGGAGAGTGCTATCGTGTTATGTTTGAAGATTATTTGTGGCCAGAATTGAATGAACTTGGCATCAACCATATGTGGTTTCAACAAGACGGTGCCACTAGCCACACAGCATGCTTCACAATCAATTTATTGAAATTATGTCCCTCATGGAAAACCCTATATCAAATTCCTCTATAATCTAAGAGGGAGTCCGTTTGGTATACTGATTAGAACACTCATCCTGTAAGGTCCCTGGTTCGATTTCCATTGGCGACAGCGAGACTTATTTCGAGCTATTCTTCGGGTGGACTGTAAGTCCATTCAGTTATGGTACGTACTGGTTAAAAACTAGAACGTATCGTAGCTGGTTGGGTGGACATATAGCCCAAGCTATAGCGAAAAAAAACTAAGATGGCCCATAGGTTTTTGTCTATATCGAAAATAAAATAGTCAACAGGAACTTAACCTTAAGTGTATTTTTATTATTTCTTAAGTTCAATTGGCTCTAAAATGAGAGATTTTAGAGATTGTAGTAGAAATTTCAAATTTTGAGATTTTCTCAAAAAACTAGAGATTATAGAAAAATACATTTTGAATAAAAGTGGAACTTTATTTTCCACAAAAATACGGCGATTCTTCACAAGATACGAAACAGGTTGTTTTTAATATTTTGGCCTGTAACTTTTTTTATGTGTGAAGTTATATGTAAATATATGCACAAAAAATATTGTATTTTATCCGAAAAGTGATGTATTGACGAAGTTTGTATACTGAAAATTAGCTCAGGCAAAGCATTCCAATTTTTGCTATTTCGACCTCTTTTGTTATTTTTCAAGATTTTGTTTCAAATTTTGGATTGTAACTTTTTTTGAGTGGACTTAAGTATGGATAGTATGAATTTAAGTTAAAGCTAATTTTACGCCTGTTAGAATGATGTTTTTTTTTGTGGTTGGGAGGTGAATGCCATTCACTTACTGAGTGTGGGACTTCTATACTCTCGAGTGACTGGACTATCCACTAAACACCTACTCTGTCAACCCAAGAGTCTAGACTGGAGCCGTTTGCCACATTGTTTCGGGTCAGTTCTCATTTTTGGAGGAACTGCCTGACAAGCAATCCTTCAGCCTCGACTGCTGAGAGTCCCTTTAATCTTTTTGGACTACCAACGCATAATATGCCACATGGTTTTATTTGTCATCCGGTCCAAGGATCAACGTGACTTTACTATATGGACTGAGCTCTACCGTTTCTCTGTAGGGGCTCCATTCACATCCTGTTCTATATTGTGCACGCAAAAAAAAACTATCTAGGGACCGTGGCTTACCTATCTTGTGCAGGCAAGACTGAAAATACCCACCATGCCCTCGATTCAGTCATGGTGATGAGCCGTACAGTCCACTTTTCCTTTGTTTAGTTCACCCAAGGTCGCTGTCAATCGTTGACTGAGCGCTGTTTCTCGTCATACCACCACCTTCTTTGCGTCCTCCTTTTTAGGCAGGGATAAAGTGCGTCACTCTGTAGAAAGGAGGATGACAGCTATCACGCCTGCAGTAACTTTCACCGCTAAATTATATACTGTCGGATATTAAGATTAATTATACAGTGATCCTCTTCTCGGTACCTCCGCTAAGCGTTTTCAGTACACTTCCTTACTGAGAGCGTCCCTTCATATTTTTGCTACATGTAATGATTTTCCTACTTTTCCGATCGAACGCGGAACCGACCTCTCATCGGTTCTAGACGTTAAGTCTGAGTAGTGCCAACGGATGGTACCAACAGGTCAACCAATCCGTGCACCGTAACCCATTCATGCGGTGACTGCTTGTCGGCCAGCTAGTTCGGAGAGGATTTCGGTCGCGGGTCTCCGAATGGATTACGCTCAATTACAATATTTCAGTCACCTGAACTTGCCCGTTTTCCAAACGCGTCAACAATTACTCATCCAGAACGAGAAACCTACATTACGTTAATTCTGGATGGGATCTATCCACAGATCTCAAATCAAAAACGCTACAAAATCCCATAGGCGCGTTACCGATTCACCGACGCGGTACCGAAAAATATGCTACTCGAACTTAACCCGAAGAAAACTACTCTAAAGAAATGACGAAACAATCAAAGGTACCGCGTACCGCACGCGACGCGAAACCGACCTCAGCGGATTTGTCGAAACCCTACCCTCGCGACGGCATACTTACCCTACACTCTCTGTTCCCACTGAAAAAGAAGAGTCACTGAAAAGGAAAGTCGTGGGTTAACTTAGCAATTCATGTTGTTATATATTTTGAACAAAACATAATATTTGTATTGTTTCATTTCTTGTTCTTTTTTTTTTTTTACGCTTAATTTAAAATACTATTTAGTAGATATTTAGCTTTGTAGCTTAACAATACTCATTTATTTATAATTATTTCTTGATTCATGGATGTTCTATCTGTTTGATATATATTTGTTGTATCGCACCTTAGTTATTTTGAAAATCTACAAGTCATTTTGATCTTGGTTTAAGTAAAACTTAGAATGGTTTAGTGGACTTGTATTAGAAATACAATATTAATTATTATTGGAACTGTTTTTGGAAGGAACTACCAATTATTTAGGATTTTTTTAGAATAATCGTTCAAGTTACATTTGGAAGGAGCATTTATCGTGGATGATTTTGAAGGATGTTAAGGAAGCTTCAATGAGAAAGGAAACAGCGAGAAAGTTTAATTTTCGAAAAAGGGCCGTCAATCATTTAGTAAAAAGTAATCATCAACATTATTTAAACTTTTTCGTGGCAGAAAATAAATATTGCATCAAATAAATTTTTTCCGAACAATAGCACATCTCATCGTTATTATTAATATTTATTTTGGTTCATCTACGTATCACATAGATAGTGCAACAAATCATTAACTTGAGTTTGACAAGCTATTAATTATCCTCCAATGGTACGAAACAAATATCTAGCAGATATATTAAAATTTTATAAATCTAATAATAAATGTAAATAGAATTTTGTCAATCTTTTTCTTCTTTTGTTTAAATAAAATCCTTAAAAATATATTTATAGATCATCTAATTATTATTCTCATTTTTAATTCGCTACTTAGCTTATTACTTAGCTAGAAGGAACATTAGTAATCTAAAGTTAATTGCCTTAGCTGCCAATAACCGATTGCACTCTGAACTATCTGGCAAGGGTAGGAGATAATATTCACTTTCATTGCTCTCATCTGTGAATATGTGTTTGCAGATCTGAGTGTTTACTTTCATTTCCGAGAACGGTCCCCTTAAAGCAAAGAAGTGTATGTGCAATGGGGTACTTGTCTTACTTTTCAGTATGAGCTTTCAACAATTGAAATTAATCTAAATAAACAATTCCTAGCTCTCCACTTTGACCGTTCGAATTTTCAACGGTTTTGGAGGTTTTGGTTTGTGCGTATCACCCCGCTTGCGCAAATGATCGCGTCTGGTGAAGCCTTTTGAACAGGTTTCGCACACGTAAGCTTTTCTGCCTGTATGCGAATCGATATGTCTTCTCAGATCAGTTTTATGATGGAATTGTTTCGGACAAAATTGAAATTGATGGGGTTTTTGTGCTGCACTGTGCTTCGCATAGTGCGTGTCGAAAGTGACTTCGTTGGAAAAACGTTTGCCACATCGATTACAACGGAATGGTTGCTCGCCCTTGTTACACTCGTCGCAACGAATTTCGCCAGTCGGTGTTTTTCGGCGCATCCAATTCATGGGGCGAGGAACTCTTTATTCCCAATCAAGAGCGGCCTTTACTTTTAGACACAACACTAACTTTCTTATTGCTGTTACTTAGCCAAACGATTAACCAATGTCCGTACAACAGCGGCAATTACCGTGACCCGTTCTTTTCATACACCTTCTCGACTTTTACGTCCTACAAGAGGCGCCAAATTCACTGACATCTGTCCAAATCAGAGTATACTGACTGCCATCACCTCCATGTGGCTGTCAAATCCCTCGTTGTCACATCGGACAAAACAGCTGTGTGTGGAATGGCACGCCATATGGCGGCAATGTACCTCTCCAGTTGTCGCCAGTGGCATAGTTTTCTCGATGGCCACGGTGGAGGGGCATTTCCAGATGGCTATGTCTCGAAAGGTGCCGGGGTTGGATTAATTCTATATTTCGAATATTTATATCCACGGATCTGAATATTTGGACAGAAAAAAAAATATTTTCTGCACAACGATATCCGCACAACAGATGAAGTCCGCTGGCACTTCGAGGACATATCCATCTGGCAGGTTACAAGGGTTCGGGATCGGAATCACTTCGATTCCTGGGCGTAGGCGTCACATTACATACATACAATAGCACTGATCATACAGCCTTCATCAAGAGGCATCTTTTCGTTGGATTGAGTCCCCCTTTATCGGCCATAAGTCGATTCAAAGTCGATACTTCCATAGCAGCGTTCTCAGCCGTTCTCCTGATTTGCCTAGAAAAACTCTATTTTGAGTCAATCCCTCTGGTACCTCATCGTTGGATTCAACTCGATTAGTATGTCTCCAATACTGATCATCCTCACTCTTGGGTTCTCTTTGTTCTGGCTCCTCTCTCGTTTGGCACATTAGCATATCTAGCCTAAGTTGAGCTTGTTTAACGACGTAGAGCTGCAACGTCATCTGCAGAGCCAATCAAACGCAACTCATTTGGCATTTGCAGTTCGAGTAGCCTGTACTAGGATCCGCTCCACAGGTTTGAACTAAGGATAGATCCTTGGGCAGCACCCGATGTAACTTCCATCCCTCGTTAGCCAACTAAACTTTCAGAAGCCACATGAGATATTCTGGAACTTGAAAAGGAGTTTTCAGCATACCCAAAATATTCACCATTCTAGCGAAGTTTAAGGCGTCCCTAACATTTAGTGGCAACAACAAAACGATCTGTCGCTTGGTGCAACTATATGCTCCTGCCTTTTGAACTGCACTTACAAACTTTGCAATCGCATCAATGGTGGAACCTCCTGTTCTAAGGTCGTATTGCCCAAAAGATAGGTCTCCAGCGTTAGGCAATTTTCCTTTGACGTGTTTTTTTAGGATTTTTCACGCAGTGTCTAAAATTCTCAACGATCAGTATATAGATGGCGATAGGAAATTTTCCTTTCCCGTGCTGATCAGCACGCGCATTGCCACCTTCTATCGTACCAGTACAACCTGTGCCGTAGGCAGGCGCTAAATGCACTGAGCTGAAAATCAGAACAATGGTGATAGGCCAGCCAAAACACCTCATCCGGAACACCATGTGGGCCAGGAGCCTTCCCTATTTCTAATGAAAGGACTGCCTCATCTGGTTCTAGCTGCATGAAAAGCAGGCACTCAATCGCTATTTTGCTGTGAATAGCATCAAAATGAAAGGGAAAATGTACCTGGACTATCCTGCCCACCTTTTTCGCTTTGTCTATACAAGGTGTCTATAGGACACCAAAGCTTCTGCATAACTTCTTCTTCTTCTTCTTCGTAGCACTACAACCCCTCTTGGGCCTTCTCTTCTTGTAAACAGCGATTCCAACTGTCTCAACCCATTGACCACATCCTCCAATGTCTAAATCCAAGAAACAATGACCTGTCTTCGTCGAAAGAGTCAGGCCAGCGTTTTCTTGGTTTCCCCCCTGGGCTCTAGCCTTCAGTTCTCCCAACAAATACCTTTTTGGGCATCTGTTGTTCGTCCATACAATATATGTGGCCAGGTCATTGCAGTTTTCGCAATCTTACAATCGTTGAGACCTCCGGTTTATCAAAAATTTCATACAGCTTATGGTTGTATCAAATTCGCCATTGGTCTCCGTCTATCTGCGCTCCGATTATTCACCTCAGGACCCGTTGCTCAAAGGCGTTCAATATATTTGTGGATACTTGGGTTAGGGTCCATGTTTCACACACACAACATAACATAAGTTTTATCATAGATTTGTATACTTGAAGCTTTATTTTCCTGTGTATGCAGCTGGTTTTCAAGATCGTCAAAACTGAATAAAATATTTTATTTACGAGCTGTATTCCTTGGCGTATTTCGTCTCTTTCATTACTGGTTCACATTATTTTGGCGCCTAAATACACAAATCGGCTCACGTTTTCGATACTGTATTCATCAAGTATGATATTTTGTGTATTTGAGGTATTGTTCTCGACTACGTCATGAGCTTTGTTATATTTTCATTGTTTTGTAACCCTACTAGTTTGGCTTCACTATGAAGTTTTAGGAAAAGTTCTTTGGAAGTTGTTAGTGACCGTGACAAAAAGTTGATGTCATCCACGTAGGCTACTACTTGGCTCAACTTGTATAATATTGCACCTCATGTATCAACAAGTAACCTCCTTATGACGTACTCCAGAGCCAAATTGAATACCAATGGGGCCAGCCCAACTCCCTGCTTTAGTCCGATATTTGTGTCAAAGGCATCGGTGAGTTGGTTTTTGATGCAGACTTGCGAGGTTGTCGACGTCATTGTCGTTTTAATAAGACCAACTAATTTGGCTGGGATGCCAAAGCAAAGCTTTAGTTGGTACAACACGTTACGATCAATACTGTCATATGCTTGCTTACAGTCAACGATAATTTGGTGTAAGTCGATGTTGAGCTCCTTGCATTTTCAGGTAGCTGCTTGTCGATCTATCTGCTCTAAAACCAACTTGACAGTCCCCGATACTATTGTTGGCATACGATCCAATTTTATTCTCTAAGATTTTTGAAAATATTTTGTATGCTGTACAAAGCAGTAATATTCCTCTTTAATTTTCGCGCTGTAGCTTGTCACCTTTTTTGTGGCATATGTTCTTCTTTCCAAATATGCTGGATAACTTTGTGAATAGCTTTGTGAACACTGTTGCCACTAAATTTGATGAGCTCCACTGGAATCTCATCAATGCTCTGCGCGCTATTATTCTTTTGGGCTTTGATGATAGAACACACTTCACCCAGAGTTGGTGGGGCCAATGGAAGCTCTCTGCAGACATCTATGGGCTCCAATTTTTCGGAGCTGGGCATGGGATCAATTTTTCCTTAATCTTGGTTTCATTAGCGATGATATTGCCGATGTCATCACAACAGAGCGTGATTTTGGGTTGATAACCACGTTTCAGGCTTTACACTACTTTGTATGCTTGTCTTGTGTTTTTGCCCGCTAAATTTACATCTACACTTCTCAGTTATCATAGTCATAGTATTTTCTTTTCTTAATTCTAATTATCTTATTTGTTACTCTTTTGAGATTTTCATAGTGCTCTCTATTCGTCCTGGTTTTCCTACCCATATATTCTTTGTTTGCCTGATTCTTTTTATCTGACGCATTCTGGCACTCATCATCGTACTTATCATTCCTCTTGCGCCGGGCTTGATGTCCGAACGTCTGTTCTACCACGATCTTATTAGCCACTTTCATTTCCATCCAGAGCTCGCTGCTTAACTTTAGTGATGTGTCAGATAAGATAGGAGCCAGCTGGTTGAGGGTCTCTGTGAAATCTTTGGCCTTAGACGCCGTTTAGAGCCTTTTGATCTAAAATTTTTGTAGCGGGCTGGTCTTCACTGAATATGCCTTTGACATACAGCATCGATAAGTTAATTTGGTCAAGTAATGATTTGAGTTACAATCGGCTCCTTGGTGTGTGTTGACGTCAAATATGCTCAAGGCCCATCGTTTTCGATGAGAATATTGTCGACCTGGTTTTGTGTGTTGCCATCCGGTGATACCCAGGTCATTTTATGAATGCGTTAATGTGAGAAGCAAGTCGAATGTATGACTAGATTTCTGCCTCATACAAAGTCACTCAGGTGCTGGCCGTTGTCATTTGTTTCATCGTGAAGGCTATGTTTTCCAGTCATTCCCCGAAGTAATAGCTCATTGCCAATCTTAGCCATGAAATCACCCAGAATTATTTTTGTGTGCAATGAGTCGAGTAGTCTTTCCAGGTGAACGTAGAACGTTTCCTTCGTTTTTTCCTCCTTTTCCTCGATCCGGGCGTGAACATAAATAAGCCAGATTTCAAAGAATTTCACCTATACGGACCGCACACAACCGTTCATTGATTACTTTCAAATCAATAACGTGCGATTTGAACTCCATATCCACAATGAAGGCCACTCTGAATTTTCGTTTTCCAGTAGACTTCCCACCGTTGAATAGTGTGTGCGATCTTATGTCTTGAGTGTCGTTTCCAGTCCAGTTCATTTTCTGGATTGCCAGTATTTTTCATTGATATTGACTGGCCTGCTGTAAAAGGTTCTTAACAGCGCCAAGGTAAAAGAGTGATCTGACATTCCAGGATCAAATGACATAGTCCCTTTTTCGTTTGCGAGGTCGTTACGGTGAGTCCAATCCATTCCGAGACCTATCTGCAGGTTTTGAAACATTTTAAGGTTTCGCACGCGTGGGGAGTTCGCCCATTCCAACGGCATGGTTATTACGTTGATTTTGTTATCAGCCACGGAGAGCTCACCTTCACCCTTTTAGGTCCCCACAAAGGAGGTGTAAGTAGGATTTAGTTGCAGAGCTGTAGATGTATTTACAGTTATTAACATGTCTCGACATTAAATGCTCCATTATTGGGGAACCAGTGAGCCCAATGTGCGAGCCCGAGAGCATTTACTACCATTTAACTGGGGGTTGGGATGAAAAATCATGGAAGCTATAGGTTTGAGAAGCAAAGGATCCCCTCTTCGTTTCTCAGAAAGGACTTGGGACCATATACGGCAAAGTTTTCTGCATGACTTACTTGTAGCGTAAGCTCCAAGGAGCCTTGTCCACATTGTCTTCTAGACCTTTCCAGCTGTGAGCGTTGCTGTTGTTAACTAGCTTTTGAAGGCATGCCTTGGCCAACTGATGTATTGCTAACTGGTTGCTTGCTTTGTTATGGTTTCGTACTCAATTGAGCCTCACGCCGAAGCTTGTAGCACTGCTTTTACACTTCAGTAACTTCAGTCGACCACCAGTACACTGGGGGTTACTTAAAAATGCTGCAAGCAGTCATGACGACGCTCATAGCTGAATTAATAACTTCTTCAGCTGCCAGTTATTCTATTCCTTGCAAATCACCCTGCAGCAGAGCAGCTGCCATGAGCACCTCAACGAACCTCTTGACGTCCATTCTTTCGATGTTCAACCCGATTGTAGGAGGTCGAAAAGACAGACGTTAGGAGACAATATCATGGGTCTCAAGCAGAGTGTATTGATTATCACTGGCTAGCTAGCCCTCTAATACTCTCCGATCGTATATCGTCCATATTAAGCACTCCAAGGCAAGTCTCACATCTGTTATGGCTCCCTTGCAGCCAATAGGATAGAAAGTCGGTGTATTTCTAGTATTTAGCATGAAAATCACCGTCCTGGCCGCCATTCCTAGTAGCTATTTACCCCACAGATCTATTTAGGGCATGCCTAATGCGATTGCTTTAGCAGTGAAGTATCTCCAATAAGTACGTTGTCATCCGCCTTCAAAACAGGGCCCTCCAAAGCATTAAGCTTGGCTTTAAAAGATTATAGTTGCACATTCGGCGTTAAATTCACACTAGAAAAGGTAGTCCCTGAGCACCGAGCCCACACAAAACTTTCTCCCCAGCGACTGCATTCCGTCTGAAAATCACTGTTCTGAACCCAGATGGCGGCAATACCTGTTTTGTCAGGCTACAATGATACAAAATTTTGATCGTGGTGTTGCTCACTTAACAGCAAAACGTCGGCTTTCATGTGCCTCGCAAGCAGCTCAAGCAGGTTATGGGCGGTTGATCTGCAGTGTACGTTTATGCGCAAGATATGGTTCATAATTTTGCCTTGACTAGGGCTTCCTGGAAAACCTGACATTTCCCTAATCATAAGATATTCTCAAGATCTGGCCTTCAAACAGAGTCCTTGCAAGAGATACAGTGTGCCTGCTTCATATACCCTTATCTTTTATGTCGCATTTCACTGCATTTGTAGTATATTGTGTACTCATGTCGGGCCCTTTGCATACTTGTGCAGCGTGACCAAAGCCAATGCATTTGAAGCATTGAAGAGGCACTGCTCTTTGCCAAATCCTGCATATAACCCCTTTATTTTTACTTATTCAGAAACTGTTTGACGTCCTTTTTGGTCAAGTTGATGATGGCCATGTGTCATCTCCCATGGTTTTCTGGTACAAAGCTCGGTTTGATCCTGCCCACACTGGTGTCCTTTCTTTTGATGGCCACTTCTCCCTCAGCCAGATATATAACGCAGTCAATGTCTCTTATTTTGATCATTGCCATTTGCTCAAGTGAGGCTATAGTTAAGCTTTTGCCGAGGACTTTCTTTACTGCGTCACAGACTGTTTCTTTATTGCCAGCCTCTGCTCCAAGTTGGACCAGTATATGGCCCGACTACTTTGGTTGCTCTACTTTACTAACAGTGTTGATGTCTTTCGACCCTTACATTTTCCCTGATATCTCGCAGCACTTCTACGTAGGATTGGGCATCTGGGGGTTTTATTAGCAATGCCTTCTGCCGGGATTTTCGTTGTAGCTTTTTTCTCTCCTATTCCGCAAAAGGTCCTTTTTCGTGCTAGGCGTTCTTACAAATTTTATTTTCGAGCATTTTTTGAATGAGTTTCTTTGGGATTTGCTTCACTCCTTTTGTCAACACTGTCTGGAATCCCTCAAGTTCGATTTAGTACCGTCTCTTTCCTTCTTTTATTTTGATTCTATTTGGTTGGGCTAGACGCCATTAATTTTTTAATGTTTGATGGTGGAGCTATCTGTGCATGACCCATAGGCTTAGCTTTCAGTGCTTCTTTAGCCTTCTAGGCTTCTCTAGCCTTTAACCAACTTCTCCAGTAATGCCCAATATGTTCTAGGAGCTCTTTTATTGTAAGGAGCCCATTTTTCACTCACACTTTGCTTATTTTTGGTGAGTTGCATGCAGATTCTATTCTTTTTAGAACATATCCCGCTTTGCAAATAAGCCTTTCTTCTTGATGTCGCTAAACGGCAATGGCCTTCTTTCTTGGGAGAGGCTTTTTGCTATGCCCGAATGCTGCATGAGCTTCATTTTGAACAAAACTGTCCGTTGTCTATCGTTATTTATCCGTCTTTACTGTCATTGTACCCGTCATCATTTTTGTCGTCTTTGATACCGTTCTCAATGTGTTGTTAACATTGTGGCTGAAATTATTTATGTTATCGTCGTTGTTGATAGTCTTACTTTTTTAAGGATTTTGTTTTATTTATATTCAAGTTTTTTATTTTAAATTGCTCCAGTTGAATTGGGTGTCCATAGGAGCTACTATCTCCGTTTGTATATCTAGTTGCATTGTTGGTCCCATGGCTATCTTTGCAGAGCAAGGAGGCAATGCGTAGGTTGGCACAAGCCCTTATGGGGACAAGTGCTCAGAGCCAGACCAGCGTTAATCGGGAGTCCGTCTCAACCAAACCTACACCACCAACCCAATGGTGTGAACTTCGAACGTAGTCCGTGATCTACCAAGGTTTCCCCGGAGTAAAGATGGTATGATAATTGAGCCATGTTTAGAAGTAAACTGTGACAACACTGTGAAAACATTGTGAATAAGTACATACGAGATCGCAAGAATTACACCATTTGACATGGAGGAGATGGAAAAAGTGCGATATCTGCCACATCAAAACGACGAATATTAAGGGAAGCATCGAGTTATCCACTTATTGTACGTCAACTTGTGGGGAATTCGCCATTAACGGCAATTTTTAGGACGATTCAACGACTCCTCATGGTTTCCTCATTTTTAAAACATTTACAGTTGAAAAAAAAATCTATCGATTATGCAGCAACATCGTTCTTAGCGTCTAAACTTTGCATCACAGTTTATAGTCATGACTTTGGAAAGGAAACATGTGGTATTTTTTATTGGACGGCCCCGATGGTATTCTCCTGTTATTATCATATTAGGAAGGAACCCATGTAGCCGCCACGCCGTCATTCTCGACTGGTCCCATTAGGATATGGGGCGCCATGTCTCACTCTGGAGCTTTTGAACAGGTTACCCTACAAGTTAAACAAATAGGAGCAACTCATAATTTGCTGTTAGTGGAGGAAGTCCCTAAAATGATTGAGATGGTCCAAGACGAGCCATGGACTTTATAGCCCGATTTTTACCTAGTTCATACAGTGAGGGAGGTTTTCATTTATTTCGAAGAAAAATGTATCTGTGTTAGACTGGGTGTCTAGATCTCCGATGTTAATATACTAGAAAATGATTGGGATTGGCTTGTTCGGGAAGTTTTCCGCAGTGGTAAATAATACTTCGCTGCACAAGAGTTAATTCATGGAATCAAGGCGGCTTGGTCCAAAAATTGCAAGCCGTGCTCCACTTTTTTATGATTCCCTGTCTCGTAGTATATTTGAAATTATAAATAACAAGTTGGGTAGACAGACCTATGCTCATGTCAGAAGGGTTTTGTACTCAACTTACAAAATGCAGTAACCAGCAGCGAACAAAATCAAGAAACATGTCAAAGACGATTTTATTGGAGAAAATGTGAAATTCGAGGATCATACTATTATTAGCAAAGTTGAAAGAATTATGAATTCTGAGGTATTTGTTTTAGTTATACCCATAGATATCTCCCTTGATAATTTTTCCAGGTTTTTTAGACACACATTTTTCATGAACTTTCAGTTGATATTCATATCGGCTACCTTTCATGAAATTTTTTTCAGGGCCCACTCCTCTGTACTGTAATCATCGATTCATGGCCTATTTTTTCGAATCCTAGAATGGTTACAAAGCCCTTTTGCTAGGAGCTCTCTCCTGCCTCTTCGAATTGTTTCAATTGTATGTACTTATCTTCATGATACCTATCATTCCTGAAATGTTCATGCAAATCCTAGCAAAGCTGTAGTGTCTAAATCGATAAAAAGCGCATATGGCTCCATAGCCATATGTTTCCATAGTAATACAGGGCATATTGTTCCATAGTAATACGGGAAAATTCAAATACCTATAACTTCGTTAAATACTATTCGATCTTCATGAAACTTTCAGAAAAGATCAACCTTATAGAAAGTCATCTGTTTGGTAAATTTTATTGAATTTAAGGGTACCGTTTAGATTTTATTCAAGAAAACTTAAAATCGATAAATCATACTATTACTAACAAAGTTGAGTGAATTTCGACTTCTCATGTATTTTTTGTTGTTGTACTCATAAAGGCCTACATTCATGATTTTTTTCAGATTTTTCGGATGGAAGGTTTCCAATCGCGAGGGGGGGGTACGCAAAAAGTTCGTACATTTCCCCTTCCCCTGCCCCCCTCGGTACCGATAAGGCAGTTTTAAGACTTGTTTTGAAAAGATCTCATTGAGGCCTTTCCAATGACACCCTACTCGACTACCAATGGTGAAATTTTTTTTTGAGGGGTCACCTCCCTATACGGGGAGACCCCCCTTAAACCCCCTTGAAAAATTTTTCCACCCTTGAACTTTCAAGAGGTCACCACTTCTGACCTTTCCACAAAGTTTTATGGCTGTAGCCTCTATAGTTTCGGAGAAAAAGTGCTGTGACATACAGACGGACGGACGGACGGACGGACGGACGGACGGACGGACGGACAGACGGACAGACGGACACAGGTCGTGATTGCAATAGGGTTTTGTATTTTAGTACAAAACCCTAAAAATGATAGAAACTCACACAACACGCACAACTTTTGCTGCCGTTCTTTAGTATTTGTTCTCCTTGATACTTGACTGGGATATTTCCCCGCGAAAACATTATTGAAAACTATAAAATCGTCCCAAACTTAAGTGGTTGCCACACTAACAAAAGACTCTTTGAATCAAATCAATTATTATAATTTAAGGAAAAAATTCTTAGCAGATACAAATCATCTGTTTTATTTATGATATTCTATAGACTTGCAAAATAATGTAAGTGAACCAGATAGTGTCTGTCTTACCGGTTCCTGCAAGGACAAATAGTTGGACCTAAGCATTTTTCGTGGAGTGTGTGCCTGTGGAGGTGTTTAGTGTGGCTGCTGTGTCGCTGGATGGGCATCGGATTGCTCTAGGTAGGCTGGTTTGAGTTGTTCGGTGGAGTGGGTCTTGGTTACGCCGTTTACGTCTATGACGTAGGTGTTGGCGTTGATCCTTCCGGAGTATGGCTGATCGAGGCGTGAAGCATGTACTCATAGCTAGCTAGATCTTTGAAAATGAATGCTTGATGAACCGAGTATCTGGCTGACGGGACAGGACAAAACCATGGTGGTAGACCTTCGACAGTTGACAACGTATGCGTTACTTGGCCCACCGGGATACGTCTTTCCGCAGACACGGCCAGAAGTATTTAAGCGCTACGCACTTCGAGGTGGCACGTCCGCTAGGATGCGACAGTTGATGGACCATGTCGAAAGTCTGACGGTGGAGCGCAATTGGTAGGTAAGGCTTAATGGTACCATCAAACTCCACACAGTATGCTGAGTAGCCATCCAAAACCAGCTGATGCAGCTTAGGACGGGGGCTCGCCAGGAGGTGGGCAACTGGTCGTCTGTGTTCTGTTCTTCACTGATGACTTGAGCTGAGATTGTGGCGGG
Organism: Odontomyia ornata; assembly: GCA_963969285.1. Classification (NCBI taxonomy): domain Eukaryota; kingdom Metazoa; phylum Arthropoda; class Insecta; order Diptera; family Stratiomyidae; genus Odontomyia; species Odontomyia ornata. The sequence continues at coordinate 286,903,788 of OZ017741.1, read as the reverse complement.
TATCGTGACCGTTTCTACATGTGAAAGTGCATCAGCGACGATACTGTCATCCCTTGATGTGTATTCCACTCGCGAATCGAATTGGGCAATGAAGTTCAGTTGTCTGCTTTGGCGGGGTGAGGCTTTGTCCGAGCGTTGCGTCAGAGAAAATATAAGTAGCTGGTGGTCGGTATAGATGATAACGTGTCTTCCTCCCAAGATGTACTGAAAGAACTTGATGGCAGCAAAGATTGCAAGGAGCTCACGGTTGAAGGTTAAGTAGCGTTGCTTGGTGCCAGAGAGCTTCCTCAAAAAGAAAACCAACGGTACCCAAGTGCCATCGCCCCATTGTTGCTCCAAGACAGCGCCAATGGCAGTGCTGGACGCATCGGTGTGGGGTGCCAATGGGTACAAAGGTGAAAGAAAAGCTGACGTGGCTGCCTCAGCAATGCCTTGCTTGCAGCGTTCAAAAGCCGCTTCAGCATCGGGTGTCTAGGTGAGTAGTGCTTTCTTTTTTATACAACGTTTTGGCAGTTCTGGTAGTGGCGCTTGGGACTCAGTAGCACGTGGCATGCAGCGGTGATAAAAATTCGGCACCCCGAGATAACACCTCAGCTGGGATGAGTCGGCAGGATTGGGAAAAGATACGATGGCTTCTGTTTTGGGGGCTGGTGGTCGAAATCCAGTTTTGCAGACGTGGTATCCAGCAAAGACGTCCTCAGGATGACTGACTTGGCATTTATCCCAGTTAGTGTTGAGATTCGCCACCTTCAGCATGGAAAGATATTGCTCGAGGTGGTGCTGGTGACGACCGTGGCTGGCCGAGGAAACTAGGATATCGTCCTGATAGACCCGGACGAAGTCCAACTTCCTCAGCAGATGGTTTAGAGTCCACTGCGTCCTTTGGGCTGCATTGCTTAGACCCAAAGGCATCCCCAGGAATTCATAGATTCCAAAGGGTGTGGTGAGTTCCATCTTACATACTCCCTCAGGAGCAACCGGAATCCGGTAGAAAGCTTGCTAGCGGTCGATTACTGAGAAAACAGTGCCGCTGGCCTCCTGAATCAAATCCTCGATGATGGGCAGTGGGTAATGGTTCGGTAGAGTTTTGGTGTTGAGTTAACGGCAACCCCCGGTAGCTCACCAATGGCCACCACCCTTGGACACCATGTGCAGAGGACTGGCCCACTGGCTCGATGAGGGTCGAATTATGTCTCGTTCCAGCAAGAAGGAGAACTCGGCTTTGGCTGCGGTGAGGAGTTTTCCCGCGAGACGACGTGGTCTCGTGAAAACTGTTGGGCCATCCCCGGGTTTCACGGGCGCATCTGCATATTTGGCGGCTATCCCTTTGTACCGGTCTTCAATGGTGTCTTTCACTTTAGTGACGGCGCTAATACTGTGTATAGCAGGAGCTAGACCGAAGACGCAGGCTGGGGAGAGGTTAGTGAGATCATCGAAGAAGCGGTGGTTGCGCAGGTTGATGAGTAGACCATAATGCTTAAATGCATCGACTCCTAGAATGGCTGTCTGGGCATCTGCTATCACGAACGACCAGTGAAATGGCTGGCGTAGCCCGAAATCCAGGGTGAGCTGCTGAGATCCAGCGGTTGTGATGGGCAAACCATTGGCTGCCTGTAGCACGAGGCTCTGCTTATGTAAAGGCCTTGCGACGGAATGCCTTGGGATGATGGAGAGGGCGGAGCCGAAGTCTACCAAGAACCTGGTTTTTGTGGTGCGACCGGAGACATTAAGGCGTTTCTCCTAGGGGTTGCCGGTAGTGTCCGCTGAGTACAATGCGTACCTAGTTTTCTGAGCGCCTAGTAGTTGGTCCAAATTTGGGAAGGAACAAGTCTGCTTGCATTGCATCGCTAGGGCCCCAGGAGTGCCGATGCAAAGCAGCTAGCTCTACAGCGACTTGGTCCAAAGAAGAACGAGGTGAGGAGATACCAGATGAGGGTGTTATTGGGCGCATGGGTAGTTGCACTGATGTGTCCATCACTCCCGGTCCCATGTCTTGTTCCTCGTCTGCGACACTAGCAGCCAGCGTCTTGTTTTTAACAAGCAGAAGCATGCGGTGCGTTTGTTGAGGCAGGATGTCAAGCTATCTGACACGGAGGACATCGTCGCTAACACTTGTGCCAGTGAGGGAACGCATATGTCGTAGGAGCTGCGAAGGTCTCCTGTCTCCGAGCTAAACGCTTGTGAGCAGCTTATGTAGCTGCGCATCAGGTGAGTCTGTAAGGCGAGTGACGATAGCTGCTTTGAGCGCTCCGCATCGGTCATGCTCCGGCGGTGAACGGATGATGTCCACTTCATCCGTAGTGGTTTCATGGTCCAGCAATGATACCATGAGATGGTACTTGGTTGCGCCCCTTACCACCTTGTGCACCTCGAATTGTGATTTCACGTGGAAGAACCACAATTCAGGACTAAAACACCAGAATTCTGGCAGCCTGCACTGGCTGACTACGTTTACCTCCTGAGCCGGTGGTAAGCTTCCGGTTGGTAGTGCCTCCTGAGGGAGATGGTGCTCGCCATCCTCGTCGTTTCGTCCGACTACCACTATTGTTGGAACTTGGGGTCACTACTTTGGAATTGAAAATTCTGGTCTTTAACTTTCACTCTATATTTAACTTTTACTCTTTGAAAATGACAGAATATATTACTCCCTTTTGTTTGCGACGAGGAAGGCGGGTATGATGATGAAGATGATGAACTATGATGTCGTTGTTGCTGATGATGAAGATGATGTTGTTGGTGATGATCAATGATGATGTTGTTACTGATGATTTTGAGGATGATATTGACTACGGACCAGTAGTGGCGTTTGCTTAGATTCTCTCAAGTATGTTAATTCATGAGAAGCAAGAAGAGTTGCTCAAGCAAATTTTCATTGCCTCGAGGAAACTGCTTGAGCCGCTGATATGTGGAATTGGCTGGCAGGCGAAGATTTCTCGTGAGACGAGGGTCTGTTTGCACCGTGAAGCATGTGCCGATGTTGGGACGTTCTCAGTCGTCACAGAAAGTTGGTATTTTCTGGCTTGCTTAAAAATTCGCATTGGAACTACCAGCCGGAAAGACAAATTTTTTGTTTTTGTTATTGTTAAAAGCAGATAAAAATTTTATGAGTCGCCACTTTGAAAATCAAACGCTGTTTTTAGAAAGTGTTCTGTTATATAAATATTTCCAATTTAAGTCAATTGCTACTAAAATAGCAAATCGTGCTTACTTTCTGACCTTTGGGAGCAGCCATTTTGAATTTATATACTTGATTTTTGAGTTTTTGAAAATTATATCTGTCTTAGAGTCTCATCATTTACTGTGCGAAATCTCAATCAAATCGACAGGGCAAAAATATTGAGTTTTTAGTGAAAGTCGCAGCTAAAAATATGAAGTTATAAATTTTTTTACGTTTTATTTTTCAGCCAATTTTAAAAATGTACGAAATCAACTTCTTCATCAATAGTCCCGAGTTTTACCAAAATCCGTTGTAAAACGTGGCCACTGCTTCAAAAATTTGAAAAAAATCGCATATTTGAACCACCGCTCTTTAGGTCTATGTAAAAAATGTTTACAAAGACCTACAAGTTCCGCTACCTATCTGTCCGTCTTTTTGTTCATCTATCCGTCTGTTCGTGAGTTACAGCAAGTTTCTTCAGAAACTATAACAGCTAGAATGCTTAAAATTTGTGAAATGGTCAGAAGTGATAGAATCTCAAAAGTTTAGGAATTACCAAAAATTTAAAAATTTTTTTAAGTACGAAGCAGCCCTTAGTATTTTTATTTATTAAGGGTAGTCAAGTGGGATACAGAATGAAAGGTTTTAATTGGAACTTTTAGAATCTGCAACAAAAAAGTCATTTCATGCATCAGGGGGTCCCGGGGGAGACAAAATGTACAAAAATTTTGTGTTCCCCTCGCGATTGAACACATTTGAGCCGAAAAATCCGAAAATATTCACAGAGATCGGTCTTTATGAGTACAAGGGCAAAAAATACCTCAGAAATCGAAATTCACTGAACTTTGTTAATAATAATATGATTTACTGATTTTAAAAGCGTGCCCTTAAACTTCCTGAAGTTTTACAAATATGTAAATTAATATAAGATCTTGATGCCAACAAAATTTCATGGAAATTGAATCATAATCAAGTGAGTTATGGCCATTTTAATTCTATGGAATTACAACAACAATAACACGTGTTTATGGTTGATACATATTATTTATTTTATTTCAATTTTCATAAAGATGAAAGGAATAGTATGCATTCAGAAACATTATTTAAGCTGGATAAAAATGGCGGCTCCAATGGGCCTATGAAAGAAACTTTGGATCTTTTGCATAAATTAGAACGATTTCTTATCCAACTTGAAAAATAGCCGCCATTTCGTTTAAGCTTAAATAATAATAAATGCTCTGTTAATCAACATATTCAGTTTAAACTTTACCCCAAAATTTTTATTGCAAATCTGAAGAAAATTGTAGTGCCGAGGCTGTGTTGAAGTAACTACATTTGTACAGATAAATATCAGCAAGTGATTTTGTCGTTGTAATTCTTATAAATCAAATGGCTACATCTCACTTGTTTATAATCTGCTTTTAATGGAAGTTTCAGTGCATATGGCAAATGTCTTGGTGCACATGTTTGGGTAATTTCAAGAAGTTTAAGGGTACCGTTATGGTTTTATGGAACAAAATATAAAATTCACAAATCATACTATTACTAACATAGTTATGTGGATTTCGATTTGTGACTTTTTTGTTGCCTTGTACTCGTGAGGAACCACCTCCTCGTTTTTTTCAGATTTTTCAAAGGTGTCCAATCGCGAGGGGGTAGACACAACATTTTCGTACATTTTGGCTCCTCCTGGACCCTCTGATTCAAGTTAACTTTTTGATTTCAGATTCTTGAAGTGCTCACCAATACCTTTATTTTGATACTCCACTGGACTACTTTTAATGAAAATAACATTTGGAAGGGCCAGGTCGGCATATGGGGGACCTCCTGAACCTTTGAAAATGTTTACTAGACCTGAACTTTTTATTGATCAAAAATTTCAACCTCCCCACAAAGATTGATGCTTGTAGCTTCTAGAATTTTTGAGAAAACTTGCTGTGACGCACGGACGGATGGACAGACAGGATACGAAATGGGTAGATCTTTGTGAAATTCGTTTTATAAAACCTTAAAAATACGACTAACAATAGAGAAGGATTTTATTTGAATAAAACGCGCATGGAAATGAACTTGCTATAATAGGGATTGTTAATAAATGTAGTTCAGAAGTAATTCTATTATGATATTACTAGTATACAGATTTTATGTAGTAAGCATCATAGAACAGAACAAGTTCCACGGAATTTGTTGCTTTCGTGGAAAGTGAAAGACGCTTTCAGCTGTGATCGCTTGAAACACAGAGATGACTCATTTGGTGTTCCTGTTCAAACGAGCTCAGTCGCTTTGATTTCTCGTGCTACTTTGCTTACATTGGCCGCATTGATACGAGGAGCTAAATATGGGATTGTAAACAAGTTTGAAGCTAATGCTCTTTCTTTTAAACGTCAGCGTGGGGTTATGCGTGTTAACCGCATGCTTGTCGAGCTGCGTCGTGGGCATCGGAACACAGCATAATGATTTCCGCTCTAATTATACTTTCAAAATTTTACATTAAAACACGTCTGCATACAGGATCTTTAAAATGCCGACAATCTCATAAAGCAATTACAAATTAGAAAAAGGGATAACGAAAGGAGAAAGGGACGTGTAATAAAACAATAATATTTAAAGTAATGAAAAAGGATCATCACGTGTAGTTAGTGTGAAAATGAAAGGTAATAAATAAATATATGTGTACTTTGAAAGATCTAATTAGTTAGAGTGATATAACTCTCTTGCCTGCCACCGCATAGTGCCGGTACTCGCTGCTAGCAGAAATTTGGGTGTCACCTGAAATCTTCTGCAGTCTATGTGTCTGGTCTAGTCTGTTATTGTTTTTTAGTGTTCACGGGGCCCTTTCGTTTCGCTACCAAACAGTGTGTTAGTGTGTCTCCTTCTTCTTTTTCTTTTTAGCACTGCAGCCCCTCTCGGGCCTTCGCTTGGAGATAGTTACAGTAGTGTGCCTCAGTGATCATTAAATTGTGTATTTATGACTTAAATTTTTTTTTTGTTTAGTAATACTCGTACAATCATGAAAAGATCTACTACTTGCTTCTCAAAACAACAAAAAGTTTCAATATGTAAGTTTAATGCTACAATATTATTCTGTGTGATTCCTCGTACATTTCCAATGCAGTGCCACCACTGCTTATTGGGTTTCACGCAAAAGCTTTGAAAGTATTGTAATATCCAATTGTACGAGTATGCCTATATTTTTGGTTAATAGTTTTCCCGAAAAGGAATGCAACTGCTTATAATCGTTTAAATATTGCAATGTATACTCGATTTTTAATTGTGCAACTGTGGTTTTGAAAATCACAACTGTTGGGCTCGATGGCAAACTTCTTTATTTAAATAATCCAAATAAATCCAACAATTAACTTTTTAGCTATTAATAATATTCCAGTATCTCACTTTTTTACTTACTAGATCATTTGCACATATTTCACGTGTATGTATCGCGATATAGACAAATGTTACAATCATACTGCAAAACCTTATTCCTATCGTACGAATAGGCCTAGGCTTTAAGCTGGTTGCTCACTTTGGCTGAATGGCTGGATGCAAAAATTCACATATTTCAAGCAAACACAAATGCCAAAAAACAACTTATTTCTTTACTGACAGCATGATCAAATAACTGTGTGAGCTGAGTTAGTTTGTACAGCTCGAGTGCTAGATGTATCAGCTAAGCTATCTCGTACAATGTCAACCAGCCAGCCAGTCCAGCTAGGTAGAGTAAGCAACGGGCCTTACTGCATCGTGCTCCATACATAAATATTTGCAGTTCATGTTTTTTTCTAGGGGTTCCTTCATCATCAGAACTGCAAGAGTCTACAGAAACAATTCTCTCTGAAAGCTGTGATGATATACTTTCGGGAAATACGCCGCTCAAGCCAGGCTTGCATTCGACTCTTATGTTACCGAAAACTATAGCGACGTCTGTAAGCCAAACGCAGTCAAACAATATTCTGGTACCAGAGGGTTCTAGTGATCTCGTATGTTTCCAACCAGATACTTTCGACGTGGCAAGCATAAAGAAGCATGGAAAATTGGATGACAATTTGAGGAAGAATTCATGGGCCTCTTCAATTTAGGAAACAAGAAAAAGTCACAGGGGGCCAGATCTGGGGAATACGGTGGCTGCGGCATCATTAGTGTGTTGTTTTTGGCCAAAAAGTCGCGCACAAGCAACGATGTGTGAGCAGGGGCGTTATCGTGGTGCAAAAGCCAATTTTTGTTCTCCCACAAATCCGGGCGTTTCTGGCGGATTGCTTCACGCAAATTGCGCATATCTTGCAGGTAATATTCCTTATTGACCGTTCTTCCCTGTGGCAAGAACTCATGATGCACCACGCCCCTGCAATCGAAGAAAACTGTCAGCAAAACTTTCACATTCGACCGAACTTGGCGCGCTTTTTTCGGTCTTGGTTCATGCGGCAGCTTCCATTGAGATGATTGAGCTTTGGTTTCCACGTCATAACCATGAACCCACGATTCGTCACCAGTTATGACCCTCTGGAGCAAATTTGGTTCGTCGCGGACAGAGTTTAACATCTCATTAGCAATGTTCATGCGTTGCTGTTTTTGGTCGCAATTGAGCAATTTTGGTACGAATTTCACGACGACCCGTCTCATGCGCAAATCGTTGATAAAAATCGAATGGCACGAGCCAATGGATATGTTTAGGTCCTCAGCAACTTCTCTAACGGTGATTCGACGATTGGCCAATACCATTTTCTCCACTTCATTAATTTTTTCGTCTGTTGTTGAAGTGCTCGGGCGTCCGGCACGCTCTTCGTCGTTCACATCTTCTCGGCCTTCTAAAAACATTTTGTACCACCGATAAACGTTGCTTCGGTCCAAGGTAGCTTCTCCGTATGCCACAGTCAACATTCGGAATGCATCCGCGCACTTAATTTCGTTTTTCACACAAAATTTGATACACGTTCTTTGATCCATTTTTTTGAATAAGTAAAAATCGAAGACGATTGAAAACACGTGCAAGTAAAGCAGCTATCACCAATCAAGTGAACATTCAAAATAGCCGAGCTTGTCGGCATAAGTGACAGACATGAGTACCAACATAACGCCACAAAAAAATCGAAATTCGAATATACGTAACCCGCGAAAATTCAAAATTCGCGATACTTTTTGAACACACATCGTATTTTATCGACCAAAATAATACCCAGTCACCCATTGAAGTATCCTTCAACGGAAGTCAATAAAAAACAATTAAAATTTCAGCCTTGCTGGGTAGATAGGTGGCCTTGGTTAGCATACTCCAAAACCGAGGATGGTGCATACTGCAAAGTGTGCTTTGTATTTTATAATGAGGCCTGTGGAATGGGTAAAGGCAACCACAAAAATCCTAGATCACTTGCTATCAGCCCATTCAGACGCTGGAAAAACGCAATTGAAAAATTTGATAGCCACAGCAAACTTCAATACCATTGTAAGAGCATATTGAATGCAGATAATTTCCTTAAAGTCATGTCAGGGAACATTGAAGCTGTGGCAACCAAGTTAAACAGTCAACGTGCCAAAGAACGTGAGGAAAATAGAAATGCTCTTAGACCTATTATAGAAACAATTCTTTTTTGTGGAGAAAATGAGCTTCCTTTGTGAGGAGATGATGACAGTGGACCTCTCACTCTTCAAAAACCTGGGAAAAAAGATGGGAAGTTCAGGGCTTTATTGAGGTTCCGAGCCAACTCTGGTGATCACGATTTAAAAATGCACATTTTGAATTGTCGGAAAAATGCTTCGTATTTCAGCCCTGAAATACAAAATGAAGTAATCGAAATAAGTTCTACAATTATCCAAGAAAGCATTGTTAGAAAAATAAAAAAAAAACAGACTACTTTTCAATCTTGACTGACGAGACAATGGATGTATCCACGATTGAACAACTATCGTTGTGTATCAGGTATGTTGATTTTGAAAACGAAAAACCAGTTCTGCGGGAGGACTTCATGGGATTTGTTCCAATTTTTGATACGAAAGGTGAAAATACTGCAAAATCTATTCTAGATCAAATTGATAAAATGGGACTAGATATGGCCAAATGTGTAGGCCAGGGGTATGATGGTGCTTCAAATATATGTGGCCATGCTAAGGGTGTCCAATCTAGGATAAAAGAGCAGTACCCTAATGCAATATATGTGCATTGTGCCAGCCACAGACTTAATCTGGCATTGTCGGATTCTATGTCCACATCAAACGTCAGAAACTGTTTCGATCTCATAAGAGAAGTGGTTAATTTTTTTAGGAAGAATGCCCATGCCAGTCAGACGCTAAAAGATGCGATCCAGGTACACATACCCGAATCTAAAAAGAAAAGGCTGCTTGGTATATGTGAAAACAGATTTATTGAACGTCACACAAGTTTGCTAAGTTTTGTTGAATTGCTAGAACCCATTTGTATTAGTCTTGGAGAAATTTCTCAATCTGGCCACCAAAGTTCAGGAACAGCTGGTGCATTTCTTTCAGCCACAGAAAAAAGTAGTTTCTTGATTTTTTTTGTTGGTGTGTGAAAGGCTCTTAAGTGTCACGCTTCCGTTGTCAATATACCTTCAAAGTGTCTCTTATGATTTACCTAGTGCTGTGAGATGTTCAAATGACATTATCTCGCAATAACGCTGAAGTTGAGTTTAAAAAAGTATTTGTTTCCGCCTCGAAGCTATCGAATGACCTTTTCGGTGTTGAAATCCAAGTTCCAAGGGTCAACAATAGACAAACTTGCAGAGGAAATCCCCCAAAAAGCTCAACTGAGGAGTACTACAGAGTTGCAATATAGATACCATGCTTGGACAATGTAGTTGCAAGTTTAAAAGAAAGGTTTACCAAAAATGAAGACATTTTGACTGCCTTTCAAATACATCTTCCTGGTTTTGCCTCACCTAATAATGCCAACAAGCTAGCAGCCTTGTCACCATTCTTTCACGACAAATGTTCTTTGGCGGCCCTATCAGGTGAGTATCAGATTTGGTGTCACAAAATAAAGGCAGTAAAGAGGGAAACTGAAGTTTTAGAGGTTTTAGAGCTGTGTGACAAACAATTTTTCCCTAACATCAACAACCTTCTCGTGATTTTGGCAACGATTCCCGTCACAACATCAAGCGTTGAGCGTACATTTTCCACAATGAAACGAGTGAAGACGACGCTAAGAAATAGAACCAGTAACAATAGGCTTAGTGCTCTAGCGCTCCTGTCTTGTCGCTGGGATATTGTCGTTGATCCAAATAATGTGTTGGACATTATGGCAAGGAAAAAGGACCGCAGGTTGTGCTTATAAGTCTTGTTATCATATAAGTTTGATTTGACTTTTCTACATGTTTGATTTTAGATTAAAACCAATAAATGCTTTTTCCAAAGATTACGCTTTAAACTTAAATAGAATGATTTACTTGTTTTTGTATGTTGTATTTTTTCTGATTTGATGTTTTTTGAATGTTATAAGTATTATTTTCTGAATGTTATAAGTATTATAAGTATATTATTGAGTAATAAATATAGCTTGAAATAAGTATTAAGCACAGGCAATATTTTAATTAGTTTATACAAAATATTATGCTAAGTTATACTGGAAATGTTTATACTTTGTGTAAATAAGATGCAAATTTGAGTGGCGGGGCTTACTTTATACATATTAGTTATCATTCACTGCAATAGTTTTCTTTAAAGGCATACAATTTAAAATATAAGTGAAAATGTGTGTGTCATTTTAAATTAAACATTTACTTTTTACATTAAAGTTTCATAACAAAAAGTTCATCGCTGCTCGGTTTCTGAAACTGGAGGACGCAGTCTATGGACCGAGGCTGTTAGAGGCGCTGTTTGCACGAAGCGAAGGCTCGAAAGGGGCTGTAGTGCTACCAAAAAGAAGAAGGCATAACAATTCATATAAATTATATCACTTTTGTGCGAAAACTACACGTCTCTAGTCGTCATTTTGTTCCTTAGTTTTAAAATTCCTGGTGTCTCCCTTACTGACACTTTTGGCATCAACCATCATTTGGACCCCCTCCGAAACAAAATCCTAGTTACGTCACTGTATCCAAGTATTCGATGAGTGATTCAAGTTACCAATTCACGCTTTCGAAAAGTTGTTTCGAACCCAAGGGTGGTTGCAAAGACCTTCTGGCAGGAGCACTCTCCTACTTATTCGACTTGTTTGAAATTTGTTCATGGACAGTCACCAAAATGACAAAATTTTCAAATTTAATCATTTTCTATCTTAAAATCAAGTTTTATGGAAACCGATTCCAAATTGTGACTTAACAGCATAGAGATACAAGACTGTAGAAAGGACAATCAACAACTTTTTTGTCCAAATTTCCCCTTAATTTACTAATACTTCTATAAATTTACAACTACTAAACAAATTTGTTAAGAGATGACGAAAAGTAGGGGCAATAATTCATTCATTTTTATTTCAGTAACACATAATAAATTTAATGTGGATTGTTTCATTCAAATCAATATTTTATAATTTATTTTGCTGAGGCTAAATAATTTAACCAGTTTTTAAGATTATAAAATTTCAGACTAAAATAATAGCATCCAATTTCTATACGTTAGGTTTTTTGCAGTACTGATATTGATGATAGTTGAAATCATCTATTGATTTTTAGAGTTTTGTACTAACTTCAAATACCCTTTTGAAATTGGGTCTGTCTGTCTGTTCATCCATCCATATGTGTGTCACAGCAGTTTTTATGCGGAACTATAGCAACTATGAACACCAACATTTGTAGGCGTTGCAGAAGTAATGGCCTCTTCAAAGTTTGGGTGTCAAAATATTTTTCAAATGTATTTAAGGGGGTCTCCCTAAACGGGAAAGGGAGCCTTAAAAATTGTGTTTACCAAAGGTAGGTATATGGGGCATCAGAAGAAAATTCTTGATGAGAGCTTTCCAAAACAGGACTTTAAACAGTGCGGCTACTCTTATGGTGCGTAGGGGAGGGAAATGTACAGTAAATATGTATCTTATTTATGCCTGGACACCGTTGATCTTAGAACTCTGAAAAAAATCCTGGAGATAGCCCTTTATAAGCACAACAATAACAAATGCCTTCGACGTCAAAATTTGCCCAGCTTACATTTTCCTCAATAAAGTTTAAGCAGTTCTATGCAATGTCCTTTTATCCTGTAACATGTAACATATGTAAATATATTTGTGATTACATTTCATCATTGATGTTAGTAGTAGCGCAACAAAACCACAGCCTCTTGCAATGCAGTAACGCTAGTTTTTTACTAAAACCAAAAATTCAATGTGCATAGCATTCAAGAGTTTTCTAAATTCAAGTATTTTTCGTGACTGCATACCAAGGTTTCGGTACAAAACCCTTCGGACTAGAATTGTAGTCTATCTGATCGAATGTTTGATGCAATTTCGTAATGGAAACCTCTTATGCTGTCGAAGGCCTCCCTCTTCCTTTTACCGGGCTTGGGACCGTCTTGGGCGGAATTAAGGCGCTTGGTGCCAAACATAATTAAGAAATGAAAAAAATGAATTGAACTGAAGCCAATGAATTAAAAATTTCCTGCGATCTTGCGGTTCTACATGCCTTTAAAGTGTACTATTTTATTAAGTTTCTGTCGCATTGATACTTTTTCTGAACATTTTTTCGCAATAAAGTAATATCGTGTGTTCAGATATTTTTCTATAATTAATTTTATGATAAGACTATAGTGCATTGCTTCATGCGTGTGCTTCGAGCTTTCCATAAACAGTCTTTGCCCGATACATTTCGATTGAACTCGGTTTGAAATAGCATTGAAGCATTTTTTTTGAAGGATCGATTCATCATTCATTTGTTGAGCACGTTTTATCTCTGCTTCAGTCATCTTATATATGGTGATTACACTTTATGCTGGTGATTTCAAGCCTCCTCTATTTTTGAATAATATTAAAGATTTCGGAATAATTGGACGTTGTATATCTTCAATACATTTGTCACACTTTAATACGTTGAAAAGCTCGAAGACAACGAAACCAGCTATGTATTCGACAAAATGTTCTGCATAAATTGATAATTTTGCTGGATCGGCAGCATAACTATGCTCCATTAAAAAATCATTATCGGCTCCTTGCTCATCAAAAAATGATTCTTCAAACATAGATCTGCGATCGGCAGTATTATTGATTTGATCTAGCGTAGAAGATTTTTTCGCATTGAGAATGGGAATAATGGTATGCAGTTTCCCATGCCACCATCTTTTAATTGTGTACGAAAAAGTATTTTTTTATACCGTGAGATAAACTGCCTTACAGATGGATTATCATTATTCCCCAAACCTGCTCTAATTGAGCCAAAAAATAGCTCAAGATGGTCATGGCTTATCTTATATAAAGGAATAAACTTCAGCTTTCTATTGACAATAAATCGCTCGTACAATATTTTTAAATTACTCATCCCAGCAATGAGGCCGTCGAACCCAACATACATTTTTGACTCGATAACTGGAACCCCGGAAGGCAACTTCAGTTCTTTTATATATTTGATATGTTGATTGCAGCAGGTACTCAGTTCTTGAAAATTTCGTTCACATAGGGCTTGCTTTGTTGATGGAAGTACAGATAATCGTCTTGAATTCAAAATGTCAAATATTTCATTGAAAATTCGAATGAAATCTGCAGTTGATTGACTTCCAAGGAACTGTTTTAACTGCAAGCTTTCCCTACAAAAGTCAAAGGCATCAGCTACGGAACTACTGAAGGTTTGAACAGCCAATCGAACTTTCATTTTTTGATAACTGAAGTAGATATGCGCTTTTCTCAATTTATTGCCAAAGCGTAAACCTTCACTTTCCTGTAATTCCTGTAAAGCAATTATATACTCCCATTTGATCTGATTGCCATCGTGATCCAGCAATACTTTCAAATCTGCTAATGTATTGCGGCAGAGTTTGAACATATGGCAGCTATCAGGGTGTAAAATATACTTGGCCGGGGAATCATCAAAGGTAATATAGCCTTTAGATTGTACGGAGCGTACATCTGAGCCCAAAAGTTTCTTCATTGATAAGTTTAACGCCAGTCCATCAAAAGTAATTCCAGCCACCTGTGTCACCTGTGTCGATCAGGTGTTGAACGCAGAGTGACAAATTGTTAGTCTTTTGTTCTGCAGTAACAGTTATTATAGGAAAAAATGCAACTGGTATTTTCCAAGGTTTGTTGATAAAAACAGCCATGCAAACTAGCATTTGAGTAGCAATTTTGATAACATTTCCACCATCACCAGAATCGACGTAACCATAAGAATGTTGCCCATCCCATTCTACATGCTGACGTATGCTCATTTCATCGAAAACTAAATTGACCACAATTGTTTCATTTTTCGCACAGCGCACAATATTCTTAATTGCATCAAATGCTTCCCGCGTAAAACCGAGTACGCATCGAACTCCTTCATACCATCTTCTTATGGTCCTCTGATGGGGCAAAGATTTTCCGCATGTAGTTCGAACATACTCGTAGGCTTTGGGCGATAAAAAGTTTAAATTGAGAGCAAATGCTCTAACAGCTGGGTCAAAAATTTTGGACCTTTTGAAACGCTTGCCATGGAATAAATGCCTTTCTGACATGATCCTACAAGGTGCACTCGTATTTTCGAGAGCCTGCTGAATATCTGCGCCAATTAATTTTTTTACTTTCAGATTTGCAATCAACTCTTCCATGCTTGCATTTTTTTCTTCTTTGCGGCGCAATCGTTTCCTGAGCGTACATATTAATTTATTTTTTGCAGTAATCTTATGTCTCATTGAGAGTAGCTGCGCTTGCAAAGTTGTGACTTTCTTCTTTAGGTGTTTGCACTCAGGAAGTATACACTCTGCATATTCCTACATAAATAGCATTTAAATTTTTGTTTGAGGTGATTTAGTTTTTAACACAAATGTTTGAACGACAGACGATCTACAGTATGCGAAATAGTAAACAAACACAACCAGAACATAGAACCCAGCAAAAAATATCATTAAAATAACTATTTTTAAATCCTCCTACGACGGCAAAATTGCATTATCATTCCTTTTCTCTCGTTTCAAATTAAGAGAAAGAATCAAATAACATTAAAAAACTATAGCTTAAAAGGACCACATTATATTTATTTTCGTAATTAATCGAAAACATCAAATTAATAACTAAGTACTATTTGCATGATTATTGTTTGTTATTATTTGCTGGAATAATTTTTCTAAACACACACAAGGACATTGTTTCACATTGATATAAAAAAACACTTACTTCTGAGGACCAATCCATTTCCTGTACGGGTACCTTTGTGTTGATTGAACTGCCTGAAGCCATCTGGAATTGACCATATTACAATAGAAATACGTTTATATCATTCACACAAATAGGACTTACTCGAATGCTATTTTAAAGGCTACCCGATTAATGAAAAGCTGTTATTCCATCTATATTTGCGGTGGAAGAAGCTAAGGAAGCGTTCTAGGATGAAAACAAAAAAATATGTGCTACAATTTTATTTTAAAATACGTTCACAAAAATACTTACCGTACATTCTTCTTTATCTACGTCCTCTGCAATTATGGAAGGAACAAAATCAAAGTTGGAAAAATTGCTAGCAAAATTCTCCCCAGCCTATGAAAAGACATTGATTAAGAGTAACTGCCATTCCGATCAAAAATTACCGTCGATTCAGATATAGAAGAATTTACTCCTTACGAGTTTGAAAATACCGTTGTTGCCGTGAAACTCTCACCTTTATCTCCAAATTTCTGTGAAAAAATTTGCGTTATTTATTTCAATTCATGTTCGATAAATTACTTACATCTGGAACGTAAATCATTTCATGTTCTGCAGACCCAAGTAAATCACTCTTTTTTTAACCTATTTTTAAAAAAAAACTATAAAATCTGTTGCAATTATTTATAACTATTTTTCATTACAGAAAATGCAGCCAAGTTGCTGTCTGTTTTTAGGTTTTCCTCAGCGCTAGATAATGTAAAATTCTGGAAGCAGAAAGCAAAAGAAAAATAAAAACCCTTTTTACTCGTATATATTTCTGAATAACCTTTTTCCAAGATGAATCCCCTCCTTCCCTAATCGTCGGCAGAAATATAGGCAGACGTGCTTCACAAACCTAACAGCAATAAAACATTACCAAGGAAACTTATTAAATAAATATTCCGCAATATCTCACAATAGTTTCTGCTGATGAAGTCGAAGGATTACTCCACCAATAATTTGAAGAAGCCTGCGTAAGAAATTCATTGAGCAAATCTGACTATAATGCGTGCCACCTCTTACCTGTGTTGAATGATCACTGCTATATCCATGACATCCACCAAATTTTGCTATGCCAATAAACTCGTTGGAAATTATCTGAATTTTTTTATGCATAATAAGCGAAGCAAATACAAATGTATATATATATATATATATATATATATATATATATATATATATATATATATATATATATATATATATATATATATATATTTATTTATATGTATATATATACATACATATATGTATATATAAATATATGTAGATTACATTCCCATAAATTTAAAAAAAAATATCACAAAAAACTTACGTTTATCCGCGGACGGCTGAGTTTCTGAGCTGCCTTAAAATTATATGTGGCAGTCTGAAAGGAAAGCATCAAAACATCTTCCTAATTTTCAAAATTAAATCATACAGATCTTTTGCATAAAGGCGAAAAAAGCATTGGAACTGCATCTTCCAGTAGAGTATTTTTTTGATGGTGCCTAATTACATACACATCGGCAAAATGGTCGCTGCAGATGAGACTTGCTTTTGTTAAGAGCCGGATGCCATTTTCTAATCTACTGAGCCATAAAGACCTTCTGAATTCGTCTTCAGGAAATCTGTAATCGTTTAAAAAGTATAGTAAAATCATACACTTCATCCCGAAATCAAAGATTTTAATTTTCCGAAGCGGCACAATCATTTCACCCAAAATTACTAGCAAAAAAACAAATCCAAGCGATAAATTATTTGCAGCATCCGAAACATAATAACGTACAGGAAAATTAAAATTAAAAATTACTTGCGGCGTACGGAACTTCAAAAAGTAGCAAGCAAAATATTTTATACAATTCAAAATAACAAAATTTTAAAATTTCAATTACCCCCATTAATATTTCCATTTGACTGTTTCACTGACTCTTGGGGAACAAACTAAACGGGAATGTAAGCTGAGCACGAAGAAACGAAACGAATGAAGTACTGACTGATTATCAAGAAAACGCACGTAATTAACACTAACTAAATCAAAATGTTCAAAAAATACACGCGCACTCAAACAATAAAGTAGTGATTGCCATCTTACCTGTGAAAAGATGTTCCTGGCAACCGGCATTTTGTATCATTTCCGCACGTAAACACTATGCACTTCATTATTAGTTTTCTATGTTTTTAATTATTGTCACTATCACTTAATCACTTCGCTATGTTCTTTAAACTTCACCTCACGTATTACAGGATATAAATATCAAATGAACACTTTCGATTTGAAATTATTTAAACAAATTCGACGGAAATCCCGACGCGTAAAATGTTCACTCACGTCTATCAGTCGATTTGACAGAAGTGCAACTTCGGGTTCAATTTAAGAGACACGAATCAGCTCAGTTGCTACGGATGGGGAAAATGAATTTTTAAGTAATGACTTGTTCACGCTAAGTGAGTAATCTCATACCATCAAAGGTTGGTTAATGAGTTGCCTCCTAACTGGTTTCAATATGAATTGACTGAATCAGAGTTAAAACTTTCAATGATATGCGGCAATTTTCGTTTCCAGTTAATGTACTTTTATCAGTTTTGTCGTAAAACTATAATGAAAGTTAATAAAACTGAGCAAAAGCGTGACCATACCTTAACAACAAATACCTTCCTAACGGCAATGTAAGCTGAGTGATAGTTTCTAGCCCGAGTGTGCCCGGAAATGTGCACAAATGTAAATATTAATTTGAATTTGATATTTATGAATTAAATAATTGATTTTCATCCGAGAATATGAATTTGTAACTTGTTAAATATGTGTATGAAGCTGATGTAACTAATATTTATCCCTCACGATTTATTTAATAAAAACTATATCAATGCGAATTAGAAAGTGAAGTACAATAAATTTTTTAACGAATTTTTAAGTTTCCTGACGAAAATTAGAAAATTTCCTGCTCATTGCATTAAATTTCTAGGTAATGAGTCATTAGAATTTTGAACGCCATAAGTGCTGTCCGCATTCATAAATCTACAAAAAACCACAAATTACCAGGCTAGTTTAGTATATTCCAATCTACGATACCCACAAAAAGAGCCGAAGGTGGTAACAACTAATGAGGGGAAAAACTGGTCAAATCAAATTGTTGGGACGCTCACGGACAGGCATTTATACGGCTACAGCCCCTCTAATATCTTGTTCCTCTCTAAGCTTTTTTTTTTGTGGTAGGGAGGTGAAGGCATTTATGCCCGCCGAGTCTGGCAGCGTGGGACTCCCATGGAGGATACCTTTGGACTACCCACTAAACACCTCCCCTCTAAGCTTACCAGCGATTAAAATTTCAAGATTTAAGTAGCCGCCATTTTGCTTTCTCATATCTGACCTCAAATTTTTTTTCATTATTATTATAATTTTAAATCAAGATGCAGAATTATATTCACATTGGTGGAAAGGTTCAGCAAAAACTACATTGACAAATTTTTGCACGTTTTTCGACATTTGTAAAATTTCAAGAAGTACCTACGAAAAATTCACCTTTCCGACTGGTAACTCCAATGGGATTTTTTTAAGCAAGCCCGAAAATGGCAACTTTCTATCTTAAAAGAATTTCCAGCATACAAGAAGCTTCCGTGAAGAACTTAGCCTTATGTCCTCATTAGTGGTGTGCTGGTTGCCATTCACAGGAGGAACAACAATTTAGCTCTTGAGTTTCGCAGAGGTAAATGTATGTGAAAGCAGTTATTCAATACTCACATTTACCAATTGGAAACTTAAAGCCGTATAGCGCAATGTTCATCAAAGTTATCTAATACTTTTTTGTCGACTCAAATATCTCTAATGGATTCTCAACCAACGACCTAGCTTTTGCTCCATCCTTGATTACCATACAATCAGTACTTGATCAAAATTTTCACTTCAGAAATCCAATATCTTTCCAACTTTGTTTGTCAATATTGACTAATCACATCGTTCAAACATCAACTCATATCCAATATTCCTTGGAGTAATCAAGAAACGAAGACTTGAACTCTTACCCTCGCCACGAATTACTCATAAAATTTTCTTCGAACCTGATTGAATGAATAGCAGGTCAATCATCTCCATCTTGGCACTAGGTAGTCTTAATTACTAACCGTTTAATTATATATCGCTGCCTCGAACAAAGTTATAAAACATAGCCAACGTCCATGGATTTCTCTTGATTGCTTCCACAAAACTGTATGCTAGCCAACGGTTCCGAATCGATTTCTTCGATCAATCGACTATAAAACTTCCTTCCGATAGCCAGTCGAGTGAATTTCAATTAGGGTTGATTTTACATTTTAAATGAGGGCGATTACGCGAAACGTTGCAGTAAAAATTAAAGATGCCTTGAAAGCACCGGATGCATATTACCGCTTGTGCTTCGGATGATTAAATATAAACTTGAAGCCAAACAGTTCCCAACATAAACGTTTTTCACTATTAATAATCATCACAGGTGCTACCCCATAGCGCAATAGTGAAATTTCTCATTTTCATAATTCCGCTCCCGCGAATTTCCACCGCCAAAGTACTTTTAAGATAATTTCCAATTCACATAATACATACAAGTACCTCAGAATGAAATTATTTCTATATCCATTCTGATCTCTTCAATGGAAAATTCCCCTTACCATGAAAAGTAATTCAATTTTTCTCGGGAGAGCACTAAATCGTAGTCCGAGCAGAAAAGGAGGCCATTGAAACCGTGTACTGATTCTCGTGAAGCGAATCTTCAGATTGGTTTCTCAGTAATAGCTCCAGGGTCATCCGATGGCGACCGCCAATGCCATTATGGCCAACAAAATTTTCAGGGATAAAGAATATTGAACATTGAGATCGACATAATGTCCATGGAAATTCCATTGTACACGTTCACATTGGATGGGAGGAATATGTTCACAGGAAACATTTTCACAAATCTTGAAATTGATTTTCCTCTTCTTCTTTTTCTTGATCTGTTTATGCCGATTAGGTAGGAGTTATGCGATGACACAATTATTTGAATTCCTTGCTAGGCTGAGTGCTTAAGTTAAGTAAAAATGTTTTAAATCCGAATGGAAATGGGAATTAAGGATTTTGACGCGATTAACGTAATATTTCAAAGATTGTTTTTTTTTAAGACAGCTCTTTGCGAACCTTCTTAAAGTAACTGTTCAATTTTTAAAGTATCTAACTAGCTTCAAAAGTGTACAATATATATATCGATCAATACCACTAGTGAAAATTCTAACTTTCGTCCCATAGGTTGAGTCCAATCTGCCCCAAAAAACGATACTTCCCAGCCAGGACCTTTTCTGCGAGGGCATTAATCTTTTCAATGTGGCAATAAATATAATGATATCGTCTTTGATGCGATACTGCATTATGCTTCGAAAGGAAACATTTGGCAATTGTGAGCCTTATTGAATGTTTTATCAAAGAAATGGTTTGTAGGGGCAGAAACAGGCAATGGGGTTAGTTGAAGAATTATAAGAAATAATATAAGATATGTTATTTAACACGCATTACATGTACTATCAATTTAAATTCAGGATTATTTGAAAGCCTATTGATGAGAAATATTTACCCAAAGTAGTTGTTCAATAGTTAATAATAACAATCGCGACGGGAATATACAATATATGAAAAACTAGAGAATTTGTGGCCAAAAAGATAAACTGTGTCCAAAGGATAAATGATGGGGTGATATTGTCACGCGTTACTTTTTAGCTTACCTAAGTGAGGTTAATCCCTTAATGGCTGGAAACGATGAAGTATACGCCAACCCATGCAGGCGGATTGTGGGACGCCACATACTTACGATGGTTTATTCAATCACCTGGTTACTAGAAGCGTGAACTGCAGCTTTGCCCGTGACTACCAGAAAATAATTAACTCTGAAGCTGCCTTATTGTGAAACTAGTGCTAGTGGGTAGCTGCTCTCTAGCCTAATTGTGATCGGAAGAAAGTTTACAGGGCCTGTATAATAAGTAACCGGACTGACTTCAGGAAATTTTTTTATTGGCAAAATATGTACAATTTTTTCTTAGAAATCTTCAAAGTAGTCCCCATTGGAGTCGATAACACGATGATACCGGATTTTCCAATCCCCGAACGCTCCCTGGAAGTCGTCAACCTCGATGAGGTGTCTCTTGATCTTCGGGAACAGAAAGAAGTCCGCTGGTGCCATATTCGGGCTGTAAGGAGGCTGTGGTAACGTTGCCCTCGACTGTTTGGCCAACTCCTCGGTGACAAACAGGCAGGTGTGCGACGGAGCATTGTCGTGATGGAGCATCCACGAATCGGCAATCTCCGGACGGACTCGGCGAACCCGGGCGGTTAGTCCTACCTCATCTGCGATAGCCCGAATACCCAGACGACGATCACTGTTCAACACATCACGCACTTTTTGCACATTTGTGTCCGTGTGACTTGTTGGTGGAGGACCGACGCGCTGTTTGTGATGGACGTCATCGCGGCCCTCCCGGAAATTTCTGTGCCACTGAAACACTTGAGTTCTGGCCAGAACATCCTCACCGTAAGCCTCTTGAATCATTTGAAGAGTTTCCGTGGCCGTTACCTTGAGTTTAACACAAAATTTGATGCTAACACGTTGCTCGATCGTACGCTCCATTTTCACTCCGACGACGTAGCTGAACACGCACTCCGCTCTCACTCGATGCTATCTCTCCAAGCGCTTGGAGGCAACTGCTGCAGCCCGGTTCCCTTTACCTAGACCTCCACCACCACTACAGCACCAGATACTGGTTAGCAGACGCTTTGACGGCGCGGGGCAGGCTCAGTCCGGTTACTTATTATATAGTCCCTGTACTTACTCACGTTCAATGCGTACTCCAAACTATGTCGAATTATTTATTTTATTTAATTATAGCACAATAAATATAAAATAATTTCAATTCCTTAGCTTACCTTATACTACATTTAAGTTCTGGGCCCCTATCGTCCTCAAATTAATACAACTGATATTTTAGCACTTTCGTTACTTTGATTTACACAATCCACTTACCGCTGTATATAAGTATGATAATGAATTCACAGAAAAAAAATTAATAAAGACCACTTGTAAACAACAGCCCAAGATTATGAAGATTTTCAGAATAGCTCCATTGACTTAGAAGGAAAATGATATCGAGCGCGCCAAATGTTTGATTTTAAATAATCTACAGTTAACGGCTGTAACAATCCTTTTTACTAGAATTAAATACCTCAGCCAGTACATATCTACTAAAAAACAGCTGCAGCGAATTCGATACAACCATGAGCTGTATTGAATTTTTGACGAGCTGGAGATCTCAATGCAAACAAGGAAGTAAACTCCAGTTCGACAAAACCTGATCATAGGCGAGGTTTCGTTGAACCTCGAAAGTGTGTATAACTTTGTCTATCTTGGAGCCGATCTGAATAGAAAATGCACCGAAAAGGATGAGATTGGATGCCGCAAATAAAGCATATCACTCCGTTCTTCCGATTCTAACGTCCAGAGTTATGCACAGACAGAGTAAGTTCCGCATTCATAAAACTATATGAGTTAACGACAAATTCCTAGACCAGCTGAAATCTAACACTTCAAAGCGATGTAACTTGGGAATCCAGCAAATGCAGTTTCCCACGAAAACTGCTAGACATAGCGTCAGCAATTTTACATAATATAAGAAATTGTATTGTTAGTTGTGTTAGTCATTAAGTGAAAATTGTAAAGTTGCCAGGCTTTGCCTCAAATAAATATTTTTTAGGGTTTTGTACTAAAATACAAAACCCTATTGCAATCACGACCTGTGTCCGTCTGTCCGTCCGTCCGTCTGTACGTCACAGCACTTTTTCTCCGAAACTATAAAGGCTACAGCCATGAAACTTTGTGGAAAGGTCAGAAGTGGTGACCTCTTGAAAGTTCAAGGGTGGAAAAATTTTTCAAAGGGGTTTAAGGGGGTCTCCTCATATAGGGAGTTGACCCCTCAAAAAAAAATTTCACCATTGGAAGTCGAGTTGGGTGTCATTGGAAAGGTCTCAATAAGATCTTTTCAAAACAAGTCTTAAAATTGCCTAATGAGTACCGAGGGGGGCAGGGGAAGGGGAAATGTACGAACTTTTTGCGTACCCCCCCTCGCGATTGGACACCTTCCATCCGAAAAATCTGAAAAAAATCATGAATGTAGGCCTTAATAAGTACAACAACAACAAATACATGAGAAGTCGAAATTCACTCAACTTTGTTAGTAATAGTATGATTTATCGATTTTATGTTTTCTTGAATAAAATCTAAATGGTACCCTTAAATTCAATAAAATTTAGCAAACAGATGAATATTTATAAGATTGATCTTTTCTGAAAGTTTCATAAAGATCGAATAGTATTTAACGAAGTTATAGCGATTTGAATTTTTCTGTATTACTATGGAACAATATGCCCTGTATTACTATGGAAACATATGGCTATGGAGCCATATGCACTTTTTACCGACTTAGACACAACAGCTTTGCTAGGATTTGCATGAAAATTTCAGGAATGATAGATATCATGAGGATGACTACATACAATTGAAACAAGTCGAAGATGCAGGAGAGAGCTCCTAGCAAAAGGGCTTTGTAGCCATTCTAGGATTCGACAAAATAGGCCATGAATCGATACTTAGAGTACAGAGGAGTGGCCCCTGAAAAAAAATTCATGAAAGGTAGCCGATATGAGTATCAAATGCAAGTTCTCTATGAGATCTTTTCAAAACAGTTCTTAAACTGACAGTTTTTGCTTCAGTAGGGGCACAGAGGGGGGGAAATACATGAAAAATGTGTTTTCTCCCTCGCGAATGGACACCCGTGATCTAAAAAAATCTGAAAAAATTATCAAGCGAGATATTTATGGGTATAACTTTAACAAATACCTCAGAATTAAAAAATTCTTTCAACTTAGTTAATAATAGTATGATCCTCGAACATGACGTGTTTCTTAATTTTATTCGTTGCTGGTTACGGCATTTTGTAAGTTGAGTGCAAAACCCTTCTGACATGAGCATAGGTCTGTCTACCCAACTTGTTTCATTTTACGCAACGTTCGTTAATTAACTGGTGCCCGAGCTGGGTCGATTGTCGCGGTACCGCAAGTAATTTAATAAATCGAAAAAAAGTACGCGGGATACGCAAGTGCGTACCAACCGACAAAAAAAGTGATAACCGCGGTTTTAATTTGTGCGCGCGCAAAAACCAAGCGGCGAAATGCGGTACAAGTGGAGTGGAACGAGGCCCCCAAGTAGTTACAGGAGTAACAAAAAGGAGTTAAAATTTTAACAGCCGCCCTTTCTGTCGACAATGGATCCAACGAAATATTAATGGAATCAAGGAGGTTATTTACGAGAACCTTGGTAGCAACGTTGACAGTGACTCATTTATAATTAAATTGATTATATTTTTAAACACATTTTTATAAAGTTATTTTTTATAAACAAGAAAGTGAAAATTTATAAAAGAAAGAGTGAATTTTCCGAAGGAAATCTTAAATTGTAAAGCTGATTTTGAATTTTCATGTGAATACTAAGTGAACCTTAATTGCCAAGGTTAATCCTTATAAAGGAGAGTTTTGGCAAAGGATATCTATATTCATTTAGTGTTTCAAAGGGAATTTAAATTAAATCCTATCTTGCAAAGGCAAATCCTTATAAAGGAGAGTTTCGCAAAAGGTATTTTTGGAAAAATTATCTTATGAACATTCTTAGAAGTTATTCCAAGCGACTTTGTGCCTTCCTAAAATCTTATTAGAGCACTTTTTTTATTTTGAATTGATCTTATTATCCTGCGATGGCAAATGAAGGCAACCTCATTCGCCCACCACAACTCCTTTTCGAACATAAGGCCCAATCGATCCGCCTCACATTCGAAATTACCCCCCCAGGCGCTCAGGTTATCGAGGATAACAATGGTGAGCTTATTCAGCTTATAACGGGAATAGTCTGGGAAGCCTTAAACATGCGGTGTAGGGAGATCTTAAATTCTATCACTAACCCAACATGTGATGCTAATGATGACTGTGATATTCCAATAGATGAAAACGCCGACAGAAATTTATCCGATATGGATAAAATCCCTGTTGTCGTCAAAAGATTGAGGACATTTTCAGGTGATCCAAGCGAGGACTCCTAGCGGAGAAAAGGTGTCGAAAGGATCATAAGGATTTATGACCATCTGAAGGGTACACCAGAGTACTATGGCATCCTTTCAGTCATTCGCAATAAAATAATAGGCCAGGCTGACATAGCTCTGGAGTCCTACAATACTCCTCTCAATTGGAGTAAAATTTCAAAATGTCTAACGCTCCTTTATGCTGATAAAAGAGATCTTGGTACGCTTGAGTATCAGATGACGACACTTGTTCAGGGCAATGGAAGCATACACGAGTTCTATCAGACCGTTTACCACCACCTATCGTTGATATTAAACAAATTATCAGCAATGGACATGGGACCGGAGTCACTAACAAACATGACCAAATGCTATAGACATAAGACGCTCGATACATTTGTACGCGATCTGAGAGGAGATTTACCCCGACTATTGAGTATTCGTGAACCTGTCGATTTACCACAGGCCCTGCATTTGTGTCTTAAGCTTCAAAACGTTGACTGTAGGACACAGCATGCAAACAACTTGCATACCACGAATAGGAAGCCACTACATAGCACACCTCCGCCAATTCCACCCAAAAATAATTTTGGACAACAGTTGCCGCATTCGCATAGCCCAAGGAGAGACTTCAGACCTGAACTCTTCCATAATCCTCGCATTCCACCAGCCTCACAATTTCAAAGGCAAAAACAGTATCCTCCACTGCCTCCTAAACTGCGGGGGTACGAACCCATGGATGTACATCAATTTTTGAAGACCCATTCAGTAAATTAGCAAAAAAAGGCCTCAACATTGATCTTTTCCCATTAAACGAGTAGCATCTCAACAGGCGCATTTGGTAAATAAGCAACAGCGCACCTACTATACTCACAACTTCAACATAGAACCATACCCATTGGCGCAGGAAAAACAGGAATTAGATCAAACTGATCTACTCGAGTATCTCTCCCTGGAAGAAAATGTTCCATTTCCCCCAAACTCAGAAGAAACATTTAATACGCTTCTAATAAAACCAATCAAAAGAAGGAACTTTGTAAACAACATTTCATATGATAAAATTTTGGAAAGAAAGGATGAAATTTACGCAAGAACAAAAAAATGCAAGGAACTTAATCATTTTTCACTTTGTAAAGAAACAGATATCACAGATATAAGAAGTTCAGGTTGCTTACCAAGGTTACTCAAAAGTTCTAACGCTACTTGCAATAAAACTTCCGGACACCACATACCTGTGATCGATGAAATTTTGACCGGCATTATACTCATTAATGACTTTTCTGGAATCATTGAAGCTGAAAATACTAGGCACGAGCTGACTGGGGCTTACCTTATCAAATTCCACAACACCACCATTGGAATAAATGGACGACCTTACGTGTCACGAGAAGTATTAAACGTACAAGCTCTCCCAGCAATACTCCAACCAACGCCAGAAGGTGAAACATATCAACAACTCCTATCATTAGAAATGATGAACGAAATTTCACATCAACAACACCGAAAGAATCGAGTTCCTTCAAACCAACAGTATGGTCCATAAACTTACCTCTTATGCGTTAATCGCAATACTAGCAGTCCTGACCCCAGCAGTTCTTTTCTGGAGATTTCGCCCCAGAAAAGGTAATTCAAAAATAATTATTAATTCATCTATTCCAAAATCCCAGCCAGAACAAGAACAACGGATACAACTTCAAGCCATGTTGCCTGAATCTTCACCGCCCATACCAACCAGCCGTAAAGCAAGTTCAAGGAGGTTTAATAACCTTCCATACTTCAAAAAAACAATTGCGGACAATCACATCTAAGCGGGGAGGAGTTAACAACAAATTCCCAGACCAGCCGAAATCTAACACCTCAAAGCGTTGCAACTTGGGAATTCAACAAATGCAGTTTCCCACGAATACTGCTAGACATAGCGTCAGCAATTTTACATAATATAAGAAATTGTATTGTTAGTTGTAAGTTTGTCATTAAGTGAAAATTGTAAAGTTGCCAGGCTTTGCCTCAAATAAATATTTTTCCATTTTACGCAACGTTCCTTAATTAACTTATGGAAGTGATACATGGAACTTGACGAGTGAATCCCAAATGATAGTGGACACATTTGAACGCAAAGTGCTCCGGAAAATCTACGGCATAGTGAAACAAGGAACAGAGTGGAGACTATGTTTCAACGATGGGTTGTATGAACTATTTGACGATCCGCCTGTTTCCTCTTGTGTATAGTTACGTAAATTGCAATGGGCGGACCATGTAGAAGAAAACTGGCTACGTAAAGGAACTTTGACGGGTAGAAAGCAAGGTAGACATCCAGCAGGAAGACCAAGGACTCGATGGGAGGACACGGTAGAAGCTGACAGTAGATCCTTGTTGGGAGTAAACAAACGGCGGACAAGGTCAAGACCTGGCTTGGGCTGTTGCGCCATAAATGATGATGGTAGAAGCCTAAACAATTGTAAAACTGTAGAAACTGCAATAGGCTGGCCACGTGAATCATATGGACGAACAACGGATACCGAAAAAGGTATTCGTTGGGAGAACTGAAAGCCAGATACCAGTGAGGCAATTGAGGAAACGCTGGTCTGACTTGGTCAACGAAGACAGTTTATCCCTTCTCGTATGTCAAAAGTGAAGAGCGTGGTCAATAAACCAGGAAAGCTGAAGTTGCTTGTTGCAGAAAACGAAGGCCCAAGGGGGGCTGCAGTACTACAAAGAAGCAGCAGCTGCTGCAATTAGAACAAATTTTATTTCTTACAGTACTTTTAGAATAGAGAGGAATGAATTAAAAAGGGAATATGTATTATACATAAAAACTTGTTCACACGGACGCCCAACAAGAAAAATATCTGATGCAAAACAGGAGAAACAACTTGGGTAGACAGACCTCCTCTCATTTCAGAAGGGTTTTGTAAACAAGTTACAAAATACAGACAGTAGCAACGAATAAAATCAAGAATCATGTCAAAGAGATTTTCTGGTTTAAAAGAAAATCCTTTGTTTCTCCATTTTCAACTAACCAAAATCGCTCAAGTCATGAAATCCCAAAAGCATTTATGTCATCGATCTTATCTGAAAATTTTAAGAAGATCAAATCAAAACTGTAGGGCTTGATTCAATGGAAAGTCCATAAAATATCAAAATAGACTGTTATCGCTGTTGTAATTGGAGAAATTTCAAATGGATATAACTTCCGTGAATATGATACAAATTTCTTCAAACTGACAGAGTATTAGGATCTTGTGTAAGGCTAAGTAAATATCGGGTTTTGTTGGGTTTAAAGGCACCCATACGATTTTGTGGGAGAAAATATGAAATTCGAAGATCAAAATACTGTCAACAAAGTTGAACGAATTTTTACTTCTGTGGTATTTGTAATTGCTGTGCTCAAAATATCACCGTTGATAGTTTTTCCAGATTTTTAGATCACACGTGTCTAATCGCGAGGGGGAAACACATATTTTGTGTATTGCCCCCCTGTGCCCCCACTGAAGCAAATACTGTCAATTCAAGAACTGTTTGAAAAGCTCTCATAAATAACTTTCATTTGATACTGATAGTTTTTTTGTAGTTGAGGGGTGAATGCTTTCATACTCATGAGCAACTGGACTGCCCACTAAATACCTCTCCTGTCAAACTGAGAGCCTAGCTTAGAACCATTTGAGATATTACTTTTTGCCAGCTTTGCTACACCGTGAGGTGGTTTCAAGCTGGGGGACTTTGCCTCTGGTGGGCGGAGAGTGGAAAAGAGGAATTGCCACATGAGCAATCCCCCAGCCCTAACGTTCCTAGCTGCTGTAAGTTGTTTTATATTTTTGCACTTCCCGAACATAATGTGTTACATGATCTCCTATGCCAACTGATCAAAGCATCGCCGTGACTACACTATCCACTTTGAGCTCTCCCATCTTCCTGCAGAGGATTCATCGCAGCTTGTCTCATTTTTGTAGGTAAAAAATGTGTGGCAGGCATCGTCTTCTTCTTCTGGGCAAAAATGACAGCCAGGGTACTGAGATTAACCAATATGTTCTGGTGAGACTGAATACATGCAGGCCTACTCAAAACTCGGGTGAGATAGAAGTCAGTCTCACCATGCCTTCAATTTAGCCACGGATGAGCCGCAGTCCACTTTGCTTCGTACAATTTACCCAAGACTGCTTCCAATCTTTGAGTGAGTGCTATCTTTCTTCTGGGCAACTGCCGCCTACGGGTTTTCACTTCGACACAAGTAAAGAGCGTGGTGGTTTCTAGCAAGGAGGGCAACTAGTATCCCGCCCGCAATAACTCTCACCGCCAAATAAGAAACTGACCAGTGCCAAACGTTGTCAGCATACCGCTTCACTGAAAGCGTTGCCCCATATTCCTACTCCATACAGCAGCACTGATTCTACAGCACCCATCAAGAGACGTCTTCTTGATGGGTTGGGTTCCCCTACGTTGGTCATAAGTCGACTCAAACCTGATACTCCCGAAGCAGCCTTCACAGCCGTTTCACTGATTTGCCCAGAGAAACTCATCATTGACTCGATCAGTAGCCCTGAGTACTTCACCGCTGGCTTTGATTCGATTAATATGTCTCCAATACTGATCATCCTTGCTCTAAGGTTTCCCTTTAGGTCACGATGATAAATTCTCCAAGGCTAGACTCAACCCACGGGCAGTCATCCAGTCTCTCACCCGGCGCACTATCATACCCAGCCTCATTTGCACTTGTTCAATGGTGCGTCCAGTGACTAGAGCCACAACATCATCCGCCTAGTTGATCAAACGCGACTCATCTGGTATCTACAGTATCAGTAGCTTATAGTAAGAAACGTTTTGCAGGCCTGAACCAAGGATAGATAACTGGGCAGCACTCAATATAAATTTTATCCTTCGTTGGCTCTGTGTCGCATCGTAAAGCAGACTTTGGTCCTTTAGATTGTCCTTCAGAAGGTGTGTATGATATTCTGGAAACCCACAGCATATTCATCCATATAGTGGAGTTTAAGGTGATCCTAATATCGAGTGTCACCAATAGAACAATCTGTCAC
The DNA here is from genome assembly GCA_963969285.1 of Odontomyia ornata. Taxonomy (NCBI): domain Eukaryota; kingdom Metazoa; phylum Arthropoda; class Insecta; order Diptera; family Stratiomyidae; genus Odontomyia; species Odontomyia ornata. The sequence continues at coordinate 286,873,259 of OZ017741.1, read as the reverse complement.
TGGGTGCGACTATGCCTTTGTCTTTTGGACTGTTCACAGCAACTCTGGAATTGCATGAATGGTAGAATGTCCGACTCCTAAGCCGTACAGCCTAGGAGATAGGTCCCCAGCAGGATGAATCGCATTAGTGAGTATTCCCATGATGAGCTTCTCTAGCACTTTCCCAGCCATGTCTAGCATGCATAACGGGCGGAATGCAGATGACGATCCAAAATTTATCTTCCCTTGCTGATAAGCACAAGCTTTTCCACCTTCCATCGTGCCGAGAAAACCACGTCCTGTAGTAGAAAGTCAGGGCAAATATTCTTCCAGCTCCGACTGGGTGAAGAGTGGATACTCGATCGCTGTGTCACTATTGACAGTGCCAACATGTACGGGATGGGCTGGAAAGAGTTACCGTGCCATCTCGTCCATCTTTGCGCATCCTGTATGTAAGGCGTGCGAAGGGCACCAAGCTTCCGCATAACTAGTGTCCAGCCGAAGCCCCACAGACCCTTATTCACATTGTCCTCAAGATCTTGCCAGCAGCGAGCGTTTCTGTTTTCAATCAAGTTGTGAAGGCATTTCTGGGACAATTCATTTGCAGGTACTCGGTTGCATGCCTCTGTGCTCGTTGAGCAACGCAATTGCATCGCCATAAGACTTTGTACTCTAATCCCGCTCCGTTTCAATGCAATGTTTGCGCACTCAATTATGAGTACAGTGAATGTGGCAGATATTATAAAACATCCAAAATTTTAAAGATACATCATATCGTACATACCGAACCTAATAGGCGCAAGTGCACCGTCGGCTTTAAATTAGTCGATAATGCCCACAATGCTAAGACATGGAAAGTTACATTCGAATCCCAATGATAGTTGGGAATGATTTCTAATCAATTGGGAAGGTTAAACGAATATTAAATCCCACATTCCCGCCAGGAAAGTCTTCGTTTGAGACTAAAGGTGAATATTTCACAACAAAGCGTTTCCAACAGCGCGATATTAAAATACAAATTCCAACGAAAACCGCAATTATATCCGATTTAGATGGTTATTTCATCATTCACGTGACATTGTAGTGTAACTTGCTAAGTTGTGGGTTGTTGCAGTTCTCATCCTATTCCAAACTAGTTTCACTATAAGGCTCTATAAAAGACCTTACCATAACATCAACAACACCTTAACTGCTTAAAAATTAGACATACAAATGAGTATGATCAAAGAAGGAAATTAATGAAGAAACAAAAATTAAAACATGCAGTAAGGAAATTCTTGTTCCAGCGAAACAAACCAAAGATTCAAATGATTGTTATCATCGGAACATCATCAGTCGCCGAAGATGATACAGCAGACAAGCAAACGACAAGTGATGCTGCACTCGTATCGTCGGTCGAAGGAAATGATGAATAAACCACGAATCAACAATAACAGACAATGGAGATGAAGTCAATGCATTTGGCGGATAGTACATTCGATTCCCAATAGGATCGCCACAGGTGGTATGTAGGTTGAGCGGAAACAAGCAAGGGGAGCTACTCGTTCAGCAGAGCAAAGTCACCCAAAACAAGTTTTTCCCGGTGGATGGAAGGGAAAAAGAAAAAAACGGGATTGAGTGAGGTTATTTAAGCCGAGAAGATTGGCGCGTTCGGCCTCTTTTCTCCTGTTTTTTTGGTCGGTGAAGTCTTCTTCCGTAAATCGGCAAACAACGGTGGTGCTGTAAAAAATTAAGTACGTGGGAATAGTTCAACTTGTGCGAACAACGGTGGTGTCTCCGGAAATTAAATTAATGTGGGAACCTCAACTTTGGAAAGCGATCCCAATATTACGAACGTCGAAGAGACGGCGAAGGAATTCTGGGAGCGAGCGAAATCAAGGGGCCCCTCTCCTAAGTTAGAAAAGTAAAGTAAGTGGCTTCTTGACTTTTAGACTGTCTATTGTTCTTTAATTTCACTGAATATAGTCTTTCCTTTACATAGCAAAATTATTTGTTTTTTTTCATTTGTGAAGAGTGCGGCTCGGGAAATCTTTCCCGGGAGCGGTGACCAGGCGAGAAGACCTGGAAGTCTTTACGGTGATGGTAGTGTTCGGGTAGTAAATGTGAGTGCCGGTTTCCTCGTTTTTTTTTTTTTGCGTTAGGCGGGGTTCAGTGGCCGGGGGTAGGAAATCAAGGATTTTGTGTGAGGGCGTTATTTCTAACTCGCCCTGGGTGATAGAGTCCCCGCGGCTTAGTGCCCCAGCGATAGTTTTCCTTTCTCTTCTTTTGCTCCGGCGGTCGTCCGCTCGTTTGAAAGACCCTTGGGAGGCTCGAAAAGTGGACGAGCAGCGCCCACGATTTTTCGAACATGAACAACTTCAACCAAAGCATGATAATTTCAAATATGCGGCACATCTTGCTTGCAACATTGCAGAGCCCCCGGAAAATTCATTGAAATAATCTTAAGCCTCACTCTAGATCAAATAGTTTTTCATTATTTCAAGCTTATATCATTTGATAAATCATAGTAATTCTTGGTATCAGAAAATCTGCCTGAAATTGTTTTTGGATAATTACCTGAAAATATTCATCGGAAATGTTTACATAATATGATGACATGTGCAGTGAAAAGTTCATTGAATTCTGTTTAACATAACAAACAATGAGGGGAGGAATGCACCTGAAATGCATTCACTGATAAGAGGTCGTTGTTATACTCTTGCATGCGTACGTGCTAGCACGTACAAATGGGAAGACTTATATGCGATGAGTGTTTATTCGTTTTCATTTTCCATGCTGTGCATTGGTAAATGTATCCTAGTTCAAAGATGACAATCACACATGCATACTGAACCTATAAAAGGATACACCGAAACTGCATGTCACGCGATTAAAATTGCAACGATGGCAATCAGCTTTCCACGTCTATTTACAGTATTAATAGGATTTTATGTTACTAGATATTCTAGTTGTGCATTATCCTAGCGAGTTTAATTGTAACGCGCTATTGAATAAAGAACGTTTTATCAATGAGCTACGCTATGGATTTATATGTTTCATATATGCTGTGATAAGGGTGAAAAGGATTACACATTTTCATTATTTATCAAAGTGTTTTCATTCTATTTGATAAATAATGAAAATTACATTGGGTGTTGCCCAGTTATCTATCCTTGAGCCAGGCCTGCGAAACGTGTCTTACTATAAGCTACTGAGACTGTTAATGCCAGATGAGTCGCGTTTAATCGGCTAGGCGGATGATGTTGTGGCTCTGGTCACTAGACGCACCGTTGAACAAGCGCAAATGAGGCTGGGTATGATAGTGCGCCGGGTGAGAGACTGGATGACTGCTCGTGAGCTCAGTCTAGCACTGGAAAACCCCGAATTTGTCATTGTGACAAAAAAGAGAATCTTTAGAGCAAGGATCATCAGTATTGGCGACATATTAATCGAATCGAAGTCAGCGGTGAAGTACCTGGGGCTACTGATCGACTCAAAGATGAGTTTCTCTGAGCAAGTCAGTGCAACGGCTGAGAAGGCTTCTTCGGGAATATTGGCTTATGGCCAACGTAGGGGGGTCCAGCCCATCAAGAAGACGCCTCTTGATAAGTGTTGTAGGGTCAGTGCTACTGTACAGAGCAGAAGCATGGGGCGGCGCTCTCAAAAAGGAGGTATACCGAAAACGTTTTGCACAGGTTCAGAGAAGAGGAGCACTGACGATTGCATCTTCGTATCGGACAGTCTCTGACTTGGCGGTGAGAGTTATTTTAGGTGTGATACCTGCTACCCTCCTTGCTAGAGAACGCCGCGCTATTTACCTGTGCCGAAACGAGGATGCGAGGGAGATGGTTTTCCGCGAGGAGAGACAGCGCTCCCTCAACGACTGGCAGCAGTCTTGGATGAATTGCATGAAGGGAAGATGGATTGCGTGCCTCATCCCGACTGTGAGATCATGGCTAAATCGAAGGCATGGTGAGACTAACTTCTATCTGACGCAGCTTTTGAGCGGACATGGATGTTTTCAGTCTTAGCTTGCACAAGATTGGTAAGTCACGGTCCCCCGATTATCGGTTTTGCCCAGAGGAGAAAGACAATGCCTGCCACACATTTTTTACGTGCACAAAATGGGTTAGGCTACGAAGGGACCTCTACAGGGAGACGAAGAGCTCACCCCGGATAATATAGTTGCGGTGATGCTCGAATCGGTTGACAAATGGAACCAGGTGGCATATTATGCTTGGGCAGTCTTAAAATATAAAAGGGACTCACAGCAACCGGGGGCGTTGGGGCTGGGGGACTTCTTTCTGGCACTTCCTCTTCCCCTCTCCCCTCCCGCTAGGAAAGGGACTCCCCAGCTTGAAAGCGCCTCACGGCGTAACATAACGAGACCTAGCCCGAAGTAATGTGTCAAACGGTTCCAGACTGGGTTCTCACGTTGAGAGGGGAGGTGTTTAGTGGGTAGTCCAGTTGCGCATGGGAGTCTCACACTCTGTGCATAAATGGCATTCACCTCCCTACCACAAAAAAAGTGTTTTCATTGAGGCTTTTGTTATGGGTTGCGGAAGTGATGAAACAAGGCACAACGTTTGTATTTTCAGCATAAAACTTTTATCAATTATTAAAGATTAAGTAATTTCTACCAGGGAGATAAGTTTTATTATATTTTATGTCAAACATTAATAACTTATGATATAGTCAACTATTTTTTTTTTATATCCGCAGTCCAATTCCTTCTTTTCTTGAAAAGCCATCGGGCCTTCTTTCGGACGCGTTTCGGCTCCTTTGAGTCATCTTCAGTGTCTCATATTGAAGATGACCCAAAGGAGTTGAAATCCATCTGCTCACACAACATAGCAAGGCCTGAAGGCTTTTCAAGAAAAAAAAACTTAGGATTTAGTGTGCGTAGTGTGATCGTCGTGTTTTTTTAGCAACAGAATCGAAACAGTAGAAAAGGAGAATCGCAAACAAAAATACAATTTTGAAACTGCAGTACCATTTATCAATACTGAACAAAGCAGGTGCACTGTGACAACTTCTGGAAGAAATAAAGAAATATAAAATCAACATCCTCGCAGTGCAAAAAACCGATGGTAAGGTGAAGACATATTTGAAAAGCAAACGCACACCAAATGTAAAGGCAAATAACTGCAAGGAAGCCATAAGTTTTGAGTGGTTTTTATTGTTGACAGCACATTTAAGCAAATGATTACCGACTTCAAGCCCTTCAACCAAAGGCCCTGTTCGACTCGTATCAAGACCAAGTTTTTTTAATGTCTGGCTGGTCAACAGTCACATATCCACAAAAGACAAGAAAGAGGCAATCAAGGACATATTTGGCAGCACTCTGGAATGCACTGTCGATGCATTACCATCAAATGACGTTAAAATTGTTTTCAGTGACTTCAATGTAAAAATTGGCCGAGCAATGGCACATAGAGGAACAACCGCAGGACACAGCCTCCATGCAAAGACCAGCGATAACGAACAGTCGTTGATAGACTTGGCTACTAGTGGAAGCTTCACAGTAAGCTCCGCATACTTTCCACATCGAGACATCCATAACCGAACGTGGGCATCCCCAGACGGTCGTAAATTCAACCAGATCGACCATGTTTTCATACAAAGGCGAGCCGCCACCAGCATTCTCAACACGCACTAATAAGGGTCAAGTTCCAACGCCACGTCCACAAGAGCTGTAAACAGGGAGCATCCAAGGTTACAAGTACACAAGCTAGATGATAACTCAGATACGTCTGCATACATATCAGCGTTAAAAAAATTGCATCAACATGTTCCCGCTGGCAGGAAAAAGTAATGATGACATCAAAACCATGTGGGAGTCAGTGAGAAATGTATTAATAAAAGCATTCGAAGAGGTCTTAGGGCACTAGATAAAGGAAAGAGTAGGAACGACTGGTGTGACGAAAAATTAAAAAACGATATTAAAAGCAGATGGCTGTTATATTTCCAGAAGCTACTCACAGCATTCCCAACAACGACTGAAGCATTGAACATTCCGGAAGCAGGGCAAGAGGTCTCAGTCTTGCCATAAATCAGAGGCAAAGTACAGGTAGCTGTACGGGGCCTCAGAAAAAATAATGCTCCTGAAATAGATGGAATACCAGCAGAATTGCTCCAGAGTGGAGGTTTCCATTGAAACAACCTTCTGCATCGGCTAATATGTAGAATATGGTCAGAAGGGCAGTTACTAGAGAACTGGCGGAACGGTTTAATATGTCCTTTCCACAAAAAGGGAGACAAATTAAAGTGTAAAAATTTTAGAGGCATTGCTCTACTGTGCATGTCTTATCAAGTACTCCCCAAAATCATAGAATGAACATTTAAGCCATACTATGAAAGTTTAACAGAAGGGTATCTGGGAGGCTTTCAAAGTGAATGGTCTACAAAAGACCAAATATTCTTAGTAAAGCAGGTGCTAGGAAAGCGCTGGAAATATGGCATTGATGTTGATGTTTTTAGACTCAAGCAAGCAACCGACAGTCCCGTCAGAAATGCGCTGTATAAAATAATGCTCGGCAACTGCCAAAGAACTTTTCCTGAAACTCGAAAGCGAAGCAAAACTAGAAGGGCTACAAATCAATGAAAATATAACAAAGCTCGTAACGCAGTGGAGGGAAAACACCTCAAATACACAAAATATCACACTTAGCGAATAAAGTATTGAGAATGTTTGCAAATTTGTGTATTGCGGCGCAAAAGTAACAAACAGGCAATGAAAGAGATGAAATACGCCGAAGAATACAGCTCGCAAATAAAATATTTTATTCAGTATTGACGATCTTGAACAGGGAAACAAAGCTCCAAGTATACAAATCTGAGAAAAGATCTGTGCTATACTATGGGTGTGAAACATGGACCCTAACCAAAGCATCCGCAAATATATTGAACGCCTTTGAGCAACGGGTCCTGAGGCGAATAATCGGAGTGAAGCTTGACGGGGACCAATGGCGAATTCGATACAACAATGAGCTGTATACAATTTTCGACGAACCGGAGGTCTCAAGGATCGTAAGACTGCGAAAGCTGCAATAGGCATTCGTTGAGGGAACTGAAGGCCAGAAGCCTGTGGGGAAACCGAGGAAATGCTGGTCTGATGCGGTCGACGAAGACAATTCATCGCTGCTCGGATTTTGGAATTGGAAGACGCGGTCAAGGGACTGAGACAGTTGGAGGCGTTGTTTGCAGGAAGCGGAGGCCCAAGAGGGGTTGTAGTGCTAAGAAGAAGAAGAATTATCTTTAATATTGCACATTCAATTTTTGATGCCAAAGGAGCATTTCTGAGTCTAGAATCTAAAGCAAACTGAATTGGTCTAAGAGTTAATGAATTTAAATTCATGACTCAAACGATTCCGACAAAACTAGACCATAGGTGACTGCAACCTTGAGAGTGTGTGGATAACTAAGCGTATCTTGGAGACAACCTGGAAAGAAGAGCCGCTGAAAAGGACAAGATTGGACGCCGCATTAACGCCGCAAATAAAGCATATTACTCCGCACTTCCCATTCTAAGATCCAGAGTTGTATACAACCAAAATAAGCTCGGCATTAATAAAACACTAATCAAACCTGTGCTGTTATATGGAGGTGCAACATGAACCTTGATGAGCGAACCCGACAAAGCAGTGGAAGTATTTGAACGCTAAGTGCTCCAAAAAATCTATGGCCCTGTGAAACAAAGAACATAGTGAAGACTACGTTACAACGATGAGTTGTATGAATTTTTTAACGATCAACCTGTTTTCTCTTGCGTAAAGATTCTTAAATTGCAATGTGCAGGCTATGTAAAAAGAATTGAAGAAAACTAGCTACCCAAAGGAACATCGACAGGTGACAGATGTCTAGAAGGAATACGTCCAGAGATAGGACCGGGGACTCAATGGAAAGTAAAAGTCAAAGCCAAAGTCAAAAGCGATATATTCAACATCAATCGTTATAAATTTTAAAAGAACACAAAGCAAACGTCCAAACAAAAAAACTGTAAAAACTTAATGGCCCAAATAGCTCTCTAAATTTATACGTTATCAATGAAACACATTTAATGACAAAGAAAATTCAAACTAATTAAGATTATTACATATGTTTTGATTCAGTTTGGAAAAGGAGAATAAAATCAACCAGCATTATTCAAAAATTACTTACATTACTAACACAACCACGAACTTTTATCATATACTTAATATGTTACACCCTAATTCTAAAGCAATCCAATTTTTAAAAAAACTGTCTCTTATACTGAAACATATCCCTGATTTATAATACAAATAAACAACACTAGATGTAGCAATAATGAGATGAAACTAAAAACTAAATAACGAAAAAACACAAAAACAGAAAACAAACATGAATAATTTAGACTTTATCGCTTAGCCACCAATACCTAGATTGCTTCGTCGCAGTTCGACCAGCCTCAATGAATCTAGTAAGCGATTTTCTCCATCGGAATTGTTGGTTTCATGAACTCAAATTTGTTGGATATTTTATCTTCTTATCGGTGGCCCATCTATATATGTAATTTATGAATGGGAAACCGTCAGAATTAAAAACATATCGGTTCATGCCGAAATACATGAATGCTTCTGGAAGAAAGAAGCCAGTAGTGAGACAATTCTCAATAAACCCGTTAAATCCAGGGATTTTCACTCACAGTTACAAATCTTGCGATATGATTCCGAAGAAATTTCATATGAAGATATCGACTCTTGTTACTTTAGAAGTTCGGTAAATTTTTCTATTCGATATATAGTGCTTCCAATCCGTCTCAGGCTTTCTGTACAAATCAGTAGATGCACGAGGACATTTCCTTTCGAAAACTCTTAATTTTCCATAGAACGAGCACTCTGGTTGTATTAGATCTGACATCCATATAACAAAACTGGTCTAACCATTGTCTTGTAACAAATAATTTTGACCTTTTGATCAATGTTTCTGGAATGAATGAGGTGTCAAAGGACCATGACTACTTTTTGTGCTTTACTGAGCATGATTTTAACATATCCAGTAAAGTACAGATACTGATCAAGATGACCACCGAGGTATCTAACACAGAATTTATGTGGAACCTGTTCTGAATTACCCTTACCAGCCATGATGCGGAAATCCTTCGAATTACTTTTCAGATCTTGACTGAAACCCTGCAGCGTTGTCCGAAGCAAAATTTAGTGCGTTGCGTTTCATTTGCCAATTGTCGGTATGGAGCGGCACATCATTCAAATTTTTTGAAATCGCTCTGAACTATTGTAGCTTTACGGTCTACCGTATAGATGATCAGATCATCAGCAAACGCAACCAGTGATCACATTAGCGAGATATTAAAATTAAAGCCGTTGAAAAGCTTATGAATGAATATTTTTTTGTGGTTGGGAGGTGAATACCATTTACGCACAGAGTATGGGACTCCCAAGCTCGCAAGAAGGTGACCGGACTACCCGCTAAACAACTCTTCTGCCAATCTGAGAACCTAGCCTGGGACCGCCGTGAGGCGCCTTCATGCTGGGGAATCGCTTTTCTAGTGGGAGGGTAGAGAGGAAGAGGAAGTGAATATTGAAAAAATCAGAGGCCCCGTAACTGTTTTCTGCTGTAGACCACTTAAGACCTTGTCGTTGCACATTGTCGTCAGATTTCAATCAGTAACAACAAATGATTTTCCGTATAACATATTACACAAAATGACGACGAGGTGTTTCGGGAACCTGCCTTGAAGGAGTTTAAAAATTGATCCATCTAACTACACCGCTTCGAAGGCTTTTTTTGTATAAATGAGACATGCTTCGACACATTCTTTGCTTTTTACTCTCCAACAGATGTCTGAGCTTACTTTCGTTATCGCGTGTATAGTGGAATGCTTGGCAGGAAAACCAAATTGACTTCTTACGGAATAAGCTATTCACGTTCATGAAAACACCGTCTGGGTCCTGTGGGCTGGTACCCTCAGTTTTTCCTCCCATTGACTGCTGACCTCCCTCCTGAAGTATGAACGGATTAAGTTCCGGACATTATTCAGATGTAATTTCAGCAAATTCAACGAGGGATGGATTGTAATAAACATAAGCAGTTGAGCAGCCCCATGGCAATCAGGAATCTTGACATCTGTCAAGTTTCCATCCTTTAAGCAGAGATGAGTGGTTCATTCCGGCCACTTTAACATCTTTAGTTTTGATATTCCCCTTGTAATGCAACGAACTTTTTCGGAGAAAGTAACGATTGCTTTTTGTGGAATGTTTGCATTTGTCTCAAGCCTCCAAGTCCGCTAACTTTAACGAGAAATAAAATTTGTTTTTGAATTACTGTCGAGTGGTTTAATTGACACATAATAGAACATTTCTAAAGATAATAAAAACTGATCGGTATGTCTCGTAGAGTAGAGTACGCGTGATAAATATATTTTAGTGTAGCTTCGTGGCTCAACAAGAATCCGCCTTATCTGATCAAGGAAATGTTAGTCGACAAGCACACGTACGCGGTCGTTAAGCGAACCTAGTCAGCAGAACTCGGTCCTGTTTATAGCTCGCTGACGCTTGTGCCAGACAATAGTCACCCGTGTCCTACACGGATTTTGAGAAGAAACAATCATAAATATTGTTAACGTGTGTGAGAAGAAGGCTTTTCAATCCCTTTAACTTTGCAATGGCTGGAGTTTCATATCCTTCCATATTGTTTCGATGTTTGATTTTTTTTTTTGTGGTAGGGAGGTGAATGCTATTTATGCACAGAGTGTGGGACTCCCATGCGCCACTGGACTTCTCACCAAACACCTCCCCTGTCAACCTGAGAACCCAGCCTGGAACCGTTTGACACATTAATTCGGGGCAGGTCTCGTTTCGTCACGCCGTGGGGCACCTTCAAGAAAGGGAGTCCCTTTCGTAGCGGGAGGGGAGAGGGGGCGAGGAAATGCCCGCGGCTGCGGTGAGTCCCTTTTATCTTTTAGGAATGCCCGAGCATGGTGTGCCACCTGGTTCCCTTTGTCAACCGATTCGAGCATCACCGCAACTATATTATCCGGGGTGGGGTGGGGGGTAGCCTGACCCATTTTGCCCACGCGAAAAATGTGTGACAGGCATTGTCCTCCTCTCCTCGGTAAAACGACAATCGGGAGATCGTAACTTACCGATCTTGCGCAGGTAAGACTGAAAACACCCATGCCAGCTCAAAAGCTGGGTCAGATAGAAGTCAGTCTCCCCATGCCTTCAATTAAGCCACGGTCTCACATCTGGGATGAGGCACGCAGTCCACCTTCCCTTCGTGCAATTGACCCAAGACTACTGCCAATCGTTGAGCGAGTGCTGCCTCTCCTCGCGTACAACCATCTCCCTCGCGGACAACCATCTCCCTCGCATCTTCGTTTCGGCGCAGGTATATAGTGCGGCGTTCTCTAGCAAGGAGGATGTTTAATATTGGGAACTACTTTCTCAATCGTTTCCAACGTCAGGTTCTTTAAGTTCGACAAATAGATCTATTTCATCGTAAGTTAGGTTTCTGTCATTCAAAACCAATGAGCAAGAGTTGTTAGCATCAGAAGGAGGTCTACTGGTACTCTCGATTAAACTTCTTCTGAAGCTTTCCTCAATTCTTTTTTTTGAAATTCAACCGATGAGTTACATGTTGAACTGGAATGAGGAAGACATTATCTCTTTGATGAGTGAATTCTATTACGATTGCGTTTTAGTCACTATCGTAAGGAAGCACCTGCAATTTCCATTGACGACTATTAATGCTGAATTCAAGTCTTGCGTCAGCAATGTTGAAGTCCAAATATGAATTTGTCCAAGTGTATTTTTTGCTAACTACGACCCATAGACTGCATCTGTATTAAATTTGATTCTCTGTTGTCCACGATATCAGGAGTATACTTTTTGGATTATTGGTGGCGTTCAGCCATGATGTATGCTTGACGTTCAGGTCACCAGTAAGAAAATAATAACCATGCAGCCTTTTCAATTCGAATATTTCAAACAAGGAATTGAGCTCCTTTCTGAACTTGAGAACTGAGCAGTGAAATTTTGATAACGGACACTTCAAGAGATTCAAAATTTTTGAATTTGACTTGTTCAATATTTTGTAAACAATAGGATCTTCTCACAAATATCTCAATGCCACCTCCCCTTTCACCGCTCATCCTATCATTTCTTGCGAATTCAAAATCATTGAAGGTCATGGAGAGCCATGAATTGAGGTGGGTTTCAGTGAGAAGCGTCGTGTCAGGCTTTTGTTTAACAATAAATTCAAGGAGATAGTCACGTCGATAGTAGATAGTAATAAAAGAGTTGGCGTTGATCTATATGAGAACCGATGAAAAACTAAATTGATTTTTTGATCTTGCTTATTTATTCTGTCTGCAGGAGATTCAAGCTGTTGGTAAATTTTGAGAAGCAGCTCATTATTGCAACTTACATTATTTATTTTAATTACACTGCTGTCTGCTGGCCCTCTAGTAGCAAGTGCAAATGATACTCCGGTCTTGACGAAGTAGATGGGTAGCACACTGTGGTACACTTGGGTTTGTTTTGGGGACAATTTAACTTCTGCGTCTTGATACCAAAGGCATCCTTGATATGATGCTGGATAACCAAATATACCGCAGTTTACACACTATAATTTTTCTTTTAGCTGCATATGAGACATTTTCAATTCACCGGGGGATGTACATATTTACATTAAACGCAGCAATAGTGCATGGCACAATCAGCAGCCGAATAACCGAATCTTTGGCATATGTAACACTAGTTGACCTCAGTTTTTTTGGTGACGCTCCCACCTTACAATTGCAAAGTTCAAGAACCTTATCTGTTGGAGGGCACTTGGACTGCAATCGTTAGGAATTTGTACCAAATAAAATGGTAATATTTTGCCTTCAAAACTTGATCTCCTGGTAGCAAAACTTTTCACACTAATGAATTTGACAGCTGGTGCTGCTTCCTGTGACATTTCAAGGAGATCAACTTTATTCTCGCCACAGTCCAAGTCCTTCAAAAGGAATGTCTGATCTTTTCGCTAGCTTGAAATCAGCCAGTGTCTTTGTTCTAATTGTGAGTATATCAGCCGTCACTCTCCTTACTTTCAAATTATCGATCTTATTCTCGGCTGCCAATAGCCGAACCATATCGGAGGAACTTTCTCATTTATCTTATTTTTTAAATGGGAAAGCTCGCAAACACACCGGTTGGCTTCTTCTCCTTATTTTGTGATTTTAAGTATTGAATAAAGTTATCACAGAATCATTAATATTACCTATATTTTTTGGACACTCCATCTCGATGTCCGTATCGTCATTCATCGCATAGTAATTTGCGCAGTCGTTTGCTCTTCTCGTGCTTAGTATGACATCAGTCTCATTTCTTGTAATGTTGCTTTATTTGTTTGTTGAGGCTTTTGCGTAGCTACTTTTTTTTCGTTCTTGCTTGTTGTCGCTTTTCCAGACATATTTTGTGGGTTCATCACTTTTGTTTTGCTGAAGTTTGTAAATTGCTGGAGCATTTCCTACAAATCTGTAATTCCGAGTTCCATCTTCTCGTTTACTCTAGAAACTTTTGCGTTTTCTTTGGCTACTCTTTCCAATTCTTCGCTTGAAATACGCTCAAAGCTTTCTTGGCCGTTTTTTCGTTTCGCCGTTGGGCTCCTCCATGCCTCTGGTGAAAAGAATGTCTCTTATTTTTGAACTTTTTGAGACTTTCTCGCAAGTACACGATAAATTGTTCGAATAATTCGACGAGCTAATAAGTTTTATAAAAAATTAACTTCGAATTGACGTTTTAAAAATTATTTTAATTTGTGAAAGTTATTGACAGGAGCGATTAAAAATACGCCTATACGCAACTCTGACTGAAGAAGCTCAGATATTTCGATCCTACTTTCCATTGATTTTTCATAGCAAAATACGAAATATCTCCTTGCACGCAAAACCCGACAATCTAAAATGAAATGAAGTCTTATTTGCCTACTTGTATTTTAAAATAGCATAGTTCGTATGACATCAATATCCTTTAAAGTAAGGAATAATAAAGGCAAAGTACATATGCAATATTTTGAATTGAGTTCGATGTATGTAGATAAGTATCTACTTATCTATACGGACATGCATTTGATGTGACGTTTTTTGATAGTAAGAAGCATTGTTTTCAGCTCAATTTCATTCATTTATTTTTAGGGTTTTGTACTAAAATACAAAACCCCTTTTGCAATCACGACCTGTGTCCGTCTGTCCGTCCGGGCGTCCGTCCGTCCATCCGTCCGTCCGTCCGTCTGTATGTCACAGCACTTTTTCTCCGAAACTATAGAGGCTACAGCCATGAAACTTTGTAGAAAGGTCAGAAGTGGTGACCTCTTGAAAGTTCAAGGGCGGAAAAATTTTTCAAAGGCGTTTAAGGGGGGTCTCCCCATATAAGGGGGTGACCCCTCAAAAAAAAATTTTCACCATTGGTAGTCGAGTAGGGTGTCATTGGAAAGGTCTCAATGAGATCTTTTCAAAACAAGTCTTAAAATTGCCTTATAAGTACCGAGGGGGGCAGGGGAAGGGGAAATGTACGAACTTTTCGCGTACCCCCCTCGCGATTGGACACCTTCCATCCGAAAAATCTGAAAAAAATCATGAATGTAGGCCTTTATGAGTAAAACACCAACAAATACATGAGAAGTCGAAGTTCACTCAACTTTGTTAGTAATAGTATGATTTATCGATTTTGTGTTTTCTTGAATAAAATCTAAACGGTACCTTTAAACTCAATTAAGTTTAGCAAGGAGATGACTATTTACAAGATTGATCTTTTCTGAAAGTTTCATAAAGATCGAATGGTATTTACCGAAGTTATAGCGATTTGAATTTTCGTGTATTACTATGGAACAATGTGCCCTGTATTACTATGGAAACATATGGCTATGGAGCCATATGCGCTTTTTACCGACTTAGACACTACAGCTTTGCTAGAATTTGCATGAAAATTTCAGGAGTGATAGGTATCATGAAGATGAGTACATACAATTGAAACAAGTCGAAGAGGCAGGAGAGAGCTCCTAGCAAAAGGGCTTTGTAACCATTCTAGGATTCGAAAAAATAGGCCATGAATCGATGATTACAGTACAGAGGAGTGGCCCCTGAAAAAAAATTTCATGAAAGGAAGCCGATATGAGTATCAACTGAAAGTTCTCTATGAGAGCTTTTCAAAACAGTTCTTAAACTGACAGTTTTTGCTTCAGTGGGAGCACAGGGGGGGAAATACATGAAAAATGTGTTTCCTCCTTCGCGAATGGACACCAGTGATCTAAAAATCTGAAAAAAATATCAAAGGAGATATTTATGGGTATAACTATAACAAATACCTCAGAAGTCAAAATTCGTTCAACTTTGTTAATAATAGTATGATCCTCGAATTTCACTTTTTCTCCAATTAAATCGTCTTTGACATGTTTCTTGATTTTATTCGTTGCTGGTTACTGCATTTTGTAAGTTGAGTACAAAACCCTTCTGACATGAGCATAGGTCTGTCTACCCAACTTGCTTACTTTATTTTTTGAACGTTACTAGCACCTTCTTAAGGCGCCGTATACACCGAAATGGCAAAATCAATCGAATATGGCTATTTTCGAGTGCATAGTTCTCAACAACGGAAGAAGTGTACGTAATGGTTTTTTCACGTTATATTTATTGATACATGCTCGAGAGATTGTATTGAACAAAATTCAAAAAAATATTTTAAGTGAGCATTTATAAGGAAAAGTATCGGAGTGGTTTCAAAAAAGAGCAATTTTCGTGTGCGTTTTCTGACGATACCTTATAAGATAACTGCATAATTTTTTCATACGTAGTTAGTTAGAATGTATAAAAAGGCATTGCATACAATAAATTGTAGATTTTACGAATTTTTCATAATATTAACTCAACTCAAAGTATCACATTTCAGGTGGGTTTCAATGCACGTTTTTAACTAAGTTAGCTTCATTTTTGAGAAATGTTTATTGACCATTACAAAACTCATATCATTGAAACGACTTTTAGATTTAAAATACTAGAAGTTTTCAATAACAATACCCTATAACAATTCGATCAAATAGAGTATCTGATTCAATGTGAAATCGAATTCAGTTCACTCGCAGACAGCGAGCAGTACGCACGCAGTTTCCTCGCCGTTTCTCGTCTTTATGATTTTGTTTTGAATTTTTCATTCTTCCCCTCCACGAGAAAGTGAAAAGTAAAACAAACAATGAATAATTATGAGATAGGCGAAATGACAAAATTCGATTATAATGTAAACTGCATTGCGTTTATGATACTCCAAGTCGTATGTCAAGTGATAGCTGTTTCCCAGGAGAACAACAAAACATTCGATTTGTTATTTGTATTTTGTAAATACAATTTTATTTTTATTTCTTTTTCGTTTGTAAATATTTTTATTTGTTCTTTGTAAATATTGCCTAAAATAAGATATAAACGAAAAATAAGGTTTATATATTGTTTTCCTGGAAATCAGCGCTATCAGTTGAAATACATACATATACAATTTTGTAGTATCAACAATAAGTTCGTGATTTAGGGCGTTATGGGGTATCGTAAGAATCGAACAAGATATTTTATAAACAATAAGAAAAATTGCCGAAAGGTGAATGCGTCTCAAGCAAGGTAATTTTCCTTTTTAATAGGTAGAAAGGGGCACTGATGTAAATTGCGCACGAAATGTTTCCAATGTGTTACAGATAAAATAACAAAATCGGATTAGCAGTCGGCCCCTCTGTTTCATTATTTAAATTATTAAAATCTGTAGGTACTGAAATTTTATGATACATTGTATGGTGATTTTTTTTTAAGAATCTAAAGGTTTCATGATTAATAGAGGTTCATTGATACGTACACGGAGAGAATTATAATTTGACAACTATGAAGATTTTTTAAAATGAAAACTTTTGGATTTTTTCGTCCGTATAGATCTTGTCCGTTTGTGCTTCAGAGCAAAATTCACTTGCACGATACAGCTCATTGGCTTTGATTATGGCGTCTTTGGAAACCCAGCATCTCTGTCCCTTTCACGTGATCAAATTCGCCAGCTGAAGAACATTATCTTCGAAAATCAAATAAAACATATTTTGATGTGTCTGTGATGTAAATAGTTGTGTCGATAATTTTTCATGTCCCAGCTTATTTCGCTGTTTGGTTGGTCACGCTGTTTGGTTGATCACGCAAACACATCGATGGAACGCCATAAATCCAAAGTTTTCTTAACCCTGCAGAGGTCACCCCTTCAAAGTTACGTAAGTGATCGCGCGGATTACCATAATAATCCAATTTCAAACGAGAAAAAACTGCAAAATATTAAATAATTTGTCTTTATTTTGCTTTAAATTGAACCTACTAACCCTTTCTAAAGATATTCATTATAAAATTCGTCCCAAAATTCAATTTACAGCACCCAACTGGCAAACAATTGATAGAAGTTGCTGCTGAATTTTTCGATTACCAAACAGCGGATTACTATGGTAATCCGCGCGACACCTCCAGGATTAAAAATGTAATGATCCTCTAGAAATCAGCGAACCTTTTTCATCTGGATAATAGTTTATTTGCTCTACAAAGAAGCATTTCGTGCGTAATCAGTATATTCATGCATCCTATTCGCCCTTGTCGTTTTACTTTTTCTAATTTGGCAGCTTTAAAATGGATGGGTTACTGATGTGTCTTAGTTTTACATTAGGCATAAATAAGCTGCAGAAGGAGACTCGCATAGCATATTCCTGATAAAATTACGGGCATCACCAATATTAACCAAGAAAATATTCTTGATGAAACTATCACAGTTGAAGGTCGAAGAATTGTGGATTTTCAGTACTTTTTTAAAAAAATGAAAGAAATATCTAATTATTCTGCTCGCTTTGGATGTTCCTTATCATAGTTGCATATAATATGTGAGGTAAAAAATGGTTTAAAATCGACTTTTAAACTAAAATGTGAACTGTGTTGTTCATACTTTGACCTGAATTCCACGGATTCAAAAAGCAACAGTGATATGGATATCCATTCGTCGGCAGTGGCAGCAGTACAGTCCTTAGGAATTGGTTATAATTGTCTAGATGAATTGTTTTCATCATGAGAAATTCCTTTCATGAGAACATACAGCAAAATTCAACCCACAGTTTGCAACTGGTTGGATATAAGTAGTCTCTGAAAAATCTATGATCATTGCTGCAAAAGAGGAAGCAAATCACGCAATAGCTGAAGGAAGTGTCGATGAAAATGGAACCCCGTTGATAACCGTAGTAGTTTTTTCTAAAAAAGTACTTTTTATGCAAACAAAAAATAAATACTGCTTGATATGCAAAAGAGCAGAAAACAAATGCATAAATCCTCCTGATCACATTTGCTACAAAAACCATAATGGCAGTTCTACAAGCATGGAAGCCAACATTCTTTTGGAAGGCTTTAAGACGTCAGTGCAGGAATGTGGGCTAATATATTCCCAAATGATTGCTGATGGAGATTCATCAACATACAATAAAATTTTACAAGCTCGGCCATATCAAAATATAACTGTGGAAAAAATCGAGTGTAAAAATCACTTGCTGCGAAACTACTGTAGGAAGATTAAATTTGTTTCGTGCAATACACTATTTCCATTAAATCTCAGACGAAAAGTGAGCAACAACTTGGGTCGCCTTAGATTAGCGGTGAACGCAGCAATTAGGCACTGTAAGAGCGAAAGCTGCGATATTACAGAGAAAATTCAAAATCTAAACACCAACATAATAAATAGCCCGTATCATGTAACATCGTAAATGTAGGCTTTATTTTTCCAAGCAAAGGACAAACCAGCAAAACTTTGTTCCAGACCTTGAAGAATACGGATTATGGGCACATATTCTAGAGTCTGTTTTTTATTTGGCACAACAATCAAGAACCCTTATCCACGATGTTCAAAGCAATATCGTTGAGTCGTTTAATAGTGTTGTTGCAAAAGCTGTTGGAGAAAGCGAATTAATTATTCTCTAAGACGTGGTTACTAAAGCCGTTGCAGTGCTGCACTATTATTATTCAACCACCAAGTGCACGCATTCTACATTGCGAAGAAGAATTTTCGACAAAAACCCATCCTACAGAGCAGGCCTAATGGAACGTCGTATGGTGAAACAAAATGCTCAGCATCCTAGAAAAAGGAAGCGTTCTCAAACCCCAAGAAAAGTAATGGATGATTGTGAATATGGTGATACCTGCGAAAAACCAGATATGGAGCAAAATATATTCATGACTGCGAGATCTGAGTTCTTGAAGACTTTCGACATAAATCTTCAAAACCGAGCGAGCATCGAAAATAACACGATTTTCCAAATAAATTCGAGTAAGTGGTTCGAGTTGAGAAGATCTCTCTTGACAACCTCTAATTTTGGACGAACATGCAAAAGGAAAAACAATATTAGCTGTGTGAATTCGGGAAAATCTTTGCTGTTTCCACCATTTTTCAGTACTGTTGCTGTAAAATATGGAATCCAAAATGAAGGCACAGCTTTCCCAACTGTTTCGAAAATTCATCACCAAAACTGGACTTTGTATTGATAAATGTCACAACTTTCTAGGTGCATCTCCTGATGGTACAACTAGCGACAGTATCGTTGAAATCAAATGCCCGTATTCTGCCTGCGGTATGCATGTATCAGATGCTGTTGAAGCAAAAAAAATTAAATTTTGGAAATTCGTTAATAATGAGCTCGTAGTAAATACAACTTCCGACTGGTATTATCAAATTCAAGGGCAGCTACATGCAACGAAAATTGATTTATGTGTTTTGGGAGTTTGGATTGGAGATGAGATTCCTATGAAAATTAAGTTTGTCAAAAGGGACGATTCATATTTCAAATTGCGAATGGAGCAACAGCTGTCAAAATTTTACTTTGATTGTGTCTTACTGGAATTGATTGATGCAAGACATACAAGAGGAATGCAAATCAGGGATCCTAATTATATTTCAGCAGCAATAGAGGAAAGGCACGCAAAGCGAAAAAAATAAAATCGTATTCTCAGCAAATATATCAGTTATTGAATAAATGGATGATATGATGTATGTCACATCCCCCTAACATTTTATAAACTAACTTAAAGCGTATTAAAACATGTAAATTATATAAACTTAATGGCCTTATGGTCACGCTTAAAATTTCTAAGATATTTGTTGCCCATGTTCTCATGAAAGCCTACCTCAATAATTTTATTTATCAGATTTGTTGCTCAAGGATGTACAAAAGCAAGAGAGACACAAATTTTTCACATATTTTGACCTCCACTGCACTTCCCCCTTCACGTCCCTACCACAAAAAAAAAACTACACTTCCCCATGGTGTTACCGCATGTTTTGAACCTGATTTGAAAAGTTCTCATCAAGACCTTTTAGCTATTTATTACAAAAAAAAATAAGGGTTACATCTATTTAAGAGGAGACCTTTTTTAACGAACTACCTAAAAAAATTTATGTTCCTAGCTTCTATAGTTTCCGAGAAAACTTGCAGTGATAGTCGGACAAATGGACACCATTTTAAGCTGGGTTTTGTCAAATTATTTTTCAAAACCTAAACATGAGGAATAAAATAACTGATATCTGACAAAATGAAGTTTGATTTTACGGATAGTCTTGAATTGTCTACCTTGCTTCTTTAAAATTCAAATAAAATAATATATTACATTTTTAATCAAGTTTCTAATATTTTACAGCTTAAATTTTTTCACATAAATATATAAATTCAAAAAATTTATTCATCACCAACTATTATGCAAACCTAACAATGAACCTTTTTTATAGTCTGAACTATTTGACCAATCTCCAACATTACACAAATCTACAAAACTGAACTCATAAATTTCATTAAAAGATTGCGTCAAATTCATGCTGTCAGTGATATTTTCCTTGTCGATTCCTTCTTTCCATTTTTTGTTGGCATCAATTTGGGCAATCTATCACTCAAACGATTTTCCCGACCTTGTGCGAATGTGCATATCGGTTTGAGGGGTAAATCCATGCAAACGAAATCAGTTCAAAGCAAACTAGGAAGGATTTTGAATTTTCCAACCGAGCATACGGCGCCTTAAGAATAATTGGCAGCTCTAGGTCGTAAAATAAACGAAGCAGAAACTTTGTGTTTAATACCAAAATCTTAATTTTACGCACCATATTTATGGCTTATATAGTTACAAAAGTATTAGAAACAGAATTTGAAAATGCTACATTTATAATGTTCCAAAATTGTTTAATTATTTCTTTCTTTTCAAAGGTTTATTGCGATACTTGAGTAAACAATCGCTACAAAGTTGTCTTTCTAGTTGTATTTTTTTAAATATAAAAACAAACAGCAAGTCTCAATACATCAAAATACTCAAAAACGTGATGGCTCATATGGCACTCTAAATTTTAGCAATATTCAATCAAAAAATTGTCATAAAAAAATAATATCATTTGGTTTAGAAACGAAAATCTCTAAATATTATCAATTAATTGGAAAAAAAGCCGAAAATCAACTAACTTTACTGGAAATTACTATTACCGGACACGTAGATCTTACAATAATATCTAATAACTAAATTCGAATCAACGTTTTGAAAAAAAAAGGTTCAACTAGTCCTAAATGAGCAATATATTAACATTCCTGTCCTCCATGTTGGACTTATCAAATTAAAAATAAAATTTACAGGAATAAAGAGCTACAAGAAAAAACAAACTGAAAAACCACAAACAACTATAATAGCCATTTAGGTACCAAAACCTAGACTGCTCTATCTTAGCTTGACAAGCATCAACATATGAGTCATTGCAAATGAGTTTCTCTATGAAAATCGATGATCCCGCGAGCTCAAAATCGGAGGAAATCCTATCTTCTTCTTGGTGGCACGCCTATATATTGGATAGTCTAAAAAGCATTGAGCTTTTTCTGTCGCTAGATGGTGTTCGTTGTCATATTTCGAGCAATACTAGTCATAATATAATTCAAACTGACATGTGTTTGAAAGGTGACATTCCAGTCTACAATTTTCATATGGACAGTTTTGTATTTCGTCTTTCGTGTCAAAAGTTGTATTTATTTAAAAATGAGTGAAATTTCTGATAAAATTCGTTATATTATATTTTACAACACCACTACGATCAAGGTGAGAATGCATCGCAAGTTCGTGAAAAAATTTGCGGTGTCTATGGTAAAGATACTTTATCAGCAATGCGATGATTCGCTCGCTTTCATTCTGGAAATTTTGTTGTCAAAGATGCACCTCGCTCAGATCAGCCAATCACTGAAAAAGTCGATGAAACCTCACAAAAAATGAAAAAG
Source organism: Odontomyia ornata (assembly GCA_963969285.1). Lineage (NCBI taxonomy): Eukaryota > Metazoa > Arthropoda > Insecta > Diptera > Stratiomyidae > Odontomyia > Odontomyia ornata. Next base: position 286,851,002 of record OZ017741.1, on the reverse strand, counting down.
ACCGACATATAAGCGGCCATGACATTGTTAAGGAACAGAATATCCATCACCAAACACTTTTAAACCATTTGCGTAAGGCTAGATACACAAAGAAGCTCGACGTTTGGGTGCCGCATGAATTAACACAAAAAAATTTGATCGACCGAATTTCCATTTGCGAAATACTAATAAAACGCAACAAAATCGAGCAATTTTTGAAGCAAATCATTACGGGCGATGAAAAATGGGTAAGATACGAGAATGTCGTTCGAAAAAGATCATGGTGAAAAAAAGGTGAATCATCACAAACGACTTCAAAGCCAGGATTGACGCTAAATAAGGTTATGCAGTGTGTATGATGGGATTGGAAGGGAATTGTTTATCATGAGGTGCAAGAACCAGGCCAAACAGTCAATTTGGCTCTGTACTGTCAGCAAATAACCCGAGTGTAACAAGCATTTAAAAAAACCGGCCAGAATTGATCAATAAAAAGGGCTTTGTCTTCCATCATGACAATGCCAGACCACACACATCTGAGATGACCCGGCAAAAATTGACAGAGCTTGGCTGAGAAATTTCGATACATCTACTGTATAATTCAGACCTTGCACCATCAGACTACCATTCGTTTCGGTCTCTGCAAAACTTCCTTAATGAAAAAAAAATCACTTCAAGAAGGGACTGTGCAAATCACTTGGCCAAGTTGTTCGCCGATGAACCACGGAAGTTCTACACAGATGGAATAATGGCTCTACCCAAAAAATGGCAAAAGGTAATAAATAACAATGGACAATATGTACTTAAATAAAATCCATTTTAAATAAAAGAAATATTCAATCGAAAAAAGACAAAAAAACCTCTATACTTTTTAAACTTACACCAGTACATGCGCGTAGATATTTCCTTTCCAAAACTCATAACATTCCCATTATACTAGTACTATGATTATACCAAATCGGACATCCATCTGGTAAAACTGGTCTCCCCAGACCCTTTGAAAAGATTATTTTGACCTTTTGATAAATGTATCTGAAATGAAAGAGTCGTTGAAGTGACACTTTACGCGTGTTACTGAACATGATTTTGACATGTCTATTATATTGCAGATATTGGTCAAGGTGAACAACGGGGTATCAAACATATGATTTATGTGGGAACCGTTCTGAGCTACTCTTATCAGCCATAATGTCGAAATATTTCCAGTTACGTTTCAGATCTTGGCTGAATATTCGCAGCGTTGTCTAGAACGAAATCATTGCGGACTTTTGCGTATTCACTTTTAATCTCTGATTGCTCGTGAAGGCCTGCACGTACTTGAACGTTTCCTGAAAATTCTTTTGAACAACTGATGCCCCTTGGTCTGGCATATAAATGATCATGTCATGAGCAAACGCTACTGATGATAGCATTGACGACACGTTAAAACTATAACCGTTTAATAGTTGGCGAATGAATATGGAGAAAAACAGAAGTGCTCTCACTGTTCCTTGCTGTAAACTATTCAAAATCTTCAAAAGGTATATCATCGTCAGATTTCCATCAGTAACAAGAAATGATTACCCGTACAACATATTATATAACTGTGATAAAGTGACTGGAGGACATACATTGAAAAAGTTTAAATTTGGTCCATATAACGAAACCGTATCGAAGGATTTCTCCATATCAATGAGACATTCTTTTTTATTTACTTTCAAACATATGTCCGATAATACTTTCCTTATCGCATATTTGCTTGAACGCCTGGCTCGGAACTCAAATTAGCAACTCGGTATCAACTCATATTTCACAATGTGGGCGCTTAATACTTGTTTCAGTACTACTTCAACCACTTTGCTGATAATAGGCAGCAGATTAATTGGGTAATATTTTTTAGTGCACAAAAATTCCGTTCCTTTCTTCTAGATTGAAAATACCTTGACCTTTTCCACTGATTTAGGATATATGAATTGTTCAGCATGTTGTTGTGCAATATGCAATAATTTCAAATAGCAACCCCAGGCAAATGTCGTAATACTATATTAAGGTTGATACCACATGATTTCTTGTTGTTTATCCTGCCAAATACGATACGCAAATCTTCATAGATGACAAAATAACCATAAAGTATTTCATTCGTTATGAAGTTTGGTTGAAATGAAAAATTGATGGGCTATTCAGGCTTGATTTGAAATCAAAAACTTTTGCTTTAATGACTTTTGAAAGCATTCGGCTCCCTCTTGCTAAGTTATTTAGAAAGACGATTTCAAAATGAGTTCCAATTAAAGCAAGCTTGTAAGCCTTAATTTAATATATTAACATCTATATTCAGAGTAAATAATTTCGATATCACCATGCTTATGTAAAAAAAGGCTTTTCAATCTTTTAAGCCTTTTGATGAATTCGTGTTTCATATCCTTTTATAACGTTTCGATGGCAAATCTTGAGGACAGCTATCTCAATGGTCTTCATTATCAGCTTCACTAAATTTGACAAAAAGAGATCTTTTTAATAATAAGTTAGATTCCTGTCATTAGAAACTATTGGGCAAGAGTTACCGTCATCAAAAAATGGTCATTGATTCTGCTTATCCTGATTAAACTTCTTGTGAACCTTTTCCCAATCCGTTTTTCAAATTGGTCCGATGACTTTCATTTTGAACTGTACTGAGAAAGACATCATCCCTTTGATTATTTACATCTCTTACAATAGCTTTGCTTCTCTTCTTCATTTCATCCGAGCTCGGGAGTTCCACAAAGTTCAATACTTGGCCCCATACTATTTTTACTTTTTATCAATGATCTGCCTTCTGTTATCACATCCCCCCTGTCTCCTTTATGCTGATGACTTCAAGATTTTCAAGTTATTGATTCCCTTTTAGATGTGGATGTCCTTCAAACCGATCTTCAGCGTCTTAGTAACTGGGGTGAATCAAACCATCTCTCCTTAAATGTTTCCAAATGCTACAGATGACATTCTCCTGTAAAAAAATTTCTCTTCTCTCAACGTATAGGCTTGTTGGTATCCCTTTGAGCAATGTAACTTTTTTCAAGGATCCTGGTGTGGTTTTCGATGGTAAACTGAAGTTAGATCTCCACATTACTCTAATTATTAAGAAAGCCTCTCGCTATTTATTTTACGATCCGCTTCATCGTTTCAACATATCACATCCTGTATGTGTCTTTACTTCTAACGAGTACGTAGTCATTTGGAGTACTGCTCCCAAATTTGGAGTCCGTACCACAGGAAGCTCATCGATGCTGTTGAGTCAGTTCAACGCAGATTCACACGGTCTCTATTCTTCAAATCTAACCTTCCTTACTCCCCTTATGATGACCGACTTCATACTTTGAACCTTCCTACCCTTGAGTCCAGACAATCTTTCCTTGACGAATGTCTTTTGTTCAAGCTTCATTAGTGCCTTTTACCTCAAAATTTATGCAGGCAAATAAATACATTCGACGCGGCTCGCCGTAGTAGATCCTCGCTTTAATTTCAGGTTCCGTATGCACGTACTAACACCTTCTTCCACTCTCCTTTGCTACGCTTACTTCGTAAGCACAACCAGCAAAGTTTTGGTCCTCTACCACAATCTCTTGGCGAATTCAAAACTTCTTTGAAAATCAAATTTATAAATATTCCTATAAATCTTAATTTTTAATATCGTATTGTGATCTTTTTTCTTTAATTTCTGCCATATTTTGGATTCATATGTTGGTATTTAAATTTTGCATTAATTGACTTGTAATTGAACTACAAGTCTGTAAGTTGATTTCTGAAATAAATAAATAAATAGCAAAATGGTGGTCATCATTAGGAAGCACCTGTGATTTCTGTTGAGGATCGTCAAATTGAATTCAATTCAAATTATTGCGTCAGCAATAAAAAGTTATTGCGTCAGCAAGAACTCCAACCCATGAAGATTGAATCTGTATTCAATTTGATTCTCTGTTGGCTACGATTTCGGGAATTAATCTCTTGAATTATTGATGGTGTTTAGGAATGATGTATACCGATCATTAAGATCACCGGCAAAGTATAAACACTCTTTAGAAACAATTTCAATCAATCAGACCTAACTTTACAGTTATCATTTTCTTACTGTATGTAAGCTTACAGAATCAGTTTATATTTTTGTGTAGTTCACCTGTCTTGGTTCCTTGATTGATAAAAATCAAATAAATGCTGCATGAGGAATACAAGCGTTCTTTGTTCATTTCAACTTCGCGCAGTATAAATGCAGTGATCCATAAAGACCATAAGGAATATTGCTAGCACTGGACAAAACCAACATTGGTTATCAGCCCAATTGAAAAAATACTGTGCAGTGAATGTGAAACCTGGTGAAACGAAAAGGGTCAAGTAATTTTGTCTATAAATATTCACAAAGGACAGGTTTGCATACAGCAAAACCTTCTTCCTAGTGCTGCAGCCCCTCTCGGGCCTCCGCTTCAAACAAGAGTGTCTCCAACTGTCTCGGTCCATTGACTGCATCCTCCAATCTCAAAATTCGAGCAACGGCGAACTGTCTTCATCGTTCGAGGCAGACCAGCGTTTTCGTGGTTTAGTCGCTGATTTCGGCCCATCAGTTCTCCCAGTGAATGGGTATCTGTTGTTCATGTAGGCAGCCCATTGCAGATTCCACAGTCTTACAATCGTTCAGATATCTAGCTCACCAAAAATTTCATACAGCTCATGATTGTTTCGAACATGCCATTAGTCCCCGTCTAGCTTCGCTCTGAGCATTCACCTCAGGACCTCTCGTTCAAAGGCATCCAATATTTTTACGGATGCTTGAGTAAAGGTCCATGTCTCACACCCATAGCATAATACAGGCCTTATCTCAAATTAGTATACCGTTGCAACAAGGAAGTCATGGCAGTTGCAGACATTAATTTCTAGCTGAGGAAATCTGGGGTGGCATACTGAGGCCGGCCAGCGCTCAGTCGTGTCGCGGATTTCCCAGGAGATCCTCTGTCCATGCTGGGCCACTTCATACACAAGAACTTACACAAAAAAGATGGAGAAGGTTGAGGAAAGGATCATTTTGAGAAATGAAACCATCCTGGCCGTTTTATTTCATAAAATAAAGTATTTTTTGTTGAAAATACGTAAATTTTTAACAAGAACCAATCAGCTCCTGTTTAAATTAAAAATAAATTCAAAATATATCAACCAGACCAAATGAAAATTAACAAAATAAGTTTCAAAAAAAATGTTTTTTAATATTGTTAAATGTACAAATAATTCTGCGAGCTACTGTCGCAATTGTTTTCACAACAATTAAGAACATCAACAAAATGAATTTACTCGAAACCACGAGAACCCATCAAGCATGATAAACATCTGAAAGTGGGTCACTGCCCATTCGAATGTTCCCGCTAATTCACCAATGTACGAGAACTGAGTTGAATGATTAGAGACCCTATATAAAGGCGAGCTGAATGAATGGGAGGATCATTCATTAGAACCGCGATAGTAAGGTTGTGAAGCGAATAGAAAAGCGATATTTTTCGAGTAATAGAAAAGTGATTTTCGTGATTGTGAAGTAATTTTAGAAGACAATTGCGAAAGAAATTTATTGACAAGTGAAAGTTAGATTCTAGTTAAAATTGTGCAATAGTAAAATAAGTGATGGTGCATTTGTAATTTAACTAAATAGACTCTTACAATTTAATTTAAAAGAGATTGCGTTTTCACTTTCCCGGAACATTAAAATTATTGGCCGCGAATTATAACACGTGACAATATTAACAAAAAAAAAGAAAAAAAATAGATTTTATATTAAAAAAATAAAAAAAGCAAAAAAATATACAACTAACGCACCCCTTTTCTCATGATCTGCGAGCGCTTGGTGAAGAACCAAAAAAAGGAATGTGAGACCACTCGCAGTTACACTTCAATTTAAAGTACAAGATAACATTCGCCAGCTCCGGCAAAGATAACTTTTGCCAGCTCGTTTTGGTGCACTAACGTCTATTTATTATATTATTTTTTTATATTATATTGAACGCTTTTGAGCGACAGGTCCTGAGGCAAATAATTTGAGCAAAGTTAGACGTGGAACAATGCCAAATTCGATGCAACCATGAGCTGTATAACATTTTTGACGAGCCTGGGGTCTCAAAAATTGTAAGACTGAGGAAGCTGCAATGGGCTGGACACATGAATCGTAAGAGTGAACAACGGATACCTAAAACGGTACTCGTTGGAAGAACTGAAGGCCGTCGACCAGTGGAGAAACTGAGGAAACGCTGGTCTGACTCGATTGATGAAGAAAGTTCACCGCTGCTCGAATTTCAAAATTGGAGGAAGCGGTCAATGAACAGAGACAGTTGAAGGTTCTATTTGCAGGAAGCGAAGGCCAAGGAGGGGCGTTAGTGCTACGAATAAGAAGAAAAACATATTTTTTCTCCACTGAATGACAGTTATTTTGATTTTAATTAATCAAAAAAGTCAAAGACCGTTATTATGCTTTTTCACTAATTCAATAAAATAGTTACTAAAAACAAACTAATTCCAATTAATTTTACTTTTTTCTTCGTTTTTGTAGTTTATGAGTTCCGACACTTGCCAGTTTAAAAATTATACTTAGATACTGAGCATTTAATTAACCCACTATCTTTCATTAATTGATTTTATGTCAATTAGAACGGGTACTTACTATTAAGTGCTAATTGGTATACACTACTAATTACGCTATTAATTATTTCACTCCATTCAATTTAATTTTGTCATACTTCATATATCATACTTTATATGATCACTTTTTTCATATAAAATACAATAAAAGACTTTCTTAAATTTTCGGAACCACAAAAAAACCCACGCTCACAATAAAATAACTTTTTTTTCTCGAAATCCACTCGCAAATTGTCTTTTGGTTCGACTTTTTTCTCAAACTTCTACCACTTACCTTCTTGACACCGCAATTTTTCTTCACTGTCGTCCCCGAAAACTCTCATCCAGCGAATCCATATTAAAACTTTCGTCCAAGAATCCAAATCAAAACTTTCATCTCCAAATCAAAACTGACTTGAAACTCTTCAATCCCACAACTATTCTTTTCCAATTACCCTTCGGTCCCGTCCCTCTCACAAATTAGATTTTCGACAAAGTTATATACGAATCGTCATACACACGGAAACAATTGCATTTGACGAAATTAAAAAGTATTTTCCTGCGCCCGGGGGAGCTTGCACCAGATTGAGAATCCAACGCACTAGTACCGAAGCCATCTTTCGATAATCCCCACTTATCAAATAGCAAGTGAATTCTATATGCCTACATGAAAGCCGTTACAATGTGCATAGTGTTGAGGTTTGGTGATTTTGGGGAAAAATAAAATTTTGTTAGCAGGAAGGAAGGCATGAGATTTATTGAGTAAAACGTGAAATTTTGTTAATGAGAAGTAATGTAGGAGATTTTTCTAGTAGGACACAAAAGATTGCATTTTTCATGTGCTTAAAAATAAGAAAAAGTAAAATTAATACGAAAAAAAAGTAAAGGTAAATGATTATATCTTTTATAAAAAAGAAATAAAAGAAAGGGTTGAGTGCTCGAAAGAATAAGTAGGCAATTTAAATTGGGAATCGAAGAATGTCGATACGGCTGAAATTCGTAACGTTACTTGAAGCTTTGTTTTCCTATCTATGCAGCTGGTCTTCAGAATAAAATATTTTATTTGCGAGCTATATTCTTCTCTTTCATGAGCGGTTCTCGTTATTTTTGCTTTTAAATACATAAATTCGTTCACATTTTAGGGCTTTGTACTAAGATGCAAAACCGTATCGAAATCCCGACCTGTGTCCGTCCATCTGTCTGTATATCACAGCAGTTTATCTCCGAAACTGTAGTAGCTACAGTCGTGAAACTTTATGTCAGAAGCGATGACCTTTTGAAAGTATTAAGGTGGAAGAAATTTTCAGGAAGTTTTGAGGACATGCGAAAATTTCCTATATAGAGAGGCGCCCCTTCAAAAAAATTTTTTCACCAATGAGGTAATCGAAGTTCATTACACTTCGATTCCGCTACCCACACATCTTTTTTCCGTATCGACATACGCAATAACATCCATTGTTTTGCATATATGGCAATTTGCATAATCAAAAAAGCGCTTGATTGGATGCAAAGTGTTACATATACATATAAGGAAACTATTGATTTTGCCGATATCCCAAAAAAAGTGCTTCCCTGCGCTCGGGGAACTTGAAACCAGGGTTCCAGTAGACCCCCGGTCGAGAACTCGCGACGCAACCAATGGAGCCATGTCTTATCGATCTCCCATTCATCAGATTAGCAACTTCAACTCTTTCTTGATGGGCATGAAATGGAAATTTGTTAAAAGGGAAACGTGAATAAATTTTTGTTAGTATAAAAATATGAAATTTGTTAGTGGGAGCTAGTGAATAGAATTAGTTAGTATGAAGGAAGAAATTAGGTTTTGTTAAGGAAAAGGTAAAGAATGAAGTTTTGTTGGCGGGAATTAATGAATGGAATGTTGTTAGTGGGAAAATTGAAATTATGAGTATAGATTATATTTTTGTAGTTCGAAATAAGGGAAAAGGGTAGGATTGTGATGATGAGGAAATAAAAATTATAGGAAGATTGGAAAAATGTTAATAAAAATAAATAAATACATAAAGAAAAAGGTAGGAGTGCCCAAAGGAAGGTGGAGATGTTGTGGCGGCAATTTGAAGTTGCGAATGGGAGAAAGTGTGTGCGCCGGAATTCGCAACACGATGTCTGACATTTTCACAAAGTTTGAGCTATTTAGTCTCTGAAGAAATTTATTCTGGCCTACGGATAGATGGAGAAGTGGATACATGGACAGATAAGCAGGCAGACAAGGTGAAAAATTAATAGGTTTTTGTGAAATTTCTTTCACAAAGCTCCAAAAATCATAGAGGTTCATCCGAATAATATAAAACTTAAAGGTTGAAACTCGTTGAATTTTCCTTATAATAGTAGGATTTACCATTTTCGTCAGTAAAACTGTATTAGTATCAATAAATTGGATGAAATCAACCATTCAAATAGGGCGTTAAAAGATCCTTATATTCTATACGTTTCAATAAAATTTCCAGAAATTATAACCATTTGAATTTCCTTCAATTATAACAATCATATATGATTTTTCTACTGCATGGCCTTTCCATTTGACCAGGTACTACATTTCTGATTGGATTTTTTCAAGTCTTCAGATAAGATAAATTGCAAAAATTTATTTTAAATTCAGGTCAGTCAATGACCTCAGCAATGTTATAAAAAATATCTTAAATGATACCACTTTAAGATTTGGAAAGAAAAGACATGAGTTTGATTTTTTCTTAAAACGTTATAATTTTTATATGAATTATAAACGCATCTACAAGGTTCTTCTTCTGCTTAGCACTACACCTCCTCTCAGGCCTTCGCTTCCTGCAAATAGCGCCTTCAACTGTCTCGGTCCACTGACCGCGTCCTCCAATTCCGAATTACGAGAAGCGATGAACTGTCTCCGTCGACCGATTCAGCCCAGCGCTTCTTCGGTTTCCCCACTGGTCTCCGGCCTTCACATTTTTATTAGGAAAAGTTCTTTGGCAGTTGTTAATGATCGTGACAAAATGTTGATTCCGCCCGCATAGGCCACTACTGAGCTCGACTTGAATAGTATTGTACCTCGCGTATCGACAGGTAGCTTCCTTATGACGTACTCCAGAGACAAATTGAATAGCAATGGCGCCAGCCCATCTCCCAGCTTCAGTTCGATATTTGTGTCAAGGGCATCGGTGAGTTTGTTATTGATGCGGACTTGAGAGGTTGTCGACGTCATTTTCCTTTTGGTAAGACGGACTAATTTTGCTGGGATGCCCAAGCCAAACATTATTTGATACAGTCCGTTACAATCAATACTGTCGTATGCTTGCTAGAAGACAACGGAAATTTGGTGTACGTCTATGTTGAACTCCCATCATTTCTCAAGTACCTGCTTGACTGTGAACAATTGGTCTATTGTTGATGTACCTGTAATAAAACCACCTTGATACTCTTCAATAATACTGTGGACGAATGATCAGATTTTATTTTCTAAGATTTTAGAAAATATTTTTTACACCGTACAAAGTAGTTATATGCCTCTATAATTTGCGCACTGTAGCTTGTCACCTTTTTAATTCATTGGCTCCACTCTTTTGGCATATGTTCTTGTTGCCAAATGTGCTGAATGACTATGTGAATAGCCTGATGAACACTATCGCCACGATATTTGATGGGCTCTATTGGAATCTCATCGATGCCCGGTGCTTTATTATTCTTTTGGGCTTCCATTATGGAAAAAACTTCATCTGGAGTTGGTGGGGCCAATTGAAGCTCCCCGCAGACATCTATAGGCTTCGATGTTCTGGAGCTATGCGGAAGGTTAAGGAGACCCTTGGAATATGATAGCCATCTTTCCTTAATCTTGGTTTCATCAACGACGACATTAGTGATGTCATCACAACAGAGCGTGGTTTTGTATGCTTGTATGCTTGTCTTGTGTTATTGCTCGCTAAACTTACATTCATACTTCTCAATTGGTCGTCATAGTATTTTCTTTTCTTAATCCTAATTATCTTATTCGCTACTCTTCTGAGATTTTCATAGTGCTCTCTCTTCGTCCTGGTTTTCCTACCTATGTAATCATTGCACGCCTGATTCTTTTCGTCCAACGCATTCTGGCACTCATAATCGAACCTCTCATTCCTCTTGCGCCGGGCTTGATGCCCGATTGTCTGTTCTGCCACGGTCACTTTCACATCCATCCAGAGCTCGGCCACTTTCACATCCATCCAGAGCTCGTTGCTCGTTTTTAAGTGATGCATTTGATAAGATAGGAGCCAGCTGGTTGTCGAGGGTCTCCGTGAAATTTTTGGCCACATACGCCGTTTGGAGCCTTTTGAAGTCAAATTTTCGTAGCGGGCTGGTCTTCGCCGAATATGCCTTTGACATACGACATCGATAGGTTAATTTGATCAAGTTATGATCTGAGTTAAAATTGGCTCCTCGGTATGTACGGACGTCAAGTATGCTCGAGGCCCAACGAACATGATCAATCTGGTTCTGTGTGCTGCCATCCGGTGATACCCAGATCATTTTATGAATGCGTCGATGGGGGAAGCAAGTCGAACATATGACTAAATGCTACATGCAAAGTCAATCAGGTGCTAGCCGCTGTCACTTGTTTTATCGTGGAGGTTATATCCTCCAGCCGTTCGCCGATGAGATAGCTCATTGCCAATCTTAGCGTTGAAATCGCTCAGAATTATTTTTGTATCGTTTGTAGGCAATGAGTCGACTAGTTTTTTCAGGTGATTGTAGAACGTTTCCTTCGTTTCTTAATGCTTTTCTTCGGTCGGGGCGTGGACATTAATCAGCCAGATTTTGAAAAATTTTGTTTTTACACGGATCACACAACCGTTCATTGACTGCCTTAAAATCAATAACGTGCGATTTGAACTGCCTTTCCACAATGAATGCTACTCCGAATTCTCGTTTTCCAATGGGTTTCCCACTTTTGAATGTTGTGTGCGGTCTCCTGTCTTGAATGTTGTTTCCAGTCCAATTCGTTTCCTGGACTGCCAGTACTTTTTATTGATATTGGCTGACCTGTTTAAAAGGTCCTTATCAGCGCCAGGGTAATTGAGTGATCTGATACCACAGGATCTAATGTCATAGCCCTTATTTCGTTTGGGAGGTCATTACCGTAGGTCCAATCCATTACGAGGACCATAAGCAGGTTTTGAATTTAAAGGTTTTCCGGGGACGGGAAGTTAGCCCGTCACCCAACCTCCATTTCGGCGGCATGGTTGTTACGGGGTGAGCGGGAGAGCTCACCCCGGATAATATAGTTGCGGTGATGCTCGAATCGTTTAACAAATGGAACCAGGTGTCACATTATGCTCGGGCAGTCCTAAAACATAAAAAGGACTCGCAGCAGCCGGGGGCGCTGGGGCTGGGGGATCGCTCTTCTGGCATTTCCTCTTCCCCTCCCCCCTCCCGCTACGGAAAGGACTCCCCAGCTTGAAGGCGCCCCACGGCGTAACAAAACGAGCCCTGGCCCGAAGTAATGTGTCAAACGGTTCCAGGCTGGGTTTTCAGGTTGACAGGGGAGGTGTTTAGTGGGTAGTCCAGTCGCATGGAAGTCTCAAACTCTGTGCATAACCCTCTTACGTCCTCAAAAAAGAGGGGTAAGTACGATTTAGTAGCAGAGCTGTAGATATATTTGCAGCTGTTAGCGTTCCTTGGCATTTAAGTCACATTATTGGGGAACCAGTAAACCCAATGTGCGACTCCGAGAGCATTTACTACCATTTAATTGGGGGGTCTTGGATGAGAAATCATAGAAACTATGAGCTGGGGAAACAAGGGGTTCTCTCTCCTTTCTCAAACGGGCTTGAGACCGTCGACGGTGAGGTTAACTGCAAGGTTCATGTATTCAAAATAGTGTGAGGTCTTCTGACTGGTTGTGGTCTGGGCGCCGTTGACGGTACTTTTCGCGTTGCTTCTTGCGATGCATTTTCTGGTGGGCCCGGGCTTCGTCGCGGAAACCGGCTTTCTCCTTCGGTGTGATTCTGACCCGAATTAAATGCAGCAGCTCCCCGAGTTGGTGCTGCAATTTTGTCCACTGGCCTCCCCTGTGTGGCTTTGAGAATGGTACTGGGAAGGTTTGTCGCTTCTGCCTCGCTGTGGGCTTTTATTTTCGCTGCTGTTGAGCCCTATACTCTTCTAGCGTGGTGGACCGGGGACCGAAAGTGGGGCCTAATGGTTGTTGATAGGGGAACCGTAGCTCGTGGGGCTTGTTGGCGGAGCGGGACAGCGAAGGGAGCCTCGGACCGGTCCCTTGTTCCTCTTCGGTTGACGGGAGCCTGCAAATAAACTGAGTGGTTGGCAAGAATAATCGAGGGCTTCTAGCATAGAGGTGTGGAGCCGCTTACCATCGACCAGGCCTGGGGAGTGCTGAGGAGCCGATGTAAATAGAGGATGCCCAGGAACAGGCATACACCAGGCAGTCTTATTTGATGGTGGCGCCAGTAGCCAATGGCGACTGATGAGGTCCGGCCAGATGTCAGCTGATGAACCGAGGTAATGATGGGATGCAGCAACACAGCAGAAGGGCCAGCGCAAACCAGGGGACTCTATTTGATTGTGCGGGCAGTGGCAAAGGGTTACAGATGAGGCCCGGCCAGACGTAAGCTGGGCAGCCAAAGTATTGATGGGATGCAACAACACAGCGGAAGGGCCGGGCGCAACCTAAGGGACCATATTTTATGGTGGGGCCGGCGGTGAACGGCAACTGATGAGGTCCCTCCAGGCATAAGACGAGGAGCCGCAGTATTGATGGGATGCAGCAACACAGCAGAAGGGCCAGGCACAAATCAAGGACCCATATTTCGTCGAAATTGAATGTAGCCAGACTAGTACGAGCTGCCAACTTACGTTTTCTCTTACTGGGAAAACACGGAGAGCAATGGCTCCACCCCTTGTGATTTTATGCATGTAAAGTGCTGATGCTGCTGATCAGGGCTGTTGATCTTTTCCCCGATGGTTCAGAACTCCACCTTTAATTTCTGCTGACCGTATATTTTCGTCAATCAATTTTCTTTTATGACCAGAATTCAGTACTCTATGCTGGTTAAAATGCTGAACTTGCACTTTCTTCAATTCAATTTTCTTTATTAAAATAAATTCAAGAATTCAATCAGGTGAAATGCTGAACTTGCGTTTTCTTTAATTTGATTTTCTTCGTTAAACAGAGTTCAATAATTCAATCAGGTAACAGCTGATCTTGCATTTTCTTCAATTCAATTTTCTCCTTTCGTAGGATTACTAATCATAGCCCACTATTGCGGAGATCAAGTTGCATATACAAATGCATGGTTTTGTTTTTATTGCGGAACGTAAACATTCATCCGATAATTTCCAACTACATATCATCGCTGCTGTGTCTAAATGCATGGTCTATTACTGCCGTATTCCTCATACTTGGCACTTTTGGGCTTTCCCGACCTTGAAACGCATCGCTATGACGTGCACTAGGTGTGGTTTTACTTTTGAAACGATCGTCGTGGGATATACTAAAGCAAATTTTTATTGTTATTGATTTTGCTTGTACTTAGATTTATTTCTCTATACAGTGTTTGATATTAATATAATTAGCGGTTTTTGATAGTACAATGAATTTTTAGATTTGCAGTTGTTCTGTATCTATTTATTGTATCTATCATATAATTAGTTTGTAAATTGTAATTGCTATGTATCTATCTTTCTTGTCTTTAATGCATTTCTTCGCTTCGCTCTATTTAAGTCTATGAATCTTGACGATAAGAACACCATATTGCACTCCAGATGCATGAGATTCTCCTTCATTATTGGTTGCAAATGTGTCGAATAGTTTTCTAAAAGTGGTAAGGAACGGATGCAACATATATGCTTTCAATTAGAAAGAAATATAAAAATTGAACCAGCATTTAGTCGCTTCGGAACACTGTTTTTTGAGTAAATACAACACTAACAACTAGTCTCCAAAATTATATCTTTATTACCGTGTCACCTACCTACTACATTCCCTGGTAAGAATTTCAGTCACGTTGCAGATCTTGTGTAAATCCTTTAACGGTTTCCAAATTGTTCGCCCACATAGAGCCCCTCTTATAATTCCAAATATCAACTCATCTTCTCCAATTATCCTTTTGCCGAATCAAAGAATACCAATGAAGCCGTGAAGTAACTCGCTGGCAAAGCACAATGAATGTAAATTACGGATTTCAATAATTCTCCAAGATGCAATCTTGCATCTTTGTTCCTGAGCACAAATCAATTATGCACCATAGGCACTTGCTGGGAAGCGCTCAATATACCGTTTAAAAGACTTTATATGGAGAACGAAATCCAATCCAACAGGCAAAAGCATCTCAGCTCTTGAAATCTCTGAGAAGCACCTTTAAAGGATGTTGCTCTCGGAATAGAAATTTGCTTTTGAAATGAAGGTGATTGAGTTCTTTGTTTTGAGATCTCTTGAATTTTAATTAGCCAAGGTGCCGATGAGAACGCATGTAGTATAAAAATGGCGCTTTAATTAATATTTTCAATTGAATGGGAGAGAATAGAAATCTGGATTGTTTCTCCGTCTAGATTTTAATTAGATGCAAGAAGGCTAATTATGTTTGACTTAAAAATTTCATTAATGAATAATTAATATGCTTGGAAGTATTTGTGCTTTTTAATGAAATTTCTGATTCCGAGAAAGTAATATCCTATTAAGGCTTAGGCGGAATTTTAATATTGAAATAATTTACCGCTCATTCGCATAGCAAAACAATAAGGAAACAATTCGAGCATATCAAAAACTTCCCTCTAACTCCACACTGAACGACCTCAGTGGAAAATTTCAGTGGTCAGCAGAGTGTAAACTGCGCAAAACAACATACAAATCCGCTTTTCATAAAATATTCCACCTATGAATCTGCACACGCTTTGTGTGCTTGCTCGCGGAAGTAGTGTTTGTATAAATCCCCCGAATTGATTGTGGCCACCAACGGTCCTGGATGGAGCACTGCTCTAATTTTGAAATAGAATTTGCGGTAAACACATTTACACGACCGCTTTTCGGTTTTACATTGTTGACATTAGCATGGATTTCACTACAAAACAGGAACGCGCAATGGGGCCAGTATCCTGTTGGAATCGAAATACAAGGTAGGATGATTTGACTCTTTTCCATGTACATATGCCATGAAGGTATCGTGAAGCAAGAACTGTTCCAGTACAGCGAAAATTTCAACAAGGTTTATATGTGACCCCGTCGGGCATCCGGGTCATCCACACAAGTTCATGGATTCTACGTTTGGGTGTTGATCATTCAATTAGCGAAGTCGAAAAATATTGAGTGTTTGAGTAAATTTTGAGCAGATTATTGTTTTTTTCAATGTAAACATGGCAATTAATCGATATAATTGAAAGTTGGATTTGTTGGAACGCATTTGGTGTATGGGGAACTTAATACAATTTTTTATGCAGAAGGAGCCGAGTGTGAAAGAGCACTCATATCCCTGAAGAGCGCTTATTAACCTCAACAGAAAACTCAAATTTCATTGCCTATATCTCTCACCTTATATGCTGATGGTCACTTTTTTTATTGCAGAGAGGGAAACACAAGTTACGTCCTGGATGCTGAACTCTCAGAACAGGCTTCTGGAGTACCCACTTAACAAACTATATGCGGGCGGGTAATTTATTGTATGCGGTTCTTCAAATAGTAATGAATGTAGTTAAGCTGTGGCTGGTGATTCCAAAGTAATGTATTTTCTTTACCAATATTTCATGATCAACACTGTCAAACGCTTTACTGAACCCCGTGTATATAGCGTCGATTTTATTACCTTTTTCCATCTCACAAAGAATGTCTGATGTCAATACAACAAGGTTTGTGGTAGCGTATCTGCATTTTCGGAAACCCTGTTGTTCGTCGTTGAGATGCGGTCCAATAATTGGTGAAATTTTATTGCCTGCAATTTTTTCAAAAAGCTTTTCGCCTTTTTTAGGTCTTTGTTAAAATTTTTTTTTACAATGATCTACTAGTTTCGCGACCTGTCTGTCTGTATGTCCGTCCGTCTGTCCGTGAGTCACAGCTAGTTTTCTCAGAAACTATAGAAGCTGGAATGCTCAAACTTTGTGCAACGGTCAGAAGTGACGGTCTCTCAAAAGTTAAGGTCTTACCAAAAATTTTTTTAAGGGGGGTCCCCCCTTGTAACGAATTGGCCCTTAAAAAATTTTTTTAATCAAAGGTAGTCGAGTGGGGTATCAAATGAAAAGTCTTTAGGATCTGAAATAAAAAAATCATTTTATGAATTATGAATCATTTTATGAATTAGGGGGTCCAGGGGAAGGCAAAACGTACCAAAAATTTGTGTCCCCCCCGAAAAGCCGAACAACCTGAAAACTATCATGAATGTTGGCCTTTATGAGTACAAGGCAACAAATACCTCAGAAATCGAAATTCGCTCAGTTTTGTTAATAATAGTATGACTTTTATTTCCTTTCAAGTTTCATGAAAATGTAAAGAATAGTGTTTAACTTGAATATGTTCAATCGGCCGAGCATTCAGAAAAATAATTTAAGCTAGATCAAAATGGCGGCCGCACTGTGCTTATGAAATAAACTGTGTATTTTTGCATAAATTTTAACGATTTCATATCCAAGTATTGGATGAATAGTTCAAGTTATCGATTCACGCTATTAGAAAAGTTGTTTCTAACCCTAGGATGTTTACAAAGGCCTTCTGGTAGGAGCACTCTCCTGCTTACTTAACTTGTTATGGATTAGTATTACGTAACATGGCTCCCAGTGCGAGGGGAAGATACCAAATGAAAGTGATTTATTGAAAATGATGAAAAGAAGGCGGCTTGAATTATTTTCACACAGGGTCAAAAAACAAGGGGGAGTAAGACCAAGGCCTGGTCCCTCATTGAAGTCAAAAACCTCGATGGTTTGACGAATTTCCTCTTCAGATATTGAATTAGTATCGGCTCAAGTTCTTGGTGCCAATTGAGAGGACGAGAGGTTTTGGGAGTTCATTGGGGTATCACAATCGTTTTGCCGCTTTTAGTAAGATGGATATAATTTTTTTACAATTTTGTTTTTGTATTCGCCCGGGGGTATATATATTGGTCTGTCGACATATTCGCATGCATCATTAATACTAGAGTATGATCTGCTGAAAGCCCACTTTACTTTGAAATGATTGGACGCCTCCGTGCTTGTTTTATTTTTGTACCTCTTTGAGGTGAAGCAAAGCTTAGTTTTTTAATAATGGATGCTGAGCCTCTTTTACCCAACTGGCGAATATGTATCTCGTTTGCCATTGATATCTCTTCTGGACTCTTCATTTCAAGAAGATGATGGGTTCACCACTATTCTGTCTTTGCATTTGAACTTTCAAAACATTTCAGTGGTCTTCTGACTCACCTGCTTATTTTTGGTTGCGCAGCGTCCATAAAAAAATGAACTCAAATATCATCAAACAAAACAGTCGCCTCTAACCAAGGGGATAGGGCGTTATGTGAATGTAGAGATAGTGCATCACCTGCAGTGACACGCTGCCAAGCGCATTTTGTATAGGAAAGTTAACAGCTTCAAATTTGATTTGCTTCCAAGCCGCACAAGCTTTTTCAATGATTCTTTTTTTTTGAGCGGATCGTATAATTTTGAACCCTAATTGAAACCACTTTATTAGAAATACCATGAGAAAACAATATTTAAAGTTAGTTTCAAATTTCAAACGTGCATTTCATTTTATTGTGTGGTTGGAATTGAAACTAAGCATGGAATTGTAAAATAGTATATGCTGTGAAATAAATCAAAAGAAAAAGAAAACAAGTTGGGTAAACAGACCTACGCTCATGTCAGAAGGGTTTTGTATTCAATTTTCAAAATGCAGTCACCAGATTGAATAAAGTCAAGAAGCATGTCAATGACGATTTTATTGGAGAAACTATGAAATTCGAAGACCATACTATTATTAACAAAGTTGAAATAATTTCGACTTCTGAGGTTTTTGTTATTGTTCTACTCATAAATATCTTCCTTGATAATTATTTCAGATGTCCATTCGCGAGGGAGGAAACACATTTTTCATGTATTTCCCCCCTGTGCCCCCACTGAAGCAAAAACTGACAGTTTAAGAACTGTTTTGAAAAGCTCCCATGAAAGCTATCATTTCATACTCATATCGGCTACGTTTGATGAATTTTTTTTCAGGGGCCACTCTCCTGTACTGTTATCATCGATTAATAGCCAATTTTTTCGAATCCTAGAGTTGTTACAAAACCCTTTTGTTAGAAGCTCCCTCCCGCCTCCTTGACTTGTTTCACTTATGAGTATTAATTGTAGGTACTCAGATTCAGTCATTCATTAAATTGAATCAAGTGTTCAAAGCATGCACCTTAAACGTTGAAGTTGGGAAAAAATAACTCAAAGTTATTCAATCTTCGCATTTAAAACAGCCACTATTTTGTTTTACGATTACTGATACCACTAGCTGAACTGATTCTCAAAGTTATTCATGACACCTATCATTCCTGAAATTTTCATGCAAATACTAGCAAAACTGTAGTGTCTGAGTCGGTAAAAAGCGCATGTTGTTCCATAGCCATATGTTGCCATAGTAATACATGCAGCGCATATTGTTCCATAGTAATACATGCAGCGCATATTGTTCCATAGTAATACAGGAAAATTCAAACCGCTATAACTTCGCTAAATATGATGCAATCTTCATGAAACTTGCAGGGTCGATCAATCTTATATATAGACATCTGTGTACTGAATTTCATTGAATTTAAGGGTACCGTTAAGATTTTATTCAAAAAAACATAAAATCGGTAAATCATACTATTACTAACAAAGTTGAGTGAATTGCGACTTCTCACGTATTTGTTGTTGTTGTACTCATCAAGGCCTACATTCGTGATTTTTTTCAGGTTTTTCGGATGTAAGGTGTCCAATCGCGAGGGGGGGGGGACACAAATTTTTCGTGTATTTCCCCTCCCTGTGCGCCCCTCGAAGCAAACTTTGCCAAACTAAGACCTGTTTTGAAAAGTTCTCATCAAAACCTTTCATTTGATACCCATATCGGCTACCTTAAATGAAATTTTTTTTTCGGGGGGTCACTCCCCTACATGGGGAGACCCCCCTTAAATACCTTATAAAATTTTTTAGTAGTTGAACTTTGAAGAGATCACCACTTTACACCTATATACAAAATTTGATGCTTCCAGCTTAAGTAGTTTCCGAGAAAAACTGCTGTGACACACGGACGAACGGACGGACGGACGGACGGACGGACGGACGGACGGACGGACGGACAGACAGACGGACAGACGGACAGACAGGACGCGATTTTAGAAGGGTTTTGTAAAATTATTTTACAAAACCCTAAAAAAGTAGGGGTTGAGTTTATTTATTTAATATCCAAACAAGGCATCGTTACAAAAACCAAAACTTTCAAAGTTTCATTACAAAAAAAAATTTTACACGGTGCTTAAGGGGGGTCTCCGCATAAAGAGGAGTGGCCCCGAAAAAAAAGGTTCATCAAAGGTAGCCAATATGGGTATCAAATAATAGGACTTAATAAGGAATTTTCAAAACAGTGCTTAAACTGGTATTTTTTTCTACAGGGGCCGCACAGGAAGAGCAAATACACGAAAAACTTGTGTCCCCCCTCGCGATTGGACACCTGTGATCCGAAAAATCTGAAAAAAATTGTAGAAATGGATATTCATAAGTACAATAACAACAAATACCTTCGAAGTCAAAATTCACTCAACTTTGTTAATAATAGTATTATATTCGAATTTCAGATTTTCCCCAATAAATTCGTATGGATTCCTTTAAATTCAATAAAAACCGATATTTAGGTAGCTTTATATAAGATACTAATATTCTGCAAGTTTGATGAAAATCCAATCATATTAGCGGAAGTTATAGGCGTTTGAAATTTCTCCAAATACAACAACAATAATACTCGATTTTGATATTTTACGGATTTTCCATTGAATCTGACACTGCAGTTTTGATTTGATCTTCTTGAAATTTTCAAATCAGATTAATAATATAAATTTTTTGGGGAATTCATGATTTGATTGATTTTTGTTAGTATGTAACAAAATAAAGACCGTTGAAGGTACAGATTTCTTATGAACGTGCACATCTCTTTGACATGTTTCTTGCCTTTATTCGTTGCTGGTGATTGGGTACAGAACCCTTCTGACATGATCGTAGGCCTGTTTACCCAACTTATTTATGGATTAGTACTAGTATATTATTATTTATGGATTAGTATTACGTGCGACAGGAAGATACCAAATGAAAGTGATTTCTTGAAAATGATGAAAAGAAGGCGGATTAAATTATTTTCACACAGTGCCAAAAAACAAGGGGGAGTAAGACCAGGGCCGGGTCACTTATTGAAGTCAATAACCTCGATAGCTTGACGAATTTCCTTTTTAGATATTGGACTACGATCGGCTTGAGTTCTTGGTGCTAATTCAGAGGGCGAGAGGTTTATTTATTTAATATCCAAACAAGGCATCGTTACAAAAACCAAAAAAATAAAATATAATGAATAGTGCAATAAAATATCATTCTTAATCTACGTTTGAGGGATGGAGTTCGAAGAATAAGGTGCTTAATAATAAAGCTTTGAAATTGGATCTGGAGATGGTTGGAGAGTAAAGTGTGCTTAGTGAATTAAAAGCTTAACAACATCTGTTTACAGGCTCGTTATCCGCGTAAATTGTATGGTGTCGCTCTTCAATCAGCAAACGCGAATGTCTAGTGAATCGCGATATCTCATGGACCTTAATTCTGTCAGCTAGTAATGGTATTTTAATAGTGCCTCGAAGGATATCAAGCACGAAGCAGCAGGCAAACAAAGATCTTCTAGAGGCCAGCGTTGATATATTTAGGATCTGAAGTCTATGCTCATATAATGGCAAATAATGATCTTAACGCAAAAAGGACGAATTGTTTTTGAACCGACTCAATTCTGTCGGTATGAACAGTAAAGTCGGGTCCCAGATTAGACAAGCATATTCAAGGATAGGACGAATTAAAGAAAGGTATAATGTCTTAGAGACCCATACATTCTCAAATTTTTTAGATCGACGTTTGGTTAAACCAAGGAACTTACTGGCCCTATTGATGACATAATCGTAATGTAAATGGAAACGCATTTTTCAGTCCAAAGTGACACCAAGGTCTACGATGCTATCCACCCTGCTAAGTTTATGATGGTAAAGATAATAATTGTTTATTAAAGTTAAGCGTTTCCGTGAAAAACTTATGACTTGACATTTTTCAAAGTTCAAGGAGAGTTGGTTGATTTGGGACCATTCTTACAGGGAGCTGATTTTGTTTTAAAGGAATAATGTATCTTATTGGGACTTTATTACATGGTAAACCTTAAGATCATCGGCATAGAAAAGATGAATATCCGACAAGGCCTCAGAAAGATCAGAAATAAAGATATTAAAATGAAAAGAGGGCCCAGATGGCTGCCTTGTTGTACACCGGAGCAAACATTTATTTCTTTGGATATAAAACCTTTACATTTCAGATTTTGAGTCCGATTATGGAGATATGAGCCACGCCAGTTCAGTAAGAAACCACCAATTCCGAATCTTTTAACCTAGTGTATAAGGATTTCGTGGTTGACCCGATCGAACGCTTTACTAAAATCAGTGTAAATCACGTCAATTTGGTGCCTCAACTCCATTTCATAGAGAATGCTAGACACCATCATGGATAGATTAGTTGTGTTCGAGCGGTTTTTACGAAAACCATAATGTTGATCGTTAAGCCGTGGCCCAATAATGGGAGATAATTTGGAGCATACTATTTTTTCAAATAGTTTTAGTGTAGCTGATAAAATAGGAATACCTCTGTAATTCTCAGCCGTTCCCTTATCTTTATTTTTATATATTGGTGTCAAATGTGAGGACTTCCAAGATGAGGGGAAAATTCCAGCAGCAAGGGGTTTTTTTAAAAAGGATAAATAAGGCTTTCTGCAGTTGAATAAAAAGTAAGGAGGGAGCAAATCAGGGCCTGGTCCTTTATTGAGCTCAAGATCTTCTATTGCTTTAAGTATTTCACCTTTTGAAATAAAAATTTCCTTAATTAAAATGGCTGAATTTAGATCCGAGGAAGGAGCGTAGTACGAAGGGCTGATTGTAGAATAAATGGATCGAAAGCGGCAGGCGAAAAATTCACAAATATCCGTTGGATTGGAAGAGCTAGATTCCTGATATATCATGAATTTATGAAAGCCATGTGACTTGCGTTTTATATTTACGAAATCAAAGTATTTCTATGGATCACGAATAATATTTTCACCAATTGTGTTAACATATGATGCATATGCTTCCCGGGATTTAATTTGAAATTCCTTCGCCAGCTCATCATATTTGGATTTCATCTCATGGTTCACATTGGATCTTGATTGAATTTTTTTATAAAGCTTATTTCTTTGATTTCCCAAGTAACGGAGCTCACTATCTAGCCAAGGTTTAGAGAGTTTGTTCTTCTTTTTTATCTTAGGTACGTGTCTTTCAACGGCGTTCAAGGAAATCTTGTAGAAACGAGCTATTGCATTGTCTACACCTAACTTTGTAAGAGTACCAGTCTAGTCAATTTGACGGACATAGTTATTATGCCATCAAAGTCAGCATTATAGCAGTCATATACAATATTGTCATTTTAAGATAGCTGGTTTGCTTCATCGGTAGTGGACAGCTCAACAGAAAGTGCAGAATGTTGAAGGCTATTAGAAAATAGGTGCTCTGATTCACCAGTCGGGTTGACCACTACGTCGTCGTATGCGTTTGTAAATATCAGATCTAGCCAATTACCGTAATGGTTGGGAGTCGTTACAATTTGCTGTAAATCATGACCATATAAAGTGTTAATAAGTTCGAAGTCAATATCGTCCGAAAGAGTTATTGACAGAAGACCACCATCAGCTTCGTCAACCATGAATGACAAATTAGGGCGATTGAATTTGCCAGAGATGATAATTATGTCTTCTTCCTTGATGGAAGCAGCCAGTGAAGAAATTACATTAAACATATCATTATAGATTATCTCACCTGATTTAGGTGGAATATAAAAAACACCAACGTATAAATCCGATTACTCCACTTTGATGCGGACGATTTTATGTTAATAAAATTGATTTGGAACTATGCTGACCAGCTTGCTGGAAAAGGCGTTATGCACAGCAATAAAAACGCCACCACACCGGGTCTGTCCAGTGCTATGATAATGTCTGTCGCCCCTATAAATAGTCCAGTTTCCATCAAGAATCTCTTCGTTTACAAATGAATTGTTGAACCATGTTTCGGTCAGGGAAAGAACATTAAAATGGCATGATTTGGCGTCAAGTAAGAGTTTATTGATTTTTCCTCTCATACCACCACAGTTTTGGAAAAGAGTCTGAGGCGATTGGAACTGAGTGGGGCTTTACTGGGAATGAAAAAATTTCTGGTGTTGCTCTCTAGATTGTTGAAGAGAAGATATATAATTGCTGCTTACGTGTGAGGAATAAATGTCCACATCTTTTTTAGCTTAGGCTGAAGATATAACGTATTCTTCATGGTATTTAAAATAAAGTCCACGGAGAGCCTCTATTCCAATGGGAAGACCTTCTCATTGGATTGAAACTTTAATGTTTATTTTTGTTTTACCATCGATACACGTAGTATCAGGAGCCTTGTGCAGATAGGCCAGGAATAATCTCACGTTATCATAAATTCTGTTTACTCTTAGCGTAGATAGGAGATATTTGGACTCGAGATCTTTGCTAGAGTTGATTGTTGCCCTAACAACTGGTGGTAGTAGTGGGTCTAAAAATGAACTCTTCTCATTCGTCGAGCTTACTGTTGATGCTGGTAGTTGAATGATATAAGCTAAGGAAGGAATCTGTACACCTCCATGTACAAAACTTGAGTATTCAGTGGACTTTTCCTTATTTTCTGCTATTGAAGTGGGGACAATACGCTCTTCTACCAGATCATTGGTACTTACAGATGGCAAACTGCTAGAAGCACTATTATTTTTTATTAGGGAAATGGATGGATTTTTTATGGTAACGTCAATGGAACTTCGAGAAGTGTCTTTTGAAACTAAATGGGAAATTGGGTTTACAACTGTGTTAGAAAAAGGCTTAGAGTTTAGGTCTTGGTAAGTTTTGTTTAACGTATACCAATTTTTAATTTGAGGTTCATGCGATGGTTTCGTTGATGACATTTTTCGATATTTATTTCCGGTTGTTGATGTGGCTGATTTCCATTTGCTGAAACCATATCCTTCCAGATATAATCGCCGTTTTTGACTTGGAGGTTAGTAAAAAGCCAGGCATATTTCCTTGGAATAAACACTTTGAATGATTGCCTTCGTTTCTTACAATTTGGGATGTCTTCCACTTTGCAGCCTTTGATCATCAGACACGTTTCAAATTTCTGCTGCAGCCCAACAGCATTCAGAATTTTAGGTACTTTCTTGAGATAAAATATCTCCAAGATGTTTTCGCTGGCTTTTATGGTTCTTTGAATATTTGCTGAATTGATTGACTCCAATTTCTTTAATCTTTTGTTCCAGTCATCCAAAGACCAGGTTGTGCCCAATTTGAAAGTAGAAGAGACTACTGGAACTTGGATCGTAGGTCTTTGAATCGGCTTATCGCCTTTGCAGCATGAATGGCAATTGCCTATTTCCTGTATAAAGACACTAGAAGGACATTTCGCTGTTAATTGAGCTGCACAGTGTCCATGAACTATATTCTCCATGGTGGCAAATTTTTTCTCTAACCCTTCAATTTTCGCAATCAGCTTCGAGTGTTGTGAGACGTTTTGTTGCGTTGTGAAGTTAGTTGTTCTCAGTGTCACGTCCATCCAGTTTTTATTTAAAGTTTCGGTACTTTGGAGCTGAAGCTTTGCAATCTGATTTTTCATTGCAATAAGACGGGAGTCGAATGCTTCGAGTACTTTAGTGGCTTTGACATTGCTGCCCGAAAGTGCAGTCGCAAGCTCATCAAAACTAGATGCCATCTCAACGAAGTTTTTATCGTTTGCGCGTTACTTTGCATTCTAACGTGCAATAAGCTGGCCCTTTTCATTGATGTGGACATGAATGCGATCAGTAATTCGATCAGATAAATCTCGAAATTTATGTTCAAGGTGTTGGCAGCCTGAACAAATGAAATAGGACTCCAAAAAAGGATGAAACCAGTCTCTTGGAGCATCCATGCAAGCACCGTGCAGTTTGCGGGAACAGAAACTCTTCCATATAACATACTTAGAAGTATGACCGAAGACCATGCAATTGGGGAGGTCATACTTATGGGTCATTGTCCAAGATAAAAGATAATTTAATAATTTATTTATTTTATTTATATATCTGCTATTATTAAAACTGGTACACAGATTATTAAGAAGTTTAATCAAAGTCATTAATAAGTGAAAGCCAAAACCAAAACAAAACCAATTTTACATAATTTTCACAGTCACTAGCACTACTAAATCACTGGTACGAGGAAGTTAATTTTATTGAGAAGGTGATTAGGACCTCATTGGGTCACATTCACTAATTAACAACACGGGAATAATGAATTAATGAATGAATTACTTTACTTAACAAATCACGATTATTATTACTCTATAAAAACTAGGTAAGAAAAAAACGTACACGGAGCCCGAATAAAACACGTCGACAACAATTCAACCGAGAAGAGTTGGTCCGTAAATGACAACGTGAATCCTTACTTAACTAACTTTACATTTATTCAAGAAAAACAATTAAATATTTGGGAGTTACACGTGTTGCTTGATTGATGGCATGTGTACGATTGACCGCTAAATGCAATACAACTTCAGACAATGAGTGCTTGCTTGAATGTAGTGTGGATGCTTGCATGTGTGTGAGGAATGTTTGTGCGGGTCTTGGAATGGTGTGGTTGACTACTACAACTACTCCCCCCTTTAAAGGGAAAAGGAAAATGAATTACTTGTTCCCGTTGAATCTCACACGGTTTCTGCGTTGTCGTTGGGGGTGATGAATCGCTGCTCGATGAGTCGCAAGATGATGGTCGAAAAGACGTCGTGCGTCTGCGTGACGATGTGTCTTCAGGTTCCGATGCTGTATTGGCGCTGCAACGTCTCGAGGGATTTTGCAACGTTGGCATTGGATGCAGACTTGAGCCCATGCTCTACAGTCTCGTCTGACGCTTGGCCAAACGTATCTCTGTGATACCAATTTGACTGTTGCTTTTTGGCCGGGTTGACTTATGCTGTCAAGAACATTAAAGACACGTTTTCGTTGTTGCGTTGGGACAAATGGACGTGCTGTGTCGATTGATGTATCACAAAAGACTGGCAGATCGATGTTGGTAACGTTGATCTGTCGGAGATGAAGTGAGTGATTGTCGTGTTAAAGATACGTGTGAAGTTCTACGTCGTTGGCCTGTGCGCGAGCGAGATTGATGATTTTGATTGCTGCAGAGATTGTCTCGATTCTCCATAGCGTATCGGCGACGCCATTATCATTGCCAGAGACGTATTGAATGTCAGTTGTAAGTTGGCTGATAAAATCAAGCCGGTGGAATTGCCAAGGCGTTGTTTTATCAGGATTTCGCTTGAAGACATGGAGGAGCGGTCGATGATCGGTGTAAATTGGGATTTGTCTGCCCTCGAAGATGTGTTTGAAGCGAGAGATAGCCATATAAATTGCGTGAAGCTCACGATTGCAAGTACTGTGTTTACTTAGCGACGGTGAGAGCTTTTGGCTGAAGAATGCGAGTGGTTGCTACGTGTCGTTGACTCACTGTTGGATGACGGTACCGATTGCAAAGTCTGACACATCGATGAAGATGGCCCAGTTGCTTCAGGGTTTAGATGAACGAGCATGACGAGTGACTCGAGCTGTATTTTTGCAATTCTCGAAAGCAGTTTCACGTTCAGGTGTCCAAGGCACTGGACTAGAGCCTTTAACGTTCCATCCTTAGAGAAAGTCGTTGAGTGTAGCCTGAAACTTAGTAGCGTTTTTAAAATGTTTACAATATTAGTTAAACATGCCAAGGAATTTACGTAACTGATTGATTGTTGATGGCTTGGGAAATTCAGCCATTGCTGCCACTCGCTCTGGAAAAAGTATGATGCCAGCTGAAGATACTCTGTAGCCAAGAAATCCACCTCTGGCAGGCTAAAATCACATTACGCGATGCTGATGACGATGCCGTCTTTTTCCAGGCGAGTAAAGAGTTGTTGTTTCTCATTAGATAAAGCAATGAGAATATCGCCTACGTATGGAAATACAAAGCCAAGTCCTTGTGCGACTCCGTCGATGAAACGTTGAAAGGTTTGAGATGCATTACGAAACCCAAACGTCATGAATGGGACTTTGTAGAGGCCGAATGGTGTGATAATTGTGGTTTTGCAAATATCCTCTGAAGCAATAGGGATTTGGTTGAAGGCACTAACGAGGTCGATTGTCGAGTAAATTTTTGTGCCGTGAAGATTAGCCATAAAGTCTTCTAACAGACGTATAGAATATCTGTCATGCAGCGTGCGATCGTTGAGTTGACGGTAACTTCCACCATGTCGCCAGTCTTTGGGACCAGATGGAGAGGTGAAGACCATGGATTGTTTGACGGTCGTGCAAGTCCAAACTTAGTCACTTTGTCGAATTTGTCTTTGGCAATTTTCAGTTTATCGGGAGCAAGATGACTTGCAATGCTGGCAATTGGTTGACCTGGCGTTGTTACCATGCTATGCTCGGTTGAATGTTTAGCTCCACTGCAAGGTCGTGTTACGCTCTGTGGGTCGTGTAACGCCTGAGAATTGTTTTATGATCATTGAATAAGGACACTGATTTTGTGTTGATTTAATGGATGATACGTTGCTGGAGCGAGATGCCTTACCCTAAGTTGGGTCGATTAGCTTGGCATTTTTGAGGTCAACGAGAAGGCCGTAAAAATTGAGATGACGAATCGCCACGAGAGATCTCGACGAAGACCAACGTTGAGTGCAATATTGATGCAACCGTAAGTGTTGATTTGCGAGCCATTTGCAGCGTATAGTGTGTAATCAAGCCTCTCTCTGCGACCTTGGAGCAAACGAAATGGATATACACAGAGATTTGGGCCAGTGCCCACTAAATATCGGACATTTGTGACTCGATTAGTAAGGAAGAGTTGGTTTGACGTGGGTGCAGGATCATTTACCGCCGTTAATGACCCTTATTGTTGTTTCCCTTATATGTTGAGGGTCGTTTGTAGTTCTCCGCGCGATTCTGGAACACTTGGTGGTACCAGCAGTGATTGAGATCAACGTTGGTTCCCGATGGTCTGTCACGCGATGGTAATCGTGATTGATCACGTGACGATGAGCGTGATGGTTGCTGCCCCCTTCTCAGCTCGTCAATTTGTTTTTGCATCGACGGTTGTTTTCCGATTGCGGCCAGCTGAAGTTATGGAGCCACTTCGTGGATGCTGTCGGTGGTTGTTGCTATCACATCGAGAGGATCAGTTTTTTTATGCATGAGAACTGCTTGCGTTGCTGTAGGTAGACGTGACAGACAGACTACGCGAAAAATATTTTCAGACACGCTGTTGTCAAGTGTCCGAAGATAGCGTAGGAATTGTGACGGTTTCCTTTCACCTAGCTCTTCTTTCTCGAGCAATTGTTTTAGCTTTGCTTCGCGTGATTGCAATAAACATTCAATGAGAGTGTTGTGAAGTGTTTGGTATGGATTTCTGACGGGTGGACTGATGACGATTGATTCTACCTCAAGATAGGTGGCAGCATACCTGAATCGTGTTAATTCACTTGTAATGTTGAATAGCTCGAATTGTTTTTCAAGTTATGTGAACCAAAGCGACGGGTGGTTGAATGAGAAGGTCGGTGATCTTATCGCTGATTTGTTGCTCACCGCATCTGTTACGACAACAATTTTTAACATATGCGAATACTAATTGCTCGGAATTCAATAACAATTAATCACGTCCCCATGGCTCGCTTACGACACATTACGACAACAATCATTAGCATATGTGAGCGCTAATTGCTCGGAATTCAATAACAGTTAACTACGCATCCATGCCTCGCTTACGACACGTTTCGACAACAATTATTAGATATATGAATACTAATTGCACGAAAATACATAACAGTTGATTACGCTCCCAATGCCTCATTCGTCGCACGTATCGCTCTTCTTCGAGCCAACAAGCAATGTATGCTGCACCGCCCATACTTATGGAACGGCGACACCCTATACAGAATACATAATCGCAATTTATTGTATATAAGAACCTTATATCTTACGCTTCATTGGTCAAGTCACTAAATTGGCTCCCCGGCAAATTCCACACGCGTAGATGGTAGTCCATACAATTACCATATTGAACATGTACACAATTGAATGTGTGTACTATTTGTAATCCGCTCAACTGAGTATCAATTCGCCGCAACAACCAACTCAGAAATCATATGAGGAGAAGTCGTCAAATATTCAGATATATGAATACTGAAGAAGAAAAGAGCAAAAGCATAAGATTGGAGCTGGCGTTCCTTTTCACGCAACAAGATTAATCCCGAGGAAAAAGAGAGAAATACATTCGTAAAGCAAGCTTAGGGGAACTAGCACATTCAAAAACGCAGCGTTTTGCCGTTAACTTGAGCGAAGGTCTGCGACTCCCACTAGCAATGCAGGCAATTTGTTTGTATTTAAGCTACTGGCGAATTGTACGAGGGGGCCAGCGTTAACACAAGTTTCGAGGTCAGACTGCCGGAAGCGATTTTGGACGTCATTTATTCAGAAGTTCGCTGTAAAGAAGAGATCCCAAGGTGGATCAGTGTTGCACGTAGCACAGCCGTGGAACTACATGGGTTCTGCGACGCATCAAAACTAGCATTTGCATGTGCTATTTATATACGTGTATTGGAATCAGGTGGACATATTTTTACCAATCTAATTATCACAAAAACTCGATTCGCCCCAACTAAATGGGTGGACGTACCGAAACCCTCCATCGCATAACTTGAACTGTGTGGAGCTGTCTTGCTGGCAAAAACTTTGAAGCCACTAAAATAGGCTTGTCATTGGACGGGCATGAAAACGTTCTTCTGATGTGATTCTAAGATTGTGTTGGCGTGGCTCCGAAAACCAGCAGCAACATGGAAAGTTTTTTTCGCAAACCGAGTTAACCTCATTCATGACGTCCCCAAAGCACACGAGTGGCACCATGTCACGACAGACAAAAATCCTGCTGGACCGAAGTGGCTCATAATACAGATATTCCAATATTGCCTAACTTAGCGCTATCAGCAATCGAGCAGGAAGCAGTACAAATCGAAGCACGTTCAGTGAGTATAGTAGCATCTGAGATTAGCTCGGAACCAGAAACATTCACAAGGTACTCGTCATTACCTAAGCTACTTAAAGTGATGGCATTTATAAACCGGTTCACTTATAATTCAACGCATCTGAACCATAAACTTTTTGGACCATTGTCTTTCAAAGAGATGCAAAATGCTAAATTACAATGCATATCACAACAGTGTGCCTTTACACCAGAACTACATGCTATACGCAGCAAGGTTGAAGCATCATAAGGCTCCTGCATTAAATCTTTAACTCCACAGATTGACTCGCAAGGAACGCTCAGGGTAGGTGAAAGGCCTCACTATGCTTTAATCAGCGAAAATGCAAAACATCCAGCAATCTTACCTCGAGACTCTTTTGCTAAGCTGGATGTCATACAGGCTCACAACATTACATGGTGGGACACAATTAGTACTGGCAACAATTCGTCAGCAATATTGGATTATTAACGCGCAGTTGTTTGTGGAAAGCATATTGTATAAATGCTTCACATGCTTCAGATCTACTGCTCGTCCCGGAAGCCAAATAATAGAACAGCTACCACCTCTCAGATTCCAAATGGAAAAATTGTTCGCTCAGACTGGATTAGACTACGTCAGTCCCATAACGATTAAATGGAATGGCGGACGTGGATTAAAAACCTCGAAAGCCTACATTGCTGTTTTCGTTTATTTATCCACCAAGGCCTTCCATCTTGAAGCGGTAAGTGAACTCTCCACAGCAGCGTGTATTGCAGCCATCCGTCGGTTTATCGCTCGAAGAGGGAAATGCCATACTACTTACAGTAACTGTGGAACCAACTTCCAAGGCAGTGAAAAGCTCCTGGTAGTACACACTTTGGGGGACTCTGGGAAGCTGGCGTGAAATCGATGAAGCGGCATTTGGTAAAAGCAATCGGTCAAACAGTATTAACCATTGAAGAGGTGTACACAGTATTGGCTCAAGTCGAAGCATGTCTTAAATCACCCCCTCCTTGTGAGGTCAGTAACGCTCCAACTGATCTTGATGCAATCAAGCCAGGACATTTTTTAACAGGATGTAATCTGTTTGAAATACCATCCATGCCATTTGACAAACACGCTGGCCGCAAATGGGAAATCGTCCAGCAAATCCGCAAATACTTCTGGGACAGGTGGAAGCTCGAGTTCCTCAACCGACTACAAGAAAGACCAAAATGGATGACAATCAGACCCAATCTTCAAGCAGGAGAACTTGTCCTCGTGAAAAATGACATTCGTACATTTCCGCCTCTCTTGCCTCTCTCAATACTGATAAGATAATTTTAATCTCATTGAGACTTTCCTAATGCCACCCCACATTACCACCTTTGATGAAAATTTTTTTTTTGAGAGTCACCCCTCTATATACGGGGACTATCTTAAAACTCGTTGAAAACTTTTTCACCTCAACAGTTTCTAGAAGTTATAACTTTCGACCTTTCCACAAAGATTCATGGCTGTAGCTTCTATAGTTTTGGAGAATAATTGCTGTGACATACAGATGGGTGGACAGACAAACGGACAGAGGTACCGATTTTAATGGGTTTTGTAATTTAATGCAAAACCCTTAAAAAATTCACTTGCCTACGTCCGACACTATTTTTTTAAGTAAACAAATCGAACTCACTGACTGCGTGACAGGTCGTAACTTTCAAATCAAATGGATTAGCCGTTTACCGTAGTAGACTGAATGAAGCGCTCTCCTTGGCTTACGTATATGGTACTACTAGTATAAGAGATCATCAATGATTGCAAGCACAGATTGTGTGCGTTTTTAAATATTTGTAAAAAAAAGTAGGCGGTACAAATTAGCACCTGTAGATAGGAAAGGATAAAGTTTCAATAAAATTTACCGAAGTTATAGCCATTTGCATTTCCTCTGATTACAACAATCATATATGGTTTTTCTACTACATGGGCTTTCCATCGAACCAGACACTACACTTTTGATTGGATCCTCTCCAAATTTTCGGACAAGATGAATAACAAAAATACATTTCAAATTTCGCTCACTCAATGATTTTAGCAAGATTATATTTTCTTGCTAAACTTTAGTATTGTACTATTGATTACATCAATTTTAATGTAAATCTATAAAATAACTTGCTCTATACTGAGCTTTATTAATCATACGGACATCGAACTGGTTTTTTTGAATAGCTCCGATTGCTTCAAATTAGTACAGTAATTAGAATTAGTACACACGTTGAAACCACCTTCTTCTAACATGTTTCTTCTCTAATAATTTTTCAGAAAAATTAATAATGCAACTCAGTTATGTAGCTACACACAAAGAATTTTTATAAGTAATTTGAAGCTTTCGGAGCTACCCAAAAAACACATTCGATGCCCGCAGGATTCATAAAGCTCAGTAAAGAGCATATTATCGTCTAGATTTACATTAAAATTCGAATGGTCGAATGATCAATGATAAAGTTTGGCAAAGATATTTGTACTATTTTTTGGCCTGTTATTTTCAACAAAAGTTTATTAATTTTCGGGCTATTTGGCCAAATTAAAAAATATACACTTTTTTTCGATCACCTGCTTGGTCGTCTTCAAAAGCTTCCAGGATCATCCTCTTTTTGTAGTTGCGCTCCTCACCTATCACTTTTGTGTGCTGGAAGTCGGGGGTATGTCTTGTTTGTGCACAATGCGTCGTTAGTGCCGTTTGGTTGCTGTTACTGCTCCTCAGATCTGATTTGTGCACCGATATCCTACTCTTGAGCCATTGCTTCGTTGTACCGATGTATGTATGTCATATTGCGTTTGCCGCAGAGGATACTGTATACAATGTTTGATTTGCAATCCTGGGGTATTTTGTCCTTTTTTGTGGTGTGCAGGGTGCCAAGCGTGTTCTTGACTTTGTATCCAATCCTGAAAGCTCCACATTCCTTGATAATTCAGTTCTGCCGTAAAGCGCAGTCTGTCATGGTAATTGTTGAGGATCTTCAGAAAATTATCAATTTCTGTTATTTTTACGACCGCGAAAATATCATCTACATATTTAATAACTATTTTTGGTTGTGAGCTGGATTTATCCAGCCCGTTCTTTAATAGGTCTCCCATGACGATGGCGGCGATAATGGGTAATGGAGGGCTTCCCATTGGTAAGCCATAAATTTGTTTATGTATTAACTATACCGTTGTAGCTGAAAATGTTGTTGTCTGTGATACAGAATTGAAGAGCTTCCAAAAATATCTCCTTGTTGGTCATCGTGATTTCACTGCATCTTTTCTGGATAAGGTCGATTGCTAGTTTGGTAGAAATGTTGGTGAAAAGTGAGCTCACATCGAATAAGGAGGCTCTAAAAATAATGACAACCGAAAACACAATGAACAGGAAAATGGACACCGAAGGGATCAGTGAAGTTTATTGCGATCGATCGATCGAAACAGCAAATAAAAGTCTTTTGAAAAAAAGTGTATATTTTTTAATCTGGCCAAATAGCCCAAAAATTAATAAACTTTTGTTTAACAGAGATAAGTAAGGAAAAAATTAACCTGAACATAATTCGTAGTTACAAAACACATTGAGTTCGCATGAGTAGAAAAATTAAAAATAGTTCTCTCGCATCTAAGCATGGTGGTCACCATCACCCGTGTGTATCTAATAAGAGTGATGGCCTGAAGAGAACATGTGTACATGTTGAAACCACCTGCTTCTAACATTATTCTTCTTTTAAAATTTTTTTGTGAATTATTATTAATGCAACGCAAATATGTAACACACAAATAATATTAATAAGTAAGATTAGATTTGTTGTGCACGTCATAAAAGTTTTTCTTGATTGAAATCATTCTACACTCGTATATCTGCATATAGTAGTGCAAAACCCTTCTGACATGAGCTTAGGTCTATCTACCCAAATTGTCTTTGTATGTTGTCAGAAGTTTTTTTGGCATAAAAGTATGGAATCAGTAGAGTAAAATAGAGTGTTTTGAAAAATAGAAAACGCGTTTTAAGTTGGCCAAATATGACGGTAGCTGATAAGTGTAATTGAGCAAAAGCCCTACTCATGACACGGCTCACAACCAAATTCCTCTCCAAACTAGCGGGCCGACCAGCAGCCAGCATAGAGTAGCATGTTGAGAGTCCAAATCTTATGACCTCATGGCTACGACTCGTAGGCACAGCTCAAGACTTGAAATCTTTGAATCATTGAGACGTCGATTCAGATTTCTTTTGAGAAGTACAGGATCAGAAGAGTGATTAGAAAATTGTTACACTTTTGAAAATTATTTTCATATCCAAATTCTTATGCAGCGATCACACCTGATATATGTTCCCACTAAGTTTGGTGTTTATTGCTGCTTTTGTTTCGGAGAAAAGCTGCTGCGACAAGCGGAAAAAATGATGGGTTTGCGGATGGATAAACGAAAAGTTTTGACTATGGTTTCTTTAAGAGGCTTTGTATACCTTTTACAAGATTTAGATTGAAAAAAAAATTGTTTGCTAAAACAGTCAAAATGTCACGATGTATATGGGAGGCCGAGGTATGATTTGGGCTGTGGCACCTACAAAAAAGAATAGCAAGTCATCATGGGTAAAAAATAATAAGCTTTGGTGAAAATTATTAAACTAAGTATTAAAAGAGCGACAAAAAAGCTGAAGTCGAAAACTCTAAAAAAAAACTATGGGATCGGGTAGTTTTGCATACAAGAACACTAAAAACTTTGAAGTCAATGTTCAGCCAACATTTTCACTGATGGTGCAAGTAAATAATTTTATACTCAAGTTCCCATTCAAAGGCCTTGACGGTAGATACAATGTAACATTTCACCTAACTTAAGACTTTTGTATGAAACTAGGTGTTGAAAATCGTCCAACTACTACAACTACTCACCTTGTGGTACTGGGGCAATATACGTTGCTAAATGCCTTAGGTGTTGAAGATATGTTCGAACTTTCAGCAATACAAAATAACAAAATCTTGTGAAATCTTTCAAAATCTTATAAATACATATTTTCACAGTCTATAAACGCTACAAGCATGCAGAATTTTATTGAAATTGACTGGTTTTTGCCGATGTTATATACAGTGACTCAAAATGTCTTGCCTTCTTCTTCGAAGCACTACAGCCCTTTTCGGGCATTCACTTCCTGCGAAAATCGCCTCCCAACTGTCTCGGTCCACTGACTGCATCCTCCAATTTTGAAAGCTAAGCAGCGATGAAATATCTTCGGCGACCGAGTCAGACTAGCGTTTCCTCGGTTTTCCCTCTGGTCTCCACCCTTCACTTCACCCAACGAATACCTTTTTGGGTATTCGTTAGTCATCCATAAGATTCACATGGCCCATTGCATCTTCTGCGGTTTTACAATTGCTGAGAATTCCGGCTCGTCAAATATTTCACACAGCTCATGGTTGTATCGAATTCACAATTGGACCCCGTCTGGTTTCGCTCCAATTATTCGCCTCAGGACTCATCGCTAAAAGGCGTTCATTATGTTTGCGGATGTTTGGGTTAAGGTTCATGTTTCACACCCATAGCATGACACAGGTCTCATCACAGGTTTGTACAGGGCTTTTTAATAAGAGGTGTTATTTTGATATTATAAGAAAAATGCCATATTTTAATATAAATGATCAAATGTTTATTTCATTATAAAGAAAAAGGTATGGCGTTAATAGTAAAAATAACATCAGGCAAATGACTACCACTACTACGCTTACAAGACCATATCCTTTTCATGAAATCTTCCATAACTAAATCGCAAAGTGGCTGCCATATGTCCTCGATAGCCTCACGGATTCCATCTTTGAAGTCTTGAATCGACACTAGGCTGTTGGCGTAGACCTTTTCTTTCACATGGCCTCATAGGAAGAAGTCGCAAGGTGTCAAATTACAAGACCTCGGTGGCCAACTGTGATCACCTCTTCGAGAGATAACACGGTCCGGAAACTTTTCCGTTGGTTGTGTGGCATGAAGTGCCATCTTGTTGGAAGTAAACATTGTCCAGATCAATTCCATCCAATTCCGACCATAAAAATCATTAATAATCTCTCGATAGCGCAATCAATTCACCGTAACTGTTGCTCCAGCCTCATTTTCGAAAGAGTAAGGTCCAATGACTCCGCCGGACCATAAACCGCATCAAATAGTCACACGTTGAGGATAGAGAGGCTTTTCAACAATAACTCTTGGGTTTTCCGAGCCCCAAATGCGACAATTTTGCTTATTGACGAAGCCACCGAGGTGGAAATGGGCCTCATCACTCAAGATGATTTTTCGATGGAATTCCGGATCATTTTCTTGCATTTCAAGGACCCAATCAGCGAAGACACGACATTGTTGATAATCAACCGGCTTAAGTTCTTGTGTTAACTGGACTTTGTAGCCTTAGGGCCCAAATTTTTATGCAAAATACGGTGTAATGACGTTTGTGGAATGCCTAATTCCAAAAAACGACGAGGAATGGACAAACCTGGGTTTTCTTCAACACTTTCGGATACATCAGCAATATTCTCGGCTGTTCTTGAGTGCTGTGCACGAGTTTTATTTTTCACATTACTAAGTTGTCCCAACAGCTCGAATTTTTTAATGTGGCCCAACAAGGTGCTTCACGATGACCCAAAAATGTTCGAGTTTTACGGACCGACTCTGCCAAATTTTCACCATTTTTATAGTAAATTTTAATAATTTTAATGCATTGTTGAAGCATGTACCGTTCCATTTGTATTAATGGCGTAGTTTTTAATTGTCAAATGTCAAAAAATGACAGCTTCAAAGTGACATCTACCGAAATAGCGGGCTATTCAAAATAACACCTCTCATTGGAAAACCCTTTGTACTAGGAGCTTTGTTTTCTTGTGTATGCAACTGGTCTTCAAGATCGTCAATACTGAATAAAATATTATATTTGCGAGCTGTATTCTTGGGCATATTTCATCTATTTCATCCGCATTTCTAGTTATTTTGGCGCCAAGATACACAAATTTGGCCATTTTTTCGATGTCGTATTCGCCAAGTGTAATATTTTGAGTATTTCAGGTATTTTTCCTCAACTGCGTCATGAAGTTTATTCTATTCGTATTGATTTGTAGCTCTACTAGTTTAACTTTGCTGTTGAGTTCAAGGAAAAATTCTTTGGCGGTTGTTAATGATCGCGACAAAATGTTGATGTGGTCCGCATACGTAGACCTCGTGTAAAGACAGGCTTATGACGTACTCAAGAGCCAAATTGAATAGCAATGGGGCCAGACCATCTCGCTGCTTTAATCCAATATATGTGTCAAAGGCATCAGTGAGTTGGTTATTGATGTGGACTTGGGAGGTTGTAATTTGGCTGGGATGTCAAAGCAAAGCATTATTTGATACAGTACATTACGATCAATAGTGTCGTATGCTTGCTTAAAGCCAACGAATATTTGGTATACATCTATCTTAAACTCCCAACATTTCTCAAGTACCTGGTTGACTGTATACAATTGGTTCTTTTGTCGATATACCTGCTCTAAAACCACCTCGGTACGCCCCAAATACGAGGTGTGTTCAAAAATCGCGAATTTTGAATTTTCGCGGGTTACGTATATTCGAATTTCGATTTTTTTGTGCGTTATGTTGGTACTCATGTCTGTCACTTATGCCGACAAGCTCAGCCATTTTGAATGTTCACTTAATCGGTGATAGCTGCTTTACTTGCACGTGTTTTCAATCGTCTTCGATTTTTACTTATTCAAAAAAATGGATCAAAGAACGTGTATCAAATTTTGTGTGAAAAACGAAATTAAGTGCGCGGATGCATTCCGAATGTTGACTGTGGCATACGGAGAAGCTACCTTGGACCGAGGCAACGTTTATCGGTGGTACGAAATGTTTTTAGAAGGCCGAGAAGATGTGAACGACGAAGAGCGTGCCGGACGCCCGAGCACTTCAACCACAGACGAAAAAATTAATGAAGTGGAGAAAATGGTATTGGCCAATCGTCGAATCACCGTTAGAGAAGTTGCTGAGGACCTAAACATATCGATTGGCTCGTGCCATTCGATTTTTATCAACGATTTGGGCATGAGACGGGTCGCCGCGAAATTCGTACCAAAATTGCTCAATTGCGACCAAAAACAGCAACGCATGAACATTGCTAATGAGATGTTAAACTCTGTCCGCGATGAACAAAATTTGCTCCAGAGGGTCATAACTGGTGACGAATCGTGGGTTTATGGTTATGACGTGGAAACCAAAGCTCAATCATCTCAATGGAAGCTGCCGCATGAATCAAGACCGAAAAAAGCGCACTAAGTTGGCTCGAATGTGAAAGTTTTGCTGACAGTTTTCTTCGATTGCAGGGGCGTGGTGCATCATGAGTTCTTGCCACAGGGAAGAACGGTCAATAAGGAATATTACCTGCAAGTTATGCGCAATTTGCGCAAAGCAACCCGCCAGAAACGCCCGGATTTGTGGTAGAACGAAAATTGGCTTTTGCACCACGATAACGCCTCTGCTCACACATCGTTGCTTGTGCGCGACTTTTTGGCCAAAAACAACACACTAATGATGCCGCAGCCACCGTATTCCCCAGATCTGGCCCCCGGTGACTTTTTCTTGTTTCCTAAACTGAAGAGGCCCATGAAAGGACGACGTTACGCTACGCTTGACGAGATAAAGACGGCATCGAAGGAGGAGCTGAACAAGATTTAAAAAAATGATTTTTTGAATGCTTCGAAGATTGGAAAAACCGTTGGCACAAGTGTATGATATCTCATGGGGATTACTTTGAAGGGGACAAAATAGATATTCATGAATAAATAAATAATTTTTGAAAAAAAAACAAAATTCGCGATATTTTTTTAACACACCTCGTATACTATATTTCACCATATTACCTGCAAGCCTCACAAGTTTAACCATATTGCACCTGTTACGATTGAAAACGAATAAACGTATTATTTAAAAGAACTTATTTACAATCTTTGAATGAATTCCTCGCATACGAATAGACTAAATAAATCTCAAATTTGTCATTTTTTCAAAAAATCCTTTTTCAACTCTTTACTTCCTAAGTTGTCTTGCATTCATTCGATCAAACATTCAAAAGCCACATGACAATAATGTCAACAAACGTTATCTTATTATCCTTGCCGGGAATGCAGCGAGCGTAGAGCGGAAATCTTCTTTTCAGAAAAATAGAACAAACCCCCAAATACCACTATTGCATCTAATTGTAGAATTCTCAAGTGGCAAGCAAGGACTAAATTATTTACAAGAGCGTATTCAACGTCAGACACACAAGTGCCCCAATTCCTAAAGTATAGTAGAATAGAAACTAGCGGCTGGAGACTGCAGAACAATAATGCCAACAGCTGCATGAACAATATCAACAACAAAAGCAACAACTATTTCTAAAACAGCCAACAACTAAGAAGTTATAGCAAAACGAAAAATGCATATTTTGCCGGCTTTTCACGACACAACAACCAGAACGCCAACGACTGTGATAAGGACGAGAGAAAAATAAAAGAGCTGAAATAAGGACGAGTTCACTATTATTTTTAATACTAGCAGACATGTCTAATTAATGTATAAAGAGCTTTTCTAGACGTGCATGCTGTATTGTCCTTAAAGCAAATTTTATCAGAATGGAATAGTATGAAAGGGTGGATTTTGAGCTGAATCCTTTTTAGGGTTTTGTAAAATAATTTTACAAAACCCTTCTAAAATCGCGTCCTGTCTGTCCGTCTGTCCGTCTGTCTGTCCGTCCGTCCGTGTGTCACAGCAGTTTTTCTCGGAAACTGTTTAAGCTAGAAGCATCAAATTTTGTATGTAGGTGTAAAGTGGTGATCTCTTCAAAGTTCAATTACTAAAAAATTTTATAAGGTATTTAAGGGGGGTCTCCCCATGTAGGGGAGTGACACCCCGAAAAAAAAAATTCATTTAAGGTAGCCGGTATGGGTATCAAATGAAAGGTCTTGATGAGAACTTTTCAAAACAGGTCTTAGTTTGGCAAAGTTTGCTTCGAGGGGCGCACAGGGAGGGGAAATACACGAAAAATTTGTGTCCCCCCCCTCGCGATTGGACACTTTTCATCCGAAAAATCTGAAAAAAATCAAGAATGTAGGCTTTGATGAGTACAACAACAACAAATACGTGAGAAGTCGCAATTCACTCAACTTTGTTAGTAATAGTACGATTTATCGATTTTATGTTTTCTTGTATAAAATCGTAACGGTACCCTTAAATTCTATGAAATTCAGTACACGGATGACTATTTATAAGGTTGATCTATCCTGAAAGTTTCATAAAGATTGAATAATATTTAGCGAAGTTATAGCGGTTTGAATTTTCCTGTATTACTATGGAGCAATATGCGCTGCATGTATTACTCTGGCAACATATGGCTATGGAACAACATGCGCTTTTTACCGACTCAGACACTACCGTTTTGCTAGGATTTGCATGAAAATTTCAGGAATTATAGGTGTCATGAATATCTTTGCGAATCGGTTCAGCTAGTGGTATCAGTAATCGTAAAACAAAATAGTGGCTGTTTTAAATGCGAGGATTGAATAATTTTGAGTTATTTTTTCCCAACTTCAACGTTTAAGGTGCATGCTTTGAACACTTGATTCAATTTAATGAATGACTGAAGATGAGTACCTACAATTAATGCTCATAAGTGGCACAAGTCAAGGAGGCGGGAGAGAGCTCCTAGCAAAAGGGCCTTGTAACCATTCTAGGATTCGAAAAAATTGGCCATGAATCGATGATAACAGTACAGGAGAGTGGCCCCTGAAAAAAATCATCAAACGTAGCCGATATGAGTATGAAATGAAAGTTTTCATGGGAGCTTTTCAAAACAGTTGTTAAACTGTCAGTTTTTGCTTCAGTGGGGGCACAGGGGGGGAAATACATGAAAAATGTGTTTCCTCCCTCGCGAATGGACATCTGAAATAATTATCAAGGGAGATATTTATGAGTATAACAATAACAAAAACCTCAGAAGTCTAAATTCGTTCAGCTTTGTTAATAATAGTATGATCTTCGAATTTCATTTTTCTCCAATAAAATCGTCTTTGACATGTATCTTGATTTGATTCGATCTGGTGACTGCATTTTGTAAATTGAATACAAAACCCTTCTGACATGAGCGTAGGTCTGTTTACCCAACTTGTTTTAAATGGTTTATGAGAAGGTTGCTCTTAAATCATGATATTTGGAGTATAGCATGCAGATCTTAGTATTAAACGGGATTCAGTTTAGAGGTAAAACGTTATTTTTATGGTGTTGGGAGACGAAAGCCTTTTGTTACAAAGCTAACCTAATAGGATCTCCCATTAAGATGACACGTTAAGTGCATCAAAGTATTCAGAACCTGAATGTATAAGGCTTTAGCGTAGCATCTCTCAGGTGATGCGATTAAAGTAAGAGTATTTTGCCATATCGCTACGCTATGTGTAGTAGGATTAAAAATGTGGTTTTCATCCGAAATTTTGTTTTTTTTATCGGTCAACAAAAAAATTTTCTAATCCTTTATTTTTTGTATTGTAAAACTGGACCATCTAAAAAACTTTAAAAAAATAAGAAAACCGACTTAAAAGTGCCCTTATAAGGATTAAACAAAGTTTATGGAAGCAGTGGCATATCAATGTTTCCCTGTTTGTTATGTGATGATGCACATGTTCCAAGTCTTTATGTCAAATGGGTATATTGATTTAAAACCACTTTCTTTTTAGGGCAATTTGAAGTATAAAGTTTTTGTTGGTAGTCTTTGACTAGGAA
This sequence comes from Odontomyia ornata, assembly GCA_963969285.1. Lineage (NCBI taxonomy): Eukaryota > Metazoa > Arthropoda > Insecta > Diptera > Stratiomyidae > Odontomyia > Odontomyia ornata. The sequence goes on along the minus strand of OZ017741.1, from coordinate 286,808,373 downwards.
ACATCTTTTTTGCACTAGCACTACAGTCCCCTTCGGGCTTTGGCCTAGAGACGGATAGAGTATCTCATTGTCTTGATCGAATGTACGAGTATGTGCACTCTAAAAGACATCTTTGTTTTGAAATATTAAATTTTCCATCAACTCTATGTTTTTAATCCATGGTGTGACAAAGCTTATGGTGTACTAACGCTTATGCGGTAGAAAGACAAAGCTACTCGTACAAGAGTGACTTAAAAACCTCAATTTGAACGTAACGTTTGTTGGAATTATTTTTAATTTCCTTTATTAAATCTTCCCTTAAACCCTAAAGTTCTCAAGTAAGTGTTAACGCTTCCATGGTAAGAATTGTCATATAATTTCTAAGAAATTCTCTATTCCCACACAAGCGCAAGCGCCTCCGCGGTGGGATTAACTTTAAATTTAACCTCGATGATTAATTTGAATGAAATGATACCTTTATTAATATTTATCTGGCTATTGCACTTAAGATCTAAAGGTAGATTTTAAAAGATTAAAAACTAACTAATAATCGTAGCAGTTTAATTTCTGTCATATACCGTACATTAATGATCAAATAATAGATAAAAATGCAAATTGCACTAGTTTCGACTAATTCAAATGATACATGTCAAATTATGACACACAAAGTGATTATTTACATTACACCCACACCTTTAAGAAAAATGTTTAAATGATGTCTTAGCTTAAATTTTTTGACAAATACTTTGAATTTTGCACAGACACATGTATATCTTTTTTTGTTAATACAGTTTTTGCACTTATCTTAATATAAATTTGGATTGGGCTATTCTAGTAGTGAGCAAAGATGAGTCCTATACATTTTAAGCATATTCTATTTGTTACTTTTTTTTGCTTTTGATTATAATCTGCAGCTATTCGTGCAATTCATTCTAAAATATTTGTTTTATATTTACTAGCTTGCAAATTTTCTCCATCAATTCATTTGCAAATACTTTTCCATTATACTCGTATGATTTTAGGACTTTGAAGAAACCATATTTTAAAATAACTTGTTTTACCAATGTTTCGCTATAGCTTCAGCATCTTCACCCTCCATTTGATGAGCTGCTAACATACTTACTCAGATAGTTCATATTGTATCGTTAGTAAACGGTGGTCCAACTATAATGAATAATGTTAATTATGAGCCACACCTTAACTTCAAGTTTTTCGCCCAACTTAATGTGACAAATTCAACGAAGGAGAGGAGAGGTACATAATTGAGCAGTGTGTTAAGGTTGTTGAAGCCTTTCACGAAAATGGGCGTTCAAATCAAAATGCATTTCATGCGCTTCGTGACTTTTTTTGGTTAGCATAATCGACCATATGTGCCCAAAATCGGGAGAATAGTTCGTAAATTACAGCAAACCGGGTCTGTGGGAAATGTGAAATCACCTGTGCATGCTCGCCCAGTTCGTTCTGCGGAAAACATTGCTGTTTTTTGCGATAGTGATCCGTCAACCTCGACCCGTTGTCGTGCCCAACAATTGAACATCTCACGAACATCACTGATGCGAATTTGGAATAAAAATTTGAATTTGCACGCTTACAAGGTTCAATTGACTCAAGAGCTGAGACCAACTGAGCATTTCAAGCGTCAATACTCAATACTTTTTACGCTATCTAATATATATATATATATATATATATATATATATATATATATATATATATATATATATATATATATATATATATATGTATATATCTATATATATATATATATATATGTATATATCTATATATATATATATATATATATATATATATATATATATATATATATGTATATATCTATATATATATATATATATATATATATATATATATATATATATATATTTATATATATATATATATATATATATATATATATATATATATATATATATATATATATACATATATACAGTGGCTCACAGCTTATTTGATGCAGTAACATTTTCAAAGCTAAAAGCACTATAACTTCTGTATTAGAAAAGGTATTGAAAAAATTTAAACTGCAATAAATTAAATAAAAGCCCTTTTTTAAAAATAACAATTTAATTTATTTCAACAATTGATTCTTAAATAACTAAATAACAAAAACAAAATTAAAGGCAAAATTTTATGTCACAGCTTAATTGATGCAGTCCACGTTTTCCTTAAATTTATCCATGTAGAGGATTTCCAGTTCACCACTAATATTTTGTATGGTTTCCTTTTTGGCTCAAGACAGCTTAAAGTCTATTTGGAACAGATTCAACCAGCTCTCCTGTCATTTCTGGCGTTATTTTACTCCATTCTTCTAAAAGAGCTTTCTTTAAATCAATTTTGTTGTAAATTGCGTGGTTACGAATTTTTTTCTCCAGAAAAGCCCATAAATTCTCAATTACATTTAAGTCGGGTGACTGTGCCGGGGAAGCCATCAAATGAGGACAATTCCAAATAAGCCAAGATTGCACGATTTCTGACTTATGTTTAGGGTCATTATCTTGGTAGAATCTGAATTCACGCCGGATTCCGAGTTCGTCAGCACTTTGCAGGAGATTTTCCTTTAGGATATTACTGTACATGATCTTGTCCATGTTTCCTTCAATAAAGGCTAGCTTCCCAACTCCGGCTGCTGACATACAGGCCCAAAACATTACGCTGCCACCGCCGTGCTTAACAGTCTCATGTAAATTTGCTTTTTTGAGCTCTGTATTTGGCTTTCTCCAAACGTACGCCATTCCATCTGGGCCAAATATGTTGAATTTGGACTCGTCAGCGAAAATCACGGTTTTCCAAAAGTCCAAATCCTTTGAAATATGCTCCGTAGCAAAGTTCAGGCGGCTTTGTCGATTTTTGATACTGATGAACGGCTTCTTTCGTGCAACTCGGCCATTAAAATTATGCTTTCTTAGCACACGACGTATGGTTTCAGCACTGCATTCTTTACCAATTCCAGTAAACACTTCGTTCGCCAATTTAGGAGCTGATAACTTAGGGTTTTGCATTATTTTCCGGACGATCCACCGTTCATCAGACTCATTCAAAATTTTATTTGGTGCATTTCTACCCTTGTTTTCCAACCTTTTTTCATTGGTAAACCTTTCAATTATATGCTGAACTGTTGATTAACTTAAATTGACAACTTCGCTGATTTTGCGATGAGATTCACCATTTCTAAAATGATGAATGACTAATTCCCGCTGTTCAAGTGTTGTCCTACGGCCAATTTTAAATATTACACAATTTATCCACTTTTAAACTATCAAGGTCAAATAACTTTTTTAAAAATAAAATAAGAAACGCACTAAGTACAATATATCCAAAAAAAATCCGGTGAAAATCGTGCACTTTTAATGCTAGGATACAAAGAACTAACTGCATCAAATAAGCTGTGAGCTATCCTATGCAAATGATTTTGCTTCATTACTGCTAACGGGACATTTGAAACATTTTTTCTTACTTTCTTTTGTGCTTCGAATTTCAGTTATACTAACTGTAAAATCTGCATCAAAATATTTGTAAATTTTTACTTATCTGCATAAGGACAACAGTTTGTTTAATATTTATTGAAGTGCATCAAATAAGCTGTGAGCCACGGTATATATATATATATATATATATATATATATATATATATATATATATATATATAATATATATATATATATATATATATATATTAGGGTGTCCCTTAAATTTCAATTTCAATATATTTTTACGCATACCTTCTAAAAACTTTCGTATTGACCTAATATAGTCTAGAAATAAATATTAACCCGATTTATAAACGATAACCCGTGCCGACTTGAGTTTTTAACTTGTCCATACAAGTCGCGCGAGTTTCAATTGTCATTTCATACGTGATTTCTAACATTATTAGTGCGTTGTTGTTTATTGTGTGAAGATGTCTGTGGAATTACGAAGTGATAAACAAAGTATTTACCTTATCGGACTTCCAAGCACGAGATAAATGGTGCAAAATTACCATCTAATCGACAAGTTCTCACCGTTTTATTTTACAATATTCGTGAAGTCAATCTGACTGTTAGTGAAAGTGCGTATCTTTTTATAAGAGAGTGCATTATATTTTGGGAAAAAGCCAGAATTCCTACAAAGGCGTTTCCTAACTGCGTGAAGAAACTTGTTGGCTTATATCATGTTTGGAGGGATCTGCAAAAAAACTGTAAGAAAACTCAGGTGACGTTCAAGAACCGTGAAAATAATTTTGTAAAAGACCTTGATAACTTATTTGATATTGCACATGCTGACGCCTTCGACAGAATGAAGTTAGAGGAAGACAAAGAATTTTTAAGGAAACAGAGAGAGCCTGGTCGACCGGGATGCTTAGGTGGAATTGGCAAAAAATTGGCGGAGAAAGAAGAACGAATTAAGCAAAGACGATTGGAAGAAGAGGAAAGAAAGTTAAAACAAAGAGAGTTATTGGCTGTTGCATCTACTTCTTTGATAGATAGCTTGGAATATCTTGAGAATTCGTATGAGGAATAGATTTCGAACTCTGAACCTAGTACTCAGATTCCTTGCCCTGAAAAAAGTTCTAAGAGAGGCACCAAAAGTTTCATAACTCCTAAACTGGTAGCAGCTTTAGATCGATGCCAATTAAGCATAAGGGACTCAGTTTACATTCTCCACGCGGTTGTGAAGCGCTTGGTCTGAACAGCGATGATTTCCCTATCAACAAATCCTCGATTCAGCGAATTCGTACTCAGGCGAGAAAATCCAGGGCAGAAGCAATAAAAATTGACTTCCAGAATAACTTGCCTGACGTAGTCACAGTCCATTAGGATGGAAAACTTTTACCTGGATTGGATGTACGAAGTTCAAAAGAAGAACGCTTGCCAATCATTGCTTCATTTCACGATAGAGAATAGCTTCTTGCAGTACACCAACATCAAGTACATCAAGCTAAAGCCATTTCAACTGCTCTCTTTGACTGGAACCTCCATGATAAAGTACATATAATGTGCTGCGATACAACAATTTCAAATAATGGCCGTTTTAGTGGAGCTTGTGCTATTTTGGAGCAAATTTTAGAAAGGGAATTGCTGATTTTTGCTTGTCGTCATCATATTTATGAATTGGTGCTTAAATCTGTTTTGGAAACCAAGGTAAAGCAAAATTACAAGTAGGCCAGATATTCCAATTTTCAAAAAGTTAAGAGATAATTGGAAACATATTAACACCGATAACATTGAGCCACCTCTCGATTTCGTTAAAGCACATATTGCTGAGACAAACATTACATCTTTGTTAACTTTTTATAAGACTGAACTGGAAAAACCCTTTACTAGAGACGATTACCGCGAATTGGTTGAACTATGCTTTGTGTTCTTAAGAGGAGATACAGAGAATAAACTAAAACTCAGGCCCCCCGGAGCTTTGCATCAAGCGCGATGGATGGCGAGAGCAATCTATTCTATAAAAATATGTTTGCTTCAATCGCAACTTAAAATTACTGCAAAGGTCAAAAATGCTCTACAAGATGTTTGCTTATTTATCGCCACCTTGTATACTAAACCTTGGCTCGAATGCACAGTGGCAATTAAAGCACCTAACCAAGACTTATGCTTTTTGAAAGCTCTAAAAGAATATGAGAAAGTGGACGCGACAAGTTCCAGAGCATCCATAAGCAAGTTTGTTCGTCATTTATGGTATTTGTGTGAAGAAACAGCCATGTTATCACTCTTTGATGAAGAAGTTGATTCCAAAACCAAGACAAAAATGATTATTAATTTAAACAAAGACGAAAGTTCAGATTCCGCAAAACGCTATCCCCCATCGAAGCAAGAAATTACGCAAAATTTGTTTGGTACGCTTAATATTTTCTTGTTTCTTTTTTCAAAGTTTCGTGGCTTAGTTTTTGCATATTTAAACTGTTTTTTTTTCTTACAGAAATGACGCTGGATGATTTCGTGACTCAAAGAAGCAAACAATTTCTACCTCGACTGCAGATCGACGAAAGTTTTCTTCTGGAAGATGTATCTTCTTGGGGTGACAATCCTGCTTTTTTGGAAGCTAGAAGACAAATACGTCGTTTGAATGTCGTAAATGACACTGCTGAAGGAGCTGTTAAATTAATGCAAGATTTTAATGGACTTATCACGGCTGAAGAAGAGCAAAAACAGTTTTTGTTGCGTTGTGTTCAGGAACATAGAAATCTGTATCCAGACTGTAAAAAAACTACACTAAAGAGAAGTTACCCTAATTAATTATTTATTTATAATATAATTCGTATTTAAATAAAAGTTTATGTTGATCTTATTTTATTTCTACTCATATTTACTTTATTTGTTGCATTTTTATTAGTTTTGGATCAAACCAAAATGTTAGGCCAAAACACCATTTTCTATTAAACTTTAGAGCTCGGTCGGCACGGGTTGCAATCATGATACAAATATGAAATTTCATATTTAAGTACATTTTAACATTTTTAGAAAAAAGTAAAGGGTGTGCGTTTCGAAATTCTAAAAAAATTTTTTTACCCATATAAGGGACACCCTAATATATACATATATAAGTTATTCTCCACAACAGGTAAATTTCTCTCGAGAAATTTGTCTAAAAACGGATTGGAGAAAGTTTCAAAAGAAGTTTAATCGAGATTATCAAAAGCAATCTCCTTCTTCTGATGATGGCAATGCTTGCTCAATGGTTTCTAATGACAGGAGTCTAACTAACAATGAAATTCTTGTAGATCTCTATTTGTCGAAGTTAGAGATGCTGACGTTGGAAACGATTGAGAAAGTAGGTACTAAAATTAAATAACGAAACAATATGGATGAATATGAAACACCAACCATTGTAAGGGTAAAAAGATTGGAAAGATTTCTTCTCAAAAGCGTCAACAATATGTACCTGTGATTTTTCGGCTACAACCATTCCTTGTTGGCTTTGTTGAAATTACACCTAAAAAATGTCCGGGATGTAATCCGTTTATACTTCAGGAGTGAGGTCAGCAATCAATGAAGGAAAAACTGAGGGCTACTAGCCCACAGAACTCAGATGGCATTTTCATGAAAGTGAATAGTTTATTCCGCAAGAAGTCACTAGTGAAGGTACCGAATCTTGAAGTCGCTCGAAAGGGCTGGTATCGGAATTGATAGTAAGACTCCGGTTAGAAATGGAAACAGGATTATATGTGATAGTTTTCATAAATTTACCCTGATTGGAACTTATTTTGAGTTGGTTCATCTACCTAACCCTGAGAGGGGAATCAAATACTTTCAGAGGTCGTTGAAGCAAAAGTTTCCGACTTCAAATCAAGCCTGAACGGTGAATCTCTTCTACATTTGAACGAAACATTAACCTCTGGCATCATACCGAGCTTCAATCTTATTGATTACTTTGTCAGCTATAAAGAATTATGTTTCATACTTCGCAAGATAAACAACAAGAAATCATGTGATATTGACGGTGTTCCAAGCATAGTTCTCCGACATTTGCCTGAGGTGGCTATTAGTAATTATTGCATATTGTTTAACAACATGTTGAGCAATTCATATTTCTCAAATGAGTGGAAAAAACTAAGGTATTTCCAATCTTGAAGAAAGAAAAGAGAAGCTATCGCCCAATCAGCTTGCTGCCTAACATCAGCAAGGTGTTTTAAGTGATACTAAACAATGCATTAAACGTCCACATTGAGAATTTGGTTTTCATGCCAGGTATTCGACCATACACTTGATAACGAAAGTAACATCAGACATCTGTTGCAAACTGAATAACGGACAATATGTTGGAGCGTGTCTCATTGACATAGAGAAAGTCTTCGGTACAGTGTGGTTAGATGGACTAGTTTGTTAACTCCCCCAGGACAAGTTCCCCATACACCTTTTCGCCATGATGTGCAATATGTTATACGGGAAATCGTTTGTTGTAACTGATGAAAATCTGATGGCAATGTGTTACTTCAAGGTCTTGAATGGTCTACAGTAGGGAACAGTTACTGCACCTCTGCTTTTCTTTATTTTCATTCGCAATCTATTGAACGGCTTTGATTTAAACGTCTGGCCAACGAGATCATTAGTGGCGTTTGCTGATGATCTGATCATCTCTACGGCAGCCCGAAAAGCTACAATAGTTCAGAGCGATCTTCAAAAAATATCTACACCGACAATCGGCGAATTAAAATCAATGCGCAGAAGTGTGAAACAATTTTGTTTCGGACAACGCTGCAGGGAGCCAGTCTAGACCTGAAACGTAATTGGAAGGATTACCAAATTATGGCTGGTGAGGGTAGTTCAGAACGGGTCCCACATAAGCCCTGTGTACTATTAAAAAAAGTTTTAATTTTAAAAAATTAATTTTAGGGGGAATTGAAAATTGATGGGTTAGTAATTAAAATTTGTTATTTATTTTAATATGATATTTTATATAAATTTGACAAAAAAAAATTAACATGATTTATAAAATTATTTAAATTTTATTATGTTTGTTAATCATTAGCGTGGTGTTCATCTCGATCAGTATCTGCACTATACTAAACATGTCAGAATTATGCTCAGTAAAGCACAAAAGTAGTCATGGCCCTTTGCCGACTCTTTTATTTGGTTAAAAGGTCAAACTTATCTGTTACAAGACCCTGGTTGGACCAGTTTTGACATACAGATATCAGATCTGGTGCAACCAGAGTGCTAGTACTATGAAAAAATAAAGAGAGAAAATGTCTTCGTGCATGTACTGGCTCGTACAGAAAGCCTGAGCCGGATTGGAGGCAGAATATATCGAATAGAAAAATTTATCCAACTACTAAAGTGACCAGAGAAACGCATCCAAAATCAGGTCTCGGATCAGCATCCTTACAAAGAATACAGTGCGCCTTCTTCATACACTCTTTCCTTTTATGTCCCATTTCGCTGTATTTGTAATATAGGGAACTCCTATCTTTTGCATACTTGTGCAGTGTGACCCTAGTCAAGGCATTTGAAATATTGGAGAGGCGCTGCAATTTGCTGTATCCTACAGACAACGCACCCTTCAGAGCAAAATAAGAATAGGCTGGGTTGTCTGTAGGATACAGGGAAGAGCAGCGCTTCTTCAATGTTTCAAATGCCTTGGCTATGGTCACATCGCACTGATAGGAGTTCCTCATGCGACAAATACAGTGAAATGGGGCACAAAAGGAAAGAGTGTCCGAGAGAGGCACACTGTATTCTTTGCAAGAATGGTGATCCAAGACCTGATTTTGGACACGTCTTAGGATCAGGGAAATGCCGGGCTTTCCACGAAGCCCTAGCCAAGGCATATTCAGAACTTTGATGACCCGCATCCTGCAACTAAAACTACACCGCACTTCAACTGCCCAAAATCGAGGGACTTGAAAGCCTGTTTTATGCTGCTGAGTGAGCAACACCATGATAAAAGTTCGGCATCATGCTATCCTGATGAAACTGGTACTGCTGCCATTTGGGTTCGAAATAGTGATGGTTTTGTGTGGGTTCGGTGCTCAGGGACCACCTTCTTTAGTGTGTACCTAACGCCAAATGAATCGATATCATTTTTTCAAGGCAGCTTACTGCTTTGGAGAGTGCTATCTTGAACGCAGACGGGAATATGCTCGTTAGGGGAGACTTTAACGCGAAAGCAATCGAATGGGGCATGCCTCAAACAGATCCGCGGGGACAGTGAACCCTCGAAATGGTGGCTAGGACAATGCTCGTCGAACTAAATACCGGACACACGCCGAATTTCCGCCGCAATGACTGTGAAAGAACTATACTGGATGTGACATTTGCTTCAGAGTCCTTAGTATGGAGAATATTAGAGGACTACTCAATTGGAGAGTATTCAAGGACTACTCAGCCAATGATCATTAGTGCATTCTGCTTGAGATAAGCGATGATGTCTCCCGACGCCCATGCTCTCGGCTTTCTACAATTGGATGGAACATCGGAAGGATGGACGGTGCGAGGTTAGTCGAGGTGCTCACAGTAGGTGCCCCCCTGCAGGGAGATTCGCAGCGGGCGGAACAACTGGCAGCGCAAGACATGGTGAACTTAACTATGAGCATCATTATGACTGCTTGCTGTGCTTCTATCCCCCTTCGAAAACCCCCGTATGGAGAGCCCCCAATGTACTGGTGTTTAAATGAAATCGCTGCAAAACGAAGGAAGTGTCACAAGCTTCGGCGTGAGGATAAACGGTACCGTGACTCGACAAGAAAATGCTTTCGCAAACTGGTTCACCACAGCAAAGCTTGCTGCTGGCAAAATGTAGTGGATAATATGAACAAGGATCCGTGTGGCCTTGTCTACAAGCTAGCTATGCGGAAGATTGGTGCCCTACGGAAACCTTGCATGCATTATGCGGAAAAGATGGACGAGATAGTGGGCACTCTTCCGCGCCCAGACTGTCCGTGTTGACGCTGTCTATGGTGAAACACAAGCCGAGTATCCACTCTTTGCATAGTCGAAACTGGAACAGGCAGTCCTTTTATTGAAAGCGAGGAGGGCTCCAGGTCCAGATCGATTTCCAGCTGAGGTGTTGTAGCTTCTGAAAGTACCTTCAATAAATCCGTAGGATGACACACAGATGGCGATTTTTTCCCATACGATTTTTTATAAGAACTAACCTTCAAACGAAACGTGTATAAATTTGACAGCAACCGGACTATTGATTCGTGAGTTATAGCATTTTGTGCGAAGCAACTTTTATTATTGAAAAAAAAGGAACAAAGTGAATTTAGAGTTTTGATAAAGCATTGCTTTTTGGTGAAAAAAACACAGTGGAATCCAAACAATGTCTTAGTAAACATTATTCGGACTCTTTTTCATCGATACGAATGGTAGAGACGTGGTTTGCTGAATTTAAACGTGGTCGTACCAGCACAATGATGCAGAGCGTAGTGGACGCCCAAATGAGGCTGTTATTCCAGAAAACATAAAAAAAATCAACAAATACGTTATGAAAAATCGCAAATTGAAGATGCATGAGCTACCTGACATTAAAAAGATATCAGATGGTAGTATTTTTACCATTTTACATAAACATTTGGTTATGTGAAAGCTCTGTGCAAAGTGGGTACCGCGTGAGCTCACAATTGACCAAAAACAACAACGCATTGATGCTTCAGAAGAGTGTTTGGCGCTGTTAAACCACAATAAAATCGAGTTCTATCATGTATATGTGAGAACGGATGAAACATAGCTTCACTATTGCACGCCTGAATCCAAAAGACAGTCCAGCTGAGTGCACAGCAGTCGGCGAACCGAATCCAAAGCGAGCAAAAACGCTACAGTTGGCCAGTAAGGTGATGGCGTCTGTATTTTGGGATGCAAACGGAATAATATTCATAGACTATCTCTAAAAAGGAACCACCATCAACAGTGGCTATTGTTGTGCACTTTTGAATCGATTGAAGGCTGAAATAGCAAAAAAACGACCACATTTGCAAAAGAAAAAAATATTGTTTTACCAAGACAATGCACAAATCAATGAAATAAATTTGGCTTCGAATTGCTTACCCACCCACCGTATTCTCCAGATTTAGGCCCCAGTGACTTTTTCCTATTTTCAACTCTCAAAAAAATTCTTATTGGAAGAAATTTAAGTCCAATGATGAAGTAATCATTGAAACTGAGGCCTATTTTGATGAGGAAGAGAAATCGTACTATAAAAGTGGTATCGAAAAGTTTGAAAATCGCTATACTTATTGTATCGCCCCCGAAGGCAACTATGATGAATAATAATATCGCGTTTTGTCGAAATTTTGTATTTGTATAACTTATCCTACGGACTTATTGTATGACTTGTTATATCACCATTGTCCTGATTTACTGCTCACCTCATTCAACGCTTGCCTACAGGAAGGGTTTTCCCGGTACGATAGAAGAGGGCGGGGCTCGTGCCGTGTCCGGACCTACGGACGGTGTTTTACGATGGGCTTATGAGACTTGAGATGCCAGATGAGTTGCACTTGATTGGCTGTGCGGATGATGTTGCGGCTCTGGTCGCTAAACGCACCGTTGAACAAGAGCAACTTAGGCTAGGTATGCTAATGTGCCGATTGAGGGACTGGATGATCAATTTAGCACTGGAGAAAACCAAAGTGGTCATCTTGACAAAAAAGAGAATCCCTAGAGTAAGGCTAATCAGTATTAGAGGCATATTAGTTGAATCGAAGCCAGCGGTGAAGTACCTAGGGCTTCTGATCGACTCGAAGATGAGTTACTCTGAGCAAAGCAGGGCAATGGCTTGGAAGGCGACTTCGGGAGTATCGACTCTGAGTCAACTTATGGCCATGTAAGGGGAACCAGCCCATCAAGAAGACGCCTCTCGATGAGTGCTGTAGGCTACTGCTCAGCATACGTACAGAGAAGAGGAGCACTGAGGATTGCATCTTCCTATGCGACAGTCTCTGACTTGGCGGTGAGAGTTGCAGGCATGATACCTGTTGCCACGCTATTTACCTGCGCTGGAACGAGGATGAAAAGGAGATTGTTGTGCGCGAGGGGAGACAGCACTCACTCAACGATTGGCAGCAGTTTTGGGTGAATTACACGAAGGGAAGATGAACTGTGTGGCTCACTCCGGATGTGAGACGATGGCTAAATCGAAAGCATAGTGAGACTGACTTCTATCTGACCCGCCTTGAAGCGGGTATGGGTGTTTCCAGTCTTATCTGCTCAAGATTGGTAAGTCACGGTCAACCAATTGTCGGTTTTGCCCAGGAGAGCAAGACAATGCCTGCCACACATTTTTTGCGTGCACAAGATGCAAAAGGCTGTGAGGAGACCTCTACAGGGAGACGGGAGAGCTCACCCCGGATAATATAGTTGCGGTGATGCTCGAATCGGTTGACAAATGGAACCAGGTGGCACATTTGTTCGGGCAGTCCTGAAAGATAAAAGGGACTAACAACAGTTGGGAGCGTTGGGGCTTGGGGGATTTCTTATCCGGCACTTCCCCTTCCCCTCTCCCCTCCCGCTAGAAGAGGGTCCCCAGCTTGAAGGTGCCTCACGGCGTAACAAAACGAGACCTGGCCCGAAGTAATATGTCAAACGGGGCCAGGCTAGGTTCTCAGGTTGACAGGGGAGGTGTTTAGTGGGTAATCCAGTCGCCTCCATGCGAGCATGGGGTCCCACACTCTGTGTGTAAGTGGGCATTCACCTCCCTACCACAAAAAAAATGACAAGAGTCGATATCTTCATATAGAGACTGCTTTAGACGGGGACCAATGGCAAAATCGATACAACCATGGACTGTATGAAATTTTTGATGAACCAGAGGTCTCAACGATTGTAAGGCTGTCAAAGCTACAATGAGCTAGACATATGAATCATATCGCAAGATCTGTAACTCTGAGTAGAAACGCCTGGATTTTACAGCCGTCGTCCCTAAAGACGGGTGGACATGAATCGGTATCCATATATATCACATATATGGACGGGCTACCAATAAGAAGATAAAATATCCTCCGAAATAGATTTCACAAGAGCAACAATGCCGAGCCGCTCATTTGCTAGATTTGTTGAAGCTGGTCGAGCTGAGACGGAGCGATCTGGGTATTAGTGGCTGAATGACAACGTCTAAATTAGTGATGGTTTTATTTTGGTTTTGTTTTTTCCGTGCAAAGTTTTGAGTTACAACTCATTATTGCTACCTATAGTGTTGTCGCGGACAAGTTCCTTCCAAACCTCAGCACTTGCCTCTGCAATAAGTTCACGAGTGTATGAAAAAAAAATAATAAGATCATCCGAGCCAAATTACTGTTAAAAATTTTGCAAATAGAAATATGATGTTATCAATAATAACACAAATGGCAAACAGAGTATATAAGTTAGGACAACAGCCGAACAAGAAATGCCCGGAATAATGGCTCTGCGAAAGCGCATCTCCGAAGACAAACCGTTGAAAAATACACGAATCGTTGGCTGTACACATATCAATGTACAAAAGGCAGTTTAACTCGAGACTTTAGTTGAATTAGGTGCAACGAATTGACCGGCGGCCTAAAATATATACTCAACACAGAATGAAGTTGCTGCTGCATTTGCTGAAGCAGGTTAACCGATATTCGCATGGCGTGGTGAGACCGAAGAAGATTTTTGCTGGTGCATCGGTAAATGTGTAAATGCTGAAAATTGGCAACCAAATAAGATTTTGGATAATAGAGACAATGTAACATATTTAATGTTGAAGAAATATCCAGCCATGTTTAAAATGGTTAAAGGCACGGTAGAGAAAAGTGTCACTGGGATACACAGACTGTACCAGATGTCAAAATCTGGAAAGTTAACAGCAATAAATGTAAATGATTCCGTCACTAAAACAAAATTTGATAATTTTTATAGCTGCAAAGAGTGTATTATTGATAGCTCCAAGCGTTCAACAGACGTTATGTTTGGTGGGAAGCAAGTAGTCATTTGCGGATATGGTGAAGTTGAAAACGGGTGCGCACAAGCATCGAAACAATTGGGATGCATCGTGTATATTACTGATATTGATCCTATCTGCGCTCTGCAGGCCAGCATGGACGGTTTTTATGAGGTGAAACTTAATTAAGTTACTTGAAATGTAGACACCACCAGTAATAAAAATATTGTAATTCGTGATCATATGGACAAAACGAAGAATGGGTGTATAGTGTGCAACATGGGGTCCTCAAATACCGAAATTGATATGAATAGTAAACGAACTCCAGATTTGACGAGGAAAAAAGTTCGATCGCAAGTAGATCATATTGTTTGGCTGGATGGTAAACGAATCAACTTGTAGGCTGAATGACGACTGGTGAATTTATCGTGCTCAAGTATACTGTCGTTCGTTGTTTCGGTAACATTTGCTACGCAGGCTCTGGTATTGATAGAACTGTTCAATTCCCCACAAGGACGATATAAATCCGACGTTTGGATGAATACGTAGTAAGTTTACATCTTTCCAAATTCGATATCATCAACTCGGAGCTGCCGACAATAAAAGACCTACACAAAACGGATAATCTCTTACAAAACACAAGCGAAATTCACGTTTCAATCAGGCACGGCTTCTTCTCCTTTGTAGCAATACAGCCTCACTCGGACCTTCACTCAGAGATAGGTGGAGTATCTCATTTTCATGACCGTATTGATTTTTTCGGAAGTTGGTTTGGTCAGTACCATGCTCCCCGTGTGCCTGCACAGCTATGATATGATCTGATTAAATCAGTACATATCAACACTGAGTGAACACTCAGTGTCTGTCCGAAAAATCCCCTGAACTAAATCATGTTGCTTCCAACGAGATTTGAACCCGGGACCCTCGGCTTATGCGTTGATGCACTAACCACTAGACCACACAGACCACACAGGCACGGCTACCAACATTGAAAATAAAAACAACTAAATAAAAACACAGGGAAAAGCTCGCAGCAAAGAAAGTTGGAGCCACGGATATCTGAACGTTCGAAGGGTCAATGGTGGTACTAGAATCCACGATTCCAAAAAGTTGCAGCCAACTTCACCGAAGGGTTTTTATTCAAACGGGGCGGAAATCCCACCCAAGGTGAGGACGGACCTAAAACTGAAAGATGAGCCCCTTCTGTTTTGGAAAAACAAGAAAAAAATCGCTGGGGATCATTCTCGAGTTGGCTTCTGGTTTAAAACCCGAGTGCAAAGGGAAGAACGTGGCAGAGTCTCCGAATCGATTTCTCTAGAAATTCTCCCAGGTAAAATCATCATGTCGACAAGGACACGCCTGGAGGAATTGGCGGTGATTTTTTTAGGGATGCACGCTGCTAGCGGGAGTCGATAAACGCGGTACAATTGCAGCGGAAAGTTTACCGGGGGCTCCCGTCATCGAGAGTACTTATTGAGGTTAGGTAAATATGATAGAGCTAAGAAATAATTTTATTGAATATTGTTTTATATACAGTGACTCCCAAAAAGATCCGCACAAGTAAGTAATGTTCCTTCTTTTTCAATTTATGATTCAATCCATGACACAAAAAGAACAAGTTGGGTAAACAGACCTACGCTCATGTCAGAAGGGATTTGTATTCAATTTACAAAATGCAGTCACCAGATCGAATCAAATCAAGAAACATGTCAAAGACGATTTTATTGGAGAAAATATGAAATTCGAAGATCATACTATTATTAACAAAGTTGAACGAATTTCGACTCCTGAGGTCTTTGTTATTGTTATACTCATAAATATCTCCCTTGATAATTATTTCAGATGTCCATCCGCCACGGAGGAAACACATTTTACATGTATTTCCTCCCTGTGCCCCCACTGAAGCAAAAACTGACAGTTTAACAACTGCTTTGAAAAGCTCCCATGAAAACTTTTATTTCATACTCATATCGGCTACGTTTGATGTTTTTTTTTCAGGGGCCACTCTCCTGTACTGTTATCATCGATTAATAGCCAATTTTTTCGAATCCTAGAATGGTTACAAAACCCTTTTGCTAGAAGCTCTCTCCCACCTCCTTGACTTGTTTCACTTATGAGCATTAATTGTAGGTACTCATCTTCAGTCATTCATTAAATTGAATCAAGTGTTCAAAGCATGCACCTTAAACGTTGAAATTATTCAATCTTCGCATTTAAAACGGCCACTATTTCGTTTTACGATTACTGATACCACTAGCTGAACCGATTCTCAAAGATATTCATGACACCTATCATTCCTGAAATTTTCATACAAATCCTAGCAAAACTGTAGTGTCTGAGTCGGTAAAAAGCGCATGTTGTTCCATAGCCATATGTTGCCATAGTAATAAATGCAGCGCATATTGTTCCATAGTAATACAGGAAAATTCAAACCGCTATAACATCGCTAAATATAATTCAATCTTTATGAAACTTTCAGGATAGATCAATCTTATTAATAGACACCTACGTACTAAATTTCATTGAATTTAAGGGTACCGTTAAGATTTTATTCAAGAAAACATAAAATCGATAAATCATACTATTATTAACAAAGTTGAGTGAATTGCGACTTCTCACGTATTTGTTGCTATTGTACTCACCAAGGCCTACATTCCTGATTTTTTTCAGATTTTTCGGATCACAGGTGTCCAATCGCGAGGGGGGGGATACAAATTTTTCGTGTATTTCTCCTCCCTGTGCGCCCCTCGAAGTAAATTTTGCCAAACTAAGACCTGTTTTGAAAAGTTCTCATCAAGACCTTTCATTTGATACCCATATCGGCTACCTTCAATGAAATTTTTTTTCGGGGGGTCACTCTTCTATATGGGGAGACCCCCCTTCAATACCTTCTAAAATTTTTTTTGTAGTTGAACTTTGAAGAGATCATCATTTTACACCTACACACAAAATTTGATGCTTCTAGCTTAAGTAGTTTCCGAGAAAAACTGCTGTGACACACGGACGGACGGACGGACGGACGGACAGACGGACAGACTGGTCGCGAAACTAGTAGGGTTTTGTAAAATTATTTTACAAAACCCTTAAAAGGAAATATTATTAATTGAACAAAACATCGGCTCGATAATTTTACTCAAGAAAATAGAAAATGTACCGCAAAATGAGACGTCCCAAAAAGGTCCGCACAACAAGGAAACTTGGGCAAACATGTGTATTTTTATGTAAAAAGAACACATTTGAGTGACCTCTTTATAGCATATCGCCTTCAGTGATAAAGTCGTAATAGATCCGGGCAGATCATATCTGAAGCCCGGTCCACACGCTACGTCTTGTACAACGTTTTGCCTGCGCAGTCAAAACGTAGCAAAATTTAAAGAGCGTCCAGACGGTGCACATCTTTATTTATTTTTACGCAGTTTTGTTCACGTCGCGATGGAGGAAGTACTGCTCTGGTCAGTTTTTGCGTGTTGTCTTGCAAGGAAAAGACACAAATTGAACGGTTTGAAAATAACCGGCGCTCAAAGTGGTCGAGGAAATGACTTCTAAACAGAAAACACTTTTCCCACATTAAACTATTGCGTGATGAACCTAACGATTGGCGAAACTACTTGAGGATGGACATGGATAACTATATTCACTTATTGGAATTAGTGAAACCACACATCGAGAAACAAAATACTTGCATGCGATTAGCAATATCACCACATGAAAGGCTGACAGCAACATTGAGATTCTTAGCAACCGGCCGAAGTTACAAAGATCTCGAATTCACAACGATTATGTCCAAACAATCATTGAGTCAAATCATTCCTGAAACATGTGAAGCTATCTACAAAGTGTTGAAAAGGACATACTTGAAGGTAATTTAAAATACTGTATTTATATAAACGAAATACTTTTTTATTATAAAATAACCAAAATCAAACAAATTCAACATTTAAATGTGAGAACAAATTATTTCAATAGTTAAAAAAAACAACAAAAACTTCAATGTTTACGTGTAAAATAAAATTATTTCAGTTTAAAAAAAAAAACTTAACAAAAACGTCAAGGCTTCACAAACTTTAATACATTTTAATTTCCATCAAAAGTGTTAATGTAGTCTCTAATGGTAGTGTAACCGCGGTGAGATGGAAACTCTTCGGTTGGTGTTCCAGATTGTGGTGTAGAGTTTACCAAAATCTGGTATTGTGAAGAAGCAGAGTCCCATTGCCTGGGCACGTTTTGTAGGCAGATGTTTTGACCACTCAGAGTGGCAAAATTGTCCTGTTGCCGGACGCTCATATCGACCATTCGAAAATTTCTGTTTAGCGAGCCCATTCCCGCTTCAAATAGAATATCGCTTATCAGTTTTTGGGCAACTGTATTTTGCTCGCTATTCACGTTGCGGAGTTTATTTGCGAAATGTTTTCCAAATATTTGGAACTCATATTCTGCCTGCAATTACTCTAATTTTTTCCCCACGAATATGATGACTTCTGTAGTAGCATCCTTATTTGATATCCCTTTGCTCTTGCGCGTTGAAGAATTCCGGGATAACGACCCACTTGAATTGATTTCAGAAATTGGAGTGGCAGGCGCTTCGCTTGATCTAGGAGCATCTAGATCACTTTCAGGTGCGCCTTCCTGAAACTGAAAAGATTAAAGAATTAATTAAGTCTACGATTACTATTATTCTGTAGTTAGCCTCATTATGTAAGCACTTTAAATTCATACTTTGTTATCCTTATTTCAGTTTCCCCAAACTGAGGAGGAGTGGTTGGAGGTTGCAGCGGAATTTGAAAGAAAGTGGCAGTTTCCCCATTGCTTAGGGGCTAATGATGGAAAACATATTAGGATTGTTCCAGGAAGTGGGTCCTATTATTTCAATTACAAAAAAACGCATAGTATTGTTCTTTTGGCAAAAGCTAATGCCAATTGCGAATTTTTAGTATGTGATGTTGGCACAAATGGCAAGATATCAGATGGTGGAGTTATAAATAACACCAAATTTTATGAAAAATTAGTTAGCAGCGAATTAAGAATACCAAAGTCACGGTGTGTTGGAACTTCAAAAAGATCACTAAAATATGTTTTTGTTGGTGATGAGGCCTTTGCTTTGCGTCCAGATTTTCTAAGGCCATATCGGCGAGAAGCATTAACAAAGGAGCGAAGAATTTTTAATTACCGGCTATCAAGGGCGAGGTGGGTTGTTGAAAATACCTTCGGAATTTTGGCGTCACGATTTCGGATATTTCACACCAGCATTAATTTGAAACTAAGTAACATCGATACTGTCGTTCTTGCATGTTGCGCTTTGCACAACTTTTTGCGCAAAAGAGTATTGATCGAGAAAATTTTTCAGATTATAGCATTAAATTAGGAGAAAGATGTGATCCCGAATCGTTACATGACCTTCAGCGTGGACCAAGAGGCCAAATTTTAAGAAATGCTGTCGTGATTAAAGATGACTTCAAAGATTATTTCAACAATTAAGGGTCTGTATATTGGCAGGATAAATTTATTGCTATTAATAACTAACAGCGTGTTCAAAAAATTTAAATAAAGTGCTTTCATAAACAAAAAACTTATTTATTTTTCTTACTTCTTACGCTGATGCTTCTTCCTCATCAATCATGCTCTTCGATTGCCTAGGTATTTCCTGGTCTCTTAAGAAGAGCAACAAGTCATAATACCACAGAGATGGCGTGTAAACTTCATCCTCTGCAGAACCCGATCGATACGGCTTGTTCACTTTCGTCACCTCTTTCCAAAATACACTCCTCATCGAGTTTATTTTTCGCACCACCGTTTCCCTTTTTGCGGAACTATCGAGTTCTCGATATTTACTTACCAAAGCCTCATATGTTTGGTTCTTCGTATCGCGATCGCAATATTCCTTGCATTTAATCTGCCAAAGGCACGGGTAGCTTTGATATAACGCGATAAATTCGCTCAGAAATTTCCGGGAGCATTGCCGAAGGTCAGACATACTTGGAAAAATGAGTTAAAAACGTTGCTAATCGTCCACACGTACCAACTTGTTTGCGCAGTTCATGGATATTTAAGCCCTACCAGCTCAAACATCGCTGCATCTGCACAGATCCATGCGCAGTCCTAAAACGTTGCATTTTTCTCGTCCACACGCAACATTTTGCCTGCAACGTTTTGGTTTGCGCAGGCAAAATGTTGTGAAAGACGTAGCGTCTGGACCAGGCTTAATATTAATCACAAACCACGTGTTGTACGTTGCTTAAAAAAACGTTGTGTTTTTTAAATTAAAATGGGCAAATACACGTCTCCAGAGAAGATCCAGTTGATGGTTTCTAACCATATGGAAGGTAAAAATGTGGCAGAAATATGTTCGAGCCTCATCATGAAACATAGAACTGTTTACGACTTTCTCCGGAGGTATAAAGAGGAAGGCAGAATAGACTTGAAGCATAGTTCTGGTCGCCCAAAGGTTCTAACGACGCTTGAAGAGCGCACTATCGTCCGGAAAAAAAAAATCCAAAACTGAGTGCGACGAAAATTGTGAGTGAAGTGTTCGCAGAATTTAAGAAAAAAGTAGGATGTGAAATAGTTCGACGAGTTTTGAGAAATGCTCAATACAATTGACGTGTTGCACGGAAGAAACCATTCATCAGCGAAGTGAATAGAAAAAAGCGTTTAAATTTCACTAAAGAACTTATATTAAAGGAAGTCAATTATTGCGAGGATGTGATTTTTGTCGATGAAAGCGAATTCAATGTTTTTGGCTCGGATGGACGTATTATGGTGTTGCGCAAGCCCAATGAAGAATTGAGTCCAATTAACCTCAGGCCTACAGTGAAACACGGAGGTGGCAGTTTGATGGTTTGGGGATGCGTATTTACTCGTGGTGTTGGCGAATTAGTATTTATAGATGGTATCATGGATTCCCGTCGATATTTAGACATTTTGAAGGAAAATTTCCGAAAAAGCACTGCTAAAATGGGCATTTTGGATTCGGTCAAATATTACGAAGACAATGATTCCAAACATAAGGCACGTATTGTTCAAGAATGGCAGCTGTATAATTGTCCAAAAGTGGTTCATCCTCTTCCTCAGTCACCGAATTGTAATCCCATTGAAAATCTCTGGGATGAATTGGACCGTAGGGTTCATAGCACGCCAATTTGTTCAAAAACGGAGCTCGAGAAAAGGCTTCGCGAAGAACGGGTGAAAATGGATGTGGACTACCTGTGGAAAATCATCTCCAGTATGCCAAATCGATTAAAATGTGTCATTGAACAAAACGGACATGCAACAAAATACTAGCTTACTAAAATTTTTGTTTAGTTTTACAATTTAGCTCTTGTGCAGATCTTTTTGAGGATGATATTCTCTGTTTTTTCATGGAATTTCCTTTTTTTTGGTATATTTAAAGTGAGAAACTATTTTATTTATATGATCTGTAAGACTGTTATGTTCTGCTTATAATAAAATGTTTAAAAAAAATTTCCCGTTTTTAATTGCCTTATAAAATGAGAAAGAAGGAAAATTTCTTACTTGTGCGGATCTTTTTGGGAGTCACTGTAAGTATCATCATTTATTACCATTAATTATACGTTCAGTGAATCGTGGTTTCTTGTATTCCTTTTATTTAAATCAAGAACGCGCTGAAAGTGAATTGTGAGACTTGGCACGGAAGTGCGTATGAAAATTTTAAGGCGCCCATCTTCTGCGCAAATATTTCGAAGGTGCTGAGGTAGATTTGGCCCGCTTTTGGTTGTGAATTCCAGCTCCCGGTGAATTTAATTTATCCACAATTAAGACTTAGGATAGATAGGTTACGGGATTTTCGCGGAAGTTTCTTGGTTGGTTGTCCTCCTATTCTAGGTTGTTACTCATTTAAAGGCAGTGATCGTGATAGTTTTCCCTAAAAGTGAAGACTCCGCCGCGAGCCGAGCTCGTCTTGAGGCTCGGCCGCCAAATTTACGGGCGGACGAGTAGCGCCCACCTCCGACGGAGCGACCCGGCACCCTAAACGCCCAAACTGGAGTCGGCATGCATGGGCGGATAACCCATTTGAGATAGTTTTATCTCCTAACAGTGTTATTGTTTTTTGTGTTAAAAATTGGGAATAGATTTCAATATTCAGTAAAGGTATGTGTTATTTTTATCATATAAGGTTTAGAGATAAGGTTAAAAGTTTAGGTTAGGAATAATGTGAAAGCATTTTTTAATGTACGATAAAGTTTTTTGATTGAATTTGATTAAAATCAGGTTATTACATATAACGTGTAGGATAAAAGTCACTGTTGTGTTAAAATTATGAATAATTTTTGATAGTGTTGGTTGGTTTTTTTCTCCGTTTTCCAATTGAATCATAAAATATGTAATAATTTTAATTAATTTGAATTAGATTTTGTTTTTTAATTCAATGATTTTAATTGATAACGTATAAATTTAGAAAGCCATTTGGGCCATTAAGTTTTCGTATTTTTATTGTTTAGAATTAAATTTATAACGATTAGTATTGAATAAAGACTTGACTTTGATTTTATGGACAATATTAAAATACAATTTGATGCAATGTTTATGGCTTGAAAGCTTTTTGTTTTTAATTTTATTTTCAATTTAACAAATTGTTCTTCTTTAACTTGAATGCCTGGAATCCATTTTTACCTAAGTCTATAATTTAGTTGTTTTTATTTCTTTAAGAATGCAATGTGCAAGGCTGGAAAATGTTAAGGAATAGAGAAAAGATCTGATGGATACAGCGCGACTACTTTAATGACTTTTTGGGGCGCGACTACTGCAGTGTTAAGAACCTCTGAAGACGTTTTTGACACCTATACTTTCAACCGGAAATTACTTCTGATAATTCTACCAAATTTGAAGACTCTAGCTTCTATAGTTTTCGAGATAACTTACTGGGATCCATAGACGGACGGGCAGATGGATAGGCCGCGATTTTAAGGTTTTTTCAGTTAATACAAAACCTGAGAAAATTCACAAAGTACTCGTGAGTCTCATTATTGTAGGGTAAAACATTAAGCCAATCGCATTCAAACTAATAGTAATACTCAAACATTCTCGTTCGCTTAACATGCGATAAATATTACTTTATGCGATGAACACGGTACAAGTTCATCTTTTAAGTAAATATTTTAGAACGAAACAAAAACTTGCATGACTGTATCACTTAAAGTGAAAACTAAAAAATAATTGTGATAAAAGTTTTCAATGGGGCAACAATGTTACGTAAAGCATTGTTGATAAGTGATTTTCATTACAAGCTCAAATCAATCTGGAATGAGAATTATTCATTAATATTTAGCAAGTTTTAACATTTCAGTTTAGCAAACGTTTTTTCTCGGTTGTATGTTAAATTTTGGGAATGAACTTACTCATTATTTCAGCATTCGCGATATCCCGCAAAACTGCTGCTTTCACTCGCGTTAGCTTGTTCCCCTCGCATGAACGTTCAATATTTGTCACAGTAATTATAGCCCCCAGTGTTCGCAACATAGCAATCGCGGTCGTGGGCTCATACGATGAACGTGATGTGATGGGATCACGACTTCGTCGTTAGTGCGGTGTAGCTGGCGTGTGTAGGCTGATGCATAGTATACTATGGGCTCATGTAACTTCAATGGGAATGCGACTGCGAGCGGCAGAATGCTGGGACAGAGGAGCGTGTGAAAGCAGGCAACCACCTCGCCAGAGTTGGATTCCGTGGCCACGAACACGCGAACGTCACATAAAGAATGGACGGCCACAACGCAGCGACGCCGTTGCAAAAACAGCAAAAAGTACGCACTGAAATCTAGTAAAGCGGAACATGTACACACTCGCAGCTTAGCTGGAGCCCGTACCTGAATGTGACTTGGCGTGGTTGAACGTTGGAGTCGGTTGGATTGGAATTCGTATGGCGTAGCCATGCTAGCTGGCTTGATGGCTTTCATGGTGTCTTGCAGGCAAACTCGAGCTCCATTCTGCTGCCATGGAAACGTGTTCAGGGAACCACGGCACATCACGTCACGAAATGAACACGAATCGGTCGTGGTCTCATGCAATTCTCCATGACCTGAAAGATTCAGTCGTGGATTGAGTAGTGGCCGTTGTTCAAGTATCTGAAGCTACTGCGGCGAGTGACGCTTGTTTCAATTTAATAGATAATTTGTTGGAACGCGGTTCCCAATTGCATTGTCGCGATGAGTGCCCCCAATCCGTACTTCCTCAAGTTGACGGAAACGGAAACGCTTCGTTTCTTAGATCTCTATCAAAGGGAAGAGATTCTGTGGAACTCCAACTTGGAAATGTATCGGAATCGGCCTGCGCGCCTTGCGGCAGCTGAGAGAGTAGCGAAACTGTTAAACGTGCGAGGATTCAGTGCTGAATATGTCCTGATCAAGTTCAAGAACCTGCGAAGTTCCTACTGCCAGGAACTGAAGAAAGTAGCGGAAAGCGTGAGCTCCGGAGCGGAGGAAATATACAAACCTAAAGTCTTTTGGTTCCATAAAATGAACGCATTCCTGCGACCTTTTGTTCAATCTCGAGCCGCACAATCTACTTTGGTGAGTACACACACGATTTACCTTTGCTTTGTCAGATACAGATTGGAGTTAATTTGTAGCTAGTATCTATTACACTGCATGTGATCAGTTTTTGACCACCATTAGTATTGAAACTTGAGAATTAAATTCGACAATCCATATACATATGATAAATATCAAATTTTTAGCAATATGTAAATATGTTTAGGTATATTAATTTGAAGCTAGTTTTTAATCAATCCTTGATAATTTGTTCCAAAAAATTCGATATTTTAGATTTTTTCAACATTAGATATTTCGGGAGTAAGTCGCTTCCTTCTTCAGTATTGAATTTTCAACACTATATATATGTATATATATATATATATATATATATATATATATATATATATATATACATATATATAGTGTTGAAAATTCAAATTTATATATATATAAATTTTTATATATATATATATATATATATATATATATATATATATATATATATATATATATATATATATATATATATATATATATATATTTATATATATATATATATATATATATATATATATATATCTATATATATATATATATATATATATATATATATATATATCTATATATATATATATATATATATTTATGTCGAAAAAAAATCTAAATCATTTCGTGGGCGTAGCCAGGACTTTTTTTAGGTCTTTGTTCGAGGACAATTTCTCAAAAATCAATGAAAAAACGAGGACATTTTTTTGAAAAAAAAGTAAGACATATTTATTGACAAGAATATTGAGAGATACTTTAAAAGTATCATTTTTTGGTTTCTCAAAATAGAGAAACATCGTTAGTACATGAAATGAATCAAATTGATTTTATAAATTTTTACCATTGATTTCGCGTTTTATAAAACCAATTTTCTGGGATTTTCAGCAAATTTCCTGAGGACTTCATCTTCTATTTCGGATTTTCTTTCCTTTACCATTTTCCGATGCACACTGAGCATGCATAGTCCTGAAAAAAATAAAAACATCGTTATCATATGAAATGAATCAAATTAATTTTCTAAAACTTCACCATTTAGTCGATTTTCGCCCATGGTTGATCTTAGCCAGGTTTTAACACGCCGCAAAGTGCTGAACGACCTTTCTACGGTGCAAGTCGTGCAAGGTAGTGCCAATAATATTACCAATGCATGTGATACAGTAGGAAAAAAGGTGTCCGCTTCCGTGATTACGTCGCACACTTGCAAATTTTTCATCGCTTCTTCACTAAGCTGTTTGTCTTTCCAAGTGTTATACCATAATTCAATTTCTGCACTTAGATCCAATTCATAAAATTCTGAAAATGGCTTGATGTCTTCTTTCAAATCGCCAATACTTTTTTTCAACATAATGTATGGATGCAATGTGAGTAGTGAAAATGCAGGCAAATTGAATGGCGCGAATCGATTTGCAAGCGATAATATCAACGAATCCAAATACGGAATTAGCAACGATATTTTCCAATAATCATTTGGATTCGATGCAGGTTGATTTGAACGATGCTGCTTTCATTGGGTTAGTCTGGGCATATCCAATTCAATATCAATCGAGTTCGCTATTTCTTTTGCCTCGTCTAGAAGTTCATCAATCACGGTATCTACAGCGGTTCGATGGCTAGAGATAACAGTTGATATTCTATCAAGATGGTCTTTGCATTTGAGCAGGTCAAGACTTTTAGATTGAAGACCATTCACGACAGGCTCAAGAATATCCGAATATTTGGCAATTATTGAAGTGCATATGATAAATACAGGTTTCGTTGCTGCAGAGTGCAGCTGAAATGAAGCTGATCGCGTTTTTGCATTGCCTTCGGTGGATAAAGTCAGTAATGCGTTCACGATCTCAACGAATTTGGCTTTAAAAACAGCAATGCTCTTGTGTTTTTGAGACTAACGAGTTTCACAAAGGGCGGGTATGTTCGGAGCACACTTTCGCCGTAGCACTGATTCTCGGAAAAATCTGATTATGTCTTTGATGGTGCCAATAGTGTTTCGTACTTCCGGGACCGTGTTCAAATCATTAACAACAAGGTTCAATCTGTGGCTTGCGCAGTGGAAAAACAATCCTTTTTTATATTTTTTTCGAATATGTGCTTGAACGCCTCCTTCTTTTCCGGCCATAGCACTGCAGCCATCGTACCCTTGCCCAACGTATTTGTTCGGTTCAAGTTCACAGCTTACGACTGCGCGATCAATTTCATCTGCAATTGTTGGAGCGTCCATCGCATTCAGTTCAGAGAAACCCATGAATTCTTCTCGTATTTTTGCTTGGCTTTTGTCGTAAAATCGAATACCCAATGACAGTTGCTCTTTCCCTGATATATCTGCTGTTTCATCAGCCAAAATGCTGTATGCTGATGCCTTTTTAGCGTCAGCAATTATCATATCTTTCACTACCTCGCCACATAATGCATTATCTCGTTTGTTATTTCTGGTGAGGTGTATTTTGCATTTTTTGGTCCTTCTCAAAGTGTTTTTTAAGAGATTCGTCTCCGGCCTCAATTCTCAAGCGAATAAGATCCATGAACATTCCTAAAAATATTATAGAATTTTATCAAAAGACGAAAATATGATAAATTTCAATCTGAAATATTTTACCGGAATCGGCATCTTTTCCTCTTAATGGTGAATCGGTTGTTCCACAGAAAATTATGTTTGATATGATCGAACGGATTATTTTCTTGTTTTCTTCAATTAACTTCTGATGTCCTGTTACCATCTGTAGGTCCACTGGTTTGGCAGTTGTAAATTCAATAGCAGCTTTCATTGAAGTTTGATGCCATTTGCTTCTCGCGTGATTTCTGCTCAATTCGTGCATATCTTTGTATTTGGTGATTGGCTTAACAACGAATGCGCCTAAAAAGCCTTGCACTGTAGTTTTATGAAATAGAACGCAATGTAAGCAAAGAGCGCCCATTTCTTTCTTTGAATAAACAAGCCAAAGTTTATAAACTTGTAACCAATTGTGAAGAAATTTTCGTTTTGAAGTCTGCTGCAAAATCGTAGTCTTGTGGTGGTACCCAATATCTTTTTAATAACAGAGATCTTTACTCTGATGATAATGGCTTGTTCATAAATAGACCCAAGTCGAATTCGGAAATGACTTCAGTTGTGTCAATGGTTGAATCATCCATTGGAATTGAATCTTCTTCGTGGGTTTCGCTTGTTTTGCTAGTTGTTTCGTGCATTTCAGTGAAATCGGTATGCTCATCGTAATTTTCCGTTTCCATTGCATCAGTAGGTTCATTTATCTGCATTACACTCGCACTTAGATTTGACACTTCAGCTTCACTTTGACTTGACGTGACAGCATCACCTTGGCTTGACGTGCCAGCTTCACTTTGTCTTGACGTGCCAGCTTCACTTTGTCTTGACGTGCCAGCTTCACTTTGGCTCGACAGTGGAGGAGCAATCGGTTCTATACAAATATACGCACATTTCAAAAGTATAAACCGCAAAACACTTTGAACTAATTCATCAACAAAAAACTGATCCCTCGGACCCAAGTATGCAAGAGTTGAAATCAATGATAAACCAAATTACAATAGTCCAATATATATTTCGGCTTAAATGAAGCCCTCTTCAGAATCTACATAAACTATCATTCTCATTAAAAAAATGTGAAAAAAATAAAAAGAAAAAACAAAAATACACAATTAAGAAAAACTCACAGATATTAAGAAATTCATATTTTCCACATCAAGGTCGTTCATGATAAAACGCAGTATAGCGCGTGTCAAATATATTCGTCACAAAAACAACACGTCAAAGGTCATGATTCACCTTCAGAATCTTCCTGACTTTCTCCAAAAAAGGAAAAATATGAATATATACAATTCTTTGAAACAAGGCGTAAAATTTAGAAAGACGATAAATACGTCATCATTCAAAGATCTTTGTAACGGAACTAACATTTATCACTGCCCACAATTACTATCGAAACCTTATCATGTAAGCAAACCAAAAAATCAACAACCTCAAAATAAAAAGAAAATAATGGATCTAAAACATTCCCAAATATTTATCGTAAATTGAATTCGAATTCTTGGTATCATCCTGTTTATTAATCGTATTATTGGTCCTCTTAATAAAAATCAGTTCAGAAATACTTCTTTTAAAACATCTATCTTCTTTATCGAAAACTTTAACATTACGCCCATCAAAATCATGTCCTTTGTCAAGAAATATATATTGGACTATTGTATTTTGGTTTATCATTGATTTCAACTCTTTCATACTTGGCTCCGAGGGATCAGTTTTTAGGGTTTTGTAAAATAATTTTAAAAACTCTTCTAAAATCGCGTCCTGTCTGTCCGTCTGTCCGTCTGTCTGTCTGTCCGTCCGTCCGTCCGTGTGTCACAGCAGTTTTTCTCGGAAACTACTTAAGCTAGAAACATCAAATTTTGTATGTAGGTGTAAAGTGGTGCTCTCTTCAAAGTTCAACTACAAAAATTTTTTATAAGGTATTTAAGGGGGGTCTCCCCATATAGGGGAGTGACCCCCCGAAAAAAAATTTTCATTGAAGGTAGCCAATATGGGTATCAAATGAAAGGTCTTGATAAGAACTTTTCAAAACAGGTCTTAGTTTGGCAAAGTTTGCTTCAAGGGGTGCACAGGGAGGGGAAATACACGAAAAATTTGTGCCCCCCCCCCCCCCTCGCGATTGGACACCTGTGATCCGAAAAATCTGAAAAAAATCAAGAATATAGGCCTTGATGAGTACAACAACAGCAAATACGTGAGAAGTGGCAATTTACTCAACTTTGTTAGTAATAGTATGATTTATCGATTTTATGTTTTCTTTAATAAAATCTTAACGGTACCCTAAAATTCGATGAAATTCAGTATAATTCAGATAACTATTTATAAGATTGATCTACCCTGAAAGTTTCATAAAGATTGAATCATATTTAGCGAAATTATAGCGGTTTGAATTTTCCTGTATTACTATGGAACAATATGCGCTGCATTTATTACTATGGCAACATATCGCTATAGAACAACATGCGCTTTTTACCGACTCAGACACTACAGTTTTGCTAGGATTTGCATGAAAATTTCAGGAATGATAGGTCTCATGAATATCTTTGAGAATCGGTTCAGCTAGTGGTATTAGTGATCACCAAGCAAAATAGTGGCTGTTTTAAATGCGAAGATTGAATAATTTTGAGTTATTTTTTCCCAACTTCAACATTTAAGTTGCATGCTTTGAACACTTGATTCAATTTAATGAATGACTGAAGATGAGTACCTGCAATTAATACTCATAAGTGAAACAAGTCAAGGAGGTGGGAGAGAGCTCCTAGCAAAGGGGCTTTGTAACCACTCTAGGATTCGAAAATATTGGCCATTAATCGATGATAACAGTACAGGGGAGTGGCCCCTGAAAAAAAATCATCAAACGTAGCCGATATGAGTATGAAATGAAAGTTTTCATGGGAGCTTTTCAAAACAGTTCTTAAACTGTCACTTTTTGCTTCAGGGGGGAAATACATGAAAAATGTGTTTCTTCCCTCGCGAATGGACATCTGAAATAATTATCAAGGGAGATATTTATGAGTATAACAATAACAAAAACCTCAGAAGCCGAAATTCGTTCAACTTTGTTAATAATAGTATGATCTTCGAATTTCATATTTTCTCCAATAAAATTGTCATTGACATGTTTCTTGGTTTCATTCGATCTGGTGACTGCATTTTGTAAATTGAATACAAAACCCTTCTGACATGAGCGTAGGTCTGTTTACCCAACTTGTTTGTTGATGAATTTGAAATTTATGGAACGGAGCAATTAAGAGATTTATTACTATACTTTGAATTAATTTTGGAAAAACAAAATATAATAAACAGAAACTTACTAAAAAATGATTTGCACTCCTCCTGCACGTAGTTTATGATATTTGCCTTTAGCATGTTCTGTAATAGCTCCGTCTCCTTTGATGTCGGTTCGGAAAGTAGTTTTGCAGTATGTGCAATACGCCGAATGCTCACTTGCCTTTTTAACCCATGGATATTTTTTTGCCCTCAATTTACCCCATGAGGTTTTCTTTTTTCCTTTCTCCATTACAAAACCAAAAATTGATGTTCACAAAGCGAAGGAAAAATTGATGACACAAGCAGAGTTGCCAGAATGAACTATCAGCACGCTTGGTAAAAAAAAGCTGCCCCCTCCTTTCGGCTCGAAGGAGGACGGAGGGAGCCTAGGAGAAATAGAAGAATTTGTTTTCGAGTCGGTTTTCCTGTTTTCTTATCTGACCCCTTTGTGTTTTCGGTCATTAGTTACGTTATTTATTTCTGAATTATACGAAAGAATAATACTTTGGGGACTGGCCTGAAAAGTGAAAATCTTCGAATGACCGAAAACACAAAGGGGTCAGATAAGAAAACAGGAAAACCGACTCGAAAACAAATTCTTCTATTTCTCCTATAGACCCGCTCCGTTCTCCTTCGAGCCGAAAGGTGCAGAGAAAACGTTTGGATTTGTGTGAGCATAATCGAGATTTACGAGTATATACATTATCGCTTCTCAGAAACAATAACAAACACACCAGTATAAACAATTTCGATACTGTCCAAATTTTTATTTGATTTCAATTAGGTGCTGTGTTTACATTTTTGTTTATCGATACGAGGAATCAACGATAGCAGAATCAGCAGTGCACATAAAATTCAGTATTTACATTAAAATACGTTCATCAACAGAAATCAAATTCAAACCTTGTGACAACTTGCTCGCATTATTTTGCGCTTGTGTATATACAAGCATTTGTTAAAATCAATCTCAGGTTTGACTGGAGAATTTTTTGATTCGAAGAATTATAAATATAAATGCCCAAATATGCTCGTGTAATATTTCTAGATGTTAGAGAAATCTCATTGAAAAGTCCTCGTTTTACTGCAATTTTGCGAATTGTCCTCATTTTTTATAAAAATTTTCATTGATACTCCTTTTTTTTCCACTTTTTTCCCAAATTGTCCTCGTTTTTTACGAGAATACTCTTTGAAAAGTCCTCGTTGTTTCAGCATTTTCTCCAAATGTCCTCGAGGACAAAGATTAATTTTCTCTTAAAAAACGCAGAATTTTTCGAGGGCATTTGCGGCTTTATATTGGAACAAATTATCAAGAATTGATTTGAAGCGCTTAACAGGACAGAATACATACAATATTGTTTTTAATTCATTTATAAAGCTTTTCGTCAATGTGTTTACGGAAAAGAAAGAATAATATTGTGGTAAATTATAATAAGAATTGCTATTATTTTATAAATGGAACCATTCACACTAATAATTGAACAATTAATATAAATCGTGTATATTTTTTCATAAAATGATCACATTTTCATTGAGACGAATGGGATGCAATGATAATTATAATTAAGTTATGAAGCAGATTACTAATTCAAAAACATATCTTATTGTATGTATTCATCTACCTGTCTCTAAATAGACAAAAATGTATTTATTATTAATTATTGGTAACTATAAAAATGTTTGCAAAAAACAAATAATTTGAACATTATGATTTTTCATTAATTTAAATTTAGTACTTAAAAAAATGATTTTCTTTTACGGTTATAATTTTCATCTGAGTGGATATTTTGCAATCGATTCGGATCATTCATAAAAATGTTAAATTTCGCGCATAAATTCTGCTTCTTCTTCGTAGCACTACAGCCCCTCTCGGGCCTTCGCTTCCTGCAAACAGCGGCTCCAACTGTCTCGGTCCATTGACCACGTCCTCTGATTTCAAAATCCGAGCAACGATGTCTTCGTCGACCGAGTCAGACCAGCGTTTAATCGGTTTCCCCACTGTTCTCTGGCCTTCAGTTCTCCCAACGAATAACTTTTTGGGTATCCGTTGTTCGTCCATACGGTTCATGTGTCCAGCCCATTGCAGCTTCCGTAGTCTTAGAATTGTTGAGGCCTCCAGCTCCTCAAAAATTTCATACAGCTGATGTTTGTATCGAATTCACCATTGGTCCCCGTCTAACTTTGCTCGAATTATTCGGCTCAGGACCTGTCGCTCAAAGCCGTACAATATGTTTGCGGATGCTTGGGTTAGGGTCCATGCACGTCTTATCACAGATTTGTATAGTTGGAGCTTTGTTTTCCTGTGTATGCAGTTGGTCTTCAAGTCAGTCAAAACTGAATAAAATATTTTATTTGCGAGCCATTTTCTTCGGCGTATCTCGTCTCTTTCATAACTGGTTAAGGTATTTTTCCTCGACTGCGTCATGAGCTTTGTTTTATTTTCATGGATTTGTAGCCCTATTAGTTTTGTTTCACTGTCAAGTTCTTTGGCAGTTGTTAATGATCGTGACAAAATGCTGATATCATCCGAAAAGGCTATTGCTTGGCTCGACTTGTATCGTAATGTACCTTGTGTATCGACAGGTAGCATCCTTATGACGTACTCCAGAGCCAAATTGAAAAGCAATGGGCCAGCCTATTTCCATGCTTTAGTCTGATATTAGTGTCAAAGGCATCGGTGAGTTGGTAATTGATGCGGACTTGGGAGGTTGTCGACGTCATTGTCAGACGGACTCATTTGGCTGGGGTGCAAAAACAAAGCATCATTTGGTACAGTATGTTACGGTCACTGCTATCGTATGCTTGCTTACAGTCAACGAAAATTTGGTGTACGTCTATGTTGAACTCCCAGCATTTTTCAAGTACCTGCTTGACTGTGTCTATCTACCTGCTCTGAAGCCGTCTTGATACTCCCCAATGATACTGTCGGTGTTTGATCTGATTTTGTTTTCTAATATCTTTGAAAATATTTGTACGCTGTACAAGGTAGTGATACGCTTCTATAATTTTCACACTGCTGCTTGTCACCTTTTTTGTGGATAGGAAACATAATTTGTTGGGTCCACTCTTTCGCCATATATTCTTGTTGCCAAATGTGCTAGATGACTTTGAGAATTGCTTGATGAACACCATATTTGACGAGCTCCATTGGAATCTCATCGATGCCGAGCGCTTTATTATTCTTTTTGGCCTTGATGGTCGAGCAAACTTCATCCAGAGTTGGTTGGGCCAATGGAAGCTTGTAGTGAAGTAGGTAAATAAATTGTCCGTGAAGGACTGCAGCGATGGTCAGCTGCCTCGGCAAAAGAGGATGCTACGATCTGCCGAGATTAGCCTTGTCTAGGGAAGCGTGAATACGCTGGCAGGCTAGCGTTGCGTTGTTGTGGGGCGGATTCTTTTCCCCAGCACAAGACCCACTACAATAAAATATTTTTTCGCATCTACGAATTTCAGAAATGGTTTAATAATTATCGACCGAAGTCAAGAACGGAGGTAACCTGCTAAGGGTAATGAAATTGTTGGTTCAGTGAACAAATTGGGCCTGGACATAACGGATCGACTTAAAGAGACTTAGTCGTTACCGACGATACTTATGGCCCACAAAAAAGAGTGAGGTATCCAGGTGGAAGCGATGCCCGTCGCACCCTTCCAACCGGATCAAGATCCAAATGTGGACGTGGCTATACTTCCCATTTGAGTGAAAAACTTATACAAACATAATTTGCATGAATTTTTCTATCAAATAGGAAATATTAATGTGACCAATTTATATTATAGTATTATGCGATGGAATCACATAACCCGATACCATAAAAGGGCACGTGATCGGAAGGCAACTCTACCCGGCCAAGAGCCCCTATAACGCAATAAAAGGGGAGAGCTCGCCCGATGGCAAGCTCAGTTTAGTGGAGGGGCCTGCCATCGTTGCGGGTCCTTTACCCGGTTGGGTTTCAAAACCGAATGGAAAGACCGAAGGTACTATTCAATTCATCATTTTTTTATTTTTTCTTCCAAGTGTTAAATGCACAGTACATTATATCTAATCTGCTCGATTCATAATTCAAATTCTGTAATTATACCGCTGGGACTAGAACCTATAACTCACAAGACAAAATACAGAATCAGTTAAAAGAACGAAAGAATATCGAGAAAACTTTAAAGAATGTCCTTACTCAAATGACTCGAATATTCTAATAATTAATCAAACTTTCCATGTTAATAATCATCACCTTGCAGAAACTCTTTTGTGAATTGAAGGTTTCATAATAAATAATATTTATTTCAATAATTAATCAAACTTTCCGTGTTAATAATCATCACATTGTAGAAACTCTTTAGCCAATTGAAGTTTTCACAATAAATAATATTTTCGACGATGCCTCAGCCTATTTCACAACTTTGCCACGAAAAATTTAATAATAATTTAACAGGTGTTAAATTATTTGATTAAACAACCCGAACAAAACGTCAAGCTCTATAATATGGCGCTTATCTTCACATTTTTCCCGCGAGATCCTGGTCGCAGCTGCGACCAGACAACGCACATCAACGGTCGCGACAGGGCTCCAAAACTGTAACTGGGCACTCGACTAGGCCCGCACACAGGTCGAATGCGTTTCCCAATTAGGAAATCCCAAAAAAATTTGCAAAAACGCACAATTATGTGAGAATGAATGAAATTCCACGCGAAAATCACTTTACTGATTTCCTACTTTCATTTTTTTGTAACGCCCGCCGAAAAAACTTGACAGAAAAATTTTCACATACAACTTCAATTTCCACAAATGTAAAGTAATCTCTGCAGTCTCGGACGCTTCCCCACTAGCCTCGGGAACTTTTCAAATCTTTTCACGCACAAATAAGATAATGCCTCAATAGGAGCACTTAACAGGCAACAAACGAGTAAATGCGCTTCATAAATCGCGGAAAACCTCAATTTCCAAACTTATTGCGCGACAGGCTACGTTACGGCTTTTTTATTGGGCGTCGCGACGTGACCGCCGTGAAGATTTATAATTCTCCGTGAAATTTTTGGCCACAGCTGCCGTTTGGAGCCTTTCGATGTCAAACCTTTGTAGTGGGCTGTCTTTGACGAATACGACATCGATAGGTTAATTTGATCAAGTAATGATCTGAATTACAATTGGCTCCTCGGTATATACGGGCGTTAAGTATGCTCGAGGCCCAACGTTGTTGGATCAGAACGAGATCGATCTGGTTTTGTGTGTTGCCATCCGGTGATACCCGGGTCATTTTATGAATGCGTCGATGTGGGGACCAAGTCGTATGACCAGATTTCAGCTATATGAAAAGTTAGTCAGGCACTGGCTGTTGTCATTTATTTCATCATGGAGGCTATATCCTCCAGTCGTTCCCCAATAAGATATCTCATTGCAGACCTTAGCGTTGAAATCACCCAGAATTATTTTTGTATCATTTGTGGACAATGAGTCGACTAGTCTTTACTGGTGATTGTAGAACTTTTCCTTTGTTTCTTCGTCTTTTTCTTCGGTCGGGGCGTGAACATTAATCAGCCAGATTTTGAAGAATTTCGTTTTTACACGGACCGCACAAGACCGTTCATTGGCTGCCTCAAAATCAATAACGTGCGATTTGAACTTCCTACCCACAACGAAGGCCACTCCCAACTATCGTTTTCCAGTAGACTTCCCAGTTTTGAAAATTGTGTGTGATCTCATATTTGAATATCACTTCCCTTCCAGTTCGTTTCCTGGATTGGCAGTATGTTTAATTTATGTTAACTGGCCTGTTGTAAAAGGTCCTTAACAGGGTGATTGAGTGATCTGACATTCCAGGATCCAACGCCATAGTCAGAAGATTCGCCTTCACCCTCTTCCGTCCCCACAAAGGCGGTGTAAGTAGGATTTAGTAGCAGAACTGTAGATATTCTTACAGTTATTGGCATTTCTCAGCATTTAATGTCCCATTATTGGGGAACCAGTAAACTCGATGTGCGACCTCGGAAACATTTACTACAATTTAATTGGGGGGTTTGGGATGAGGAATCATGGAAGTTGTGGGTTGGGAAAACATGGGGTTCCCTCTTCCTTTCTCAAACGGGTTCGAGACCTTCTGCGGCGGAGTTTGCACGTGGATTAGTCAAATTATATTTCACGCTTACTATATATTTTAAAGTTTTAATGTTCAGTAGTGTTTTTTTTAACCATCCATATTTTATTTATAGAAGGGCGGCTCAAATATGATCAAAACAAATGCTCTGATACGTTTGCAGTTTATCTAGGTACTGCCCCTTACATGGTTCGCATTTTGTCCACCATTCCGGAAACTTTTTGATGTCGGTATCGAAGAATTCCTTGCGCAACTCGCATGTGCACACGAACTCTACCTCGTCGTCGGTGTTGAATATTTGGCCTCTTTCAGCAGTCGCAGGGTGATTAATCCAGACTGTGGGTGGTGTTCCAGTACATCTCACCCCAATTCCGATATTGTATCGAGCGTAAGACGCGCGTTATCCTGGAGAAGAATCGCACTTTGTGCTGGAACGCTCCTCCGTTTTGAGCGTTATTTTGCGATATTGAAGGTGTTCGGGGATGATAGACTCTACACTACCAATACTGATGCCGAGTTCAACCGAAATGTCTCGAACATTCATTCTGCGGTCCTCCACAATGAGTTGCTCTACACGGCAAAAGTTGCCTAGTGTGATGCTGGTTGGCGGTCGACGATCATGCGGCTCATTCTCGACCATCCTTGAATGCTTTGAGCCATTTAAGCACAGCTGTCCTACTCAGGCACTCACTAATTTTGCAAACGCGGAAAAATTCCCGTGTTTTTAACGCCTTCCCACACTAAATAACGAATGATAATACGTTGCACAACGGCGGTCGGCACTTGAAGTTCACTCATGGTCATAGCACACGCGTAAAACATGCACTCCTAATGAAAACTATCCCGCACTGTTTGTAAGGCACCCAGCTATCACATACTCAAACCACGACCTTCATAGCATACATGGGCGCCATCTACAGCGCGAGTCTCAATCATATTTGAACCAACCTCGTACTAGAAAAAACATGTTTTGTTGCTGCATATATTCCGAAAATGTAGAGCGCATATTCTAAAATTTTCCAGAAATTTATTAAGGGAAATTTTTTTTTCTTAACAAGCCGTCAGGCCTTACTTTGTTGTGTGAACAGACGCATTTCAACTCCAATAAGTCATCTCAAGTGTCTAAAGGATGCGTTGAAGGTGAATGACTTTATATAGTCGTAAGATGGGTTAAGTAAATAGTACTCAATTAGGTTCGTTACTAAATTAGGTCAGGTTAGGAATATTTTTTGTTTTTTTTATTGTTCGATGACCGTTTGTTCTGTTTCATCTTGTAATGATTTTGAGTTCTCTTTCCTAGCAAATCCTAGCAAACCTGTAGTGTCTGAGTCGGTAAAAAACGCATATTGTTCCATAGTAATACAGGAAAACTGAAATCGCTATAACTTCGTTAAATACCATTCGATCTTTGTGAAACTTTCAGGAACGACCCATCATATAAATAGTCATTTGCAAATTTTATCGAATTTAAAGGTATTATCCTAGAAAACATAAAATCGATAAATCATACTATTACTAACAAATTTGAGTGAATTTCGACTTCTCATGTATTTGTTGTTATTGTACCCATAAAGGCCTACATTCTTGATTTTTTTCAGATTTTTCGGATGAAAGGTGTCCAATTGCAAGGGGGTTACGCGAAAAGTTCGCCCATTCCGATAAGGCAATTTTAGGACTTGTTTTGAAAAGATCTCATCAAGGCTTATCCAACAATCGACAATCAATGGTGAACAACAATTTTAGAAGGGTCACCTCCCTATGTGGAGAGACCTCCCTTAAACCCCTTTGAACAATTTTTCCACCCCAGAACTTTCAAGAAGGCACCACTTCTGACCTTTTTACAAAGTTTCATGGCTGTAGCTTCTATAGTTTCGGAGAAAAAGGTCTGAGACATACCGACGGACAGACGGACAAAGGTCGTGATTGCAGTAGGGTTTTGTATGTTAGTACAAAACCCTAGAAAAAAGAGCTGAAATATTTTCGGCCTATGGAGGCAACAAACGGAAAAAGTACGATCCGGAAAATATGAAAAAATGGAAATCATGCTTAAAAATTGGTTTATACATGCCAGAAACGTCCAGATACCGGTAAGTGGTCCGATTCTGCAGGAAATGGCTCGACAATTGGCTGCCTCTTTGAAGATCAAAAATTTATCTGCTTCAACTGCGTTGCTTGACCGATTTAAAACCAGGCTCTCGATTGTATACCAGCAAATCAGTGGTGAATCAAGTTCTCTTAACCCTCATGTTACGAGCGGTTGGAAAAATTGTCTCTCAACCGTCTCCTCCGACTACCAATGCTCGTATATTTACAATTTTGAAGTTATGCCGGATAAGTCATTGGTGTGAAAAGAAGAAAAGAGTCATGGTGGAAAGTTGAGCAAAGAACGATTGACAATTCTTATTTGCACAAATATGACTGGCACGGGTACGAAAAAGCAAAGCCTCGTTGCCTTAAACATATTAAAACTCTTCCTTGTCTTTATTCATCACAACATCGAGCGTGGCTGACTGGTGAAAGATTTACGCAATGGCTTCTTGATTGGGACAATGAATTGTAAGGTCGGAAAATACTTTTACTTATCGAAAATTGTGCTGCCCATCCAAAACAGCAAAACCTTGAAAACATTAAATTGGTGTTTTTGCCACCCAACGCAACAATTGAGCCTCAACTTATCGATCAAGGCATCATAAAAGTTTTGAAGCAGGGTTACAGGAGAAGGATTGTCCAGCAATATTTATCGACGATGGACAGCTCAAATCTACCTAAAATATCAATTTTGAATGTAATGCACTTTACCAAGCAATATTTTTAAGGTTTTGTAAAATCATTTTACAAAACGTTACTAAAATCCTGTCCGTCCGTCCGTGTGTCATACAACTTTTTCTCGCAAACTACATACGCTAGAAACATAAAATTTTGTAAGTAGATGCAAAGTGCTGCCCTCTTCAAAGTTTCACCACAAAAAGAAATTCATAATGTGTTTAAGGGGGGTCTCCCCATATAGGGGAGTGGCCCCCGAAAATAAAAATTTCATCGCATGTGGGCGATATGAGTATCAAATGAAAGGTTTTGATGAGGGCCTTTCAAAACAGGTCTTGAAATGGCAAATTTAACTTTAACGGGTGCAGGGAAAGGGGAACGTACGAAAATTTGGTGTTCCCCCCCGAAAAATCTGAAAAAAATCACAGAGGTGAGACCTAAGGAGTACAAGCGCAATAAATAATACCTCAGAAGTTGTGATTCAATAAACTTTGTTTATAAAAGTACATTTTGTAAAGTTTACATTTTGGCCTATAAAATCAAAATGGGACCCTTAAATTTCCCAAAAGCTACAATTTAAGTTTTTTGTAAGCAATTGTATGTATTCTGAAAATTTCATAATAATTGAGTTACAGCTAATTGAATATTTAACAATTATAACAACATTAACACGTGGTACTAAGGAGAAACACGTTTGCAACGGACCTAGACACTACCAATATGCAGGAACTTTGATAACAATTTTAGAAATGGTTCCTAATATTGATGTGTTATCATGAGTGATTCATTAATGGGGTCAAGAAACTTGAAATAAAATGGCTGCAAATTTAAAAACATAATAACTATAATAATTTTTGATATGCAGAATATATTGTTTGATTTTCTAATAGTTTTATAAAAGTTTTCTGGCAGGAGCACTCTCCTGCTACATCAACTTGTTTTTAATACAATAGAAAAGATTATTAATTCTCAATTCAATTTCTGCAAATTAATTTCAAACATATCATTTCCATGAGGCTTTTAAAATAATTGCAAATTATTTTTAATTTCTTTACAGTATTTTGACCAACCCGACATTAACGATATCAAATCACAAGAAATATATTCAACACATTTCATGGATGCATTTTCCAAGCATGAGCTAAACAATTCTTACAACAATATTCCAGGAGATCACGCGCCACAATTCCTATCCTCATCGTGGGAATATTACGATGAAAATTCAACAGGAAAATCAGAAAAGCATTCGTACACCAGAATCTCGGAATCACCGCCGCCATATCATCCCAAGCGAGTGAAACCAAATGAAGTTTATACTATTGAACATTGTAATAATAATCCTGCCAGTGATTCTCATAGCGAGAAATATGAAAATCCTGCAGGACTAAATGAAAATAGTAAAGAAGACAGTTTTGACTGCTTTGGGAAATATATTGCATCGTTGCTTCGTGCAATGCCCCCGACTCAGTCGAGTAAGAAACAGCTGGAAATAATAACGAGTCTTCTGACGGAACAAATTAAAGAAACGGAGGAATCTCCGGGGATATCTAAATCAAATCAAACTGAGGATTCGCATATGGAAAGCAATGAGGATTGTATTCAAACAAGTAGTGATAGTGTCAAGCAAGAAAATAGCACTGAAGGTTTTGTAGATCTAACAAGTGAAGTAAATTATGATAGTTGATTCGTTTTTTGTTTTAATTTATATTATTGATAGTCTTAAAATCATGTAGTAAAAAATTCATTCCATTAAAATCACCTAATCGAACTTATTTTGTTGTCGAGTTTCCTTCTTAAAAATTGGTTAACTATGTGAGTACACCGTTTTTTGTTTTTATTTCATTGCTTTTGTTTTTCTTTAGTCATTCGATTTTTGAAGACGTACATGCTGCTTTTTTGATACATTTTTGAAAACGCAAAAAAAAATTTTTAATTTTGTTTAGTAGCACATATTTTATTTTAATGGACTACAGGTTTCAATGTTGCCATCATTCTCAAGTATATTCAATGGTTTTACCGGTTATGAATTTTTTCTTTTGCTGCTAGAGAGTCTATTATTGTTTTTGTGGTTGCATTGGGATGGGTCTTTAAGTCCCAACCTGATAAAAAGTTGTAACTGATATTGTACAAGAAAATGTAATTATCTCAAAGTCCTAAGTGCGGCTTTGCAATTTACTTGTGTCAGAGATGGTACCGAAAACAATAAAATTAAAGTCGACGTCGGAATTGCTTATTCAATCTTATTTATAAAGCACGAGGCGTCCCCATTGAACAATTACAATCAGCTAACTATCTTTCGCATCTTGTTTCTCGCGTCTCACGCTAAAGTGTTGTCAGGTGACAGCTCGGCCACTCCTGTTTCAGAATCGTCCTCGATTTCGCCGGATTCATCTTTGTTATCACTGGAGTCGCTGATGTGATCTAAGTCCGGTGCCAATTCAAACCAGGACTTAATTTTCTCTGACGTAAACACTGAACTAAAGTGTCGTCGACTCTTGCTCTTCAATCCAACTAATGTCTACTAAATATCGGTCGTTGCCGAGACATTTTTGAACAACAAATGGGCCCTTGTACTTCGGCTCTAATTTTCATACATGTCCCATAGCAGGCGGCTGGTGTTCCAACAGAACCAAGTCATCAATAGCGTAGACGGTGGGGGCAGCGTGTCATTGATCAAACCGTCTTTTCCATTTTTTGCGTTCCCTTGAGATGTTAACCATAGCAACTTCTCTTCTTTCCCTTATATTTGTATCGATCGAATCTCCAACGTTTTGTTGTAGTGCAGATAACAGACGATTTGGGAGAATGTCATTAAGTCGGGAATAAAACACAATCTCATTAGGGCATCATTTCATTAGGGTATCATTTTGCAGGGTGTTAATAACCCACTGAAGTTCGCGCATTTCTTCGTCCCAACGATTATTGTTACCGATCGATTGATGTGCTTGCTCCACTTGACCGTTGGCTCGAGGGGTACGAACTTCATTTTTGATGTGTTGAATATTGTTTTAAGCACAATATCGAGCAAATGACTTCACTGTGAATGCAGAGCCCCGGTCGGTTATGATGCAAGAGGGAAGTCCAAAATACGTCGTCATTTCGTTTAAACATCGTAATACTGGAACGATTCTCGTTTTTTTAGCAGCTTTTATGACGATGTATTTGGTGAAAGCGGCTTCGCAAAAATGGTCCTTGATGATTCAAGTGAAGTCGTTTGCATGGAACGGGGTCCATTTCGGCGAAAGTAGGCATCCTATGGTCTTTCTGTCACGAGCCTTATTGTAATTGCATTCCACGTACGCTGTCGTAATCTTTCACATATTTTTGCAAACATGGAAACCAGAAATTTCCTTATATTCGATTTATCTTTTTTCCAATGCCAAATGACCTACGTCATCGTGGCATGACTGCACAACCTTCCAACGTACTCCTTTTGGAACGACAAAACGTAGCTCCTTGTCGACGACACGATAAAGACGGTGATCCTTCATTCGATACTCTAACTTCAATTGTTTTTCTTACGCTGACGTGCTGTCTCCCTTACGAACGGCAATTATGTTGTTCAGGGTTTTTTCCCTGAAGTTGCGTCGT
Organism: Odontomyia ornata; assembly: GCA_963969285.1. Classification (NCBI taxonomy): domain Eukaryota; kingdom Metazoa; phylum Arthropoda; class Insecta; order Diptera; family Stratiomyidae; genus Odontomyia; species Odontomyia ornata. Next base: position 286,765,269 of record OZ017741.1, on the reverse strand, counting down.
TAGAAGCCAGTCTTGTTGACCGATCGAGACAGTAAGTATGAAACAGGCTGTTTCTATATCCTTCTCTGGTCCCACCGAAGTTCGGCTGAGCGCATCGACGTGAGTCATCTCACATTCGGAACGATTAACGATATTGAAGTCGAGTTCGCAAAGTCGCATCCACCATTGAGAAATTCGGAGTTTCATCTTGCGGCAATTTTTAAGTTTGGCGATAGCGCTGCAGTCCGTTATCAGTTCAAAGTGTTTTCCTAGAGGTAAATCTTGAAATGCTCCAGCCCATCGACGACTGCAAGGACTTCCTCCTCGTGACTATGATACATGCTCTTGGCTTCGGTACAATGTTGACTGTAGTACATTACGGGCTTCCAGTTTCTACCATTTTCGGATTGGAGTAACACAGCAGCAACACCGTGGCTGCTGGCATCGGTGTGCACTTGATGTTTCGCAGTTACGTTATAAAGTGCAAGGATAAGTTCCTCGCATAATATGTTCTTCGTCTTCATGTTCCAGATCCCAAGAGAATGGAGTATATTTCTTCAGTAGCTTTGAAAGTGGACGAGCCATCATCTCGTAGTTTTCCACAAACTTCCGAAAGAACCCGGTCAACCCCAAAGGTTGACGAGTTTCTGTGATATTCGATGGACTCATGAACATTCTTATTGTTTCAGTCTTCTCGCAGCCAGGAACGATTCCGTTTTCGTTCACACGATGACCCAAGAAATTTATTTCGCTTTACAAAAATCGACATTTGTCTATCCGTAGCGTAAGTACAACTTATCTCAGTAGATTTAGAAAATTTTCGAGTTTTTTTATGGCTTCGGGTATAGTTTTTGCGGAAATGATCACATCATAAAGATATGCGATAACCTTCAAAGAAGGCTCAATTTTTATGATTTCGTTCATAAATTTTTGAAATTCCCCTGGAGCATTTGTCAGACCGAAAGGCATACGGTTAAATTGGCATCGTTAGTTACAAAGCCGGTAAATTGTTTTGAAGTCTCATCTACTTCTATCTGATTATACCCGGAACGGAAATTCAAACACGAAAAGTATCTGATCGATTACTGGCATTGGGAAAGATTGTTTCACAGTAATTTCGTTCAATTGGCGGTAGTCAATACAAAGCCGATGCTCCCCGTTTTTTTTTTCCCAAAACTATTGGTGCCGCGTATGGAGAATTAGACAGGTGGATTATTTTATGTTCAAGCAGATCTTCAACGATACTATTAACGATCGACCTTTTCGCGAATGGAGCACGGAAAGGTTTTAGGTCGACTGGTTTATCTGTTTTCAAATTTATCTGGAATTTCGTTAACGAACACTTTCCCAGCTCCGATGATTCTTTCGCAAAACATTTTCTATTGGCGATTAACACTGACTTTAATGTATTTTCGTCCATGTCCGATACAGAGCCACCAACTTCCACTTTGTCTAAGTCCACGATTCTTCAAACGTTTACCGTTTCCACACAAAACGTCACTAACCAAGAGTACATCCTCGCAAATAAGATCGTTGTCCACGATCAACATGGTTGTCTCAAACAAGTCATTGACGAACGTCACTATCAAGAGCACCATTTGCCTACGCATATATACACTGCTCCTTTAAATTTGTTTTACATTCCTACACCGAAGAATTCGTAAGACTGTCCTCAAACACTTTCCGAGCAGACGTACAATTACTGCCGGTATCGATAAAAGCAACAGTTTGTTTATTGTTTACTTTTATTTTTTTTCGATTGGCCTCGTCTAAACGTTCGGTATCACAAACCTTAAGAATGCTTTGACCGGGTTTATTATTGGGACATGTAAATTGTACCTCCCGTGACATCGAGGTTTCGAGCTATTTATGGATAAGTGTCCTGGAAGAAAACAATTGAAACATGTATGTAGCTGTCTTTGGTCATTTTTCTTTGCACTATTCGAGTCGGCACTTGTTCTCGGGGTCAGAATGAGGTTGCCTCTGGTACGGTTTGCTACACTTACACTTTAACGTGGTTCATAGAGTTGCTTTGGGTGGTTTGCAAAAAATCGGCGGATGGCTTCGAATAATTCTGCTGTCGTTGTAAACGCCAAACACGCTAGCGCTTTGGACAGCGAACTAGAATTGATGCTTTGGGCTGGCGGATATGATGGTTTTACCTAGTTGCTTTGCACGGTAGCGCCGAGGTGACATTCGTGTGTGAACGGCTCCAATTCAACTATCATACCACCTCCGTGCCGATAAAACCTTGGCAGGCCTCGGAGTACGTTCGAAGGTCGCACCATTGGGTTGGTGATGTAGGTTCGGTTGACACGGACCCCCGATCAGCAGTGGCCTGGCTCTGAGCACTTGTCCCCATAAGGGCTTGTGTCAACCCTCGCATGGCCTCCCTGCTCTGCAAAGATAACCACGGGACCAAAAAGGTGACTACACACATGAACGGAAATAGCGGCTCTGAGGGGGGACCCAATAAAACTGGAGCAACCAAAAATATATAAAGAAGATCAAAAAAACCCAAAAACAGAAATAAAAAATAATAGCAAGGACGACGCAACCAGCAGTTGCAGCCATGATGTTAACAGTACATCGAGAGCGGTATTAACGATGACAAAAACGACGAATAATACAATGACAGTGAAAACGGACGTAAAACGGAGATGAGCAGACAGTCTGGTCCAGACTGAGATTCCTGCGGCGTTTGGGCGCAGCAAAAAAATGATGCGAAGGAGGCACACTGTATTTTTTGCAAGGATGCTGTTCCAAGACCTGATTTTGGACATGTCTTGGGACCAAGGATATGCCGGGTATTCCTGGAAGCCCTAGCTAGGGCCAAATCAGAACGTCAATGACTCGCATCCTGCAGCTAAACCTATACCGCAGTTCAATCGCCCTAAATCTGCTTGAGCAGTTTGCGAGGGGCATGAAAGCTGACTTCTTGCTGCTGAGTGAGCAACACCATTGATAAAAGTCCTCCATTATGGTATTCTGACGAAACTGGTACTGCCGCCATCTGGGTTCAGAACAGTGATTTCCAAGCGGAGAGTTTTGGACGGGAGGACGGTTTTGTGTGGGTTCGGTGCTCAGGAGGACGCTGTCTCGATCGTAGAGGGCAAAGTGCTCGTTGGGGTGATTTCAACGCTAAAACAATCGAATGGATCTTGCCTCACTCAATTGGAAAGTATTAAAGGACTACTCAGCCAGTGATCATCAATGTATTCTGCTTGAGATAAGTGATGTTGTCTCTTGATGTCTGTGCTCTCGACTTGGTACAACTGGATGGACGCCGAGAGGTTCTTTGAAGTGCTCACAGCAGGTGAGCCGCTGCAGGGAGCGTTGGAGGGGACGGAAATGGCAGCTAAAGGCGTGGTGAACTCTACAATGAGCATCATTTCGACTGCTCGCTGCGGTTCTATGCCCCATCGAAAGCCTCGGCACGGCAAATCCCTAATGTACTGGTGGTCAACTGAAACCCCTGAATAGTGAAGGGTGTGTCACAAGCTTCAGCGTAAGGCTCAACGGGCGCAGAACCATGACGAGGCATGCAACTGGGTGGCAGCATATAAGTCAGCTAGGCAAAACCTTCGCAAACTCATCAACAATAGCAAGGCTCGCTGCTGGCAAGAGCTATTGGACGATGTGAACAACGATCCGTGGGGCCTTGGCTACAAGCTAATTATGCGGAAACTTGGTGCCTTACGGAAGCCTTATATACATAACGCGGGAAAGATGGACGCGATAGTGCGGGGCTCATCCCGTGTATGTTGACGCTGTCCATGGTAAAACAGCAGTCGAGTGTCCACTCTTCACGCAGCCGGAACTGGAGGAGGCAGTCCTTTCATTGAATGTCAGGAAGGCTCCAGGTCCAGATGGTATTCCGGCTTTGGTGTTGCAGCTTGTCTATAACCATTGCTTGCTTCTCAGCACATTCAACGCTTGACTACGGGACGGGATGTTCTCAATACGATGGGAGGTGGCGAGGTTCGTGCTGATCAGCAAGGTTAAGGGGAATCCCGAACCATCGCCTGCATACCACCTGTTATGCATGCTAGACACGGCTGGGAAAGTGCTAGAGAAACTCATCAAGGGAGACCCACTGATGCGATTCGTGCAGCTGGAGACATATCTCCTCGACAGTATGGCCTTAGAGCAGGCCGTTCTACCATTGATGCGATTGCAGAGGCGGTGAACGCGGTCCGGAAGGCAGAGGCATATGGTCGCAGCAAGTGACGGTTCGTCCTGTTGGTGACACTCAACGTCAGGAACGCCTTTAACTCGGCTATATGAGTGGATATTCTGGAAACGCTGGAAAAGCCTTTTCAAGTTCCAGAATATCTAATGCGGCCTTTGAGGGACTACTTAAGGGACTGAAGCCTGCTCTACGACATGACACAAGGCCAACGAAGGATGGAAATTATATCGGATGTTGCCCAGGGATCTATCCTTGGTCCAGACCTGTGGAGTGTGTCTTGAGATGGCTTACTAAGACTGAAGATGCCACATGAGTAGCACATGATCGGCTCTGCGGATGATGTTGCGGCTCTGGCTTTTGGACGCACCGTTGAACAAGAGAATATATATATATATATATATATATATATATATATATATATATATATATATGTATATATATATATACATATATATATATGTATATATATATATATATATATATATATATATATATATATATATATATATATATATATATATCTATTTATATATCTATATATATATATATATATATATACATATATATACTGTTACATGTACAAATAATACATGTACAAATAATTCTGCGAGCTACTGTCGCAATTGTTTTCATCATCGTTAAGAACGTCAACGAATGAATTTACTCGAACCCACGAGAACGCAACAAGCATGATCAACATCTGCAAGTGACGTCACTCCATTCATGAATTGCTCGAACCTACCAGGTACCTCTCGGTAGAACATTCGCCAATGCACGAGAAATGGGTGAATAGGTAGAGACCCTATATAAAGGCGAGCTGAATGAATGGGGGGAATAATTCATTTCGACCGCGATAAGAACTACGATAGTAAATTTATGGAGTGTGTTTCGTAATAGTGAAGTGATTTAGAAGACAATTGCGATAATAGATTTATGGACAAGTGTTAGATTTATTTTAATAGTGATAATTAAAATTAGTGAAAGTGTTAACTGATTATTGTGCATTAAATAAACACTTTTAACTTAAATTAAAAGACATTGCGTTTTCACTTTCCCGGAACATTAAAATTATTGGCCGCAAACCAAAAACACGCGACAGTGGTGTCAAGAAAAGCGAAAGAAAAATTTTGAAAGTGAAAATTTGAACATTTTTATAGTGCACAATAGTAAAATTTAAAGAAACATTAAAAATGCCACGAAGCTTAAACTTAAAAATCAATGAATTGACCATATCGGAGCTCAAGGAGGAGTTGGAACAGCGGAATCTGGCCACACAAGGTACAAAGGCCATACACGCTTGCGTGACGCGATCGAGTCGGAAGGCGTGAATCTGGATTCGGGTGAGCTCTCCGATGCGGAAAAAGGCGCAGAAGGTGGAGAAGTGGACACACCAAAATCAAAGGAGGCAGAAAATGCGCTGATGCAAATGTTGATGCTAATGTCATCCAGTCTGACTGCGAAGCTGGATGAACAATCAGTGAAGCTGGACCAACAAGCGATCGAAATCAAGGCAGACATCACACAGAAGCTGGAGAAACAGTCAACCGAAATAAAAGCGGAGCTCGGTCATCTGAACAAACAAATAAAAGGCGTCGAGGAAAAGGTTGACCAGGTCGAGGAAAAGGTTTACCAGGTCGAGGAAAAGGTCAGCCAGGTCGAGAGAAAGGTCAGCCAGGTCGAAGAGAGAATAAACCATGAGATGGAAAAAGTGAAAAAAGAATTAGAAGCAGCGAAGGCAGTAGTAACCGCCTCACCAGCCCCAATTATAACCGCAGCGCAAAGCTCATCTAGAAATGTGCAAGCACCAATATTCGATGGGCAAACAGTCTGGACTATTTACAAAACCCAGTTCGAAGCAGCCGCTCGCATAAATCACTGGAATGAGCAGGAACGAGCAACTGCAATGATTCTTGCTCTAAGAGGCCCAGCTGCCGAGCTGTTGCAGACGATCCCCGTTGAATTGCACTCAAACCCGAATGCTATAATGAATGCGCTCGACATGCGTTATGGAGACGATCATCTAAAGCAGATTTATCGGTCACAGCTAAGGCATCGAATGCAGAAGTCTGGCGTAACCCTACAGCAGCTAGCCCAAGATATTGAGCGACTGGCACTTTTGGCTTATCCAGCCTACGACCCAGAACATCGAGATGATGCAGCGACGGAAGCATTCATCAGCGCACTAAAGGACCCGGAATTACAACAAGCCGTGCGTTTAGCTCAAAAGCAAACGGTCAAGGACGCATTGGCTTATAGCCTGAACTTTGAGGCAGCGAAAAATGTGACTCGTACCACTGCCCGGGTGCGTGAGGTAGTGACAGACGAGTGCAGGTGTGAGCGCGTAGAAATTGAGCGAGACCCGCATGTAAATGGTGCGCCTAGATGCTGGAATTGCGGAGAGAAGGGGCACCTGCAAAGAGACTGCAAGAAGCGAAGAAAACCGAGCTATTGTCCAGGGTGTGCAGCTAGGAGGAGATCCAGACCGAGTCAGGAGCCCAGAATGGAAGCCCTTCAAACAGAGGGGTCGGGAAACATGTAAGAGCTAACTTCGTGGGGCAGAGGTTGGCTAGGAGGATCGACGTCCCCAGCACCACCATCACCGTGTCGAGACTACATTGTGGAGAAGCGGACTTATGCCTTCCGGGTCAAATTGACGGAGAACACTGCACCATAACAATCGACACTGGTGCAACCCGATCGATTATCCGACCAGACCTAGTTAGACAGCAACAAATTCACAAGGGCAGAATTTTCTCACTACGGACAGCTACGGGAGAAACTGCACCTGTTCATGGAGAGGTCAACCTCCAGATACAGTTGGGAGACCTTGTGTTCCGACATAACTTTCTGGTCGCGAACATTATGGATGACTGCATTCTCGGAATGGATTTTCTGCGACCACATGGAATCACGTTAGACTTGGGAAAACGTGTCTTGAAATGGCAGAATGTCGAAGTACTGATGGAGGATCCCAGCGTCCAAATCCCCAAGATGAATGTAGTGGTATGTACTGACACTGATGTACCGAATTCTTCCGAAAGCATTGTATGGGCCAAGCTTGATGGTGATTCTGGAGACCACCGATCTTATCTGATAGAGCCAACGAAGACATCCACATTGCGCAGTTTGATTGTAGGACGAAGCCTTGTAAGATCTTTAAGGAACGGATATGTGCCGGTTAGAGTCCTTAACACCGCAGACTCAACCACGAGCATCAAAGCGGGAGAAGTCATCGGCAGCTGCCAGCCTGTTTCCACCATCACCTCTTTGGAAGCTACTCACAACCATCATTGGAAAAGGAGGCAAGACACAGAAAAAGCCAGGGAATCCACGTCTGCAATATTGAAGCAAGTCAAATTGCCGGTGCAGCTATTCAAACGAGCCTCTGATCTGGTCACCAAGTACAGTGACATCTTCTCAACAAGCCCGGATGACCAAGGCCGAACGAGTTTGGTAACTCACGTCATAGACACACAGGGAGCCAAGCCGATTCGACAAGCACCAAGACGTCTCCCTATAGCCAAACAAGGAGAAGTGAGCGCGCTGATCTCGGACATGGAAAAACAAGGCATTATTGAACCTTCTGTAAGTCCATGGGCCGCGCTTGTAGTTCTAGTAAAGAAAAAGGATGGTAGCACTCGCTTTTGTGTCGACTATAGGCAGCTTAACGACGTCACTAAGAAAGATAGTTACCCGCTCCCACGCATCGATGACATCATGGACACTTTAGCCGACGCAAAATGGTTTTCTACACTCGATCTCAAGAGTGGCTACTGGCAGGTAGAAATTGACAAGAAGGACCGAGAGAAGACCGCATTTTCAGTTGGGACCGGATTGTGGCAATTTGTGGTGATGCCATTTGGGCTTTGCAATGCTCCAGCCACTTTTGAACGCTTGATGAAATACGTGCTACGTGGTCTAACCTGGAAAACCTGCTGGTGTACCTAGATGACATCATCGTCATCGGGAGAACGTTCGAAGAGCATGTGCGGAACTTAGAAGAGGTTTTCTCCCGACTGCGACTGGCAAATTTGAAACTTAGTCCCGACAAGTGTACCCTTTTCGCAGCTGAAGTAAAATACCTGGGACACGTCGTATCAGCAGAAGGGGTCAAAACAGACCCTGAGAAGATTGAAGCCGTGAAAAGTTGGCCAACACTAAACAACAAGCGCCAACTACGAAGTTTTCTGGGTCTGGCGACCTACTATCGAAGATTCGTCAAAGACTTTGCCAAAATAGCTAAGTGTCTCCATCAGCTAACCGAGAAAAATCGTCCGTATGTCTGGAATGAACAATGCCAGACAGCCTTTGAGACCCTGAAGGAAAAGCTGTGTGAATCACCCGTGCTGGCGTATCCGAAACCCGGAAAAATGTTTGTAGTTGACACCGATGCAAGCAACGGCGGTATTGGAGCTGTACTCTCCCAGCAGATCAATGGTGAAGAAAGAGTCCTCTCGTATTACAGTCGAGTTCTTTCAAAAAGTGAGAGGAACTACTGTGTGACCCGGAAGGAGCTATTGGCTATAATAGAGGCCACCAAGCAGTTCCACAAGTACCTATATGGCCAGAAATTTGTTCTTCGAACGGACCATGCATCGCTGAGATGGCTACTTAACTTCAAAAACCCCGAGGGACAAGTTGCGAGATGGATCGAAAGATTGCAGTCATACGACTACGAAATTGTTCATCGAAAGGGCGGAGTTCATGGAAATGCTGACGCCCTATCTCGTCGCCCATGTTCAGCTAACTGCAAGCATTGCCGACGGATTGAGGAAAAGGAACCGCCCGTTGATCTGCGACTGATAACGGCCGAATTCGACGAAGGTTGGTCATCGGAGGAGATTCGAAATGCCCAGCTAGCCGATGAAGACATCGGACCATTGCTCGTATGGAAGGAGACGACTGGGCGACCGGAGTGGAAGGACGTTTTGATGCATGGCGCAACCCTGAAAAGCTATTGGGCACAATGGAACTCCCTTCAGGTAGAGGGTGGCATACTCAAGCGGAAATGGGAAACGGCGGATGGTAGCTCCTATAGGATGCAAACTATACTTCCCAAAAGCCGAATCCACGATGTGGTTAAGGAAATGCATGAAGGATCCTCGGGAGGCCACCTTGGTGTTAACAAGACCTTAGCGAAATTGCGGGAAAGGTTCTACTGGCTCCACGCTCGAGAAGACGTAGAGGACTGGTGTCGCAGATGCACAATTTGCGCTTCCGTCAAAGGCCCAAAGCGACGACTGAGAGGACAAATGCAAACCTATAACGTGGGGGTACCGTTTGAAAGGATTGCTGTTGACATCGCAGGACCCTTTCCTGAATCTGAATGGGGAAATCGATACACGCTGATTGTAGCCAATTATTTCAGCAAGTGGCCCGAGGTCTACCCCATTCCCAACCAGGAAGCAACTACTGTAGCTGAACAGCTAGTGTTAAATTGGGTCAGTAGGTACGGCGTACCTGGCGAACTACATTCGGATCAAGGCCGAAACTTTGAGTCACTAGTTTTTGGCGAAATGTGCGAGCTGCTCGGAATACGGAAAAGGAGGACAACACCGCTGCATCCCCAATCCGATGGAATGGTCGAACGTTTCAACGGCACGCTCAATAAACACCTTGCCAAGATGGTTGACGAGAACCAAAGGGACTGGGACCGACATATCCCACTATTTTTAATGGCATATAGAGCCGCTGAACATGCGTCGACGGGCCAAGCCCCAGCCAAAGTCTATTCGTTTGCCAGCCGATATAAAGTTCGGAACACCCCCTGAGAAACCCCAAACGGTCTCGGAGTACGCAAGTGATCTAAGACAACGATTGAACCAGATACATCGGACAGTGCGAAAACACCTCGAATCGGCTACTGATCGCATGAAGACCAGGTATGATCTAAACGCTAATTCTACTGGATTCCAGCAAGATGACTTGGTGTGGCTTTATAACCCGCAACGGCGAAAGGGTAGGTCTTGAAAGCTGCAACATAATTGGGAGGGACCATACCGATTTACAAAGCGAATCAACGACGTCGTATACCGAATACAGGAACATCGTAAGCCGAAAGCTAAAATGAAAATCGTGCATCTGGACCGTCTTGCCCCATATTACACCCAGGGAGAATTGACTACAAATAGCGACACATCTTTTCGGGGCGAAAAGAACTGAGGTGGGGGCAGTGTTACATGTACAAATAATACATGTACAAATAATTCTGCGAGCTACTGTCGCAATTGTTTTCATCATCGTTAAGAACGTCAACGAATGAATTTACTCGAACCCACGAGAACGCAACAAGCATGATCAACATCTGCAAGTGACGTCACTCCATTCATGAATTGCTCGAACCTACCAGGTACCTCTCGGTAGAACATTCGCCAATGCACGAGAAATGGGTGAATAGGTAGAGACCCTATATAAAGGCGAGCTGAATGAATGGGGGGAATAATTCATTTCGACCGCGATAAGAACTGCGATAGTAAATTTATGGAGTGTGTTTCGTAATAGTGAAGTGATTTAGAAGACAATTGCGATAATAAATTTATGGACAAGTGTTAGATTTATTTTAATAGTGATAATTAAAATTAGTGAAAGTGTTAACTGATTATTGTGCATTAAATAAACACTTTTAACTTAAATTCAAAGACATTGCGTTTTCACTTTCCCGGAACATTTAAATTATTGGCCGCGAACCAATAACACGCGACAATACATATATATATATCTATATATATATATATATATATATATATATATGTATATATATATATATATATATATATATATATATATATATATATATATATATATATATATATATCCGTAATAAGTAAATTTCCCTCGAGAAATGTACCTAAAATGCAACAAATGCGTTATTCAATGGGGACCTGAAACCATAAAAGCCTTTAATGATTGTAAGGAAAGCCTTGCGAAGGAGACACTGCTAGTACATTTTGCATCGGCAAAAAGTAAGTGGCAGTTGGCTACCATAAGCTTACTTTCAACGAAAACTGAATCACGCTGAATCAAAGTACAGCGTTAACTACCGAGAGCTGTTGGCTATTTACAGCAGTTTAAAACACTTCCGACCCTGGCTTGAAGGCCCCCAGTTTATCGTCAAAACGGACCACAAACCGTTGATATATGTTCAGTCAAAAAACAGAAAAATCTTCGCCGAGACAGATTAGGCACTTAAGTTTTGTATCGGAATTTTGTACCCGAATCGTCCACGTTAATGTAGAGGAAAATATTGTAGCAGATACGCTATCAAGAATCGACGCGATCGAGCTGATAGATGAACAACGTAACGACACTGCAGTTCAATCAATTCTCTCTGGAAACAATTCATCACTTAAGCTGCATTCACTACCACTACGTCGACGAACAATATACGGCCATATGTACCATCAACTCTACGTAATCGAGTAATGGACACCTTCCATAGATGCTCGCACCCTGGAGCCCGCACGATGATTCGAGCCGTACAAAGAAAGTTTGTTTGGCCTGACATGAAGAAAGATATTCGAGTTTACACACGCACTTGTATACCATGTCAAAGATCAAAGATTGGAAGACATACAAGAAATGATATCCAGCAGTTTTTGATACCGGACAAACAATTCCAGCAAGTGCACCTTGATATAATCGGACCACTAATAACAGCCAACGGTTATCGCTACTGCATAACGATGGTTGACGAATTCCCATGCTGGCCAGAAGTAGTTCCTGTTTGCGACGAAACAGCTGAAACTGTCGCTTGTGCATTTTACACTAACTGGGTATCGAAATTTGGAGCGCCGCACGTAATCACAACTGACCAAGGAACTTAATTTGAGTCCACGCTTTTTTCTTCTCTTTCCAAACTTTTTTGATGTAAACGTACGCGAACATGGCCATATCACCCAACATCCAATGGATTGGTAGAGCGATGGCATCGCACATTGAAAGTCACGTTCATGTGCCATAAACAGAATTCCAACTGGCCTCACATCGTGTGGACCATTCTCCTTGGACTCCGAAACTCTTACAAGAAAGATCTAGGCGCAAGTTGCGCGGAGCTCGTTTACGGAACAAATTTAACACTTCCTGGAGAATTCTTTGTGAGCGATGACAGTCTGTTCGATCCGAACGCTTTTGGATGCATGTTAAAACAGCAGATTGGATTGTGACCTGTTCCAATTAACCACCGCAATGATCGAACGATAGTTATAGTGTTCACCGCCAGGCATTGGAGTTAAGATAGCAGTTGAGAGAACAGAGTCACACGTGAAGCATCGAAGCGTCACAATTGCGAAACAAAGATTTTCCTGTGTATATATTTATTGTGTATTTTTATGTAGTGCAAATACACGTTAATACAAAAACTGTTGCTTTTGCATTACAACGTATAACAAAATTGTTCGTATTTCTTGAATTATATGGATTTACTTCTGATACTTTTATAAAGGGATTTTGTTCCAATTCACTGAAATTTATACGTTTGAAGATAAACTGAGCTTTCTCCATAAGTATTGTTCAGTCTTCTCATGACAAAGCAGCGGCGCGCAATACTATTACAGTTCCAGCCTCATACACATACACACATACATATAATTTTGCATCATGTGCAAGCTACTCTCAGTACTGGCATCACCCCAGTACATACTTACGACAACAGCAAATCTTTTTTCTATCGGGAGTGATGCTAATACTGCGATTAGTCTTCCCGCTGTTCAAATTTGTCGTTATCATTATGCGGACATTGGTAATTCACCCTTATCGTTTGTAGCCTTTTTCTCAGCCTTTGCTCCGCTTGCATTATCGATTTAACTTTAAATAAATTCTGGAAACAAATTTCAAAAACGCTTGAAATTTCCACATGGTCCGTCGAGCCGGGTAATTGTCGCAATGCAGTTTTCGTTCTCGGAATTAATTATCTAAAGCGTTTATCGCTCATCGTTTTTCGCTTGACAATTATCAGTAATCGCATAGTTTTCATTTCCCCTAGTGATTTGCGTGATCATCTTTGAAACTTTTCGTGCGAATTCATCGCGCTATCAGTGAATTCAATTGTGGAAAATGGCCGGTGACGATAATCCAAAACTCGACCCATAGGTCACCTCAAGTGCAAAGTCAATATCGGAATTGTGTATACAACGTGGCGTCATCTTGGCCCAGCAGACTCGGATGAAAACCTTTCTCGATGGCAAAGTGGATAATATATCCGTTTTCGAGGCCGAAAGCAAACTCGGTCTACTTGAGACACAGTTCAAAAACTTTGAAAATGTTCAGTGCCAACTCGAGGCTCATCTGGGAAACGGGACTTATATGAAGACAGTTATTGCCAACTCAAGGCTAATTTGCTATCAATTATCGAGAAGCTTCGCCCGAGGCAATCAGTCGATGCATCCTCCATTTGGAATTCGACCGCTGCCTCCGAAACCTCATCAACCAGACTTCACTTGCAGAAACTGAATTTGACCAAGTTTTCGGGTTTGTACAGTGAGTGGTTAGGTTTTCTTGGGATGTTCGAGAAATTGATCGACTCCATTACCCACTTATCGTCTTTGGGAAAATTCCAATATCTTTGTTCTGCACTAACCGGTACGGCTGCTTCAGTGATAGAGGGGATTGAGCTTACCGAAGAAAATTATTCTAAGGCAAAGGAGCTTTTAATAAGGAGATTCGACAACAAGCCATACATTTTCGCTTCGCATATCAACGACTTGCTTCAAGTGCAATCCATTCGTCATCCGTCTACTAAAGAATTGCGTCAGATGACTAATGCTATAAACAAGCATATGCGCTGTTTGCTGAGCCTCAGTACAAAGGAAAATATCGCAGGTGGATTCTTGTTGCACATTCTCGTATCAAAGCTTGATGCTGAGTCCCAGCTCAAATGGCAAGAATTAATTACCAGCTGTTCTCGATCATCCATAGAACCTAGCGCTCAATTTCCAACTTGGGAAAAGTTTACTGATTTCTTGAATCTACGATGCACAGCGCTAGAATTCGCAGAAGAAACAAAATCCAACAACAAACCTCTTTCAATCGTCAATAAATCCAAGCGGACTAGTTTTATTGCTAGTAACTGTGATACGAGAGCGAAGTGCAATTTTAGTGATTCACGCAGCGGACACACATTATTCGACTGCAATGGGTTAAAGAGCATGCCACCCGACCAAATTTACCAAAGAGCTAAGCAGTTGAATTTGTGTTACAATTGCCTTCGAAAGGGGCATTCATTGAAAAGTTGTTTATCGAGCAAGTGTCGTACATGTAACAGCAGTCATCATACTCTACTCTACGGTAACGTAAAGAATTCAGGCATCTCTCAAAGATCTCATCAGTCGACTGAAATTGAAACTCCAACAACCGGCGAACATTTGTCGCTGATCGGTCAAACGAGATCTAGACATCAATTGTCCCGCCTGGAAGAAGATGCTCAACCCAACAACGTTTTTTTGGGTACTGCTATTATCAGAGTCAAATCACCTGATGGAGCTTCAATCGAATGCCAAGCGATATTGAACAGCGGTTCCCAGTTGCACTTCATGACAGAGAGACTCGCCCAGCAACTTCGTTTACGATGAGAAAAAACTGATGTGGCTTTTAGTGGAATTTGTATGACGACATCCCGATGTATTTCGAAAACCGTTGCCACCGTGCAATCACTACAAAACGATTTCAGTTCATTGCTAGAGTTTTTCATCGTACCAAATTTCGTCGGATTGCAGCCATTACAAAGGATCAATACATCAGACTGGAATATTCCTAAGAACACTCCACTAGCGGACCCTCAATTCGACATACCTCGGAAAGTTGATACTTTGATTGGTGCTGCCTTGTTTTTCAAATTACTTGCTGTTGGACAGATTGATTTAGGTGTTAATCGGCCTATCGTGCAGAAAACTCTTTTCGGCTGGGTGGTTTCGGGCCATCCAGTACTTCATACAACTCACTCAGTGTAAACATTAGTGCCGACAGTAACAGTGAACCGTGCGAACAAAATTTAAATAATATCGTCGCTAAGTTTTGGGAGCTAGACCACAAAAGGTCTGCTGAGGAGATTGCTTGTGAAGAACACTTTCGTGTCAATACAATTCGTGATGCAAACGGTCGGTTTTTTGTGAGATTACCCTTAAGGCAAGATGCGTCAGTGCTTGGTGACACATACGAAATCGCATTAAAACGATTTTATAGCCTTGAAAGAAAACTTGAGGAATGCCGTGAATTACACGTCAGTTACTACGATTTTATGAATCAATATTTATCGGTAGGACATGTGGAGAAAGTCATTGATTCACAGTGTGTGTTACACAAACCTCATTATGTTCTCCCCCATCATTGTGTTGTAAAGAATTATGGCAGCAGCACTAAATTACGCGTAGTCTTTGATGGTTCTGCGAAATCCTCCAGTGGTGTATCCTTACCTAATCATCTTCCCTTTCCAATTTCCTTTATTTGTACAGATGCATCTGAAGTCGAAGCTTTGATCAATGCTCTTGATCCTAATATTAGCCCTGGGCCGGATGGTTTGCCAAACATATTTGTAAAGTCGTTAGCCTCATCGCTTAGTTTTCCTTTATCTCTTCTCTTCAATCTAAGTTTGAGTACTGGTACATTCCCAAACCCTTGGAAAACAGTTAATATTGTGCCTATTTTTAAAAGTGGTGATCCTACGTTAGTTTTCAATTATCGGCCTATTTCTTTACTGTCCTGCTTTCCAAAGTTACTTGAACGATTGGTTCATAATCGACTCTCAAACTCATTAGCTCCTATTATTGCTCCAGAGCAGCATGGCTTTCTCAAAGGATACTCCACTACCTCTAATTTAATGGAGTTCACAAACAGTATTACAAGAAGCTTTGGATAACCAACTGCAAGTTGATGTGATCTACGCAGATTTCTCCAAGGCCTTTGACACTGTGAATCATTCACTTCTTTGTCGTAAGCTTGCAGCTCTTGGCATCTCGGGTGCTCTTCTATCTTGGATGTCATCTTATCTATCGTGTCGTCCCTGTCGAGTAAGTCTCTCTGGTATTACGTCTAGTCCTTTTTGTCCTTCATCTGACGTTCCACAAGGTTCAATTCTTGGGCCTCTTCTCTTTCTATTGTTCATAAATGATCTTCCCTTTGTCATTAATTCCTCGTGCCTTTTGTATGCAGATGACTTCAAAGTATTTCGAGCAGTCAAATCCTATTTGGACTGACAGCTCCTCCAAAATGATTTGAATGCTCTAAATGAATGGTGTGCTTCAAACTATTTATGTCTTAACACTACTAAATGTCATAAAATGACTTTTTCTCTTAAGGACTCTCCTATTAACTTTAATTTTATATTAAATGATGCTTTACTCTCTGAAGTGTTCAGTCATAAAGACCTTGGAGTAACTTTTGATCCAAAACTCAAATTTGATGCACATATTTTAAATGTGATTACTAAAGCGTCTAGAGTTTCCGGGTTTATCCTTAGACATGTACATAAATTCAATAGCATATCTTCTTCTGTCCGCCTATTTGTTTGTCTTGTTCGCCCTTTGCTTGAATACTGTTCTGTTATCCGGTCCCCCCAATATTCCTATCTCGTGACTTCTTTAGAAACTGTCCAAAGAAAGTTCACGCGTTTTCTTTTCCTTAAGTTTAATTTGCCGTATCAGCCTTATGAAAGTCGTTTATCTTTCCTATCTCTTCCATCCCTAATATCCCGACGAACATATTTAGACCAATGTTTTTTGTACAAACTCTGCTACCATCAAGTCCCGTTAAATATTTTCTCTGAGCTGCGTTTCCGACAAACATCTCGTTCATCTCGGATGAATTCTTATTTCGTTATATTTCTATTCACCAATCTTAAGAATCGTACGAAATCATAATAATCTCGAGCTTGGACCTTTCCCCTCTTCTTACATAGCATTTAAGAAAAAACTAAGAGACTTACTACTAGTTTAACTTTTAATTATCGACGTTTTAGTATTCTTTTTCATTTAAATGTTGCTGTAATTGTTCTTTGCGTTCCATTTTGTGATTGGATTGTTTTGTCTGTAAGATGGAATAAATAAATAAATAAATAAATAAACGATATTCTAATGGTAGGACCCACAGTTCAAGATGACCTATTTTCGATCTTACTTCGATTTCGTTTCCATCTTTATGTAATATCAGCTGACATAGAAAAAATGTATCGGCAAGTCATAGTGCATCCCAGTGATAGAGACCTACAAAAAATAGTTTTTCGTAATTCAAGTCATGATTGTGTGAAGCTCTATCGATTAAAAACAGTTACTTATGGCACTGGGTCTGCTCAATATCACGCAGTAGAATCTATTCGTGAAGCGGCAGAAGATGCTAGGAGTAAGTTTCCATTAGGAGCATTGATTATCAAGCGAGATGCATATGTCGATAACTTATTGACTGGAAGTGATGACATGGATGAAACTGCAAAGATCAGAAATGAAGTTACCGATATTTTACTATCAGGTGGCTTCCCCATTAAAAAATGGGCATCAGATGAACCATCGTTGCTACAAAAAATCGATGAAAATGACAAGGAAGTAATGACTTGACTAGATGACAAGGATTTCATCAAAACTCTTGGCCTAGCCTGAAACCCAACTGCCGATGAATTTCTGATTACATATCACTCGCCAGAAATACGAAGCTCTATGACCATAAGAATAGTGTTGTCGGAAACTGCTCGATTCTTCGATCCATTAGGATTACTCAGCCCAGTGATTGTTACCGCCAAACTCTTTCTACAGGAGTTGTGGAAGCTTAATATTGATTGGGACGAAAACTTACCCATCGAGATGCAAACAAGATGGCAGTCTTTTCGCTTGGATATGGCCAAGGTCAACAACTTTAGTATCCCACGACATGTATGTCTGTCGAATTTCAGCCTTCAAATCCATGGATTCGCTGATGCCAGTCTACGCGCTTATGGAGCTCGTGTATATATTCGAAGTGAAACTCCTGATAAGAAAGTATCGACGAGCTTGCCCGTATAGCTCCATTGAAAATTACTACGATATCGCGTCTAGAGCTCTGTGTAGCCCTAATACTTTGCGAGCTCATAGAACGTGCTACGAAGATTATCCCCCGTGACCTCACGGATGTCGTGTGTTGGAGTGACTAACAAATCATGTTAGCCTGGCTAAGTGCACCTTCGTACCAATGGTCCACATTTGTAGCCAATCGTGTGTCCGAATTCAAGCTGTTATATCCGTTACATGGCGCTATGTTCCAACGCAGCATAGCCCGGCAGATTTGATCTCGCGAGGCGCTAAATCAGAAAGTCTACAAGGGTCCAATTTATGGCTGCATGGTCCAAGCTTTTTATCCGCATCGTCATCACAATGGCCATATCAAGGAAAGGTTCCAGATCAAATCGATGCTCTAGAATCTCGCAAGCTGAACTTCACAGTCTTGTCATCTTATGCGGTGGAAGACCTAGTTAAGGACACAAAATATATTAACTCATACTGGAAAACTCTTCGAGTATTTGGATACGTTAATCGATATCTCAAATCATTGCGGTTGCGAGCACGTAGTTCAACGAAACCTAGCTTTGCGTTACGAAGCTTTACGGTGTCAGAGTTAGAAGAAGCAGTCACGGTTATCGTTTGTTGCATACAACGAGTACCTCTACGTCCTTTCCTTGATGGAAATGGAGTTATTCGAGTCGGTGGACGTATTACGAAATCTGATCTACCCTTTGATGCGCGCCATCAAATGCTTCTTCCGCAAGCGCATCCCTTTACAAACGCATTGTTAACTTTCTTGCATGTTAACAACTCACATGCTGGCTACCATACCTTGGTAAACATTTTTCGGCAAGGGTTTTGGTTGATCAACGTAAAGTCGGAGGCTAAACGAGTTATTCATCAGTGCAGGATATGCTTTCGAGCGAAGCCTCGCTTCTTTCAGCAAATAATGGGAAACCTCCCATCGGATAGGCTGAAAGTATCACAACCCTTTGTGGTTACCGGTGTAAATTTTTGTGGACCGTATTTCATGCGAGCTCAACTACGAGGAAGATCTCCAATCAAAGGCTACTTATCGGTTTTTATATGTTTCGCTACCAAGGCTGTACATTTTGAACTCGTTTCAGATTTTTCGACAGCAGCATTCATTTTATGCCTTAAACGATTCTTCGCTCGCAGGGGAAATGCAACAAGTTACACTCGGACAACGCTACTAATTTTATCGGTGCCAATAACCAGTTGCGAGAGTTAAGAAAACTTTTCTCAACTCAATCACATATTGACCAAGTCCAGTAAGCTTGCCTTCTGGAAGGCATTGGACGGTGTTTCATCCCACCACGCTCCCCACATTTTGGTGGCTAGTGGGAGGCGGCGGTGAAGAAGGCAAAATTTCACCTTACCAGAGCAGTCGCCAATGCATCGCTAACCCACGAGCAAATGCTTACGGTTATCTATCAAGTAGAGGCGATCGTTAATTCTCGACCCATCACAGAGATGTCATCAGATCCAACTGATTTGGAAGCCCTCACACCCGGACATTTCTTGATTGGACGACCAATTACAAGCTTACCCGAACCAATCATCACACAACTTAAATTCGATTCCTTGGACAAGTTTCGAAAAATATTCTTCATCCAGCAATCCTTTTGGACTCGATGGCGCAACGACTATCTTCACGTATTGCAGTCGCAATCTAAGTGGACCTCAATCAATAGCAATGCCAAGGTTAACCAACTTGTATTAATGAAAGTTGAAAATCTTCCACCTATGAAGTGGCCTCTCGCCAGAATTATCGATGTGACACGCGGCGAAGATGATAAGGTTCGAGTTGCTACAGTACGTACAGCTTCGGGAATCTTCAACCAGTCCATCGTGAAGCCATGTCCATTGCCTATCGAATAATTGGATAAAAACAGAAGTTTTCATGGTGGAGAAGATGTTCAGTCTTCTCATGACAAAGCAGCGGCGCGCAATACTTATATAGTTCCAGCCTCATACACATACACACATACATATAATTTTGCATCATGTACAAGCTACTCTCAGTACTGGCATCACCCCAGTACATACTTACGACAACAGTCAATCTTTTTCTATCGGGAGTGATGCTAATACTGCGATTAGTCTTCCCGCTGTTCAATTTTGTCGTTATCATAGTGCGGACATTGGCAATTAACCCTTTTCGTTTGTAGCCTTTTTTTCGGCCTTTGTTCCGCTTGCATTATCGATTTAACTTTAAATAAATTCTCGAAACAAATTTCAAAAACGCTTGAAATTTCTACAGGTATGATTTGACTGAAGGTGAATGCATTGGGCGGTTGATACACTAGTCTTGTTGGAGTGAGAATTGGAAGGTTTAGAATATTTTTATAGGATTCAGTTAGTATCCTGGATATCATATTAAGGTTTTGCTTTAATGATTGACTCCAAATGACCACCGCATAATGTAGCTTTATATGCATTGGAAAACCTCCATATCTCCTCAACACTCCTATCATTGGTGCTAGTTGTCTCCTTAAATGATTTATGTGTGGCAACCAAGTCAAACGATGATCTATGGTAAGACCAAGATATTTAATTTCAAACACTCTTTGCTATTTTCCCCTTAAAAACTTCTCAAATTCTCGGTAAAACGTAAACTTTCAAGAGGCCATAACTTCTGATACGAGTATTCACACAAAGTTTCAGAAAACTTGCTCTGATGCCTCGCCGCGTGGAGTGATAAACGGAAGGACTCGTGAATAGATGGACAAACGGGGTGCAAAATTAGTAGGCATTTGTGGTTTCATTTTACAAAGCCCTAAAAAGCAAAAAGTTTGGTTAGGAATTAATATATCGTCTTGATGACATTTACTCGTATTAGTCCCAACATTTACTACAAAATCCGATGCATTGGAAAATGCCTGGCTTATTCAATTTTTGATTCACCTGATATCATTGCCCTTCAAAACTAGTTGACTACTCTGGGATCTACTGAAATTTTGGATTAGTGAAGTTCAAAAGGAAAGGCGACTGCATTAATGTTTCTTCTCTAGATTAAGGAACATGCAAAATAGAAGCTTCATGTTCCCATATATAATGAGCAGACCTAATTCTACCCACATTTAGATGACTGAAGAATATCCAACTCCTTCTGAATCTCTTTACAGAGAAAGATATATTCTCGCAACAGATAATAGCTTATTACCCAAATCACTTAGGGAGTTTGTCAACAGTCTTCTAATGTATACAAAAAATATTTCCTCAGGACCTTTCCTCTATTTTAATCTCTTAAGCCTAAGCTACACATTACAGAAGATTGTCCATTCACAGGACGCCTACAATATCACACGCATACATAAAACATAGCACGCACTTACGACGACGAAACTTTTATTACCCTTGAGTGCGATCGAATCCCACCACCCCACATCCTACTCCCTGGTTGCTTTGCTCCTCTTACACAGAAGAAGGTGTTACTAACATGAAATTTATGAAAACTTGACTTTGACAGCAAACAACACAGGGACGTGTCAGGATATTTATGGTAGCTTGTAAATGGCTGGAAAGGGACTTAATTTCTTCATATTTTAGTATTGTGCTATTGCGGAACTTATTCAAAAGGAGGCTTGCGGCCATATAAGTTGTGGATCGCCTTCCTTGACTGGAGTTGTGATGGGTGCACAGAGCAAATGAACTGGATAATATTCTGAATAGGCAACGAAGAAATTTAATATCTTTTGATTTATGGTGGCTGGGTCATTACAATTTAGTGTTTCTCGGCTGGGATATTCTTTTCATGCTTATTTACACTTATCACTTTGGACATGTCACGCAAGCTTTTGAGGATGCTTTAGAAATGTTGGGCGGTGGATAACGGTTGGGCATGATATATGGTCGGAAATTAAGGTGATTATTTTCAAGAAATTTTCTTTTCTCGATGCATGCACTCGTGGGAGAATGAAAGATTTGAATTGAAATACAAACATTTGGACTTCAAACGCAGACATTATTATTGATATCTACAACAGTGTTGAGATTGAGCCTCAAGCAGGGAGGCGGAGTCTTCAACTGATTTCTTTGTCCGGGATGAATAGGAAAAATTAAGTCAATCAACAACTGCTGACATCATAAAAATTCGTTTAAAACAAGACTTTTTTAAATTTCATTCTACGAGCATGCACAGCAATAATTTACTCAACCAAATATTTCACAAAGAACCAAAATATACAGTCCAGCAAACACGTCCTGTGAATTGGTGTATTCAATTATTTAAATTACATGCAGGCCAGTTACTGGAAAATTCACCACCTCGTAAATTTCAAAGTGACCTGAACAATTGTCATCGTTGCTGGTTATATAGAAACGGAGTTTTTTTTTTTCATTTCCCGAAACTACAATATTCTCAATTGTCCTGTAGCGCAGTGCCTCCGACTGTGATTTCATAGGGACAGGTGCAGGAATGAGTATATTTGCAATGTAGTAATGAAACGCTATATTATGAAATGAGAACAAGAGGGAGCAATGTATGCTTTATAAAGTAGTCCTCAGTTCTCAATAATCATTGTTTTTGGCTGTATGTAATTTTAACAATTGAAAAAGTGAAATGTTTGAATGTGGCTATGAAATACGCAAGCGCAAATATTTTCATACTTATTTCGTCCGCGTGGACTTAGATCTATCTTAGTCTGTTATAATTAACCCAGCATCACTGTCTATTCGTTGACACTTACACCATTGTTTTGGTGTTTGCTACGTAGGTGAAGGAATGTAGGTATTTATTTGAATTATTAATATGGAAAAGACTTATGTATAACTGACCGTACGATAGGCAACTCACATTGAAATCTACGTCTGCTGACGAGAAAGTTTGTCCTTGCGCCTTTTTTATGGTGTTATGCTTTGCGACATGGTGCCGGAGAGGGATCTGGCATTCGGCAATTTGTAAAAATGGAGCTGTTATCTAAGCAAACTACTCGAAAACCATCATAGTGTCGATCCAATTTTAATTGTAAATTTAAAAAAAAATTATTTAAATTCACAATTAAAATTTGGACACGGCAACCCCTTTATAACGCAGCTTATCCACAAATTGTATTGCCGCAATGCAATCTTCATTGAATGGATGAATGGGCTCGCCACGAACCCTCGTTGCTTAATGTACCGTACAGTGGCTGATCGCACCAAATGAGTAGATCTACTTCGGTGGATCCGGGAGTCTGTTACGGATGGCCACACAGAGTGCACGCCACGAGAACCGCGCCGGCAAACGAAAAATCAAACTTGAATGACTAGTGAAAAATTTTTAATTTTGGGCTCCACTTGAAATTATAAAGCGTAATAAAGTATTGCCTGACGGTCGCTTTAAAACAATACGTGAGTGAATCCACTTTTACCTCGTACAGGCACAATACCATGGCCAAAGTGAGTATTTTGCCATGTGACGTACAACACGATTCGCAATAAATTGATTTGGGAAAGACCAAAAAGATTGCAGCCTCTAAAAGCCATTTATTTCAATGCAAAGCAAATTGCTTGAAATGGTAATAGTCCGGGAAAATAGTTGTCTTGGGGCTATGTTGGGATGAGAAAGACGATTGTAGCTTCAATTTGCTATCCGATTTAGGAGGAAAAAACCAAGGAAATTAGATTTTTGAATTTAATATTGAACGTGATGAAGGAAATGTGTAAATAACGGGCGAGGAGAAAAATGATGAATTTGAGTAGTGCGATCTGATCGGTCCAAATCGGTTCATCAAATACAGAGTCGAAGAACCATAGGAGATGTTAAATTACTGATACGTCCAGTGAATCAAGCAGAAGTAACATTAAACTGAGCCCTTTAGATAAAGAAAAGATACTTCAAGAAGTGAGTGCGTAACGAACGTTGGTCTCTTTCAAGTGTACGCTTGTTTACTCGTTGCTTTGTTTTAATAGCCTACTTCTGATTGGGTCATTTGCATAATCACTATACGTGTGCTTCATTTGAGATGCCGTAATCATTCCAACGGGACTACTTGGACGGATGAGCGAATCGCGAAAGTAACAGAGCTCCGAACCAGTAAAATGAGCGAAGATGAATGCTAGGAACGAGTTCTGGTCGAGTATTTGAACGGAAAGCACTTGTTCACTGGATTGTCGGTATAAAGACCACTCTTGCATTCAACGAAAGTTTTAATACGAAAGTGATTTTATGTTACTTGCAATCAATAAAGGTCATTACATGTACAAGTGGGTTAACAATCGACAGGCCATCCGCTTGGTGACGCATAGCAAAGAATTGATGGGTGTCCCATCAATTCTTTGTGTGTAGCGAGACAAGTGTTTGCATCGAGCAGCTATGGAATGTCAACTCCACCTTGACAACACCGTAGCGGGGAACTCGGTTAGTCGAGTCGAACCAAACAAGCGGTTGGTAGGAACAACGTATCCTATGATATGATGGTAAAAGATATTTTTTAACGTGAATTCTGAATGAAGAGTGAAGGGGTGCCATCTTTTAATCAAAGCAATTCCCTAATATCCACAGTCCTTTTATTTCTGGCAGCTTTCAGAAGCGGAATGTTACAGTTAGCCATCCCGTAATTGCTCGCTGCTTTTTTTTTCGATTGATTAGCCGACATTTTGAATCGTGAATACTAATTTCTTAGCTGAAAATGGCGAACACCATAGTTCGTATTGATTTGCTCACAATCAACGAACTCCAACATGAGCTACGTTCGCGAAATTTGCCGACAAGAGGCAACAAACCCGAATTAATGCTACGTCTGATGGAAGCCGTCAATAGAGACGACTTTCAAATTTCAGCCGAGAACTCTCGTGCATCCGACGAAGCGATCAAGTTGCAAAAAAGTGTGCAAAATCTCACAACCTTAGTTCAAGCATTGAATATTCAGGTACAGAGTATTGCTGGCAGATTTGCAAACTCTGTTTCAGGCATAACCTTTGGCATGTCGCCAGCCTTGAATATGTCATCAACCTTTAGTCTTGGTTTTCCGACGGACGATAGGCAAAACGTGTCGAATGAGGCTGTTGTGATGGAATCAACGCCGAATCTACATCTACCGCAGACAGATGAGGATCAGCCGCTGTATCCGACACCACAAGCAGTCCCAGTACACCAAAGCATGTCCCACACTTTGCGCGACGTCATTGAAATAATGCAAGAATTCGATCTAACGTTAAACACATCACTGACGGTACAACAATTTGTTCATCGTGTGAAATCACTAATATATTCATGGGATGAACACATTGTTCTGTTTGCAGTGCAAACGAAAGCTCAAAGGCCAGCAAAATTGTGGCTAGATGCAAGAAGTAGTATGTTCAAAAGCATCGATGAATTTGCAAGCTCTTTAGAAGAGGAATTTGAGTCTACCGAAAATGAAGTCGAGGTACATCTTCGTATGATGGCAAACGTTAGACGTTCAAATGAGCCATATACGGATTATTATCGAATGCGTGGGGAAGGTAGACGTGCAGGGATTAGTGACGCAGCCATTATAAGATGTATGTGTGAAGGTTTAAATGACATTCAAATGTAAACCGCTATCACGTGCTTTACATTCAAAACAACTAAGGAGCCTTTGTGTTGCCTTAAAACTTATTTAAAAAACCAAAGTAAGATAAACATACCAGTTACGTGAGAATCACATAGTGAAATTAAAAATATAAGCCCGATGAACGTGAACTCTGTGCCAAAGCAAATATTTAATAAGTCTGTGTCAGGTGCGATGATTGTTGCCGATACAAACGACGTGTCAAAGCGTGTTTGTTATAATTGTTATAAACCGGGCACATTTCTTCTGTTCTTTTCTCAACGGCGACCGCGATGTGTTACATGCCGAAAGACGGTACACAGCGCGGATACATGCATAAGTTGAGATAAACCGGAGTATGTGAATAATGCGAATATTTGTCAGTTACATTCTCTCGTGCGAGAATCGTGCACGTACAACTTAATAAAGTGTCTACTGATTGAGCTGAACGGATTTGCAGGTGGATATCTAGAATGTACTAGCAAAATGATAGCAACATTAAAAATAGACGATACAATTGCAAGCGTGGACCTGTCTGTTGTAGCCGATTAACTCATATCATAAAGTTTGCTTTTCGGATTGGATGCATTGAATGAAGTTTCACATAGAATAATTATTGAAAATGGCGAGTCCAACATTGAAAGTAAATGTCCTGAAATACCCGACATGGAAAGAAATTTAATTAGAGCTAAAGCAACCAAACTGCGGGTACTACTTGATGATTTCCGTGATTGTTTAGCAGAGGCGACGACTGAAATGGGTCGATTCAGGACAAAATCAATGAGTATCAGGTTGACGTCCGTCACGCCTATCCATGCTCGACCATATCGTATACAGTTGGCTAAAAGAGAAAAGATTTAGCGGATTGTGAATGAATTGTTGGCCACAAACATAATTCATCCAAGTAATTCATTAAACCTTTTGTCTATTGTTTTGGTTCCCAATCAAGATGGGAAGGATCGCCTTTGTATTGACTTTCATACAATAAACGCTATCACCAAGAAGAAGCCGTACCTAATGCCAACTGTTGAGGAACAGCTCTCACAACTCACGGAAAAGCAGCTCTTCACGACACAAGATTTATTCTCTGGATACTACCAAATTCCTATGGATGAGAAATCACGTCAGTACACTGGATTTGTGTCTCATCTTGGTCATTTTGAGTACAATGTAATGCCTTCTGGCCGATGATTTTCCAAGAGGTCATGATCGACTTAATTCTTCGTATGAAATCAAAAATATCGTAAGCTATATGGATGAAGTCATTATCCCTCGTGTGGTAGCGACTGAGGGTCTCAAAACTCTGAAGGAAGTTCTGGAAATTTTAAGGAAGATGGGTTTTACACTTAGACCGTCAAAGTATGTTTTTTTACATCTGAGTTAACCTTCTTGGGTCATCGCATACATAGAGACAGAATGAAGCCTGGAAGCGAGGAAATTGGTTTTATCCGAAAATTTCCAATGCCCGAAAATGTGACCGATGTCAGAAGATTTCTTGGATTAGCGGGGTTCTTCCACAAATATATTGAAGGTTTCTCAAAAAATTTTAAGTCACTCATGAATTTGTTAAAAACAAAGGAACAGAAATCTTTCGTATGGGACATGATCGCAGACATGAGCTTCAACGAGTTGAAAACTCGTCTCTGTAGCAAACCCATTCTAGCTCTTTATGATCCACGGGCTGAACACGAGGTACACACCGACGCCAGTTCTATTGGTCTCACCAGAGTCTTAATACGACTTACGGAGGAGAAGCCAGTAATATATTTCACTAAACAATGTGCCGATGCTGAAATGAAGTACAGTAGCCACAAATTAGAGGTACTGGCAATCGTTGAAAATTTAGATCGGTTCCGGTTTTATTTGATTGGGAAACACTTCCGAGTGGTGTCCGATTGTAATGCAATGTCGACGATGAAGTGGACGATTTCACTTAACAATCGGATTGCTCGATGGTGGCTAAAACTTCAAGAATTTGACTTTGATGTGATACATCGAGCAGGCAACAATATGAGCCATGTCAATGCATTAAGTCGTCGACCACACGAACAACCGCAAGAACCGATAACAATAGCAGATAAAGTGTTATTGATACAAAAACCTGATCAGAGCCACTAGTTGATATCATTACAGCGACAGGACCCGAAACTAAAGGAAATTATGGAGATAATTGATGGAGTATGTAAATCAGCTCGATTTGCCCAATCAAAGTTCGATTACACTTAAGAAAGGATGATTGATGCGAAAAGTAAATGGTGATCTTAAATTTACAATACCATCAGCCGTCCGTTGGAGACTAGTAAAAAGTTGTCATGACGATACTGGTCATTTTGGCATTGATAAAATGGCTCATAAGATACAACTACGTGAAGTCGTACATTGCTTCATGTTCGGAATGTTTTCTCAATAAAATACCAGCAGGAAAACCCAAAGGTTGCTTGTGTTATGAACAAGTCAAGCCTTTACGTTTTATGGTATTGCATATTGATCACTTAGGACCATTTCCTAAGAGTAGCAAAGGCGATCTATACATAATCGCAGCAACGGACTCTTTCAGTAAATCCACAATGGTTCGAGCCACGAGAGCAGCCAACAGTTGACCAGTAGTTACCATGTTGAGGGACATCACGTCATACTTTGGACTACCGATCCGTATTATAAGTGATCGGGGGTCAGCATTTACATCAAAAGAATTTGAGGATTACTGTGCAACGTACGATATTCATCACGTGAAGGTGTCTGTGCGAACTCTACACGCTAACAGCCAAGTTGAGCGTGTTAACCAATTAATATTGTCATATCTACGATGTTCGATGACGGATTTTAAAAAATGGGGCGAGCTTCTATCAAGTTTGCAAGTTTGAGTACTTAGTTCTCGAATCAACTTGACGATCGGATTCACACCTAATCAGATAGTTTTTGATTCCCGTTTGAGGGATGTAACAGCGAGCCGTATCATCCAAGCACTACAGGATGATACTGGTAACAATAATCAACTGCCGATAAGCGAAATTCGGCAGATGGCTGCAAAACGTATTATGACCGAAAAGGAACGATGGAAAATAAGATACGACGAGAAACATAAGGCTCATGTTTCATACGAAGATGGCAATTTAGTGGTTATACAGAACATACCAATAGCAACCGGGGAGTCCCATAAATTAGAGCCAAAGTATCAAGGGCTATATGACGGGGCTAAAGTTTTGAAAAACGATCGCTATGTTATCAAAAGCCTCGAGGATGATCAGGAACGTGAATTCTGATAAAATCAAACCATAGTGCCGACTTAGCCCAGATTTAGGTACCTGCGACTTTAATGACAGCCGAGGGCCGAGCTGTTAACTACAACTTGGCCACACCGTATCGAGGTCGAACCAAGCAAGCGGTTGGTGTGAACAACGTATCCTATGATATGATGGTAAAAGATATTTACTAACGTCAATTTGGGAAGAAGAGTGAATATTCATTACTGAAACAAAGCGGTGCTATCTTTTAATTAAAGCGATTTCCTAACATTCACAGACCTTTTATTTCTGACAGGAACGAAACATCCGTCTAAATCGCGTGTCGAGAATAAAATTCAATTTATGACCTAGAGGCACAGCCGTGAATCCGCTGTGCATCTTTCGCGAATAGTTGGCTTTAATTTAATATTCGCGACATCATTTTATATACGTTAGCTGTGCTGATAATTTAATGCTACTGTATTTACGTGCGTGATTTTCTACCGTTCTTACCAGCAATTTCTTTGGGTGTACGATTATGGTTGCCTTGAGCTAGTTATCTCAAAACAGGCCATTCTCGTCATTTCATTGCTGAAACACCACAAAACATTGGCACAGCTCACTCATCCCGATTCTATGAATAGATTTTCTTCACCAACGGCGATTTGTCATTGAAATACTCATACGTACTGTTCACCGGTCCCCAAGGAATTTCAGATTACAAGTGAATTCAGTTGTTGCTGCATCATCTTCATAGTTCATTAATTGTTTGTACTCGCCGATTTCCCATCGTTTGGATTAAAATTACAAAAGAGATGATTGATCAAACGTTCAAATAAGAAGAGATTGCAAGGTTATTAACGCCGTGAGTGAAATGAAAACTAACGATGATCACGAAATTAAACCAACTTTGGTAATAAGGGTCAAATGGATCTCACGCGGACGACAAATAAGTACAACAAGTTGGGTAGACAGACCTACGCTCATTTCAGAAGGGTTTTGTGCTCAACTGACAAAATGCAGTCACCAGCAACGAATAAAATCAAGAAACATGTCAAAGACGATTTTATTGGATAACATGTGCAATTCGACGATCATGCTATTATTAACAAAGTTGAACGAATTTCCACGACCTTCTTGGTAGGTAGCACCATCTCTAGTCTTATCAAAAAATGTACAGCCGTGTAAACCTGTTATTTGGCATCGGCGCACATCGGGAACCTTCAGGTAGGTATGTAGGAGTAAATTGAATGAAAACGTTAAGTCCTTACTTGGGTTGTAAACACCGATACGAAAGCGCAGTTCTTTTTCACGTAGTATTAATCGGTACGTTATTCGAAATGGATAATTCCACATTGATCTATTAAATTCATACTCCATTAAAGAAAATAATGCTTCGACATCGCCATTGTGTAATCGTTCAGGGGGTCGTTCAAATGTTAATCTGGTAATCCTTACAAATCCATGTTGCGGCCTGCGCTCCTCTATAACACATTAGCGCTATACTGTGATACCCGTCTTGTCCGGCCGTATCCCACGTTTTCAATTTAACTGTCGTATCATCTATACAAGCAAATCTAATTACCTTGGTAGTTCTGAGGCCAAATGATGGGAACATTCATTTGCACACTGTAGTACTGCTAAAACGCTGATACGCATTGAAGGTGGGTATATTGTTGGCACAACTGCTGGTGGGTAAGCTGCTGCAAACTGATCCCTCGGTATGTTGCTTATCGGAGCCGGTGGAGTAGCGGCATAATAAACGGCACCATTCGTTGCACATATAGTCTGTTCCTTTCCGGTTGGCTCGTACACGTATTCTTCTTCTTTTTCCCAATCCCTGCAATCCGACTTTTGATGGAAACGCTTTCCGCAATGTTGACAAGGATATGGCCGTGTATCACTCTGTATAAGTAAGTGAGTCGATAATGTACTTGAGCGTTTGAATGTTTTCCCACATTGTTTGCACTGAAAACTTCGTTTGCGTCGTTTCTCTTCCGTATCACAATTTCTTATCAACGTCACGACATCGCCACCATGCACGATAATCACCGTGGAATCAGGTCTTGCACTTTCCGTTTCAATTTTCACACTCCGGGACTACCTCGTGGGTGTGGCTGTCAAATCCTGTTGGCATCCCACGACAAAATAGACGTGGGATGTGCACTGGTCGCAACCAACGTTAAATGACAAGCCACATAGTAGCAAAGTGTGTTGGTAGTGGTCACCAGCGGCGTCGCATGATTCATTACAATCTATACAATAAATGTTCATAATTTTTCGTAATTGCAGAAAGCAATTAAATAAACTTTGCCAATGGAATTTTGTGTAAGCAAATTAAAATTAAAGGAAGTTCCCTGGCATGAACATTATGATGATACAATAAGATCAAAATTGTAATGGTTCGATGACATGAACAAAAAATGTTACGCATAATAAAGCTTCATTTGTTTCAGTAATTCTATTTTAAATCCGATGAGTCTCTTTTAATTGATGCGCGTACAAATGAACACATATAATGGCAGACAAAAATTTCAAAAAAAATATTTTTTTTAGGTTCTATTACTTATTTCTCACATCTTTCAGCATTTATTTTTCAAAAATCTTTAATGCGCAAACATATATGTCTACAGATTCTCAATAAAAGAAAAATCTTTGTTAGAATTTTAAATTGAACTTACAAGTATTTCTGCTGCAAATACGATACAAAAGTATTTAAGTGAGAACAAAACGTAACAATGTTCATTTTCAGATTCCTAACATTTGTTCAAAGTGATAGAATAGAAATGGATTTGAAACTTTTGTGATTTTTTGTTTGTTTTGTAGAACGCCTTGAATTATTTCTATTCTACTAGTATTATAAACTTAACAGTAAAAATAAACGATTATAAAAGCCAATTTAATATGAAAGAAAAACTATTTTGTTTACGAAGCAGTTTGTATGATGACAGCTTTGAACCGCTCACTTTACCTTTAGAGACTTACTATCATCCAAACTAAAAAGTTAAATTGGCTTCAATTTCCCTTTGTCAACAACCGATTCTTCCTGTTAATTTTCAAGAGGAGTCAACTCCCAAGAGAGAGGGCATGCAACAACAGTTTGAACTCCATTGAATTGATACACTGTGTATGGCGCCGTGCACCACGTCGGCGAAGGCAAAAGGGAAGAAACGGTTAACTGCTGCACATGACGCCGCTGGAATGCAAATTGCTTTAGGGATATCTAAAATAGCATTTTGCCTTCTACACTAGATTCTTGCTTGCTTTTGTAAGTCACTTCCGGTGAAAAGTTTAAATTGTTGGTGATTCGCTTGGTGGAATCAAGTAACAACAATTTGAACAGTTGAAAGTCGTTTCAGAAATCACAAGTTGAACTAAACAAAGTGCAGAACAATGAGTTGACAGTCGTGTATTTACTTCTTTGTAGTTGTTAATTAACAATATCTAATTAGTCGTGTAGTTAAGGTATGTTACGTAGACAAGATGATGGAATGCTTTGAAAATAAGCACTAATGTATTTTTTTTTCTTTTTATCAGAAGTTATTCGTGAATAAGAGACAGCAGTCCTTAAGAAATATTTTGATATATTGATTGATATTTATGCGCAATTGAACACGACCTCTCCTACCTACAGGCAACAAATTATCAGCTCAAATTATTATTATTATTAATAAAAATTACAGAGTAATTTAAACTACAGTGTAACTTAAAAGCAAACTTAAGCGCTAGCAACAAAGGCCGAGACTAGTTTGATTCCTTTTATTTTCGTTTTTTACATGTAGGAGTATTTTGTAGTGCTAATTAAAGTTTGATTTTTAAATGATTGAGCAAGGTGTTTATTGTTTTAATATTCTCTAGAGAAGCTGTTGATAGGAGAGACAGTAGATCGCATTGAATGTTGTGATATTTTATATGCTCTTAATGGTTGACAATCATTGAGCAGATGTTGTATGGTGATGTGCGGGTGGCTGCATAGAGGACATGATCTGGCTGCTTTTTCTTTAGAATGTGTTCGTGAGATAATTTTGTGTGACCTGGCCTTAGTTGGATGAAATTTCTGAATTTCTGTGTGGTGGTGTTGCTTGGTAAGATGATTGTGTAGTGAATAGTTGATATACAAATCCGTAAAGGACTGCAGCGATGGTCTGCTGCCTCGGCGGAGGAAGATGTGGATATCCGCCGAGAATGCCATTGCCTCGGGACGTGTGAATGCACTGGCAGGCTAGCATTGTGGTGTCATGGGGCGGGTTCATTCCCCCAGCACAAGGACCCACTACAAAAGAATTTCGCATTCACGAATTCTTGGGTCTCAAAAGAATGGCGACCGAAGTCGCAAAATTGTAGGCAACTACAAAGAGGGGAAATGATTTGTTCAGAGAACAAGTGGAACAAGAAAGAACGGACGGATCTAGGGCAACCTCGTTGTTACTCGACGAGGCTCATGGCCCACTAATAAGAGTGGGACAACCGGGTGGTGATGGTGCCCCCTCGCACCCGCCCAACTGGA
This sequence comes from Odontomyia ornata, assembly GCA_963969285.1. Lineage (NCBI taxonomy): Eukaryota > Metazoa > Arthropoda > Insecta > Diptera > Stratiomyidae > Odontomyia > Odontomyia ornata. The sequence goes on along the minus strand of OZ017741.1, from coordinate 286,731,895 downwards.
TCAAGGTCCATATGCGTTGTAGTGGCCAGGTACTTCCCTTCTGAGTGGAAAACTCATACAACATAACTTGTATTAGCCTTCCCATCAGAGGAGAAATACCCCGGTGACCAATTTATGTCATAGAGTTATGCGATCGAATCACATAACCCTATGTCATAAAAAAGCACCTTGCTCGGGGCCACTCAACCCGCAATAGTACCTGAAACAAAAAGGTTGCTATGTGCCCGATGGCTGGCTCATGTCTGGTGCCGAGAGCCTTCCATCGTACCGGGTCCTATACCCGGTCAGAACCGGAGGAAGGGAAAGACCGATTTTAGTTACAGTTTAACACCACATTATATTTCCCCACTGAGATAAAAATGTAAGTGATTTGTGGTCAAATCAAATAGATTCACATATGTTTTAGCGCCAAAAGGAAATATCGTTCTTTTAAATACTATCATGTTCAATAAATAAGTTAACAAAATTAACAATTTCTTGTTGAATACAAATTGATTGTCTGTTTAAATTAAAGATTCACTAGTTAAATATTTCAAGCAGGAAACACTTAATTTGAGTTCATAATCTATTTGAAAAATTTAAACAAATATACCTTTCATGAAGTGGAATTCTGTTTCAATATTTTGAATAGAACTCGATTCAGATTAAACATTCATATTGAACTGAATCTCTTTAGTGGCTAAAATAAAAGTTTGATTGTTTTTAGCCAAAATGCATCCAAAATACTCATAAATTCTATTCTATTTGATGTTCACTGTGTTCTATACAACAAACTCTAATGTTTTTACTTCTTCGCTAGAAAGACGAATTCGAGAAGCTTAATGGTTATTCTGAATAAATCATTCATCTGTGTGTTGGCGATTTAAATTTACAAACCTGATACCTAAAAGATCTTCAATCAAATAATATACAAACGAATTACACTCGAGTAAATTTATTATCAAAAAAATTTCCAAATACAAAACATTTTTCATTTTTTTCGTTGTTAATGATACACAACAAAAGAAATTTCTTGAGTTTATAACATAAATTGCGTACCTTCTAGCTTCCAGCTTTGAACCAAAATTTTCTTTCAGATCGATTTATTCGTGAACAAATATAGTATTTAGAAAAACTGTGCAAACAAATACTGCAAAAATCAGCGTCGATTTGCTTTGTATATTATTTCTTGACAACTGATTTGAAACCTTCTTGAATATCTTTTACTTACAGTTACTTTGAAAATCAATTCAAAACTAAGTAGGCAATTTTAACACTAAAGAAATTTGTTACGGAAATAAGATTTCCCATGATTAATTGTGTGTATGTTTAAAGGAGGACTTGTGAAAAAGGATACATTTTTAATGTACACATTTTTGTCCAACTTTTTGTCTAATTCAAATGATTGAAAATGTCTATCAAATTTTTTAATTATAATTGGGTAGCAACACACGTAAAGGTTTATATCATCCGTCAAGAAATAGAGTATTTTAAACAGTTTTACAGACTTGTTGTCAGAATATGAACAGAGATATTGATTTATTTTGTACATTTTTCCTTTATTCTTTATTTCATCAGTTTTTTTTATAATTTTCATCTTTTATGTCTGCTTCAATTAAAAACTGAATATGTGTACATTTATTTCGGTAAGTATGCTCAAATTTATCACATGCTATACGCCCTAAATCTTTTCCTTTTTCGTATTTGATCAGAAACTCTGAGAACTTGAGACCAGCTTTGGTACTTATAGATAATGGAGGATTTAATCTAGAAGTTATACTTCTAGCATAAATTTTTGAAGATTTATGCTTCGATTCAAACCTGAAGCACCAAATTTGTTTTAGAGGCCCGCATTTTGTTATTGCTGTAGAATAATGCGTTAAGAAGTGATGTTTCGATTTCACTGTTCGGTCAAACAAAGCTATATATAAGGTGTGATGATTTTCTATAAGTTCTCGTAGATGATTCACATCATCATTGCGACTGAAAATAGGCTTCAAAATCAAATCCACGATTTCAATAAGTAAACATAGTAGCTCCCAAGCTTTATTTCCCTCTGGAATCATATCTCCTATCATCAAAGGTAGAAAGTGTAAAAATGTCCAGCACTCGCGTGCTGTCATTTTTAGGCTCATAGATTTAAGCCTGTTTTCCTCAATATTGGGGGATATATTAACGGCTTCAATATCTCCATAAGCAAATAAAGTTTTTCGATTATTCAATTGTTCGAGCGTTATAATGTTATCATTGACCAATTATAGTAAGGCGTTGCATATATCATACACACATACCCCTTCGAACGAACAAATCATGCATTACATTGAAAGCAAAATTATCTGTAACATGAAACGAATTTATGCTATTGAAGATACAAGTCTCCCGTATGCCAGATTTTAAAGGATCAGTGCTTTTTAAATCTTCTTCATAGTTAACTTTATTTCTGAGTTCATTAACTAACTCTTTATTTGCACTTTTTGTACTTAATTTATCCAATTTACATGATCTACAGAACGAATTACAATTAAATGATCTAGAAAACCCTAAAACACTATTGACACCAAGATTATCTCCAACAACCAAACCCAGAATAAAGTGAACTTGAAAATTTGTACCATCAACTTTAATCTCTAATCCATTTTCTTCCGAATTCTTAATTTCATTTAAAAGGTGATAAAATGTAATTTCATTGCCTAGCATTTTCAAATATTGTGTTTTTACAAATCCAAAATGGAAAATAAAATCAAGCTTGGATAGCAAGTGCACCGAAATATTTGGAAACATGTAATAAACTGCGCAAACTACTTCATTATGCGATCCCAGAGGGTTGTTAATTTCGTAATCATCAAAATATAAAACATAAGGTATCACATACAGACTCTTAAATAATTGCCGTTTATAAGTGTAAATATCACCATTAACAAAATTTTTTAAATGAGTCTGCTTCAAGGATTTTTCAATATTATCTAAAGTACTACTGAGAACGTTAGGTAGTTCGAAAAATTTTTTTATTTGAAAGCTTACTGGCATTAAATAAAAATTCATAGATTTAGCTTCGAGAGTAGGATTACCGCGATGAAGTTTTTCTGCTACAGATAAACGCAACAAATAAGTTTTAGGTGATCGGTACAAATCAAGATTCTTAAGCGTTTTGAAAAATTTATATTCGGTCTGAATACCTTTGAAAGGATCATTACAAAATGACCGAATAAATGACATAATTTCTTCGCTTACATTATTTTTGGACAAAAATTCTACTACTGTGCCTAAAGAGAGAGTAATTTCACAAATCGAGCTCTGTATATTTAGAACATCTTTACGAGGAAGATTATCTTTAGAGTATAGTTGTAATGTGAATATTAATATTTGGTTTTTTTAAATGAATCATAATATAATTAATACGGTCTTCAAGAGTTTCAGAATGGTGCTCAGCTTTCTTGTTAGTTTCTTCATTACTGACGATTGATTCACATATACTTAATATATCCTGCCTACAGTTTATTCGACAAGTAACGCTTCCCTCTGAATGTACTGTATTTAAATGCGAAATAAAAGATTTTGTACTGGTAAAAAGCTGGTTACATGGTTGTTGAGCACATTGAACTACATCCGAGTTTTTTAATAAATGATCATATTTAATATGGTTGATTAGCTCAATTACCGTATTGAAACCACCGCCGCATTTAAAACAGTAAAAACTCATAGTAAATTAAATTTTTGAGATATTTAAACCTATTTTTTTCTGTAATATTATTCAAGCCATATAAGAAGAAAATCAATTTTTATTCGATTTTAAAAGAGAATACCCAAAATAAATTTTTACTCATACAATATCTAAGGCAAACCAAACCATTTTAATTAATCGTTGCATTTCGTATTCATTTTAACCGCCTGCTATTGCTGAATTATCAATGTCACTTTGAAAACAGTTCAACAAAGCCGCTACGTTAGGTGATTGGAAATCAAATTTAGTAGTTATTTCAAAAAAGTACTTTTGCACAAAAAGCCATACTCCTTGGCAAGCCTTAGGATAGCTTAAATTGAGTACATTGAAAATTTTGAAGCAAATATTTAAGCATTCTATAAATGAATTCAGCTTGTATAGAACATCATCAAAATAAACAAAAAATTCTTTTAGCTGGTATATGTCTTCTCGTAACACTATTATTATTGGTTGTAATGTTAATGAGCTTGAATAATATTTGTCCTTAAGAGCGTCTACCTTGTTTTTGTAGTTGTTAATTGATGTCAGATGAAGAACGAAGCTTTCTTGGGCATCTGCGATGGTGAACTTTCGTTTGTTTTTCCCCTCTTTGCTCTGGAATCACGCAGTAGGTGTAATTACACTATTCAGCAGAGTTGCGGCTATATAATTGATGCTTTCTGCAATAAAAGGTGGTCGTGAACATTTCATATTTATTAGAAGTGATAGAGATTTTACCTTGGTTTTTTATTTGTTTTGAGCAAACGAAGTATTCTCGGCTTTTTTGGTCATTTATTTTGTAGTCATAATATTTGAGAGCTTTTTTTAAAAAATCATTCCATTTATTATTGAGAATATTCTCCTTTCCTGGGTACAATAAACGAAAATCAATGCTTATCTGCAAAATGTTACCCAAAATAATTAGATAATTAACGAAATCAATGACAGCTTACTAGTTTGTAGCCAAATGATTGTTTGATTGCCGGCCAGTTCTCCAAAAATTCTGAGTTTGACGTGACGTCGTTAGCTCTCTTCTTCTGAGTATAAAAGTCTTCGACCAATAATCTTCAATGGTTGTCAAATTTGAAAAGTCTTTTTGTAATTTACTTTTTAATTCTTGCAAAAAATTTTCATCGATTTCTTGTTCAAAATAATCAATCTCTGGAGATTTATCTTCGTTCTCTATAGATCTTGCAATTTTTTGTTTCTTGTTTTGTACATTGTGGTATTTATCATATAATTTTCCTCCAGGGTTTTTTCTGACTCCTCTGGCAATATAATAATAATCCTAAAAGGAAAAAAGTTTTCTAATACCATTTATCATTGTAATTTCTTCATTAGTTTTTGGTTCAAACAGAAAGGGTTTTTTTTTCGTATGGAACAAACAAAATATTGAATGGATACAAGATTCATTTGACTTAAATATTTACGTTTACAAAAACTTTGTTTCAATTTCTATCTTTTCATCATCTGTTAAATCCGTACGTAAAAATACCCCTCCATTACAATGATTCCAATTATACGAGTATATTATAACACACCTTCCTTTCGTTCGGAAATATTGTAGTAATTTGGTTTGAAATTTTTTCTAATTCAACAGGTCGTAGCTGAATTTGGTGAGTGAACGCTCTCTCTAAGATTATATTTATCAAATCTTGTCGGTGGTTATCTAATAAGGACTCATTTTTTTTTATAAAATTCTAATAGGCCATTTCCTTTTTGATGTTGAATCAAAATTTCATTTAAACTCTGCAATACCATAACTACATCAGGTTAGTTGGACGTTGTCTACACTTACATTGGTCAGGCTTAACTCCGATGTATTTCCTGATTGTAAAGATATCTGGCTCGAATCACTGGTACACCACCATTCATCTATTTTTGAGTTGACTGATACGGTTGTGTCTTCTATGTCAGTCTGGGAAAAATTGAAAACAAAATCTTACTGCTAATATATAATACGTAAAAAATCAAATTCATGCAATTATCTTCAAATTTTAGAAAAAAGACTAAGTAAATGTAATCATGACATATTTTATGATACACACAACACTTAAATATTGAAATACAAAGACTCAAAACAAGTGGAAAGTTGTTAGTTGCCCGAAAATTCGTAAAAGCAGGTACTATGTGAAAACTTTGAAGTTGATATCTATGTCATGAATCATTAGCAAACATAAGCTTAGCATTTACTACTTTAAGGATTGAAAAATTACAGTTTTTTAGCATATAACAATTGTATTTCTAATTTCAAATACGTATGTCAAAGCATACAGCCTTTCTTCATCAATAGATATGTTCATAGCTTTCAGATGCAGATAAAGAAAGGCTATTATCATCGAATTAAAAATAAATATATTTTCGGCTGAAAAATTGTGTTTTTTTTCTTTCCTTGAGAACATTGGCTCGACAAACTTACGGAATATAAAATAAAGCTGCATTATTTCCCAATATATTCATAACTATGCAAAAATTATACCGTGAAGAGGAAAAGTTCTCAAGCAAGGACTAACATTCCATCTAGTGTGTATTATCACTTACCTCTTTTCTTTTTAATCCCAAAATTCTTAATCTGAATTCTGCCCTGAGACCAATTTTAGGGACTAACTCCTTTACATCATCTGGCGTTAAATATTTGAGCCTTTCCACAGTAATGTCGTTCTCTGTGAATAATGGCATTAATCACTTTACACTTTTCACGAGATTATTCCAAATTACCTATTAATGTAGGCAGCAAAGACAGTACATTCCACTCAATCAATAAACTTTCTAATTTCACAAAGTCACTTGAACTACCCGGAAATAATAACAAAGGCGTTTCGAAATTCAACATTTGGTCATCCATATCGACGCGTCTGCCTTTTCCCGATGCAAACAATAGAATAATTTAGCGACGCCGAAGTAAAACGCAACAAAACTGGTTTATTCTAAACATATTTCTATTTGTTTCAAACAGAAACCGGTTCGAAAGTAAGGTTGTAACTTATTCAAAACAGAAATTTATTTAGTAGAAACATAATTCTGATTAAAAAAAACGCTGTTAAGCCAGGACAACAGTAAGATAGAAATTTGTTCACTATTTTCAGTTTGTTTCAAACATAAATCGATTTAAATGGAGAAATTCCGGTTAAAATGATACAAAAATAAGCTTGGATCCTCTCTTAACATGTTTCAAATAGATATTATTCAATAAGAGCATGTTTCTACTTGAAAACTACATTGTAATGATACAAAAACAATGAACAGAATTCTTTTCAAGGTTTTCATTGTAGAATTTTCTCAGTGCCGGTAATATTTTCAACAGACTTAAGTATTTTTTTTAAATTTTAGTCAATAAAAATAAAATTTATTAATTAAGTTTATTAATTATTTAATATAAATTTACAGTTTCATGGAAACATAATAACTCATTTAGTTTAGTAGATTTTTCAAAAAAAAAAAACTACGTTAGCTTTTTGGCCAAGAAGCTAGCGCGGGTAAAGCAACAAGAGATAATAGATTTAATTTTGATATTTTTTCTTGTTAGAAATGTTCTTTTCTTTATACATGAAATACTAAAATTGACGAAAAAAAAATGAAGTTTGAGCTTTTCTAATAAACAACAGTCTATCTGTTCTGGTGAAGTCTATATAATTTAAAGACCAATAGAATATTAAATATATGCTGTTGTAAAACGCAAAGAAACATTGTCCGTTGTCCGTTTCAATTTCCCCTTGATTTTATTCTTAGTAGGGTGTGATCGATCGACAATAGATTTTTTTATTTTTAATTAACTAAAAAACATCCTCACGTCTTTGGGACTTTGCTGAATATCACCAAAAAGCCCAAAGTTCAACATAATGCGTGTTACGATTTATGTGGTTTGGTTACATTTTATAAATTATATTATACATCTGATATATTCCCGTAAAGATGTAAAACTTTTTTCTCTTACTTCCTGCTTTCATACGGTTTACTATCGCTTCTGCGTTTGTAGCTTTGTGTTTTATATTTTTTTTGTTTTTTTATTATAAGTTAAATTGTCGGTTCATTCCACAAATTAGATCAAGTTCAGAAAGGAGGCACTTGCAAATAATTTTTTTTGGAAATTTTTACTTTTAATGTCACTGGGCGCTTTTGGGCGCGATACACATTTCAAGACACGACGGGACACCGTTTTCCAGGAGGTCCAACACTTGTGAAATATGAATTAGAAATAATTGCTGGCGAAAAACTTCCGCGGAACTAAACTCTGAACACGTTTTCTTGTGGTGGAAATTCTCGGACTTGTAATTTGTGTGAAGCAAAAGCAAAACCACTCGCCCGAATCTGTCAGAGGTCCTCGATTCACTTCAAATTGCTACGGAAAGTCAAAATCGACTGACTTCTACAAGTCGCAAAAAAAAGTTTGTTTGACTGTTCTTCGTCGTGAGGTCAAATAGATTCGCAAAGGTATCAACTGCACTCAGTAAGCGGAAAGTAATCCAAACTGAATACGAAATAAAAGTCTTAGGAGCACTGATAAAGACATGCAATTAAGATTCTACAAATAATAGTAACTTATCCACTTTCCAAGGATGTCCTACAGCAAGCGAAATTGAATTAACAGCGATCACACCCAACTCAGCGTTGAAAGCGCGACTGTGACTACGATGCATTCCTTCGTGTCTCCATTTACGCCAAGGCACACTAAATTTGAAGAGCTTGAAGTGCTGCCTACTCGATCGCTTCCACTTCGATATTCCTGTATTAATCGCAGCAACCGCAGTACTGCACTCCTAATGCGCAGAGTCCATCGTCACCAGGACAATAATTGTATCAACCTGACTAATGAAGAAATTATGGTTGGAACGATCAAATAAACAGCAAAAAAACGGTCTGAATTTTTAACTTTGGCTGATGAGTATGCAATTCTGCATTCACCCATGAGCCAGAGAACTCCACGACCAAGATTCAGTGCCGAGCGCGATGGCGCTCGGCACTGAATCTTGGCTGCTTTTTGGGTGGTTTTCATTCTCTTCTCAAGACGCCTGAAGACATAAGTTCTTCGTTGTCAATTTACACTAACTTTTGGCTGCTTCCATTCCAGCGCCACCTCTCCTTGCGCTACGCCCACCGCTGTATCACGCTAGTGCACGACACTTTTTCCGTAATCACTCTTCCGACAACGCTGACAACTTTTCAGTCATACACTCTGCAACGCGAGCGAAAAAGATGATGAAAAAATTTCCTCGCACACCGATTTTCGCGTTTTTCTTCTCATACGGAAGAAGCCAGGTTATGGAAATCGAGATCAAGGCGACATCCGTCGGCAACCAGCTGACATCCTATCACTTTCGCCAACCTCGTAAATACGTTGAGGAACATCAAAACGTGTCAGCTTTTGCGCCGCTGTAAATGTATACCACTGCACTCCTATCTTTTTGATGCAAGCCTCAAATTAGTTTGTATACGATCTTTTTTTTATATGTGTGGGTGCGCACAATTAATGAGTATAAGTTCAAATTATGGACGAATAAACCGAATTGCTTCTTGGTGGTTGTTTGTGTTTTTAACTAATATTATTATATATGGTTTGATTGATAAATTTGAATTCATTTTCAACGTAAAGAAGCAATAGTGAATAATGCGTAATCATATATCGCAGTTTTTTCTTTGATATCACGTTGATTTGAAACGAAATTGGTATGCGAGGTGTTTGTTAGTTCTTGATTATTTTAAAGAAGACATTAGATAAAGATAATTCGTTGTCTGCTTAGCAAAAGCTTGTAGGTCCTTAAGGATACAATGAGTTGGAAAATTCCATGGTGGTGTGTGTATCTTCGTTTGTGCTGTGCGAGTAGTAACAATCGTTAGCTCCTTCATTATGTTCAAAGATCGAAGAATGGCTGAGGCGTATTTTAGTTGTGTCTCGTGGTATGGAAACAAAAATTTTTTTCAAAATAGAGTTTCTTGAAACAAGTAGTTTTCATTTGAGTCTATCTGAGAGTTGTGAACGTCGGTTTTCGATCGATAGCAGCCTGGTTTCTGCTAAGATGAATCTAATAGGTGCAGTCCGGAATGCGTCAATAGACAATTTTGCTGCTGCATAGTCTGCAGCTTTTACTTTTTAGAGTTGAGTTTTACTGGCATACCCATAAATTGAGAGTGCGTAATTAACTATAGTCTGTGTGGTCTAGTGGTTAGAGCATGAACGCATAAGCTGAAGGTCCCAGGTTCAAAACTCGTTGGGAGCAACGTGATTTAGTTCAGGGATTTTTTTTCGGACAGACTATGAGTGTTCACTCAGTGGTGATATGTATCGATTTAATCAGATAATATCATAGCTGAGCTGGCACACGGGAGCATGGTACTGACCAAACCAACTTCCGAAAAAAATCAATACTGTCATGAAAATTAGATACTCTATCTATCTCTAAACGAAGGCCCGAGAGGGGCTGTAGTGCTACAAAGAAGAAAAATTACTTGTAATTCTTGACAATATTTTGGATCTTACTGCCTGGATAATACAGTTGGGATGAGCTGCTAATTTAACACTGCTTAAACATTTTATCAAATTTAAGTTTTTTTCAAGTGGACTATGTGCTCTGACCAGGAATATTTGTTCCTAATTTTTAAACCTAGTATCTTAAGACTAGATGTGTTTATGACTGGATTGTTTTTGTGGGTGAGTTGGAAGGGGGAGCAAAGGAGTTTTTTTTCAGATGATACTTCCGCACCTGATAAAACACACCATTTTGAGATTTTCGAGGTATTAAATTTACCTTGAAAATATTGCGAAAATATATAAATCATCTGCGTAACTGTAGTGATAGAAATGTTTTTGTTTTTGGATGATAAGATTGACTTCTTTAAAAGCAATTATAAAAAGTACAACGGAAAGGGGGAACCTTGAAGAATACCATTTTTGAGCTGTAGAGTTTCTGATAGAGAATGGTTTTGTCATACTTGAATTTTTCCTTACTGAGAGAGTTTTTTACGTAGTTATAAATTTTTGGGCCAGATTTCCACTGAATAAGTTTATCCAAGATAATGTGTACACCATTTCGATCGAATGCTTTTACGAAATCGAAGCTAATGATTGAGGTAAGGCTATGAATTGAGAGGGTGTTTGTAATATGGTGATCTAAGTGTAATTGGGTGTCAACTGAACTTTGACCTTTTTGGACCGAAAGAGGTGCTGTGAAATTATTTTTCCTAGGGTCTTTGAAATGCATGAGAGAAGAGAGATCGGTATATACTTTGCAGGTTGATTGAATGATTTTCCCAGTTTATAAAACGGAACAATCAAAGCCGTCTTCCACGTGGAATGATTAAATTTTGAAAAATATTGTTGTATAGATTGAGTAACCTCGATTTAAATTGATTGGAGTCCTATTGAGTATACTGTACGTTACTTCGTCAATTCCTGGTGTGTCGCCTCTTCATTGTGGTAAGCATGCATTTCGCTCCAATAATGTAATGGGACATTCTATCACTTTAGCAGAAGGGGTGAGTGATGAAAGATTATAAGGTTTACTAAGGGTTTCCAGTTTAAATTGGTGAAAACAGGGATTGAAACTTGAGTTATCGGAGTAGTTTGACCATGTAAAGGCTAGTAGATTCGTAACTTCTTTCGGGCTTCCTGATACATTACCGGTGGCATCGTTCAGAAATCTTATGTGGAACTGAGTCGGTTGACATTGGAGTTTTTTAATAATCTAAGGGGACTTGGTATGCTTGGGTGAAGTTTTGAAAGTGTGCTCTTTTGGTTTGCTTAAAACTCCATTTAAATTTACTGTTTAATTTCTTGTATGCTATCAAGTTACTGTTAGATGGTTTGTTTTGAAATGTGTTAAAAGCTTTTTGTTTGTTGTTCCGGAGGGTTGCTAGTTCCTTAGTAAACTATGGAGAGTATTTATGGCAATAAATCGGGGAAGTAGATGGCATTGATAAATTTGTGCTGCATTTAATTGCTTTAACTAAAGTTGCAGCTTCTGCATTCTGCACTTAAAACTAGAATATGTGACCTGGAGAAATTATTACATAATGAACTTGTACGGATTGTATAGCAAAACAAATATGTGAAATGATTTGTGGGTTATGAGACCACACAGTTGGACTATTGACGTTGTATTGATATTGTATTGACATTTGTAGTATAAAAAGAATGTAAAATGGTAATTCGTGATCAGAAAGCTCTGACCCGGATGAGAATAAAGATTCTGCCATTGAATTATGGCTGGTATTATTTGAATACGAGAACTTTCTGTTCAAAATACTTTGGCTGGACCTTTCTGCCGAACTTAGGTTTTATTTGCTGCATAGAAGTTTTGCTTTGTTGCTCGTCATAGTTTTTTAAAATACTGACTGACTTAACACCAATTTGCCAAATTGGTTTTAAATTTGAATCTAAATTTATGCGGAGTAGTGTGGGGCCCTGTTCCACATGTAAGCAATATAGAGAAGTGATCTCTACCGTGAGGGGCGTTGATTTGCTGCCACATAAGCTTTGTCAGTCGGGTTGGAGAACATAGGGACACGTTAACATGAGTTAAAGTATTTTGTGTGTAAAGGTGAGTTGGTGAGCCGTCGTTTAAAATGTAAAGGTTTGAGTTTAGTAGCACATATTCCATTTGCTTCTCTCTGGTATTTGCCAGAGTTGAGCCCCAAAGCGGGCTCCAATCATTGATGTCTCCTAATATTAGCATCGTTGCCTGGAGTGTATTGAGGTAAGATGCAAGAACATCTTGGTTTAATATTTTATTTGGTAGAATTTACATCGAGCAAATTTTAAATTTTATTGATGCTTCGATTTCTGCAGTTACGAATTGGCAAATATTTTTATTTCTGGAGTCAAAAAATTTATGTTGTAAGGAAAATTTTATGAAGAGGGCAACACCATGTTTAACATGATCGTTTTAAGGTGAATTATGGAAAAAAGCGTGATATTAAGTAAGCGGAAAATTATTATGTTAAGTATAAGGTGTGTTTCTTGTAGTGCAATTGCATTAGGGGAAAAATTCTTTGATTATTAATTGTGGTAAGATTCCATTGAAAAGTCTTTTTTTTTGTGGTAGCGAGGTGAAGGCATTTACGCCCGCCGAGTCTGGCAGTGTGGGACTCCCACGGAGGATACCCTTGGACTACCCACTAAACACCTCCCCTGTCAATCTGAGAACCTAGCCTGGAACCGTTTGACACATTACTTCGGGCCAGGTCTTGTTTTGTTGCGCCGTGGGGCGCCTTCAAGCTGGGGAGTCCCTTTCCTAGCGGGAGGGGAGAGGGGACGAGGAAATGCCAGAAGAGCGATCCCCCAGCCCCAGCGCCTCCGGCTGCTGTGAGTCCCTTTTATATTTTAGGACTGCCCGAGCATAATGTGCCACCTGGTTCCATTTGTCAACCGATTCGAGCATCACCGCAACTATATTATCCGGGGTGAGCTCTCCCGCCTCCCTGTAGAGTTCCCTTCGCAGCCTGACCCATTTTGTACACGCAAAAAATGTGTGACAGGCATTGTCCTCCTCTCCGGGGCACAACCGACAATCGTGAGACCGTGACTTACCGATCTTGTGCAGGTAAGACAGAAAACACCCGTGCCCGCTCAAAAGCTGGGTCAGATAGAAGTCAGTCTCACCATGCCTTTGATTTTGCTACGGTCTCACGTCCGAGATGAGGTGCGCAGTCCACCTTCCCTTCGTGCAATTCCCCCAAGACTGCTGCCAATCGTTGAGCGAGCGTTGTCTCTCCTCGCGGACAACCATCTCCCTCGCATCCTCGTTTCGGCGCAGGCAAATAGCGCGGCGCTCTCTAGCAAGGAGGGCGACAGGTATCACGCCTGCAATCACTCTCACCGCCGAGTCGGAGACTGTTAGATACGAAGATGCAATTCTCAGTGCTCCTCTTCTCTGTACCTGTGCCAATCGTTTTCGGTATAACTCCTTGCTGAGAGCGTCGCCCCATACCCCTGCTCCGTACAGTAGACCTGACCCTACAGCACTCATCAAGAGGCGTCTTCTTGATGGGCTGGGTCCCCCTACGTTGGCCATAAGTCGACTCAGAGCCGATATTCCCGAAGAAGCCTTCTCAGCCGTTGCCCTGATTTGCTCAGAGAAACTCATCTTCGAGTCGATCAGTAGCGCCAGGTACTTCACCGCTGGCTTCGTTTCGATCTGTATATCTCCAATACTGATCATCCTTACTCTAGGGATTATCTTTTTTATCAAGATGACCACTTTGGTTTTCTCCAGTGCTAAACTGAGCCCGCGAGCAGTCATCCAGTCCCTTACTCGGCGCATTAGCATACCTAGCCTAAGTTGCGCTCGTTCAACGGTGCGTCCGGCGACCAGAGCCATAACATCATCCGCATAGCCGACCAAGCGCGACTCATCTGGCATCTCAAGTCTCAGTAGCCCGTCGTAAGACACGTTCCACAGGTCCGGAGTAGCCCGTCGTAAGACACGTTCCACAGGTCCGGACCAAGGATAGATCCCTGGGCAACACCCGATGTAATTTCCATCCTTCGTTGGCCCTGTGTCGTGCCGTAGAGCAGGCTTCGGTCCTTTAGGTAGTTCCTCAAAAGCCGCATTAGATATTCTGGAACTTGAAAAGAGTTTTCCATTGTTTCCAGAATATCCACCCATCTAGCGGAGTTGAAGGCATTCCTGACGTCGAGTGTCACCAACAGGACGATCCGCCGCTTGGTGCGACTATATGCCTCTGCCTTTTGGACCGCGTTCACCACCTCTGCAATCACATCAACGGTAGAACGTCCTGCTCTAAAGCCCTACTGCCGAGAAAATAGGTCCCCAGCAGCACGAATCGCATCAGTGAGTCTTCCCTTGATGAGTTTCTCTAGCACTTTCCCAGCCGTGTCTAGCATGCATAACGGGCGGTATGCAGACGGCGATTCGGGATTTCCCTTCCCCTTGCTGATCAGCACGAGCCCCACCACCTTCCATCGTACCGTAGGCAAGCGTTGAATGTGCTGAGCAGCAAGTCAGGACAATGGTAATAGACGAGCCGCAACACCTCAGCTGGAACACCATCTGGACCTGGAGCCTTCCTCGCTTTTAAGGAGAGGACTGCCTCCTCCAGTTCCAGCTGTGTGAAGAGTGGGCACTCGACCGCTGTTTCATCATGGACAGCGTCAACACGGACGGGGTGGGCGGCGAAGAGTCCCCGCGCTATCGCGTCCATCTTTTCCGTGTCATGTATACAAGGCTACCGTAGGGCGCCAAGTTGCCCCATGACCAGCTTGTAGCCAAGGCCCCACGGATCCTTGTTCACATTGTGCACTAGGTCTTGCCAGCAGCGAGCCTTGCTACTGTTGATCAGTTTGCGAAGGCATTTCCTGGCTGACTTATATGCTGCCACCTGGTTGCATGCCGCGTCACTGTTCCGCGCCCGTTGAGCCTCACGCCGAAGCTTGTGACACTCCCTCCACTTTTCAGCGATTTCAGTAGACCACCAGTACACTGGGGGCTTGCCATGCCGGGGTCTTCGGCGGAGCATAGAAGCGCAGCAAGCAGTCGTGATTATGCTTATAGTAGAATTCACCACGTCTTGAGCTGCCAGTTCTTCCGTCCCCTCCGGAGCTCCCTGCAGTGGCTCACCTGCTATGAGAACCTTGACGAACCTCTCGACGTCGATTCTTCCAATGTTCCATCCAGTTGTAGAAGGCCGAGAGCACGGACGTCGGGAGATAGCATCACTTACCTCAAGCAGAATGCACTGGTGATCACTGGCTGAGTAGTCCTCTAATACTTTCCAGTTGTGTGTCCTCCGTACTAAGGACTCCGAGGCAAATGTCACGTCCGGTATGGTTCCCTCACAGCCAATATGGCGGAAAGTCGGCATGTTTCCGGAGTTTAGTACGACGAGGGCCGTCCTGGCCGCCATTTCTAGGATTCGTTTTCCCGCGGATCCGTCCGAGGTATGCCCCATTCGATTGCTTTAGCATTGAAGTCGCCCCCAACAAGCACTTTACCCTCTGCGTTCGAGACAGCGCCCTCCAGAGCATTAAGCTTGGCTTGGAAAGATGATATCGGCACGTTAGGCATTAGGTACACACTAAAGAAGGTGATTCCTGAGCACCGAACCTACACGAAACCATCCCCCCCGTCCACAACTCTCCGCTTGAAAATCACTGTTCCGAACCCAGATAGCGGCAGTACCAGTTTCATCAGAGTACCATAATGCAGAACTTTTATCATGGCGTTGCTCACTCAGCAGCAAGAAGTCGGCTTTCCTGTCCGTCGCAAACTGCTCAAGCAGATTTTGGGTGGTTAAACTGCGGTGTAGGTTTAGCTGCAGGATGCGGGTCATTGAAGCTCTGATTTGGCCTTGGCTAGGGCTTCCTGGAACACCCGGCATTTTCCTGATCCCAAGACGTGTCCAAAATCAGGTTTTGGATCAGCATCCTTGCAAAGAATACAGTGTGCCTCCGTCGTACACTCTTTTCTTTTATGTCCCATTTCACCGCATTTGTATCATAGGGAACTCCTATCGGGTCCTTTGCATACTTGTGTGGTGTGACCATAACCAAGGCATTTGAAACATTGAAGAGGCGTTGCTCTTCGCCGTATCCTACAGACAACCCACTCTATTCGTACTTTGCCCTTGTTCAGGAATTGTTCGGCGTCCTTTTCGGTCAAGTCAACTTTGGCCATGCGTTGTGCCCTGTTGTTTTCTGGTGTCAGTCTCGCTTTGATCCTTCCCACGCTAGGGAACTCCCTTTTGATCGCCTCTTCTACCTTGGCCAGATCCGTCACGCAGTCAATGTGTCAATGGCTCGAGCGGGGCCATAGTTGCGCTTTTGCCGAGGACTTGCTTTACTGCGTCACAAAATGCTTCTTTATTGCCGGCCTCTGCTCCGAATTCAACCAGTATGTGGCCCGACCGCGTTGGTCTTCGGGCTTTACGTTTCCCCTGATGTCCCGCAGCACCTCCGTGTAGGATCGACCATCTTGGGGCTTTACAAGCAGTGCCTGCTGCCGGGGTCTTTGTCAGGGCTTCTGCTTCTCCTGTTTTGCATTAGATCCTTTTTCAGATTCGGCGTCCGTGCAAACTTTTCTTTCTGGCTTTTAGAAAGGAGTTTCTTTGTGGCTTTCTTCGCTCCTTTTGTAAGCACTGTCTGGAACGCCTGATCTGGTGCTTCCTTCCTTCTTATTGAAAAATCTTGAGGACTATTAAAAGGGGGATAGGTTCACTTGATCAAGACGACATTTATTTAGTTTTAAATACGTTAGACAAGTTATGCTCTTCAAGGGGGTGGAGATTCTGTTTGGGTGTAGTTTTTTGTATGCTTTTTCGTTTGATAAGTTTCTTGTTGTTGTCAGTTGTTGTACATATTCATCAATATGAATTGAATTTATTTGTTTTTTTGTGTGATTCTCTATTACGGAGTTTTTCTATAAACAATAATATTTTTATTTGATTTTTGTAGGGATACTGATGTTTTTGGGATATTGTCCGTATTTGTGGAACGTTGAGTAAGTGAGCTTCTATTCAGTCTTAAATTTCTAGCTTGACGAGGGTTTCAGTCACCGTAGTACTATTAGTTGAGAAACTTGTATGTGTATTTTTATTGATATTTTCGGTTGCGGTGTTTTGTTTTTTTACGAAGGCTGGACATACTTTGTTGAGTGCAGAATGTCATTGATTGCAATTAGCACACTGTATGTTTGTACATAGGGTTGGATCGTCTAACGGAAGAGCACAGATGTCACAAGTAGAGGGATTCTTGCAATATTTTTTTGTGTGACCGAATTTGAAACAATTCTTACATTGCAATGGTTTCAGTTTGTAGGGTTTCACTTTAACATTGATGAAGCCAAATTTAATTTCTTTCGGGAGTGTTATTTATTGAAAAAAAGTATGTGTTGTGGTGTGTTCATGATTTTACCGTGGAAGAAGTTGGTAATTTTTTGGCATTATGTTACTCTTAGGTGGCTCAGTTCTTCAACAATACATTTTACATACAAGCCGGTTAGTATTGGTGTGGAAATGACACCTTTACTTGTGTTCAATCTTCGATGAAGTTTTGATACTTTGATACTTCACAAACACCTGGAAGTGATGTAAGTCTGCAAAGTTTAATTGCCTGCATCTCATTTTTCAGAAGTATTAAAATATCACCTTCTCTGTTGAAGTTGACTATGGAGTTTATGGATTTTGAAAGCAGAAATATGTTGAAGGATTTAAGAGGCTTACTTGAGCTCTTGCCTTATATTAATACGAGCTTGCGGGTCGTATTTTTGGAAAGTTATGTCTGGCAGTTCGGGAAAATTGAAATATCAGAAGAAGGGTTTGCACGCTGCCTTTTTTTATGAGTGGGGCTTTTAATAATATTACTTTCGTTATCAAGGACCATGTATTAAGTTTTTTTGCAAGTGTGAATTTAATGTTTTTATCAATTTTTTTATCATTTGTTGCCACGTGATCTAGGGAGAAAAACTAGGACGAAGAGAGAACACTATGAAAATCTCAGAAGAGTAGCGAATAAGATTATCAGGATTAAGAAAAGAAAATACTATGACGACCAATTGAGAAGTATAGATGTAAGTTTAGCGAGCAACAACACAAGACAAGCATACAAAGTAGTGAAAAGCCTGAAACGTTCTCAGCCCAAAACTAAGCTCTATCGTGATGACAGCGGCAATATAGTCGCTGAGGAAATCAAGATTAAGGAAAGATGGGTATCATATTTTAAGCATCTCCTTAATTCTCCGCACAGCTCCAGAGCATCGAGGCCTATAGATGTCTGCGGGGAGCTTCTGTTGGCCCCACCAACCCTGGATGAAGTTGTTCCATCATCAAAGCCCGAAAGAATAATAAAGCGCCGGGCATCGATGAGATTCCAGTGCAGCTCATCAAATATGATGGCAGTAGTGTTCATCAAGCTATTCACAAAGTCATCCAGTACATTTGGCAACAAGAACATATATTGCAAGAGTGGAGCCAATCAATTATATTCCCTATCCACAAAAAAGGTAACAAGCTACAGTGCGAAAATTATAGAGGCATATCACTACTTTGTACGGCGTATAAAATATGTTCTAAAATCTTAGAAAATAAAATCGGATCATACGCCAAAAGTATTGTTGGGGAGTATCAAGGTGGTTTTAGGGCAGATAGATCGACAATAGCCCAATTGTTCACAGTCAAGCAGGTACTTGAAAAATGCTGGGAGTTCAACATAGACGTACACTAAACTTTCATTGACTTAAAGCAAGGATACGACAGCATTGATCGTAACGTACTTACCAAATAATGCTTGGTTTTGGCACCCAGCCAAATTAGTCCGTCTTATCAAAATGACAATGTAGTCGACGACCTCCCAAGTCCGCATCAATAACCAACTCACCGATGCCTTTGACACAAATATCGGACTAAAGCAGGGAGATGGGCTGGCCCCATTGCTATTCAATTTGGCTCTGGATTACGTGATAAGGAAGCTAAACGTTGATACGTGAGGTACATTACTATACAAGTCGAGCCAGGTAGTGGCCTATGCGGACGACGTAAACATTCTGTCATGGTCACTAACAACTGCCAAATAACTCTTCCTGAAACTCGACAGCGAAGCAAAACTAGTAGGGCTACAAATCAACGAAAATAAAACAAAGCTCATGACGCAGTTGAAGAAAAATACCCCAAATACACAAAATATCACACTTGGCGAATACAGCATCGAAAATGTTAGCGAATTTGTGTATTTAGGCACCAAAATGACGAAAACAGATAATCAAAGAGACGAAATACGCCAAAAAACACAGCTCACAAATAAAATATATTGAAAACCAGCTGCATAAACAGAAAAACAAAGCTCTAAGTATACAAATCTGTTATAAGACTTGTGTTATGCTATTGGTGTAAAACATGGACCCTAACCCAAGTGTTGCTTGAGCAAGTTGGTCTCAAATATTAGAGAGAAGGATACTCTACTTCTAACAATGAAAGTCGACTAGGTTCCTGAAATAAAGCTGAAATTATAAATCTCCTTGAAATATTAGAGAGTAGGACACTCTACTTCTAATAATGGAGTTATTTAAACCTGAGACAAGAGAGCAGGATTCTCTACTTCTTGGTCTGTTGGTTTCTGGAGCTGTTAGATAAAACACTTTCGCTTTCGTAACAACTCCAAACTATATTTGGGATTTCCAAAGCTTAAATACAAAATTAATAAATACATATTTCATGAACAGACTACGTTATTTTAGACTTTAGGTAAAACAAAAATGCTGACGCTAGATAAGAACAAGTTGGGTAAACAGACCTACGCTCATGTCAGAAGGGTTTTGTATTCAATTTACAAAATGCAGTCACCAGATCGAATCAAATCAAGAAACATGTCAAAGACGATTTTATTGGAGAAAATATGAAAAACGAAGATCATACTATTATTAACAAAGTTGAACGAATTTCGACTCCTGAGGTTTTTGGTATTGTTATACTCATAAATATCAATCCTGATAATTATTTCAGATGTCCATCCGCGACGGAGGAAACACATTTTTCATGTATTTCCCCCCTGTGCCCCCCACTGAAGCAAAAACTGACAGTTTAACAACTGTTTTGAAAAGGTCCCATGAAAACTTTCATTTTATACTCATATCGGCTACGTTTGATGAATTTTTTTTTCAGGGGCTACTCTCCTGTACTATTATCATCGATTAATGGCCTATTTTTTCGAATCCTAGAATGGTTACAAAACCCTTTTGCTAGGAGCTCTCTCCTACCTCCTTGACTTGTTTCACTTATGATCATTAATTGTAGGTACTCATCTTCAGTTATTCATTAAATTGAATCAAGTGTTCAAAGCATGCACCTTGAACGTTGAAGTTGGGAAAAAATAACTCAAAATTATTCAATCTTCGCATTTAAAACAGCCACTATTTTGTTTTACGATTACTGATACCACTAGCTGAACCGATTTTCAAAGATATACATGACAACTATCATTCCTGAAATTTTCATGCAAATCCTAGCAAAACTGTAGTGTCTGAGTCGGTAAAAAGCGCATGTTGTTCCATAGCCATATGTTGCCATAGTAATAAATGCAGCGCATATTGTTCCATAGTAATACAGGAAAATTCAAACCGCTATAACTTCGCTAAATACTATTCGATCTTTATGAAACTTTGAGGGTAGATCAATCGTATAAATAGACATCTACATACTGAATTTCATTGAATTTAAGGGTACCGCTAAGATTTCATTCAAGAAAACATAAAATCGATAAATCATACTATTACTAACAAAGTTGAGTGAATTGCGACTTCTAACGTATTTGTTGTTATTGTACTCACCAAGGCCTACATTCCTGATTTTTTTCAGATTTTTCGGATCACAGGTGTCCAATCGCGAGGGGGGGGGGAGACACAAATTTTTCATGTATTTCCCCTCCCTGTGCGCCCCTCGAAGCAAATTTTGCCAAACTAAGACCTGTTTTGAAAAGTTCTCATCAAGATCTTTCATTTGATACCCATATTGGCTACCTTCAATGAATTTTTTTTTCGGGGGGTCACTCTCCTGTATGGGGAGACCCCCCTTAAATACCTTTTAAATTTTTTTTGTAGTGTACATTGAAGAGATCACTATTTTACACCTACACACAAAATTTGATGTTTCTAGTTTAAGTAGTTTCCGAGAAAAACTGCTGTGACACACGGACGGACGGACAGACGGACAGACTGGTCGCGAAACTAGTAGGGTTTTGTAAAATCATTTTACAAAACCCTAAAAAAGGGAATTTAACTGAATTGAAAATGAATTGAAATTAAAATGAATTAGAGCCAAATTGATTTGGAGAGTCCTTGGACATACTGCCGCCTGTTGAAGTCTCATACTTCAAAGTTGTATCGCAAGTCGTGCATAGAATGTCGGGGCGCTGGAACAGGTTTCCTTTGAGATCGTGTCCTTCTGAAGGTTCGCAAGTGCCGAAACACAAGCCACCCTATAACGATAAGGATCACTCCTAAGGCGCTGTAGCTTACTGCTATCGTATGGATAGAATTGGATTGGGCGTGATGGAGCTCCGCTTGTTTCGCTTTTAATTCATGTAGTTGTTGCGTTGCTGTTTCGACATCTATAGGCACCATACTTATGTTGTAACCGGTCGCTGATTGGAACGGGTTGAAACTGCTCGTGAACTCTGCAATGGAAACATTAATTGATGGAAAAAGTGTAGCATTCATTTTTGATTTTCGCGAGTCAAATGCTTCGAGTGTAAATTTGTCATTTTTCAACGTGCAACCAGGCCGCAATTTTAAGATACCCTTTCCTTGAAGGCGCTGTTGGAACACGTTGTTCTGGCAGACGCATGTGAAGTCGTAAATATTGTTCATTGAGAAAAGCCAATGATTGGGTGCTTTTAACTGATGCCAAACTTTACTTCGATTATCTCGTCGTAACGTACAACTAGGTGACAATTTGTTACAGGCCATGATTTCAATTACGCAATTGTTGGTTGTGTCCGTTTTATGGATTATGGGTCGTTGTAGCTTACAAATGAAGTAATTGAGTTCTGGATTTTTACATTGTATAAATTCTGTCATTTCAAGAGTGTAGAATTGATCCTTAAAGATGGTTGACATAATAACTTCTGTAGTAGATGATAAGTACACAAAGGTATTGTTGACCATGGTTGGCAAAGGTAGCAGCCGAAATATATGGAATGTGGAGGGCAGCAATAGTGGTATATTTAAGGCAAATATTAGATATCCACCTTCTATCCAATATTGGATTTGCATGATCTGGTAAATTCGTGTTATACTGCTGGGGTTTCCAACAGTTGGGAGCTTTAATCCTTGTGGCAAATTGTCTTTGATCCAGGCAATCTGGGCTTTCAGTTGTTGCGGTGATATAACGTTAGGATTTATTGTTTCGTGATGTGCGTCGATTATTACTTCAATCAGTGAATGTTGCATATCCTGACATTCATTAATCAAGGCCATAATAAGTATGGAAAGGGTATTGAATGCTTCGCCCATCCTTTGTTGCTTAACTTCTGTGTTGAAAAATTTTATATTCTCATAAAAAGTATCGAAAGCCATTTGAATTTGTTCTGTCTGATTTATCCTCTGTTCTTCGCTTTTTGCGATAATGTTGGCAGTTGTTTCCAGAATTGAAGTGTGCCGTTTCACCAATTCATTAAGATGGCTCTCAGTGTTTTCGATGTTGGCGATGGTCTCACTCATGCCTTTCTCGTACTCCCTGTCTAATACTCCGAATAGTTTGTTGGCTAATGATCCAATTATGTCGACTGGGGATAGCCTCTTTCTTGATTGAGTAGGGTCTCGTAAGATGAGGTTGCCTTGGCTTAATAATTGTACTCGATGACGGTATTGGGTTATAATAGCATCATGATACGTGTTCAGCCTCGTCTCGAATGTAGAGTATCCTACTCTCTAATATTTGAGATCAACTTGCTCAAGCAACACCAAGCATCCGCAAATATATTGAACGCCTTTGAGCGACCGGTCCTTAGGCGAATAATCGGAGCGAAGCTGGACGGGGACCAATGGCGACTTCGATACAACCATGAGCTGTATGAAATTTTTGACGAACTGGAGGTCTCAAGGATTGTAAGATTGCGGAAGCTGTAATGGACTGGACACATGAATCGTATGGACGAACAACGGATACCCAAGAAGGTATTCGCTGGGAGAACTGAAAGCCAGCGGCCAGTGGGGAAACCGAGGAAACGCTGGTCTGACTCGGTCGACGAAGACAGTTCATCGCTGCTCGGATTTTGGAATTGGATGACGCGGTCAGCAGACCGAGACAGTTGGAGGCGCTGTTTGCAGGAAGCGAAGGTCCGAAAGGGGCTGTAGTGCTAAGAAGAAGAAGAAGAAGATCTGGGCAGGTACTTGAAGTCCGGTGAGTAATTTTGTCCTTATTGACGATGACCGCTCCGTTTGCTTTCAGGGTATCTTTGTCCATCCTCGATTCTGGGGATTCTACAATCAGGTCTATGTTTGTGTCAGCAACTGTGATTAGATTTTTTCAGTAGAGTATATTGCACCTATTACTGTGCATTAAGACGATTGGGACTATAGTAAGTATCGATTTTAAGTTTTTTACCTGTGCAGGCCATTTCAGTTATTATTACATTATATATGTCAGATGTTACTCTCATTGTCACGAAATTAATTATATTTTTTATATAAATTGCTGTACCTCCTCCTCTTTTAGGCCTGCAAGAGAAAACTGAGCTATATCCCGGAATATTGTAATACTTTCCTTCTTCAAGATAGGTCCATACTTCGTTGAGTATAATCAGATCCGTTTCAGGATTTTGCTGCAAATAAATTTGAACATCACTCAGCTTGTGTCGTAAACCTCTTATATTTGCATTAAAGATAGTTAATTTATCGCTTGATAGAATTTTGGGATTAAGAATCATCATTAAAATTGTAGTCAGTACCCTTCCTAGCAATTACAATCCTTCTTTGATACTCTGGACACTCCCATAAGTTTGCTCTGTGTGAGTGATCAGTATTCTTATTATTATCCATACAATTGTAACATTTCTCATGTGTACTTTGCATTCCTTGAGCTCATGCTTTCCTCCACATTTTACACAGATTTGTTCTCCTTCGCATTTCGACGTCTTATGGTTTTATTTTTGGCACTTAAATCATCTCGTAATTTTAAAGTCTTCCTCCACAAAATATGATCCATAATCAATGTTGACGTATTTGTTAGCTAATTTTTTATACATGCTTCTTTTTACCTCAATAATGTGTAACCATTTTCCGTTTTTTGTCTGTCTGAGATGAATGAGATCCATTTTTTCTCTTTTCCCAACATCAGGGTTTATCTCTTGTATTTCGTTTTGAAGTTCCTCATTTGTAAATTGATTATCCGGCCCATTTATAACCAGTCTGGGTCGACGCATTTTTGTCTCGGTAATGTCGTACTCATCCTGCATGTTATCTATGGTTACTCGGTGTAGCTCAGATGCGTTGACATTGGTCGTTGTTTTAATTATCGCGCCATCATTGCGAATAGGCCGTAGCAGTTCAAGAGATCCCTTTCTGGGGCATGACATCTGAGCGGAGCTCAGTTGGAGGCGCCGTATATTTTTTTATCACCTGAGCATAGGTTGGTTTGTGCGTAGCTGCCGTCTTATCAATTGAAGAACTGACATTCGTCTTTAATTCTTTAATATTACCTTCCAAATCTTTCATTAACAGAAAAAGTTGTAACTCCTTGGATTTTTGATGTAACAGCTTACACGTGGAGCACATCCATATTACATCATCTGATATATCCTTGATGGTCTTGAATCTATCTTCCAACATCTTTATACATTTCAAGTGAAACCACTTGAAACACATCCCACCACAGCCTATCGCTGAGTGAACATCTTCGACAGGTTTCCTACATTTACCACATGTCTCCTTCGTTATTTTTGCGGCCATTACTGGATTTATTAGCCGCGACAGTATTTAAATTTATACATATTTTCTCGGTTGCTCTTATTCGTTCTCTCCAATTCCACTTCACGAATGATCTTTAAATTTTCTTTTTATTAATTTTTATAATAAACAAAACTATTTTACAAAAAAAAATTGACAATCATTAACAATAAAATGTAAAATTAACAAACTTTCACGCTACTTCACGAGAATCCTTCTCCTCGTACTATACGAGAATTTCTCTTCTCGTAGAATAATATAAATGTTAGAAAACAAAAAACAACCGTTAATTTATTGATCGAGTAAAAAATATAAAAAAGCCTGCACAGCTCTAACTACTTATACTTAGGTTTTTTGAACCGTCCAGTGCAGCTCCCTTCACACTTCACTTCACAAATCGCAATTTAATTCAAGTAATAACTACTCCGAACAATTTCACTTCACGAACGATTTTTCTTCGTGCAGTTTGATTATATGTCACAATGAATTGTTTCTTGACGTTATTCAATGCTGGTGACTGTATTTCTGAGAAGTTGGATACAAAACCCTTATGACATGAGCGTTGCACTGTCTACCCAACTTGCTTAAGCTTATTTCGGATTGTTTCTTGCTTTGTATTCTTCCTATGGAAATCATTTTAAATTATGAAATATACCTTTGCATAATTTGCTATGTTTTAAATTTTTCGAATGCGCTAAAAAATGTTTACTATGCAATCACTCCTGAACTTTTAAACAAATCTTATTGTCTCCTTAGAAATTACCTTTCCATTGAATATAGGATTCTAGAAACGATGGATTCAATTATACTACCACCAGTTAAAGTAGATTAGTGAATCTAATGCATAACAGCTTTATCAAAATTTTGACTCGCTCCTCATAGCCAAACCTCCAAAAAATCCGGGGATCTTAAATATTTATTACTAACACAACGCTTGTGGATATAACAATAAACACGAAGGACATAATGAATGCATTTGGTCTGAAATATGCATCCTCCTTTAAAACCAGTATAATTTTTCATTTAGCTATACTAAACACTTAATACCCGTACACGCGCTATTTGCCAATGTCGAAGAAATAAAAACAACACTCCTTTTCTTTTTCCCTTCACCACAAACTTTTCATGATTACGAAGCTTTAACGATTAACCCGATTTATGGTTACCGAGGTTTTTTGTTTTTCTTTATTCCTGCTCGAATAAAAATCCTAGCCATTATTATTTTGAATTTCAAACTTTACCAGTGAGTCCTTAATGGCTCCAAAACAATATTTAGAGACCATTATTTCTTGCTTTGCATCGGCATCTTCTTGGAGAGAGTTTTCGCGGTTGCTCAAGGCGAACAGTGAGAAGGGCACGAGTACACAATAACAGAAACAAAAACAGGATTTAAATGTACAATTTCATATTTTATCCAATATTCGTCCTTTTCCATCTCGCTATGATTGTTTGTGTTTTTTATGGCATGCTTGCCATTATTTATGGATTTCAACGCCAAATTCACTTTGCGGATGTGTACTTTAAATGCTTCATTTGAATCATCAAAAGGAAATTGTAAATATGAAAGGAGATAAACTTTCCGGGTGTATAATTTTATTGTTCACTTGGTATCCGTTCAAGGTTGAAAGGAAGATTTGAGTAGGTGCTTTCTGGGGAAAAGATGAAATTTTGTGAAGCTGCGACTTTAAGTTCGAATATTGTACCAAAGTAGTAGCAAGTTGTGGGAATCGCTGAGGTTTTAACCGAATTAAACTCAAATCATATTTTTGTAGTTATTCCACAGGACATTTAGAACAATATCAACTAAAAAATCTAATACAGAGGAATATTTTTCTGCACTGTAACTTAGTAAATAAAACTTATTTCCTCACTCAAAAAAAGGTCCCAATAACAATTTTGCTCGTTTCATCGTTTCGTATCACCTTCTGTGTGGCATCCTCGTGCATAAATTATGTCAGGACGTTCATCCAAGATAAAAATATGAAAAATTAAGCTTTATATTTCCTAGCTGAAAAAATGACGTACTTCACATTTTATGAGATCTTAATGTTCCTTTATTGTTGAGTCATAAATCTATTCCAATGGCTGCAAGAACGCCGAGTTTAGAAAGGACTTCGGAGAAGGTACGAGATGAATATTATGTATGAGCTGGCAGAAGAAAAGGAGGAACTGCAAAAGTAAGCTGACGTCCGTATCAGAGTGTAAATGATAGCATGTCGAAGTAATTTGTCGTCAATTGAGGTGGAGGGCCTGCGAGAGAATGTTTGTATGCCTTACTCAGCCCTTTTTGAAATATCTAAGAAAAATGATGATCGTTGCGGTAGAAAGATAATTGAGTATATTTTACTGGGTAAATGATTTCAAATGTGAGATATTCGTTACAACATTTTTTTAAGCAGGAATGTAGAAGCTTCGATAGCAGCCATCAGTATGGCAAACGTAATTACATTTACCCAACAAATGATTACTGATTACATTGAATAAAGCCCTTAATAATGGGTATGTTTGTTAGTTAAGTGGCAGTCTCCAATGATATGGTCCGTTGATAGCTCACTTAGCCAT
The DNA here is from genome assembly GCA_963969285.1 of Odontomyia ornata. Classification (NCBI taxonomy): domain Eukaryota; kingdom Metazoa; phylum Arthropoda; class Insecta; order Diptera; family Stratiomyidae; genus Odontomyia; species Odontomyia ornata. The sequence goes on along the minus strand of OZ017741.1, from coordinate 286,704,268 downwards.
AAAGGATGCTGCAAATATATGAATGCGATTTTTCATTTTGAAAACCACTATGAGCTTTCAACGAACTTAATAATTCTGCTCGAATACGGCGAAGATACTTTTATTGGGGTTGGGAGGTGAAGGCCATTTACGTACTGAGTGTAGAGCTATCATACTCTCGATTGACTAGACTAATCACTAAATAGCTCCCCAGTCAGCCGGAGAACCCACCCTAGAACCGTTTAACACTCTTTTTCGGGCCAGGTCTCGTTTTGCTATGCCATGTTCCATTTGTCAACTCATATTTGTAACTATACTATCCAAGGTGAGATCTTCTGTTCCTTGTGTACTTACTGTCACAGTCTGCCTCAGGTTTTGCACGCAACAATATGCGGCAGGTTTTATTTTCCTCCTTTGTCCAAACTCTACAGTCGGAAAACCATGACTTTCCAATCTTGTGCAGGCAACACTGAAAAGACCCATGTTCGCTCCAAAGCTAGGTCCAACAGAAGTCAGTGTCACATTGCCTTTAAGCTAGCCATAGTCTCAGATTCAGGATGAACCACGCACTTCACCTTCTCTCGTACTACTAACCAAAGACTGCTGCCAATCGTCGAGTGAGCATTATCTCCCCCCGTGGGTAACCATCTCCCTCGTGGCTTCATTTTGAGGCAGGTAAATAGTACGGCACTCTCTAGCGAGGAGGGCGACAGGTATTATGCACGAAATAAATTTCACCACTGAATCAGAGACTGTCAGATATGAAACTGCGATCCCCAGTGTAACGTGTGAAAATCATAGAGCCATCACTCTACTTTGCTTTCCAAAATTATAGAAAGAAAATTAAAGTCGTTCTATGAAAGTTTTATAGGAGACTATCATCGAGGCTTTCGAAGTGAATGGTCTAGAAAAGACTCGATAAGTGCTGGGAATATAATATCTATGTGCACCAACCCTTAGTCCCCCGTAGGTGGAATGCCGGTCGACAAGAGAAGTGGCCCCGCAAGGGGAATGCCAGTCGACAAGAGCACTCTTGGAGGCTAGCATTCTTTGGGGAGTTCCACCCCCACGTACCCGAGGAAATTCCCGCAGGGGAAATGCCGGTCAAAAAGAGCACTCCTGGAGGCTTGTATTCTTTGGGGACTGCCGCCCCCACGGACCCGAGGATATGGGGGGTGCCATGAGGTTCCCTCCTGGGATGACAGGTAACGATTTTGATCGGATCTGGACTACGCCTTGGACAACAAACTGGAATTGATGCATTGGGCTGGCGGATGTGATGGTTTGGACTTAGTTGATTTGCAAAGTAGCGCCAAGGTGAAACTCTTTTGTGAACGGCTCCAATTCAACTATCATACCGTCTCCATCCCGGTAAAACCTTGGCAGGCTTCGGAGTACGTTCGAAGCTCGCACCATTGGGTTGGAGGTGTAGGTTCGGTTGAGACGAACTCCCGATTAGCGCTGGTCTGTCTCTGAGCACTTGTCCCCATAAGGGCTTGTGCCAACCCCCATATGGCCTCCCTGTTCTGCAAAAACCCTGGGACCAAAAGGGAGACTACACACACGAAAGGAGATAGCGGCTCTGAGGGGGGATCCAACAAAACTGGAGCAAACAAAATCAAAAGATCAAAAACATCCAAAAAAAGAAACAAAAAATAATAACAACGACGACGCAATTAGCGGTTGCAGCCATGATGTTAACAGTACATCGAAAGCGGTACTAACCACGACAAAAACGAAGAATAAAACAATGACAGTGAAGGTAGACGAAAAACGGAGAATAGCAGACAGTCTGGTTCAGATTGAGATTCTTGCGGCATTCGGGCGCAGCAAAAAAATGATGCGAACGCTAGAGCGTTCTATTAAGGAGAAGTGGGAAACTCTGCAGGACGCTTCAGGTGTTCGAGCCGTAAAAGATAATATAAAGAGCACCAAAAATTCTATTTCCACTGCTGCAATCGTTACCGAAGTGACCGATGCAAGGGTGGCAAATCCCAACATTGCAACGAAAAATCCAGAAGCCAACGAGGAGATTTCGGCACGAAAAGCAACGAGTGACCAGACACCGCGTGATTGCACTGCCAATGTCGAAAATGTGGCGGAAGTACTGCATTCGGAAACGGAACGCGATAACCTCTCCCAAGTATGGTTGCAAGGTACAATTGTGGCCCAGCGATACGAAGAAGAAAGGCTACTCTTAAAAGCGGGAGATGTTCTGAAAAGAATACAAGCTGCATGCGACTCCCCAAAAATCAGCAAAGTGGCAGAGTTGGGGCTCCTTGAACTAGAGGAGCTCCAAGATCGCATAGGGCAATATCGGCTGAAGAGGCTCTTGGGGCGAAATCTAAAGCTGACATGCAGATAGCTCCAGCATTAAAAGTCAATAAAAGAATGGCGTCTAGCCCAATCGAAGGAGATTGGGATAAAAGAAGGCAGGAAGAGGCGCTTGATGGTTTCAGACAGTGCTTACAAAAATAGCGAAGAAAGCCGTAAAGAAACTCATTAAAAAAAGCCGGAAAGTAAAGTTTGCACGGACGCCCAATTTGAAAAAGGACCTAATGCAAAACAAGAGAGGCAGAAGCCCCGACGAAGACCCCGGCAGCAGGCACTGCTTGTAAATTAAAAAAATGAAAGAAAGTATATACCCTTTAATTCTACTATTTATTTTAAATTTAGTATACAATTGTTTCGTTCTCTACTTGAGAACTTCCTCAGTACTACTATTCCCTAAACTATAAGTGTCCTAATATTTATACTGAACTCATTAACGTATTAATATGAATCTCTAATTACATCTAATCCCTCAAAATACTTTTACTTAATCTCTAATTACCTGATCCTTTACCATTCAAAAATTTGTTTTTCCTTAATTACTACTTAACTACCTTCATTATTTTGTAAGCTTGAATAGCCACGTGTATCCGTTACCTGGGTCGCCGTTCCAAATGCCCTGCGTCTTCCGATTGAATATCTCCAAGCTTTCTGCTACATCAAGCTTCCATCCGTTTGTAACCGTTTTCAGCATGCTTACGTTGCCCGCAGTGATGTCATGTTTTTCAAGGACTATATGCTCTGCTACTTTTGATTTGAAGTTTTTTGCATCCTGCTTTTTGTTTTTGTTGACTGCTTCCCTTAAGTGTTCATTCCATCTGACACCTTGTGATCTCCTCGTTTGTCCAATGTAACATCCATTACATTTCGTACACGATACCTTGTAGACTCCACTGCGCTCCATTTTGGGAATGGGGTCCTTGGTTGATCCAAGCAAGTTCTGTATTTTTGTGGCCCGGCTCGTATAAACTAGGTCGATGTCTACGTTCTTCATAGCCCTCTTCATTGTTTCCGTCCTTGAGTCAAACGTTACAACCAACCTTTTCCGTTGCTCGACTTCCGCAGTTAGCGTTGTGAACTTTTTATTGAAGATCTCCTTCACCACGCTAACTGCGGAAGTCGAGCAACGGAAGAGGTTGGTTGTAACGTTTGATACAAGGACGGAAACAATGAAGAGGGCTATGAAGAACGTAGACATCGACCTAGTTTAGACGAACCGGGCCACAAAAATACAGAACTTGCTTGGATCAACCAAGGACCCCATTACCAAAATGGGGCGCAGTGGAGTCTACAAGGTATCGTGTACGAAATGTAATGGATAGTACATTGGACAAACGAGGAGATCACAAGGTGTCAGATGGAATGAACACTTAAGGGAAGCAGTCAACAAAAACAAAAAGCAGGATGCAAAAAACTTCAAATCAAAAGTAGCAGAGCATATAGTCCTTGAAAAACATGACATCACTGCGGACAACGTAAGCATGCTGAAAACGGTTACAAACGGATGGAAGCTTGATGTAGCAGAAAGCTTGGAGATATTCAATCGGAAGACGCAGGACATTTGGAACGGCGACCCAGGTAACGGATACACCTGGCTATTCAAGCTTACAAAATAATGAAGGTAGTTAAGTAGTAATTAAGGAAAAACAAATTTTTGAATGGTAAAGGATCAGGTAATTAGAGATTAAGTAAAAGTATTTTGAGGGATTAGATGTTATTAGAGATTCATATTAATACGTTAATGAATTTAGTATAAATATTAGGACACTTATAGTTTAGGGAATAGTAGTACTGAGGAAGTTCTCAAGTAGAGAACGAAACAATTGTATACTAAATTTAAAATAAATAGTAGAATTAAAGGGTATATACTTTCTTTCATTTTTTTATTTGAAAGTTCTACTAAAGGCGGAATATTTTTAACTACTGCTTGTAAAGCCCCAAGATGGCCGATCCTACGCGGAGGTACTGCGGGACATCAGGGGAAACGTAAGGCCCGAAGACACCAATACTACCATTAAAGTAGAACGACAAACGCGTACGGGCCACATACTGGTCGAATTCGGAGCAGAGGCCGGCAATAAAGAAGCATTCTGTGACGCAGTAAAGAAAGTCCTCGGCATAAGCGCAGCTATAGCCCCACTCGAGCCGATGGCAACGATCAAAATAAGAGTCATTGGCTGCATGACGGATCTAGCCGAGGTAGAAGAGGCCATCAAAAGGGATTTCCCTAGCGTGGGAAGGATCAAAGCAAGCCTGACACCAAAAAACAACAGGGGACAACGCATGGCCATAATTGACTTGACCAAAAAGGATGCCGAACAATTCCTGAACAAGGGCAAAGTACGAATTGGGTGGGTTGTCTGTAGGATACGGCGAAGAGCAACGCCTCTTCAATGTTTCAAATGTCTTGGTTATGGTCACACCACACAAGTATGCAAAGGACCTGATAGGAGTTCCCTATGTTACAAATGCGGTGAAATGGGACAGAAAAGAAAAGATGGTATGAAGGAGGCACACTGTATTCTTTGCAAGGATGCTGATCCAAAATCTGATTTTGGACACGTCTTGGGATCAGATAAATGCCAGGTGTTCCAGGAAGCCCTAGCCAAGCCAAAATTAGAACTCCGGTGACCCGCATCCTGCAGCTAACCGCTGTTCAGCCACCCAAAATCTGCTTGAGCAGTTTGCGAGGGACATGAAGGTCGATTTTATGCATAATGGTATCCTGATCAAACTGGTACTACCACTATCTGGGTTTGAAATAGTGATTTCCAAATAGAGAGCCGTGGACGGAGGATAGTTTTGTGTGCGTTCAGTGTTCTGGGACCACCTTCTTTAGAGTTTACCTAACGCCGAACGAATCAATATCATCTTTTCAAGACAAGCTTACTCGTAGTGCTTTGAAGGGTGCTGTCTCAAATGCAGACGGGAACGAGCTTGATGGAAGACTCCAACGCCAAAGCAACCGAATGGGGCATGCCTCAAAAAGACCTTCAGGGATAACGAATCTTAGAAATGGCAGCCAGGGCGGCGCTCGTCGTACCGGAAATATGCTAAGTTTCCGCCGTATTGGCTGTGAAAGAACTATACTGGAAGTGACATTTGCCTTGGAGTCTTTAGTGTGGAGGATACACAATTAGAGAGTATTAGATGACTACTCAGCCAGTGATCATCAACGCATTCTGCTTGAGATCAGTAATGTTGTTTCCCAACGTCCATGCTCTCGGCTTTCTACAATAGAATGGAAAATCGGGAGGATGGACGTTGAGAGGCTCATCGAGTTGCTCACAACAGGTGCCCTACTACAGGGAGATCTGCAGGGGACAGAAGAACTGGCAGCTCAAGACGTGGTAAACTCAACTATGAGCGTCATCACGACTGCTTGCAAAGCTCCTATGCCCGTCAAAAAACCCAGCATGGCAAGTCCCCAATATACTGGTGGTCAACTGAAATCGCTGAAAAGTTAAGGAAGTATCATAAACTTCGGCTTGAGGCCTAACGGGCCCGGACCCATGACGAGGTTTGCTACCAGGTAGCAGCATATAAGTCGGCCAGGAAATGCCTTCGCAAATCGATCGACAACAGCAAGGCTCACTGCTAGCAAGATCTAGAGGACAATGTGAACAAGGATTTGTGGGCCTTTGCTTTGTGCCCTACGGAAACCTGATGCGGAAAAGATGGACGAGATAGTGCGAGCACTCTTCCCCTTCCATCATGTCTGTGTTGGCGCTGTCCATGGTGAAACAGCTGCCGAGTGTCCACTCTTTACAGAGCCGGAACTGGAAGAGGTAGCCCTTTCGCTGAAAGCGAACAAGGCTCCAGATCCAGGTGGTGTTCCGGCTGAGGTGTTGCGACTAGTCTATTACCATTGTCCTGATATGCTGCTCAGCGCGTTCAACGCTTGCCTACGGGACGGGGTTTTCCCGGTGCGATGGAAGGTGGTGAGGCTCGTGCTGATCAGCAAGGGGAAGGGCAAATCCCGAATCACCGTCTGCATACCACCCGTTATGCATCCTAGACAGTGCTGGGAACGTGCTAGCGAAGCTCTTCGACGGAGGACTCACTGACGTGGTTCATGCGGGTAGGGACCTATATCCTCGGCACTATATCTTCAGAGCAATGCGTTCTACCATTAATGCGATTGCAAAGGTTGTGAGCGTAGTCCAAAAGGCAGAGGCAAATAACCGCAACAAGTGACGGATCGTCCAGTTAGTGACACTTGACGTCAGGAACGCCTTCGATTCCGCTAGATGGGTGGATATTCTGGATACATTGGAAAACTACCTTAAGGACCGAAGCTTGCTCTTTGAGACGACACAGGGCCAATGAAGGATGGAAGTCACATCGGGTGTTGCCCAGGGATCTGTCCTTGGTCCGGACCTGTGGAATGCATCTTACGATGTGCTACTGAGACAGGAGATACAAAATTAGTCACTCTTGATCAGCTATGCGGATGATGTTGTGGTTCTGGTTTCTGGACGCACCGTTGAACAAGCGCAAATTAGGCTAGTTGTGCTAATGTGCCAAGTCAAGGATTGGATGACTGCTTGCGGTTTCAGTTTAGCACTGGAGAAAACTGAAATGGTCATCTTGACAAAAAAGAGACTCACGAATCGAATTGTAGCAGCAATGAAGTATCTGAGGCTACTGATCGAATCGAAGATGAGTTTCTCTGACCAAATTGGGGCAACAACTGAAAAGGCTGCTTCAGGATGATTGGCTCTGAGTCAACTTATGGCTAACGTATCAATCAAGAAGACGCCTCTTGATGAGTTCTCTAGGCTCAGTGCTACTGTAAGGAGCAAAAATATGGAGCAGTGCTCTCAGTCAGTAGATCTACCAACAATTTTCGGCACAGGTGTAGAGAAGAGAAGTACTGAGGACTGCATTGTCATATCCAAGAGTTTCTGATTTGGGAGTTAGAGTTATTGCAGGCTGAGACCTGTTGCCTTCCTTGCTAAAGAGCGCCGCGCTATATACCTGCATCAATACGAGGGTGTGAGGGAGATTGTTGTCCATGAGCAAAGACAGCGCTCACTCAACGATTGACAGTAGCCGTGGGATGGTGGACTGCGTGCCTCATCTTGTATGTGAGACCATGGCTCAATCAAAGGCGTGGTGAGACTGACCTCTATCTGATGCAGATTTTGAGCTGGCATGGGTATTTTCAGTCTTACCTGCACAAAATTGGTAGGTCACGGTCCTCCAATTATCAGTGCATGCCGCACATTTTTTGCGTGCCTAAAATGGTGCAGGTTACGAAAAGGCCTTTACAGGGAGACGGAAGAGCTTGCCGCGGGTAATATAGTTGCAATGCTGTTCAAACCGATTGACAAATGGAACCAGGTGGCACATTATGCTTGGGCAGTCCTAAAAGGTAGAAGGGAATCACAGCGGCCAGGACTTTGGGGTTGAAGGATCGCTTGTCCAGCAATTCCTCTTCCCTCTAGCTACAAGAGGCACGCCCCAGCTTGAAGTGACCTCATGACGTGGCAGAATGAGACCTGGCCCAAAGTAATGTGTCAAACGGTTCTAGTCTAGGTTCTCGGGTTGACAGGAGAGGTGTTTAGTTGGTAGACCAGTCGCCTTCTTACAAGCGTGGGAGCCCCACACTTTTTGCGTAATTGATATTTACCTCCCACGCGCAAAAAGAAATTTCTTCCAAAGCAATTTTCTATTATCAAGTGTTCCATGAATCATAAAATACTTCCGCCCGTTCTTTTGCCCATCATTGAAGTTCATACGGGTACTCGGACAAGATTAGTTACTATTGTTTGCGCAACATCCAAAATTCGCCCTGGTGGTTTAACATGGTTAACCAGGAGTTATCTGTGACTGTTGCCCGATGGCAAAGACTTTCAATCCACGGGCACTCAGTTGCGATTTATCGAAGTTTTGTTTGTTGGATCGTCGGTCCGCGCATTACGCTGGTACTTGAGAAGCTGACTTGATACTAGTTTGAGGACTCGATCCAACGTTGTTGCTCTTGGTCTATGTAAACGCGATAATTTAGGGGTAGTCGTAGATTCCCTAAGCCTTACTACTTCATATCATATATATAATATTTAGTTTAAGTTATGATTAACTGATTGCAATTATTATAGTTCCGGCCAGTGATGTTTGACTCGAAGAACACTTGATTATGCGGCTGATAATATTCAGTTAAATTAATCCTCACTTCATGTTTCTACTCTAACAAACAACATCCGCAAAATACGAAAAAGTCACTAACAGCTCATTTTCAATAGGGTGTACCACATAATCGTTCTCCCTGCAACCGGACTTGATCGACATCGCGCTCCGATTCGATTCGACTCTAACCTTTCATCACAATACCAGTGGAATCCGCGGAAGACAGCAAATCTAACTGGCCAAATATGAAAATCCAATAGGAAGCAATCCGATGAGCACTCAATGAAAAACAATGCTTATAAGATACTCTAAGAAGCATTGAGCCTTTTTGTCACTAGATGGTGTTCGTTGTCATATATCGGGCGATACTAATCAGATTGAGTCAAATTGACATGCGTTTAAAAGGTGACATTCCAGTCTACAATTTTTATGTCGATGGTTTTGTGTTACGTCATTCGTGTGAAAAGTTGTAGTCATTAAAAAATTAGTAAAATTTCTCAAAAAATTCGATATATTTTACAATATCACTACAATCGAGGTGAGAATGCATCGCAGGCTCATGAAAATATCTGTGGTATCCACAGTTAAGATACTTTATCAAAAGCCACAACCAAGAGATGGTTCGCTCGCTTTTGTTCTGGAGATTTTGATGTCAAAGATGCACCTCGCTCAGGTCGACCAATCACTGAAAAAGTCGATGAAATCTTACAAAAAATTGAAGAAGACTGACACATAAGCAGCCGTGACATTGCCAAGGAACTGAATATCTATCACCAAACAGTTTTATTTATTTATTTATTTATTTAAATCCATTTAACAGAAAAAAATCCAATTACAAAATATACTTAGACAATTGAATATAGTTAACTATTGTTTAGAGTAAGACAAATTAATACAACAAAATCAAGCCAAAAAAAGTTAATTAAAACATGTCAGAAATGAAGTTAGAGTCTAGATCAAAGTTTGAAAAAATTGAGTGATAAGGAAACATTAATCACTATTCGCAAAAAGTATCGTCTTTAGTTTATTTTGAAAAACAAAGTAGGACGTGGATAGAGAACCAAGCTCGAGGCTGTTATTCCGATGATTCACGGCATAATTGACTAAAAATATAAATCTATCCGGGCGTACGGAACCTGGAGAATGTTATTAGACCAACTAGGACGCGCATACAGTCTGTAGTGAAAGTCTTCGGTTAGAGCGAAAGCAATTTGTTGGTGGTACAACCTATAAAGGAAACATTGATCTAAGAAGGTTCTACGGGACGACAGAGAAGGGAAACGAAGTCTGGATAGACGATGCTCATAAGACTCATAAGCTAGGTTGAATTTCAAGAACAGAATATGGGTAAACTTACGCTGAAGAGCTTCTAGTGAGTTCACAAGATTTGAATGTCTAGGAGACCACACTACTGAGCAGTACTCAAGAAGCGGGTGGACAAGACATGTGAACAAGTGAACAGCGGTAGCAATATTTGCAAACGTGTGCAAATGTCGCATAATAAAACTCGAAACTTTTGATGCCTTGGTAATTATGCTTAAATATATGGGCATCGAATTTAAGCTTGTGGTCAAATATTACACCAAGATCTTTGCATGAATCTGCAGAGGAGAGAACAACATCATATAGGGTGTAATTGAAAGTCAAAGGAACAATTTTTAAAGTAAAAGTCATTTTAAAACATTTGGAGACATTGATGCGAAGGGTGCTTACATTACACCAGTTATAGAGGTTATAGAGATCAATTTGGAGGTGCTGACAATCTTCAAGGGATCTGATTATCGGGAATACCTTGAAATCATCAGTATACAGGAGACAAGAAAAGGAAATTACAGAGCGAAGATCATTGATAAATAGTACGAAAAGAAGAGGTTCAAGGATTGACCCTTGAGGGACGCCAGATGTAGGATTGAATGGAAAAGAAATTGTCCCATAGAGATTAACACGGCATGAACGGGAAGATAGATACGATGAAACCCAAGAATAAAGGGAACCGAATATGCCAAGTAAAGCTAACTTTTGACAGAGGAGAATATGGTTCACGGAGTCAAAAGCTTTGAAAAGTCCGTGAATATTGTATCAACTTGAAGCTGTTTATCTAAAGCTCTTGCAATATAATCTTCGAACTCAGCTAACGACCCTTCAAGAATCCATGTTTCTGTGGTGTAACAAATGAACTCAATGACTCAAGAAGCCTGTTGTGTACAAGTCGTTCCAGCAGCTTAGAAAAACAGGAGAAGAGTGATATGGGACGATAGTCTGAGGCAGATGATGGGTCGCCGTTTTTAAAGTTAGGAACAATATTTGCATCTTTCCAGTATATTGGAAAGGTGCCAGTACCAAGACTGAGATTGAATATAAGAGATAGAGGAAAACACAAAGAGGAACAAAGCGACTTTACAAATATATTAGGTAATCCATCGGGGCTAGGACTAACATTCGGATCAAGCAAGTTAATAAGGGATTCAACTTCAGAAGGATCAGTGGAATAGGGTGTACTTGATGCTGGATAAGTTTGAATAGAATTTATGGGGAAGTGTAGTATATCAGAAGAGGAAAAAGTAGAGGAAAAATACTTGGCAAATAGGTTAGAAATATCCTGAGGGGAGGAGGCTTCAGTATTATCCCTTTGACAGTATGCGGGATGAAAGAGGAAGATTTAAAGGATCGGATATAGGACCAAAAGGGTTTAGCGTTATTTGTCAGGAGAGAACTCTCTAAACTGCAAAAGTAGTTTTTCGTGGACATTTTGAGGTCTTTTTTAAGCCAAAGAGCGCAGTCTACAAAAATTCTGTTTAGCATCATCATTTCCGGTTAATTCATAGTGCCTATGCCCCTTGTCTTTGGCTTTTAAGGCACGAAAAACTCTTCGAGTAAGCCAAGGCTTCATTTTTGCTTTGCAAGGAGCTTGGAGTGGAGTATAAAGAGCAATCAGATTATTAAGGTAGCCGTGAAATTGGTTCGAAGTACTATCGCAGTCAAGACGAGTGAAGAAGGTGCACCAGTTGACCGAGTCCGGATTGGTTTTAATTGCCTCATAATTTGGTCTAAAGAAGTTGTAACGTGAAACTGAGGCAATTCTCTGGGGTTTCAGGGTATCAACGGTTAGTGCTAGAGACAAAGGTGGATGACGGAGATTAAGTTGAACATAAGGAGGTAAAACAGGAGCTATTGATAGGCACCCAGTTTGAACATTTGACATGACAAGATCCAGAAGACGACCATTAGGGTTACGGATATGTTTAAACTGTGAAAAAGAACAAAGGGAAAGAAAGGAAGAAAGTAACAAAGAAGGATTATTTGTTGAGGAAATATCAGGTATTGTTAAGGGGTTCCATTCCACTGCCGGTAGATTGAAGTCCCCACAAATTATAATTTTAGAATGTAGATGACGAGCAAGAAGATAGGCAGAGAGTTCATCGAAGAAGGCTTCGTACACTGTTAAGGGAGAATTAGAGAGAATAAACACAGAGGAAATAAATAATGAGGAGTTATGAGGAAGAGGGAGTTTCACAATTACACACTCAACAGCACGAGCATATTTGAAGTCAGCGTAAAGTAAACTATTAAGGATTTTGCAGACTTCAACAAAGACTCCCCCACCATCAGATCTATTAGTGATGTTAAGATCACGGTGACATCGGTGGACTAAATAATCAGGTAATATTTCCGCATTTGAAATATATTTGTTCAACCACGTTTCAGTTAAACAGATACTTCTTAAGCCACGAACATTCTGGTGATAAATAGAAAAAGTTGAACGATTAGCAATGGAAGAAATTATTTCACTGATAGATGATCCTTGAAGGTTGTTGAGGTTGTTTGGAACCTTTCCGGGATGTAATTGCCACTTAGGTTGCCTTGTATTGAATGCTTTAACGAGTGTCCCCTTTGACCAAAAGTCGGGACTAAGTAGGATAGAAAGTTCAGCTTGAATGAACTTATAACCTGGTCAAGAAGGTTGTCTTTTGTTAATTTTACGCACCTTAAAATACTAGGCATGTAACCAAGCTTCGATGCTACGTAGTTGGCAAGTGTATTCTAAAGTCAAAGTCAAAGTCAAAAGCGCTTTATTTAATACTAATCGTTATAAATTTTAGAAGAATATTAAGCAAATTCCAAACAATAACAATCAAAAAAATTTAATGGCCCAAATGGCTCTCTAAATTTGTACGTTATCATTAACTCATTTCATCAAAAAAAACTATAGCAAATTCAATTAATTACGATTATTACATATTTTTAAAATTTAATTGGAAAAAAGAGAAAAAACCAACCAACACTATCCTAAAATTATTTACAATTAAAAACACAACAGTGAAACTTTGATCCTACACCTAATATGTTGTAACTTATTTCTAATAAAATACAATCAAAAAACTTTGTCTTATACTAAAAAATTCTGTAACAATTTTCCTAACCTAAGTGTTTAATCTTATCGCTAACGGAATATAGTAAACATTACATATACCTAGCCTATACCTAATTTTTAACAAAAATATATAACAACACTAAATGTAGCAATAATGAGTTGAAACTCAAAAACTAAATAACGAAAAAACACCAAAACTGAAAATAAACACGAATAATTTAGACATTGTCATTCAGCCACCAATACCTAGATTGCCTCATCTCAACTCGATCAGCCTCAACGAATCTAGCAAACGAGTATCTCCATTGGAACTGTTGGTCTCGTGAACTCAAATTCGGAGGATATTTTATCTTCTTATCGGTGGCCCGTCGATATATGTGATATATGACTGGGACGCCGTCAGAATCAAAAACATATCGATTCATGTCCAAATACACGAATGCTTCTGGAGGAATGAAGCCAGTAGCGAGGCAAGTCGCTATATACCCGTCTGTAGGGTGGAACGGCTGTGAAATCCAAGAGTTTTCACTCACAGTCACAGATCTTGTGATATGATTCCGGAGAAGTTTCAATATGAAAATATCGACTCTAGTCACTTCAGCAGTTTGGTAAATTCTTCTATTCGATATATAATGTTTCCAATCCGTCTCAGGCTTTCTGTACAAACCAGTACATGCACGAAGACATTTCCTTTCGAAAGCTCTTAGTTTTTCCATAGTACTAGCACTCTGGTTGTACCAGATCTGACATCCACATGTCAAAACTGGTCTAACCAGTGTCTTGTAACAGATAATTTTGACCTTTTGATCAATGTATCTGGAATGTAAGAGCTTTCGAAGGGCCATGACTACTTTAAGTGCCTTACTGAGCATGATTTTCACATGTTTAGAATAGTACAGATACTGATCGAGATAAATACCGAGGTATCGAACACAGGATTTATGTGGAACCCGTTCAAGACTACCCTCACCAGCCATGAAGTGGAAATCTTTCCAATTACGTTTCAGGTCTTGACTGACCCCCTGCAGCGTTGTCCGAAACAAGATTGTTTCACACTTTTGCGCATTGATTTTCATTCGCCAATTGTCAGTGTACAGCTGTACATCATTGAACATTTTTTGGAGATTGCTCTGAACTATTGTAGCTTTTCGGTCTGCCGTATAGATGATCAGATCATCAGCAAATGCTACCAATGATCACGTTGGCGAGACGTTAAAATCAATGCCGTTCAATAGCTTGCGAATGAAGATTGAGAAGAGCAGAGGCGCAGTAACTGTTCCCTGCTGTAGACCATTCAAGACCTTGAACTCGCGCATTGTTGTCAGATTTCCATCGGTTACAACAAACGATTTCCCGTATAACATATTACACATCATGGCGACAAGGTGTCTGGGGAACTTGTCCTGAAGGAGTTTAAAAATTAGTCCATCTAACCATACCGTATCAAAGGCTTTCTCCATATCAATGAGACATGCTCCAACACGTTGTCTATCAATTAGTTTCCAACAGATGTCTGAGGTTACTTTCGTTATTGCATGTGTGGTCGAATGCCTGGCACGAAAACCAAATTGGCAATTCGGCATCAACTCATTTTCCTCAATGTGGACGTTTAATGCTCTGTTGAGTATCACTTCAAACACCTTGCTGATGTTCGGCAGCAAGCTGATTGAGCGATAGCTTTTGGGGCACGAAGATTCTTTTCCATTCTTCAAGATCGGAAATACCTTAGCTTTTTTCCACTCATTTGGGAAATATGAATTGCTCAACATGTTGTTGAACAATATGCAATAGTTCCTAATAGCAACCTCAGGCAAATGTCGGAGAACTACATTTGGAATACCATCAGTATCACATGATTTCTTGTTATTTATCTTGCGAAATATGAAACACAAGTCTTCATAGCTGACAAAATAATCAATAAGATTCAAGCTCGGTATGAGGTCAGATGTTAATGTTTCATTGAAATGAAGAATTGATTGGCCGTTCAGGCTTGATTTGAAGTCGGAAACTTTTGCTTCAACGACCTCTGAAAATATTTCGTTCCCTCTCTCAGGGTTTGGTAGATGAACCAATTCAAAATGTGTTCCAATCAGGGCAAATTTATCCAATCCTTCACAAATAATCCTGTTTCCATTTCTATCCGGAGTCGTACTATCAATTTCGATACCAGCCCTATCGAGAAGATTTATCTCATCACTAGTGACTTCAAGATTCGATACCTTCACTCGAGACTTCTTGCGGAATATGCTATTCACTTTCGCGAACACGCCGTTTGGGTCCTGTGGGCTAATACCCCTCAATTTTTCCGCCCATTGATTGCTGACCTCACTCCTGAAGTATGACCGGATTAAGTTCCGGACATTCTTCAGATGTAATTTCAACAAAGACAACGAGGGATGGTTGTAGTCCAAACATCGTCGATAAATATTGTTGATGCGTGTGAGAAGGAGGCTTTTCAATCTTTTCAACCTTGCGATGGTTGGTGTTTCATATCCTTCCATATTGTTTCGAAGTTTAATCTTGGGAACGACTTTCTCAATCGTTTCCAACGTCAGCTTCTCTAACTTCGACAAATAGGCATCTATTTCATCGTTAGTTAGATTCCTGTCATTAGGAACCATTGAGCAAGAGTTGCCGCCATCAGAAGGGGGACATTGCTTCTGGTACTCCCGATTAAACTTCTTTTGAAACTTTCCCCAGTCTGTTTTTTTGAAATTCAACCGATGATTTTCATGTTGAACTGGAATGAGGAAGAAATCATCCCTGTGATGATTGATTTCCATTACGATTGCGTTATGGTCGCTATCATAAGGAAGCACCTGCAGTTTCCGTTGAGGACTATTTAAGCTAAATGCGAGTCTTGCGTCAGCAATGCAAAGGTCATGAATTTGTCCTAGGGTATGTTGGGAATTCCGACCCATATAGAGTGCACCTTTCAGGAATACACCTCTTGGATTATTTGTGGCGTTCAGCCATGATGTATGCTTGGCGTTCAGGTCACCAGCAAGAATATAATAGTTATGCAGCCTGTTCAATTCGAGTATTTCGAACAAAGAAGTGAGCTCCTCCTTGAGCTTGAGAACAGTTCCACCAGTTGCATAGGCAGAGATAACGAAGAGGTTATCCCCACCTGGCAGTGAGATTTTGATAACGGACACTTCAAGAGATTCAAAGCTTTTGAATTCGACTTTTTCAATATTTTGGAAACGATAGGGTCTTCGAACCAATATCCCGGTGCCACCTCCCCCATCACCTGTTACCCTATCGTTTCTTACGAATGCAAAATCCTTGAATCTCATGGAGTGCCATGAACTGAGGTGGGTTTCGGTGAGAAGCAGGATGTCAGGTTTTTGTCTGGCAATGAATTCAAGGAGATAATCACCCCGATGTAAAGTAACAATGGAGTTGACGTTGATCGAGATGAGACGAATCCTATCCGTGGGAATGTGGCTGGATGACAACTTATTTTGAGGCATTTGAAAGCCCTAAACGCTGAAAAACAATGTTAATTTTCGAATCTTGTTTATCGATTCGCCCCGATAAGGAATTCAATTGTTGATAAATTTTAAGGAGCAGCTCATTATTGCCACTTACATCATTTATTTTATTTACATTGTCTGCTGGTCCTCTCGCAGCAAGTGCAAATGACACCCCGGGCTTGACGAAGTTGGTAGGTATCACACTGCGGTGTGCTTGACTTTGTTTTGGAGTGACTTTAACTTTTGCATCTTGATACCGGGGGCATCCTCGATATGATGCTGGATGACCAAAGGCACCGCAGTTCATACAATATAGTTTTTCTTTTGGCTCCGCCTGAGCCAATTTGCACATGCCGGGAGCATGAATGTCTTTGCATTTCACACACCTATATTTCATGGCGCAATTGGCAGCCGAATACCCGAATCTTTGACACCTGTAGCACTGGTTGATTTCTCGTTTCTGGAGGTGTTCCCACCTCACCACGCGGAAGTTCAAGTACCGTATTTTCTGTAGGGCACTCGAACTACTTTTGCTGGAAATCTGGACTAAGTAGTGAGGCATGTTTTTGCGCTCCACAATCGATCTCCTCGTTGCAAAGTTTTTAACTGAAATAAACTGTATTTCTGGTGCAGCTTCTTGGAGCACTTGAAGGAGATCGACTGTGTCCTCACCACAGTCCAGACCCTTCAATAAAAAGGTTTGGTTCTTTTCGCTTTTCGGGGTGTACGTGAAATGTGGAACATCTCCAGAATTTAAGGCACTTTTTGTTGCCTGGAAATCAACCAGCGACTTAGTCCTTATTGTCAACTTATCGGCATTGACTCTTTTTATCTGAAAATCTTTTAGTTTATTTTCGGCTGCCAAAAGCCGAACCATATCTTTGCCCGTTTGCCCAAACACATTGATTGGTGGGACTTTTTCTTTTTTTTCTTTTTTTTCATCAATCTTAACGGACGGACCAACAGACGGACCAGCAGACAAACCTTTTGGTTTTTTCTCCCGATTTTTAATTTTAAGATATTCAATGAAATCATTATCTAATTTTGACGTTTTACCTGCATCCTCTACAATGTTCATCGTTTCTTCAAGACCAGCTAGCGCTGCATAGTAATTTCTGCTGTCATTTGCGCCTCCTGCGCTGAGGACATCCTCTTGATAAGCTTCCTCCTGTGGCTTTTTAGTTTTCTTGTCTTCAGATTTTAAGTGTGGTTGGCGGCCTTTCTTGATATCTTTATCCTTGTTGAACGTTAACGTTCCAACAAGTGCTTCTAACGATTTAACTGAAGCTTGAGTTCTTCATTTTCCTTTTCAATTTTTTCAGCTTTCTCTTTTTCTTGGATCAGCTGTTCGATCTCGATAACCGATAGGATTGTCGGGTTTTGTTCTTGATTCTCGTATTTTCTTTTCAGTTTTTTTTCGCCCATCATCATTGGCGATGGGCATGGTCCTTCCAATTGATGGCTGAAGCCATCGGGCTCCTCCATCTCGTTGCTTTCGCAGCGAGACTAGAGGGAATGTTCTCAGACCAGGACTTCCCTTGAACGTATTTCCACTTTTGATATTTCTTCAGGAAATGAATTTCAGGTATTCGATAAATGCTCGAATAATTCGACGGTGTTGGTTTTCCAATAAAATCAAAATTTGCTTTTGACTGGCTCGTAAAAAAAATATTGCAATTGTTTGAAACTGACTTTTGCGAAAAATTAATTAATTTTTAAAATTAATGACAGGAGCGATTAAAAACACGTATACACGCAACGAGTGCTAGACGTAGAATTTCGGCAAGTGTAATCTTGGTTGTGTTGTAAGCGAGCCTTGATATGAACAATTGGAGAGGTGAGGAGACTGCTCGCAATACTCAGTTATCAGCTAACACACTATCTATATAGTTTTGTGGTGCTGAAGACATAACGATATTTTGCTGAAGATTATCAGTCGTTGATTGTATTCGGCACAGCTCGGATTGCGGCTGAAATTTTCGATGCTGTTGAAAAGGCAAGATAGACTGCTACATGCGACTATTTTGTTGCAGGATCGTAGCTTTATTAATTGGAGCTAGAATCGACTCCTGACTACTTGCTTGCTGTTGTTGCGCAAGCACACTCTGCGTAAGAGGCCGCTGCTGCCCAAGAGGTGACACATTTACGAAAGGATGGATACACAAAGAAGCTGGACGTTTTCGTGTCGCATGAATTAATTTCCATTTGCGAAATGCTAATAAAACGCAAGGAAATTGAGTTTTTTTAGAAGCAAATTATTACGGGCGAGGAAAAATAGGTAAGATACGAGAATGTCGTTTGAAAAAGATCATGATCAAAAAAAGTGAATCATCACGAACGGCTTCAAAGCCAGGATTGACACCAAATAAGGTTATGCTGTATGTATGGTGGGACTGGAAGGGAATTGCTTATCATGAGGTTATAGAACCTGGCCAAACACCCAATTCAGCACTGTACTGTCAGCAATTAACCAGATTGTAACAAACAATTCAAAAAAACCGGCCAGAATTGATCAACAGAGAGGGCGTGGTCTTCCACCATGACAATATCATACCACACACTTCTTTGATCGCCCGGCCAAAATTGGCAGAGCTTGGCTGGGAAGTTTTGATGCACCCACCGTATAGTCTAGACCAGGGATCGCCAATTAGTTTCGCTCCGGGTCCTTTTTAAGGAATGAAATGACCATCGCGGTCCACACAACCGTTGATAATCTTTATTATACAAATGTTATTACGGAAATTACAAACGTATTTTTTTACATCAATGAAAAAAATGACGTTTTTTGTTGCGGACTATCTGTCTGAAGTTTGGTGTATAATTGGTGCAAGATATTGATAAAAAATCCTGGAGATGTTCATCAGTAAGTCGAGATCGAAATTTATTCTTAACGAAGTTTATCTTTGAAAATGCTGCTTCACAAACATATGTTGACCCAAACAAAGTAAGAAGTTTTAAAGCTAATTTTTGCAGTTCTGGTTTTTCATTACCACACACAAATTTAATTCAGAACTCTTCACTAAAAACTTCCGCATGTTTGTGCTTTAACACTGTGTTTTCTTGGAAATCGATCATTTCCATCTGCAGAGTAGCTTTATCACTCCCAAAAACTATTTCAGCTTCGTTGCTCCATTCACCATCAGGACGTAGAGAGTAAATGCTGCTGAGGATTTCTACAACATTCTCAATATTCTTAAAATCTGCAAACCCGTTTTTAAATTCCGATTTAAGATCCGTAATGAACGTCTTGTATTGGCCGACATCAATCTCGTTGTCACTGGTGATTATTTTATTTGAATTGGGGAAGCGTAAGTATTCATAACGAAGATCATTAATAAAGAGATCGAGTTTTCGCGAAAAACTTTTTACTTCTGACATGAGCTCCCATACAAGCTTTCCCTTGCCTTGAAGTTTAAGGTTCAGGTCATTGATATGTTTAAAAATATCCGTCAAGAAAGCAATAGCAGCTACATTTTCTTTTTCGTTTGAAAAACTTAAGTAGGCGTTTGCTGAAGTCCGATCACTGTTGAAAATATATGTCTTCAAGTGTTCTAAAAGAAGAATCTTTCTAAAACGCAGCCTTTGCTTAACCATCTCACATTATTATGCAACAGTAGATCATAATATTCTGCGTCAACTTCTTCAAGAAATGATTTCAATTCACGATGTTGCAGTGATGATTTTGCACGAAGAAAATTGATTATTTTCATCACTTCTTGCATAATACGTTCAAAATCATGATTGAGTTTGCAGCAAAGCACAGTTTGGTGAATAATACAGTGGTAGAAAATCAAATTTTCAAATTTTCATTGGTTGGTATCATAATGTCGTTTTATATTTGAGCTTTTAATTAACGCCACTGTTTGGTTACAAAGAAAGCACTTTGGTACCGCTCCAGCACGATTTGGTAGCGTGAAACAACATAAATCGGTCCAATCTGGCAAAAACTGTCTATTTTCATCTTCAACTTTTCTTTTTTTCGGTTCCATAGTAATAAAACTCGCTAATGTAAACAGGTAGGTACTTAAACTCGTAAAGTAAACAAGCAAACGTAATATTTCAAGCACGTGTGTCAACGCGACGCTCGTCACTCAAAATTAAAACAAAACACTGGCGGCCGGCGGCAGCGCGATCGTATGATTACCCCCGCCCTGCGCGCTTCACCGCCGTGCTTTTCAAATTGACGTCGACAAAGATAATGCGGATTACGTACTCTGTTGTGCAAGTTGCTGGTTCTCGCGGTCCGCAGAAAATGGGTCCGGATGCGGACCACGGCCCGCCATTTGGCGACCCATGGTCTAGACCTTCAACCATCAGACAACCATTTGTTTTTTGCCGGTAAACGACAGGAGTTCTACCTACACAGATTGAATAATGGCTCTACCCAAAAAATGGCAAAAGGTAATAGATAATAATGAACAGTATGTATTTAAATAAAATCCATTTTAAATAAAAGAAATATTCAATCGAAAAATGACAAAAAATAACAATCACTATGTCAATTCACCTTGTGGCCGAGTTAAGAACTATTTCATAATTCACCAACAAAATTAGCTCAAAGCATATCATTCAACTTGAACGTCTCTGCTATCGTCGAGCAAATTGTTACAATGTGATTGTGACAAAATCACATTGCCATCTTTTCCAGAATTCCAATTCTTTGACGGGCAAAATCTTATTGCACAATGCAGGAATTTCGGTAGTTCCGATAATTGTCTAATGAGAGAGGGTCGTTGAAACAAATCGACAAATTAGACCAAGATCAATAAGCGAATTTGACGAAGTGCTCAAACTCTAAGGATTTTTTTCTCTAGGCTGCCATTGATCTTAATTGGCTCACAGCTCGCTCCACGTTCACGATGGGACGAGTAGAATGACAAATGTCCGCTGGCATTTGTTATCATGCCCCAAAGTGTACCGCCACCCATCCCGGGTGCGTTCAGCGACAACAGAAAACCTTTCGGCATTATAAGGCGACCATAATCAATAATCTATTACAGGTGGCTTTGAACACAATTTATTTATACATCAACCTACACAATGAATTTTTAATTCTAGTACTAAAAGATCTCAACAAACCTTTCATTTTTTGATACCCCATTTGACTATTTTCGTCGGGGTCACATCCCTGTTTAGGGAAACCCTCCTTAAATTCCTTTGAATATTTTTGGATGCGAAAATACATCACAGCACTACTTCTGAGCTTTTCACATAGTTTGATGAATATAGCTTCTATTGTGCCTAAATTAACTTACTGTGAAGCACAGACGGGCAACTAGATACGTACAGATTTTAATAGGGTATTCTGAAAAACGCTACCTATAAAATCCTCATGAGTATTCGTTAGTTCTAATTAATTCAGGTAACAAATGGGAATGCCAAGTGTAAAACTGCGAATTAAAAGATTTACAAGGTTTTCCAATAAGAGGTGTTATTTTGAATTTAAAAGATAATACTATTTTTTAATTTAAATGATCAGATGCTTATTTCATTATAAAGAAAAAGGTATGGCGTTTATAGTGAAAAATAACATTAGGCAAATGACCACCACGACCACGCTTACAGGACCATATCTTTTTCATGAAATTTCCCATAACCAAATCACAAAGTGGCTGCCCTATGTCCTCGATACCCTCACGAATTCCATCTATGAGGTATTGAATCGACGCTGGGCTTTTGACGCAGACCTTTTCTTTCATGTGGCTCCAAAGAAAGAAGTCATAAGGTGTTAAATCACAAGATCTCGGTGGCCCATTGTGATCACCTCTTCGAGAGATAACACGCTCTGGAAACTTTTCCCGTAAAAGATCAATGGTTTCGTTGCATGTGTGGCACGTAGCGCCGTCTTTTTGAAAGTAAACGTTGTCCAGATCAATATAATCCAATTCCGGCCATAAAAATTCATTGATCATCTCTCGATAGCCCAATCATTTTTGGATTTTCCGAGCCCCAGATACGACAATTTTGCTTGTTGACGAAGCCACCGAGGTGGAAATGGACCTCATCACTCCAGATGATTTTTCGATGGAATTCCGGATCATGTTCATGCATTTCAAGGACCCAACCAGCAAAGACACGACGTTGTTGATGATGGATCGGCTTGAGTTCTTGTGTTAACTGAACTTTATAAGCCTTAAGACCCAAATCTTCATACAAAATACGGTGTAATGACGTTTGTGGAATGCCTTATTCTAAAGAACGACGAGGAATGGACAAACCTGGGCTTTCTACAGCACTTTCAGCTACAGCAGAAATATTCTCGGCTGTTCTTGAGTGATGTGCACGGGTTTTATTCTTCACATCACTAAGTTGTCCTAACACCTCGAATTTTTCCACTAATTTCTGTATTGCGGTCCAACAAGGTGCTTCACGCGACCCAAGAAGGTTCGAATTTTCCGAACCGTCTTTGCCAAATTTTCACCAGTTTTATAGTGAATTTTAATAATTTCAATGCATTTATGAAGCGTGTATTGTTCCAATATTATTAATGGCATAGTTTTTACTTGTCAAATGTTTAAAAAATGCCAGCTTCAAAAGTGACATCCACCGGAATAGCAGGCCATTCAAAATAACAACTCTTATTGGAAAGCCTTTAACTTGCATTTTCTTAACTCATATATTGTATTTTGAAATTGAACAAACAATCAGATAACCAGGAGAGTGAAAGCTCTCCTGGTGACCTTAAAAATTTATACGAAAGTTGTGTTAGTACACCATAAAAATTTTTCTTGGATAATTAAAGATCTTTTTGTTTCTGAATTTTAAGGTTTTTCTAAGGAATCGATTTCCTGGGTGAAAATGAAAATTCGATAGAATACATTCTGCCTCCAGTAAATTAAAGAACAACTGAGCGCAGCAAGTGCCATTTTTTATTAAAATTGAATCTCTTTTAAGAACAGAAGAATTGAAAACTGATCCACAGAAGGCCTACTTCATGGAATTTATATGATAAAATGTTCTAAGTGTGGAATGAAAGCCAAAAAATACAATGATATCTATTCTCTTCTGTAACTTGCAGCTAATGAAAATCTTAAAACTATATGTTGATGTCTCTTTTTAAATGGAAGCAACAAGTAGAGCAAATTGTACCATATTACCCATGTTGCCTACCAAGAAAATTATAAACAAAAGGTCTGTTTGAAATGATGTGCACAACATTGAAAAGTCAACATCCTGTATAAATACCCTCCTGATTTAGTAAAGACAAATATAGAAATTTTCTCAGAATAAGTTTCAGAAGGCGGACGATGTTCTCCAAATCAAGAATTCTTCTCCACCTTTTCACTTTACTCAGAATTATAAGTGTAGGTGGGTTTTGATATGAATAAATACTAAACAAAATGTACAAGTTAATTTTATACGATGCGTAGGCTATGCCTAAAGTTTAATGGTACATAAACAGTGAAAAGATACTTTTCAAACTCAATTAATACATTCATTAGTGTGAGCTTTTCAGAAACACTATCGAAACTTTATACATATAGTGACACAGCAAATATTACGAATGTGAAAAAAAGAGAAGCGCACGGATCTTCCAGGTTTAATTATAGGTACTGCGTTTTTTAAGCAATGTGGGAAAAACAAAAATCACCTTTTCCTTTAAGCAAATTCTTTATAGTGTAATTGTTCGATACATGTCACCCGAAATCATGGCACTCAATGACGTTGATGTATTCGAATTTGTAAAAAACGATAGAGCAAACAGTGATGGGAAAAGTAGAACCAGTTTATTTGTAAAAGACCTATTGTTTCCAATATATTGATAAACTCGAATTTAAAAACTTTGAATTTCTTGAAGTGTCCGTCATCAAAATATCACTGCCAGATAGTGGTAAGCTTTTTGTTTGTGGCAGCCCTGAACGTTTGACTTTGCCATCTATATGTGGAAGCTTAACAGACTCGGATTTCAATAACTTGACTCTTCCATTTCTACTCGCACTATTATCCAAAATACACACGCCATCGTAAACACATGTACAAGTAAATATTAAGTGTATTTGTTTTGTTCTCGTTTTAATAAATACAATATGTAAACAAATTGCTTTTGATTGTTATTGAAGTAACTACAATTTGGTGACCCCGTGTTCAGCCGATTACCAAAAACATTAGTAAATTAAATAGAACGACATCGCGACAATCTTATAAATGGCGACCATCAATGTGCCTACAGAAATTGTGGCGGAAACGGAGGCTTCAAAAAACAAATCTTGAGCTTTGACGCAGACTTGACGAGTACTTACCATAGCGAATATATCCAACGCCTATCGAAGCTGTACGCGATTTAGTACTCCCATTATTTTGGGCTAAACGAGTTTGCCCAAGTGGAAGTGCAATTTGCTATACAGCGAGTCCTTTTAGATAGAGTGAAATTCAATTCCGTCATTTCAAATTTATACTTCAATATTTTAGAATATTTAGCTGACATCATCGAAAAGCCACCCTCTTTCAACAAGTACGGCGAATTGAAACGACAACTGATTGCACATTTCACTGATATGCCCAAAACCAAATTTATGAAGATTTTAACAGATGTAGAGCTAGGAAACAAGCGTCCATGACAGTTTTACCGCGAGATTCTGTCATTGGCTGGAGAAAAATTACCAGTGGAAGCACTATGTCCATTGCGGTTACAGAAATTGCCGCTGCGGGTTAGAGCAATCTTGACAGTGGCTACTGATTCCAAAATGTATGTTTCGATTGAAATGGCCGATCGAATTATGGAGGAGTTTAGTGCCATGCCAAAAACAACAGTGTCTGCGATAAAAACCTGGGAGTACATGTACGTAGAAGCAAAAGTTCATTGCGTTCGATTTTTCAATCAGGTGAAAAACATGATGCAAGTGTCTGCTACTATCATCGAAAAATCAGTAGAAAAGCAAGGAAGTGTCGTGAGCCATGTTCCTATATAAATCTGAAATCGTTGGAAAACTAAAAACTTCATCAAACTGTGCGGTCAGCAATGGTGTAAAAATACCGATTCACTTGTTAATTACCTATAAAAATGCCGGAATGACTTTCTTAGTTGACATAGGTGCGGAAATATCAATCCTTACACATTCATAACGTTTTAAGGATGCTGCGACGGATTATATTCCTTACGTTGCCAATGGGTCGACTATTAATATGTTTGGTAGAGAATGATTACTATTGGATTTGAGACTCTTGTCACGGAAACCCTTTGCACTCCTCGACCTTTAATGACCTTCGGTCATTAAAATGCCGCCCGAGCCAAGATTGTAGATGCTGAAGTAAAAATGTTAAGTAAAAAAAAAAAATTAAATAATAAAATCGAGTAATAAAGTAGGGAAATAGATTAAGAGTAGAATCTAAATGGTCAGATTTGAATACAAAGTCAAATATTAATGAGGGTGAAGCAAAACTGAGGAGTTCTAGTGAAATGCGATCCTGCAATGAAACAGTTTCTGCTACGCCTCAATGAGTAGCCCGTTTTCATTTCTCCCGATGTAGTGGACAGTCGTCTAGGACGTGTGAATGTTTTAATACACAAAATTTGTGAATGTTAGCAAAGAGTGCACCTTTCGAGGCCCCTTCAATTCTATCCAGGAACGCATTCTATTTTGCTTCATAAGATCAGAACCTATGATATTTCTCCATTTCAAAACAACCTACGACAAACACCGTACAGAAAAATTATTGGCAAACGTAGCTAAGCAAGATGACTTTAATCAATTTATGAGCTTCAATAGTAATGTCTGAGCACAATTCTTCAGAGTTCTTTTATTTGCTAAACAGATCTGTCACATACTAGCAGTCCATTCGATAAGTCCGTAAGATGACACATAGATGGAGTTGCTAGAATTTTTGCATAGAATTTTTTATTAGTGCTAACCTTCAAACGATACGTGTATAAATTTGACAGCAATCGGACAACGGATTCTTGAGTTATAGCATTTTGTGCGAAGCAACTTCTGTTATTGAAAAAAATGGAAAAGAGAAAAATTTCGAGTATTGATAAAGCATTTTTTTATGGAAAAAAATATTGTGGAAACCAAACAATGGCTTGATAAACATTATCTGGACTCTGTTCCATCGAGATGAATGGTGAAGACCTGGATTGCTGAATTTAAACATGGTCGTACCAGCACAAATGATGCAGAGCGCAGTGGATGCAGAAATGAGGCTGTTATTCCAGAAAACATCGAAAAACTGAACAAATTGGTTATGAACGATCGCAAATTGAAGGTTCACAAGCTGGCTGGCATTGTAAAGATATCAGATGGTAGTTTACTTTTTATGAAATTGTTTGCAGCTACATGTAAATGAGCTTCATATTTTGAATAATAATTTTTCTGAAAAATTATTAGAGAAGAAAAATGTTAGAAGAAGGTGGTTTCGACGTGTGCACTAATTCTCCTCAGGCCATCACTCTTAGATACACACCGGTGATGGTGACCACCATGCTCAGAGGTGAGGGAGTTAATTTTTAATTTTTCTACTTATGCAAACTCAATATTTTTTGTATCTGCAAGTTATATTCAAGGTAAACTTCTCTTGTAAGTACTTGTATTAGCTAAACTTTTTTTTTAATTGGATCATTTCACCCTTTTCACATCAACTTAATGTAAATCTATACGACAAATTTGCTCTACATTTGAAGTTTATCTAACGTTGCGCGGATATCGATGACTCTTTCGGATGGCACCGATAGCTTTTTAGATTACTTTTTATGAAATTGTTTGCAGCTACATATAAATGAGTTTCATATTTTGAATAATAATTTTTCTGAAAAATTATTAAAGAAGAAAAATATTAGAAGAAGGTGGTTTCGACGTGTGCACTAATTCTCCTCGAGTGATCGATATCTGCGCAACGTTAGATAAGCTTCAAATGTAGAGCAAATTTGTCGTATAGATTTACATTAAGTTGATGTGAAAAGGGTGTAATGATCCAATTAAAAAAAAAGTTTAGCTAATACAAGTACTTACAAGAGAAATTTACCTTGAGTTTGCATAAGTAGAAAAATTAAAAATTAACTCCCTCACCTCTGAGCATGGTGGTCGCCATCACCGGTGTGTATCTAAGAGTGATGGCCTGAGGAGAATTAGTGCACACGTCGAAACCACCTTCTTCTAACATTTTTCTTCTCTAATAATTTTCCAGAAAAATTATCATTCAAAATATGAAACTCATTTATATGTAGCTGCAAACAATTTCATAAAAAGTAATCTAAAAAGCTATCGGAGCCATCCGAAAGAGTGATCGATATCCGCGCGACGTTAGATAAGCTTCAAATGTAGAGCAAATTTGTCGTATAGATTTACATTGAGTTGAGATGGTAGTGTTTTTACCATTTTACATGAAGATTTGGCTATGCAAAAGCTCTGTGCAAAGTGACTGCCGCATGAGCTCACAGTCGACCAAAAACAACAACGCATTGATGCTTCAGAGGAGTGTTTAGCACTGTTAAACTGCAATAAAATCGAATTCTAACGTCAATACGTGATAATAGAGGAAACATGGATTCACTATTGTATACCAGAATCCAAAAGCCAGTCAGCTGAGTGGATAGCAGTCGACAAACCAAATCCAAAGTGAGCAAAAACGCAACAGTCGGCCAGTAAGGTGATAGCGTCTATATTTTGGGAGACGAATGAAGTAATATTCATAAACTATCTCCAAAAAGGAACCACCATCAACAGCGCCTATTACTGTGCATTTTTGGATCGGTTGAGGGCTGAGATCGTTAAGAAACGGCCGCATTCGCAAAAGAGTTGTTGCAAAATTGAACAAATTGCGCGAAATTGCATGAATTTAGCCCCCAGCGACTTTTTTTCTGTTTTCAAATCTCAAGAGAATGTTTGCTGGAAAGAAACTTAAGTCCAATGATGAAGTAATTGCTGAAACTGAGGCCTATTTTGATGAGAAAGAAAAATCGTACTATAAAAGTGATATCAAAAAGTTGGAAAATTGCTATACTCCTTGTATTGCCCTCGAAGGCAACTAGGTTGAATAATAAACTTGAGTTTGTCAAAATTTCGCTTTTTTTTACTTATCCTACGGACTTATTGAATAACCTGGTCGTGTTAATTTAAACAAGCACAATTTTTGATGTGTCTTATTTGTCGCTTTTCAAATCACTGAAAATTGTAAGGGGAAAAGCACATTCTTCGTTGATATAGTGAAAAATTCATATAAAAGAAGTTTTCTTGATTTATTGAAGGATCACATACAAGAAGAATTCAAAGGCAAAAGTCATTTTAACATACCCAAAATGAAAAGTTGGTACGACACATTTAAATTACTACATGACATATTTACCAGGAATCCGGACAATCCTTATTTTGAAGCAAACGATCCGGAATAAAAATCTTATCTAGGGAATTTCAATAAGATTATGGACATTGATGAAGAATTTTTTTTAAAAGTTGTAATACCGGATTGAAAAAAAACGATAGCATTATACATCAAACCATTTGTAACTCATTATAGCAGTGCATTTCGCAAAAATTTGCTTGAAGAGGCTGTTGGTTTTATATGAAATATGCGCGTGAACCACTTACATCTATAAATGAGAACAAAATTACGTGAAAAATGCGAACAAACTTGGTGGAATGGAAAGCAACAATGCGAGTATTTAGTTTACGAATTAATCCAGATATAAAGCCGAAACATGCTGCCAACGATCCCACAGAGCACTTCAGTAGTGTTATTTATATTTCAACCTGTAATGGTTTTTTTTTCGTAGCACTACAGCCCCTTTCGGGCCTTCGATTAGAGATAGTTAGAGTATCTCTGTGTCATGATCGAATGTATCGACACCTTCACAAGGTGATATAATCATTATCATGCTTTGGCCGTGTATCCGTCCATCCAGTTGCGATACGTTATGATTTTAAGCCAGCGCGTATCATAACTGAACAGGCTTATAGTCCGTCCGAAGAATCACTTGAACTAAATCTCGTTGACGCCAACGAAACTCGAACCAGAACCTTCGGCTTATGGGTTTAGTGCTCTAGCCACTAAACCACGCGGACTCGACTAGTAATTGTAGTAAAACGCAAAAGCAAAGAGAAGACTCGTATACCATTCGACAAACCAACTATATTGGCGAATAATTGCATTTTACGAAACAAACTAGAAAGATTAGCTAAACTTTTTTTAATTGGATCATTTCACCCTTTTCACATCAACTTAACTCATTTATATGTAGCTGCAATAATTCCATAAAAAGTAAACTAGAAAGAATTTATTTTCCAGTTTTCGAGCCTTCTATAAATAATTATCGAGAAGCTGAAGTAGAAATTAAATTTTCGAGTTTATCCTTAAGCAATTTGAGTGAAATAGATGGCGTTTATTCGACCAACTCACTGCCATTGACTACATCTCAAAGGTCTCACACAAATTTAAGCCTGGAGTCAATGGACCATTTAAACAAAATCAATGATGACAGCATAGACGATTCTTTGAATGAGCTTGTTTCAAAGGGAGATGAGAAGTCATTGGACATTCAACGATGGCGAAACCCGATGAAGTGAATGTAGAACGTAGGTGCGTACCCGATGAACGCCAGTTGGGGGGTCGCTAACGCAAGCCAGCTTCACAATTGAATGTTGCATTGCCTCAAAGAGAAAAATTAACGGCTCGCCGGTTGAAACTGACAAGGACGTACCTCTTTTGGTAGACGAGAATTGACAGTAGAACGTCAACAGTGTGACAAAATATCAAAGACGTGTATTCTATTCAGCAGCTCAACTAAGGAATAGGAGATAATTCGGTAGAATTTTCATCAGTGACGGCGAGTATTGTCTGTGGAAGTTTGTCAAATGGTGCCCTCGAGGGATATTTTTATGACGCGACTCAACTTGGGGGACTCCCAACCAGGAGAATTAGACGTAAGGGCAGGTACTGGGAATATATTGTGCATTTGGTGCTTAATTATACGGTAAATTATATTTTGCGATTGGTTTTTTTCTTATCACAGACTTCAAATTTACTTGAAAATTATTCTTGCGTGGATTGTGCACTTGACTCGGGTGTATTTCAGTGTCCGGAATAAATTTTCAGGGGGTTTTCAGTCCGTCTTATGTTGGGTGAACACATACCGGCTCGAGAGTGTGAAGTGTCCCCGCCCTTGAATAATTGTTCTTCCCACGTAAGTCGTATCGGGAAGGCTCAGCCGGGTTAAGATAATAGATCTTGATTCCAGCGGCGTAAGGGGTGTTCGGTGGTAAAGTTCCTTACTTGGCGGCTACTTGGGACCAAGGGACAAGCGAGTGGCTGCTCCTACGACCGTCTTCGATGGGCGAACCTGTTTTGAAGTCTCAACCCGAAGGAGGGTAAAACTCTGCAGACGATTCAAATGGACATTTCACGTTGTGGAGGTATCGCGGCCAATCATCGGTACAATTTTTTTGCAATCTCTCAACTTACTAGTTGAATTTCGACG
This sequence comes from Odontomyia ornata, assembly GCA_963969285.1. Taxonomy (NCBI): domain Eukaryota; kingdom Metazoa; phylum Arthropoda; class Insecta; order Diptera; family Stratiomyidae; genus Odontomyia; species Odontomyia ornata. Next base: position 286,673,568 of record OZ017741.1, on the reverse strand, counting down.
AGACACCTATAATTTCAACCATATTAAAAAATAACGAATTGTTCATACATTTCCCCTTCCCCTGCACCCTCAAGGCAAAACTTGTCTGTTGTTTCTCATCAAGACCTTTCATTTGATTCTCATATTGCCAAATAAGATGAACATTTTTTTTCGAGGGCCACTCCCCTATATAGGGAGACCCACTTTCAACACCTTATAAATTTTTTTTGTTATGAAACTTTGAAAAAGGCGCCTCTTTGCACCTAACTAGAAAATCTTATGCTTCTAGCCTATGTAGTTTGCGAGAAAAAGTGGTGTGACACACGGATGAATGGAGAGAGGGGCAGACAGGACGCGACTTAGGTCTAGGATTTTTGTAAAAGGATTTTACAAATCCCTAAAAAAGGAGTAATCTCAGTTGTAAGTGAAACTAAATACAAGCACTTTAATTCAGGCATAAAAAACGTGAGAAATGACTCAAAAGACTTGTGGAGATATTTGAAATCATCTATTACTCAAAAAATAAATGGCATGGCGGAACCAACAATTAACTTGAAACTAGATGGAGTAGATATTAAGAATACTGAAAATTTCTTCAATGATCATTTCGCCAATATGGAAATAAACCTAACAAAAGACGTGATTAGACTAAGTGCACGATCAATAACTAATCGCAACAATAGGACAATATTTCTAAACCCGACAGTTCTGATGGAGGTGCTTGTAATGAGTCGGCCCAACGCCAGTGGTGGGCAATACATACACACATTGCTGCCATGTGGCTTTCCATCTCGTGTCAGTTGTGATGGCTTCCCATCCCACTTCGAGTTTTGTCGTGGGATGTCAAGTCGAATGACAGATGGCGAGGTGACCACATGGCGAGCGCGGTAGGTTCGGCTGCCGGAGGGATAAAGAGAATCCTTACGTAAGGTGATCAAACTGAACATTGTATATCATTTTAGTGTTAATTGTTAAACATTAGTAGGTCCATCGATGATAACCCAGAACCAGGAGCGACAGGAGTTCGAAGCAGGCAGGCGGAATAGAGGAGGCATTCAAACAGGATAGCGAAGGATTATTTTCTGGCCAGTGCGAAAATCACAGCGGATGATTAATAACAATCCGGACACTCGGAGGGATTGGCTTTGTGGAGTACTCGCACGACTCACTTCAGGGAAAACAACAACAAAAGACAAGTAGGTGTTAAATTATTAAATGAAAATACGCCTTGTGACCTGACTTCGCTTCGTACTTGATCAGACAGTTAGTACGTTTATCACCAAAGAGCTGTAGAGTAAATCGAAAAGCATCCGCTAATAGAACTTCTTGAGACAATGCTCGCGAAAATTCTGTCGATATGTGCGTGGGCGGTGATAATAAACAGTGAATTTTCACCGACGAATTTATCGGTGAAACGGTACTGCAGTGCAACCCACCCGTTTCTTTTCAGCAGGAAGGAGAGTAAACGGTAGGTATGCCGCTAAAAGGGTAGGGTTTTAAGAAATCAGCAGATGGTCGGTTTCACGTCGCGTGCGGTATGCGGTACCTTCGTTTGCTTTGCCTTAGAGTAGAGTACTTCGGGGTTGAATTAACGTAGTATATTTTCCGGTACCGCGTCGGTGAAATTCGGGAGCATGAAACGGAATTTAGTTTTTTTGTAATTGACTGGAATAATGAAGGAATACGGAATAAAGTAAAGCAGGTTTCCCTTGCGTATGTGTGATTTTTTGACGCGTTTGAAGCGGGCATTTAATGGCGGCTGAAATACGTACTTGAACGTAATCCATATATAGCAGCTACCTTGAAATGGATTACGGCTACACGGACTGGTTGAATTTAGAGAAAACAATGTGAATATATGTAATTTTCAGCACATCACAAAGAAATAACTACGATATACGAAGTGTGACAATTAAGTTATGAGACTGATTTCATGAAAGCCGTATATTTAAAAATTATTCTACAACTCTGCCATCCCCTTCAAAGTAGTCCCCTTAGGCAGCTATCTAACAATTTCAGCGTGTTTTACATGCTTCGTAACATTTCTGGAACGCTTCGACTGGGATGTTCACGAGTATCCTCGTCACGGCCGCCTGGATGTCCGTAATTGACTCAAAATGGCTTTAATCACCGATTTTGTTCTAGGGAACAAAAACCAGTTCTCATCACCTGTAATAACTCGACCAAGCAGCGTAGGATCATATTCCACTTGTTACAAACAGTCTTCTGTGACGGTCATTTGATGCTGCTTTGGCTCCTCAAGAATGCTCTTTGGAACCATCTTCGCACCCAACTTTCTCATCAAAAATCCGTCGATTAAAATTTGTTTGACTATTTCACCGTTCAGACTCAGTTCCGAGGTAACATTCGAGCTGTTACACACACGTTGCGCGTTTGCGTCAGTCCACACCTAGACTGGTCTCCCGCTCCACGCCCCGTCTTCCATGCCCATCCTTAAACTCTTTATGCCATCAAAACAGCTGGGCACGACTAAGAGCACTATCACTATGCACTTTTACAATTTTACCGTACGTTTCCGAAGCTCTTTCGCCCAATCTGGTGCAAAATTTTGTCGCGACGCGTTGCTCTTGATTTTGTTTTGTAACGAGCACCGTCAATACACGTCTACTCAACACGACACAGCAGGCAAATTAGACAAGCTAGAGCAATGACAAATATATCAATGGAGAGAGGAAGAATGCCAGGGAAGCGATAGGGAATTTCAAGGTCACAGGTTTACCACAAGCGAGGCAATAAAATTAGTCTCATTGGTTCATTGTCGCACCTCGCAAATATTAGAATCTTAGTTGCATAAAGCGGACGCAGTTTACTAACTACCTTGGATTATTAATTGACGAACATTTGAAATGGGACAAGAACTTTTAGGCAACTAAACAAAAAACATTTGGTCTGCTACTGGCAATAAAACAACGTGGTCATATCAACGCTAACATTGCGAATCTGATTTATAAGGCATATTACTATCAACAATTAAATATAATATACCAACTTGGAGATAGTGCACAAAGGGATTGCTGGACGATATTGGAAAATTAATGACGCTTAGTCTAAAGATATTATTTGAATTCCACCTACTAAACAAGCATATAGTAAACCTTGACTAATAATAATAACATTGGACATGGGAAAGCTAAAAATTATACATCAAACCACAAATAAGGGCTTGAATACTGAATACATTTTAATGAAAAACTATATACGAAAAATCCAGTTTTACATACGAAACTCCTAAGCGAACAGAAGATTAAAAGCAACTACAATAAGTAGCCTACAACTATAAAACAGACTCTCACAACATATAACTTCTGCCCGAAATATGGCGATTATCAACAAGCGCCTAAAAAAATATTATCATACGAAAAGTGAAGAAATAAATTAATATTCTATTGATAAATTTTAAACATACAGGGTGCTTTCAAAAATAAACGAGTCTGAGCTAAAGTAGAAATGAGAGGAGCTTTGTTCTGATAAATTCGAGTTTATTTATTCAAAATAGTCTCCTCCGGCCTCGATACACTGTTTTGCGCGAACCAAAAGCTTTTCGAAAGAGTGTTTCAGGTAATTCACCGGAATGTCCTTCAGGATGTCGGTACAAGCCTTTTGGAAACCCTCTACGGACGCAAAGCGTTTTTCTTATATGGCCAAATGCTATTTTCTGAACAGTTAGAAGTCACAGGGAGCCATATCAGGCGAAGGCGGTGAGTGATTGATGGTTAAAATGCGATTTCTAGTCAAAAAATAAGTCACAAGAATGGATCGATGAGATTGTGCATTATCATGCAATACGCACCAGCTTCCTCTTTCGCGGTATTCAGGACGAACACGACGAATGCGATGCAACAAATGCTTCAAAACGCCAAGATAGGAAATAACATTGACGGTTTGGTCCGTTGGCACGAACTCTTTGTGGACAATTCCCTTGGAATCGTAAAATTAAATGGGCATCAACTTGATTTTTGACTTCTCGAAACACGAATTTTTGCGTGGTGGCTCGACTGGGGCATTCCATTCGGCACTTAAATGCTTGGTTTCGGGTTCATATTGGAAACACCACGTTTCATCACCAGCTACAATGTTGTGAGGGAAGTTCTCGTCTTTTCTGGCCTCTTTAATGATGCCTTTCGAATGATGAATCATGAGCAATTTTTGGTCATCAGTTAACTTGTGCAGAACAAAATGTGTATAGACGTTTTGTAAGCCCAAATGACCGGTTAAAATGCGATAAATCGATGTTTTGGAGATATTCAACTCCGATTCCATGAATTTCAACGATGATTTCGGCTCATTTTCAGGTCTTTGTAAAAAACATTTTTATAAGACCTACTAGTTTCGCAACCTGTCTGTCCGTCTGTCTGTCCGTCTGTCCGTGCGTCACACGTAATAAGCTAGAATACTCAAACTTTGTGGAAAGGTCAGAAGTGATGGTCTCTCAAAAGTTGAGGTCTTACCAAAAATTTCAAATTTTTTTAAGGGTTTCCCCCCTAATAACGAATTAGCCCTTAGAAAATTTTTTTAATCAAATGTAGCCAAATGGGGTATCAAGTGAAAGGTCTTGATTAGAAATTTCAGGGTCTGAAATAAAAAAATCATTTTATGAATTAGGGGGTCCAGGGGTAAGCACAATGTACCGAAAATTTGTGTCCCCCCCCCCCCCACCTTAGACCCGAAATATCTGAAAATAACGAAGAATGTGGGCTTTTAAAAGTACAAGAGAAGCAAATACCTCAGAAATCGAAATTCACTCAACTTTGTTAATAATAGTATAATTTGTAGATTTTACATTTTCACCCATAAAATCGAAACGCTGCCTTTAAACTTCTTGAAATTTTCTAATTATATAGACTGGTACAAGATATTAACGTTCACTAAATTTTATTGAGATTGAGGCATAATTAAGTAAGTTAAAGCCATTTCAATTGTATGGAATTACAAACACAACAACAACAACAACACGTGTTTATGGTTGATGCCTAGGCACTTTTATTTTCTTTCAATGATCATGAAAACTTAAGCAATAGTGTTTAACATGAATATATTTAATCGGCCGAGCATTCAGAAAAATCATTCAAGCTAGATCAAAATGGCGGCTGCACTGTGCTTATGAAAGAAACTGTGCATCCTTTGCATAAATTTAAACAATTTCGTATCCATGTATTGGATGAATAATTCAAGTTATCGATTTGAGCTATTGAAAAACTTGTTTCTAACCCTAGGATGGTTACAAAGACCTTCTGATAGGAGCACTCTCCTGCTTACTCAACTTGTTGATAACTTCACGCACAATTTTGGTGGAGTTTTCGGTGATCACTGATTTTGGGCGGCCCATATGTTCATCGTCATTTATGTCCTCACAACTATCTCTGAAACGTGTAAATCACTCATGAACTCTGGTACGAGATAGAGAATCATCGCCATAAACTTTTTTCATCAATTGAAATGTTTCGGTAAACGTTTTATCGATTTTAAAACAAAATTTGATATTAGCCCTTTATTTGACACTCATTTTCATACCGATGGCACAAACACACTGTCACTTTAGGCGCAATAACTTCGCTTATGTTGAACCGAATGTCACCAAACTTTCACTGGAAGTCAGGGAGGGATGTAGCATATCAACGCATAGATGGCGCCACCAATAAAATTTTATGACAAAAGCCTCGTTTATGCTAGAATGCAGCTTGTAGTATAGATACTGATTGAGATGAATACCGAGGTATCGAGAACAGGATTCATGTGGAACCCGTTCTGAAATACGCTCGTCAGCTATGATGTGGAAATTTTTTCAACTACCTTTTCCATCTAGATAGATAGATATTGTTGACGCGTGTGAGAAGAAGGCACATCAATCTTTTCAACCTTGGGATGGTTGATGTTTCATATACTTCCATATTGTTTCGATGTTTAATCTTGGGAACTACTTTCTCTAACACTTCCAACGTCAGCTTCTCTAACTTCAACAAATAGAGGTATATTTCGTCGTTAGTTAGATTCCTGTCATTAGGAACCATTGAGCAAACGTTACTACCATCAGAAGGAGGACATTGCTTCAGGTAATTTCGAGGAAACTTTTTTCGAAACTTCCTCCAATCCGTTTTTTTGAAAGGGAGACATCATCTCTTTGATAATTGATTTCCATTACAATGGCGTTACGGTCGCTGTCATAAAGAAGCGCCAGCAGTTTCCAATAGGGACTATTCAAGCTGAACTCAAGCCTTGCGTCAGTGATACTGAGGTCCAAATATGAATTTGTCCTAGGGTATGTTGGGAGCTTTGACCCATAGAGATTACACTTGAATTAAATTTGATTCTCTGTTATCCACAATTTCAGGAATACACCTCTTGGATTATTGTTGGCCTTCAGCCACGGTTTACGCTGAGCATTAAGGTCACCGGCAAGAATATAATAACTATGCAGTCCGTTCAATTCGAGTATTTCAAACAAGGAATTGAACTTGAGAACATTCCTACTAGTTGCATGTCAGATGTAACTTAGAGGTTATCCCCACCTGGCAGTGAGATTTTGATAACGGACACTTCAAGAAATTGAAAGCTTTTTAATTCGGCTTTATCTATATTTTGGGAACTATTTGGTCTTCTCACCAATATCCCGGTGTCACCTCCCCCATCACCGTTTACCCTATCATTTCTTACGAATTCAAAATTCTTGAATGTTATCAAGTGGCGTAAATTGGGGTGAGTTTAAGTGAGAAACATAACTCAGGCTATTGCTTAACAAAGGAATCAAGGAAATAGTCAATGTAGAGTAACAATGGAGTTGACACTGATCGAGCTGAGACGAAGCCTATCCATGGGAATATGACTGAATGACAAGTTATTTTAAGGCATTTGAAAGGCCTAGACGCCAAAAAATAAAGCTCTTTTTTGTATCTTGGTTATTGATTCCCTCCGATTAAGAATTAATTTGCTAGGAAATTTTAAAAAGCAGCTCATTATTGCCACTTACATTATTTACTGCATTTTTAGCCAGTCTTCTAGCGGCGAGTGCAAATAATACCCCTGGCTTAACGAAGTTGAAAGGTACTATACTGCAGCGTACTTGTGTTGATTTTGGAATAAATTTAGTTTTTGCATCTTGATATCAGGAGCATTTTTCTTTAGGCTCTGTTTGAGCCAATTTGCACTCACCAGGGGCATGAACATCTTTGCATTTGAGGCACCAATAATGCATGGCGTAATTTACAGCCGAATGACTAAATCTTTGATACCGGTAAAATTGGTTGAATTCTCTTTTTTGGAGGCATTCCCACCCCACGATTCTGAAATTCAAGTACCTTATTTCTTATAGGGCACTTCAACTGCTTTTATTTGAGATTCGAACCAGATAACATGTTAATTCATCTTTTTCACGGTTGACCTTCTCGTTGCAAAGGTTTTGGCAGAAATATAATGAATTTCTGTTGTAGCTTTTTTGAGCATCTGAAGAAGGTCCTCTGCGCAGTACACACCTTTCATTAAAACGGTCTGATTTTTTCATTTTTGGGGTAAAAGTGAAGTGTTCAACCTCCCGGGAATTCAGCGTATCTTTGGCAAACTTGCAATCAACCATTAATTTCGTTTTGATTGTTCATCTCTCAGCATTGATCCTTTTGATTCGGAACCTTCTTTATTCATTTTCAGCTGTGGAGCCATATCTCTACCACTTTGTCCAAACACATTGACTGGCGGAACTTTTGCTGACTTGTTGTTAGCTTCTTCAGAGGAAACACGGGTTAGTTTTTTTCTCCCGATCTCTATTTTTAGGTAAGTTTCTCGAGAGAAAATTACATATTGCGGACAGTATCTTTTATGTATATACATATATATATATATATATATATATATATATATATATATATATATATATATATATATATATATACATATATATATATATATATATATATATATATATATATATATATATATATATATATATATATACATATATATACATACATATATGGGATATTACGAAATTTGTGACCACGCTAGAGGTTGCAGTCTTTTCAGGAAAGGTATATTGAGTAAATATCTCGGTTAAGCTCGTGAACCAACTATAACGGCCAGGCGAAAACAAAATGGCGGCCATTTTAGACGAAAAATCGTGATTTCTGTTCTGACCGAAGTACAGCTCCGATTTGCATGAAATTTGGTACAAAGGTTCCTGATATATGTGTTGAATCTCACAATAAAAAATCTAAAGTGGGTATGGCTGAAACAAAATGGCAGCCGCTTAAAGGTCGAAAAACGTACAAAATTTTGTTGTTGTAGCTTTGGCCAAAGCATTCAACCAGTGTTGATGAAATGCGGTATTTTGATAAAAACTATAAGAATCTAAAGAGTTGTGTTAAGAAACTGGAGGTCAGGTCGCGAAAAACAAAATAGCGGCCAGTTGAAGCTCAAAACTTCAAAGTCTTCTAAAAGTCGCACTTTTGATTCAATGTACGAGTATATGAAACTTAATTTTAAGATAGAAATCAATTAGATCTAGAGACGTTGATATTTTGATGATCATGCATGTGCGATTTTCAAAATGGTGGCGGTTTAAATATGCGACTTTTTCAGGTTTTCGTGGTTCTCTAGCGGTCACATTTTCCAACGGATTTTGATTAAACTTGGGATTATGGATCTTTGTACTAAGTTCTTGTATAATGCAGAAAATGAAAATCAATAAAAGTCTAAATTTTAAAACCTAATATTTCTAGCTGTCATTTCCACTAAAAATTGAATAATTTCTCCCTGACTAGAGTGATTTGAACGAGATTTGGCACATTGATTGATGAGGTCCTAGCATACAAAGATTTAAAATAATCCAAAATCAAATGCATGCATTCAAAATGGCGGCCCCCAAAGGTCAGATGGTAAGCGTAATTTGCTATTTAAATAGCAACTGAAATAATGAATATTTTTCATGGATACGTTTTAAATCACTTAACTTGGAAGTATTTATATAAAAGACCATTTTTAGGATATTCTTAAAATTTGTTTACAGTACCCTAAAAAACTATTAAATCGTGACTTGTCTGTCCGTCCGTCTGTTTGTTGGTGTGTCACAGTAAGTTTCCTTGCAAACCACATGAGCTAGAATGAGAAAATTTTCTACGTAGTGCAAAACTAGTGCGTCTCGCAATTTGCAGTGCAAGATTATATTTGAAAGTTTTTAAGGGGGGCCTCCTCATACAGGGGGTGACTTAATTTTTTTTTATTTTTGTATTCGTCTAGCAGACAAGTTTCTCAACAGATTCCGAAGAAATTTGAAATTATAAGTTATTAAAGCACCTTAATTTAACCTGCAAAAAAATTATGGAAATCAGATGACAAATGAAAAAATCGAAAATAACAAATAAACAAGTTGGGTAAACAGACCTACGCTCATGTCAGAAGGGTTTTGTATTCAATTTACAAAATGCAGTCACCAGATCGAATCAAATCAAGAAACATGTCAAAGACGATTTTATTGGAGGAAATAGGAAATACGAAGATCATACTATTTTTAACAAAGTTGAACGAATTTCGACTTCTGAGGTTTTTGTTTTTGTTATACTCATAAATATCTCCCCTGATAATTATTTCAGATGCCCATCCGCGAGGGAGGAAACACAATTTGTTCGAATCCTAGAATGGTTACAAAACCCTTTTGCTAGGAGCTCTCTCCCACCTCCTTGACTTGTTTCACTTATGAGCATCAATTGTAGGTACTCATTTTCAGTCATTCATTAAATTGAATCAAGTGTTCAAAGCATGCACCTTAAACGTTGAAATTGGGAAAAATAACTCAAAATTATTCAATCTTCGCATTTAAAACAGCCACTTTTTGGTTTTACGATTACTGATACCACTAGCTGAACCGATCCTCAAAGACATACATGACACCTATCATTCCTGAAATTTTCATGCAAATCCTAGCAAAACTGTAGTGTCTATGTCGGTAAAAAGCGCATTTTGTTCCATAGCTTTATGTTGCCATAGTAATACATGCAGCGCATATTGTTCCATAGTAATACAGGAAAATTCAAACCGCTATAACTTCGCTAAATATGATTCAATCTTTATGAAACTTTCAGGCTAGATCAACCTTATAAATAGTCATCTGTATACTGAATTTCATAGAATTTAAGGCTACCGTTAAGATTTTATTCAAGAAAACATAAAATCAATAAATCATACTATTACTAACAAAGTTGAGTGAATTGTGACTTCTCATGTATTTGTTGGTGTTGTACTCACCAAGACCTACATTCCTGATTTTTTTCAGATTTTTCGGAACACAGGTGTCCAATCGCGAGGGGGGGGGGGACACAAATTTTTCGTGTATTTCCCCTCCCTGTGCGCCCCTCGAAGCAAATTTTGGCAAACCAAGACCTGTTTTGAAAAGTTCTCATCAAGACCTTTCATTTGATACCCATATCGGCCACCTTCAATGAAATTTTTTTTTCGGGGGGTCACTCCCCTATATGGCGAGACCCCCCTTAAATACCTTACAAAAATTTTGTTGTAGTTGAACTTTGAAGAGATCACCACTTTACACCTACATACAAAATTTGATGTTTCTAGCTTAAGTAGTTTCCGAGAAAAACTGCTGTGACACACGGACGAACGGACGGACGGACGGACGGACGGACGGACGGACGGACGGACGGACGGACGGACGGACAGACAGACGGACAGACGGACAGACAGGACGCGATTTTAGAAGGGTTTTGTAAATTATTTTACAAAACTCTAAAAATAATAGCAACGCAAGTGCTGTTTAAACTTTTATTGAAATCTTTTGAAATTATCTATCTGAGCTATTTAAGCCGACAAGTTATCACCTTTGTGTGGTAAACACTGTGTAACATCAGCAGATTCTTTTTATGTCAATAGCTACCCATGTGCTGCAACGAAAATTGCAGTAAGAAGTTTAGCAGTACGCACGGAAAACTCTTTTCCAAAATCTTATGCTGCATACGAGAAATTTACCTTTCCGGCTGGTGCAGCCAACGGGGATTTTTTAGGGTTTTGTAAAATAATTTTACAAAACCCTTCTAAAATCGCGTCCTGTCTGTCCGTCTGTCCGTCTGTCTGTCCGTCCGTCCGTCCGTCCGTCCGTCCGTCCGTGTGTCACAGCAGTTTTTCTCGGAAACTACTTAAGCTAGAAACATCAAATTTTGTATGTAGGTGTAAAGTGGTGATCTCTTCAAAGTTCAACTACAACAAAATTTTTGTAAGGTATTTAAGGGGGGTCTCGCCATATAGGGGAGTGACCCCCCGAAAAAAAAATTTCATTAAAGGTAGCCGATATGGGTATCAAATGAAAGGTCTTGATGAGAACTTTTCAAAACAGGTCTTGGTTTGCCAAAATTTGCTTCGAGGGGCGCACAGGGAGGGGAAATACACGAAAAATTTGTGTCCCCCCCCCTCGCGATTGGACACCTGTGATCCGAAAAATCTGAAAAAAATCAGGAATGTAGGTCTTGGTGAGTACAACACCAACAAATACATGAGAAGTCACAATTCACTCAACTTTGTTAGTAATAGTATGATTTATTGATTTTATGTTTTCTTGAATAAAATCTTAACGGTAGCCTTAAATTCTATGAAATTCAGTATACAGATGACTATTTATAAGGTTGATCTAGCCTGAAAGTTTCATAAAGATTGAATCATATTTAGCGAAGTTATAGCGGTTTGAATTTTCCTGTATTACTATGGAACAATATGCGCTGCATGTATTACTATGGCAACATAAAGCTATGGAACAAAATGCGCTTTTTACCGACATAGACACTACAGTTTTGCTAGGATTTGCATGAAAATTTCAGGAATGATAGGTGTCATGTATGTCTTTGAGGATCGGTTCAGCTAGTGGTATCAGTAATCGTAAAACCAAAAAGTGGCTGTTTTAAATGCGAAGATTGAATAATTTTGAGTTATTTTTCCCAATTTCAACGTTTAAGGTGCATGCTTTGAACACTTGATTCAATTTAATGAATGACTGAAAATGAGTACCTACAATTGATGCTCATAAGTGAAACAAGTCAAGGAGGTGGGAGAGAGCTCCTAGCAAAAGGGTTTTGTAACCATTCTAGGATTCGAACAAATTGTGTTTCCTCCCTCGCGGATGGGCATCTGAAATAATTATCAGGGGAGATATTTATGAGTATAACAAAAACAAAAACCTCAGAAGTCGAAATTCGTTCAACTTTGTTAAAAATAGTATGATCTTCGTATTTCCTATTTCCTCCAATAAAATCGTCTTTGACATGTTTCTTGATTTGATTCGATCTGGTGACTGCATTTTGTAAATTGAATACAAAACCCTTCTGACATGAGCGTAGGTCTGTTTACCCAACTTGTTTAATACTGAATAAAATTTATATCATAATCTTTATTAGAATGACCTTCGACACTTTCTGTAACTTCCATTTATTCTGTTAACCCATCCAGCGCTGCAAAATAGTTTTGACTCTCGTTAGTGCCAGATTTCTTCCGGTGCTACTTATTTTACACTTTTCTTTGCCTATGTTTCATGTTACACTTGATTTAGCGGCTGTGACTTTTGAGGCTTCATCACTTTCTTGAATAGATCTTTGAGGGACTGTACCTCTAGCCTTAGATCATAATTTTATTTTTGAAGTTAGACTATTTGTTCATTTTCTGCTTTAATTTGTAGCTTGCGTCTGCCATCTGCGGAGTTTTCTTGATAATGTTTTCTTTGGTTGATTATTGCCAGTTTTGCATTTGTCGTTTCCCCAGGTTGCCCCAACGGTTGAAAGCTGTCAGGCTCCCCATACTAGCGTTTCTGGAGTTGTCTTTAGATTCTTTGCTTTATTCAATCGTATTTCAAGTGAATGACTCAGCAAGGAGTTAGAGATCTTCTGGGGAATGAGCAAAGTCGGTGTAATTTTAGCGCATGATGGTGAGACGATTGCCGTTGATTGTGTTTTAAACGTGATGGAGAGAACAAAGTAAATAATTACCTTTCAAATAAAATTTAACACATACAAAATCCTGATCAAATAGTATACGAGGGCGGTCCGATTATTACTTCGCCTACCAAAGAAAACCTAAAATGTTTGGAAAGTGGCAATTTATTTCTCAATATAATCACCTCTTAGCTCGACACACGACCAAACGATGCTCCAACTTCTTTAACCCGTCTGATAAATAAGTCTTTCTCGAGGTCTGAAAAGTAGGCCTCCGTGGTACCAATGACGCAAATCTCCGCCTGGTGAGTGACGTCTTAAAGTTTGGAAACCAAAAAATTCGCACGGGACCAAATCTAGGGAAATGGCCCAGTTTGACCTATTTGAAGGTGGCAACGGCGAAGGTGTGAGCCGATGCGTTGCCATGGTAGAAGAGCAGTTTTTTTGGCAAATGGGGCCTTTATTCTGCAATTCACTGTCAAATTGGCCCAAAAATTCGGCATAGTAGAGCTTAGTGATCGTTTTGCTTTCCTCCAGAGAGTCGATGCAGACCATACGTTGTGAATCCAGAAAATTGTGGTCATCACCTTTCCGGCCAATAGGGCACTCTTTCCTTCTTCGGAGCACGTTCGCCAGATAAAGCCCACTATTTCCACTGCTGCTTGTCTCTACTGTGTATCAGTGGAGCCATGTTTCATCGACAGTCACAAAACGGTGCAAAGACTCCTTCGGAAATCGCTAAAATAGCGTCAGAAACTGCTCTGAAGTGTTCTCACGATTGCGTTAGTTGTCGAGAGTAATCAGACGCAGTCTTTTGAGATGCCAAATGTCTCAGCTATCTCACGCACCTACAACCGGTGGCCTGCCAATACAAGCTCATGGATTTTATCACGTGGGCGTGGCTCGTCAAAAACCGATATGCAACCACGTTGAAACTCGTCAAATCAATTTTTACGGTCACTACCTGCAAAATTGGTTTGCTGAGATTGTTTTTATTATAGAACAGATTGAAATGTGATGAATCATTGGTTGTGAAATATTTTATGGTAATTTGTTGATCATGGGAAATTCCACTGTAACTTGTTTATTACGGAAATTTTATTATTTAAAGTAGAGTATCGTATTGCGTGATGGAAATTTTTGGTAGTGACGTCATCGGGATTCTCGAGGATATGATTGTATTTAACGAAATGGTTTTCAAAGGAGATATGATATTCATCATTATATCAACTCTTACATTACAAGTTTTTCTACCAGACTCCCGGTCACATCTCTGTTGCCTGTCCATTTCATTTTTACTTCTTCTCTAATCGCTTAAATTACTCTCAACTATTGTCTGCAGGGCATTATTTTCCTTTTAAAAACAATACTCGTACTCAAAAGTACCTAATTTTCTTTAGCTCTTGTTAGCCTACTTACTTATTGATGCAAAGCTCCTCTTTTGATCTGGATAAAGATTAGCCCTACTTGTATACTATGCTACCAGCAGTTCTTATTCGATGGCAACTAGACTGCATAACTACTATATATAAATAATTATTCATAAAGTTAAGTAAACCTCAATAAATTTCATAATTTTTCTTAAATTCTTCCAATGAATTAAAGTAAGACAGGAAATCAAATTACAAATTTATTTTACAATTGTTGAAGCGGCTGTAACAAAATGACCCCAGGCAAAACGCGCCTCAAGCTTCAAAATATATTTTTAAAATAAATTGTTGGAAATCGGCATTCTGTTGATATAAAACCATCATGAAAGTGCTGAAGTAGCAGACTTTCGAATCCTTATTTTCTTTTCCCATTTCCAGTTCCTGCTCCATCCTCTTCCCGTCACTCATCACCCCTAATCGCAATCTACCGTCAATTTTCCTTAAAATCATTTCTACTTGAAAAATATTTACTTTAATGTTTTGTTGTTGTCAAGGAAGAACAGGAAGCACGTTCCACATGTATTGAACGTAGAACCGAAAATGGGTAGGTATGCACGCTTCCTTTGGAAGCTAAAAGGTACAAAAATTTCCAAACGACGAATAATTGCGAAAATAGATGTGAACGAATTCTACGGAAAATTTTGCCTAGGCATTTTCTTAGTACACTCTTGTATACTGGCGACAAATTGACTTAATAAAGTGCAAAAGGATGACGGACGAATAATGTTGAAATCGATTATACGATTTGATGTGTAGTGGAGTTTTCCTTTCGTTCTACACTTCGATGAAAAGGTGAACAACGGAAAGTTCGTTTTACGGGTCATTGAATTTTATTTTTCTGGAGAGTTTATTTCGGGAGGAAGGAACACAAGTTGTATTGGAAAATAATTTTCAGGATGAGCTTGCTATTTAATTTGAAACTGGTACGCCTTGGTCGACAACGTAGGGTCGTATGAATAGACAACCTAGATAGGGAAATGATTGCAAACGTGATGAGAACAAGATGAACTTAATGAGGATTTGATGTACAAATGATGTAGAGTTTATTGAAGTTATGAAGTGCAAACGAAACTGTTAGAATTTTTAAGTTTAAAATTCGATTATTTTTAGGACCGCCCTGATATAAATGATGAAAGAGTTTTTAAGGTAAAGTTTAAACAATCGTTTGTGAGTTTGTGTGTGTGTTGTAAAATAACTGCTATCATGTTCGCTGGAAAATTACCTCTTTATGCCACTACTTTCTATGCGGCTAATTTTTCATTCCTTAACTTCCTATCTACGATTTCAGTTGTCATTTTGTCTTTCCCACTTCAGTGCGTTATAAAACCCTTTTTTCAATTATGCTTGCCGCATGCAAAGTTACTTATTTTTGTCACTCCTATCTCAGATACCCTAGGGGTTTCATTAGTGGTATTCTTTAAGGTGTTTTTTGAGTTAATCAACGTCACAAGACACAAAAGGAGAGATTCTGAGAAGGCTGACAACTTAATTCCGACAAAATTAGTTAAGACTACGATCTCGGGTACTTTCCTTTCAGACTATCTGAAAATAGCATAATTCAATGGTAAAGTCAAATATTTCAAATGTTGGCCCAAACAGTCCAAGAACTGTGGCAGGTTGGGTCACTTCTCCACCATCTTTAAAAGCAAAACACCGAAATGTCTAAAATGCAGTTCAAATGAATGCAATGGAACTTGCAAAAACATTAAATGTTTGCAACGTAATAGCAAGGAGCATGTAACCATAAACTACATATGCTCCAAATATGCTAAATACTAGCATGAAGTAAAAGCCAGCGCCAGGGAGTGTCACAAGCTTTGACGTGAGGGTCAACGGGCGCGGAACCGTGACGAGGCATCCAACTGGGTGGCAGCATATAAGTCAGCCAGGAAATGCCTTCACAAATTGATCAACAGCAGCAAGGCTTGCTGCTGGCATGACCTAGTGGACAAAGTGAACAAAGATCCGTGGGGCCTTGGCTATAAGCTAGTTATGCGGAAACTTGGTGCCCTGAGGAAGCCTTGCATATATGATGCGGAAAAGATGAACGAGATAGTGCGAAACTCATGCTGATTAGCAAGAGGAAGGGAAATCATGCATCCTGGATACTCACTGACGTGATTCTTGCTATTGGGGGCCTATCTCCTTAGCAGTACGGCTGTGAGTGCGCCCTAAAAGGCAGAGGCATATAGTCGCACCACGCGACGGATCGTCCTGTTGGTGACACTCGACGTCAGGAACGCCTTCAAATCCGCTAGATGCGTGGATATTCTGGATACGCTGGAAAATCCTTTTCAAGTTCCAGAATATCTAATGCGGCTTTTGAGGGACTACCTCAAAGACCGAAGTCTGCTCTACGCCACGACACAGGGCCAGCGAAAGATGGCGGTTACATCGGGTGTTGCCCAAGGATCTATCCTTGGTCCGGACCTGTGGAACGTGTCTTACGACGGGCTACTGAGGCTTGAGATGCCAGATGAGTCATGGTTGGTTGGCTATGTGGATGATGTTGCGGATCTGGTCCTGGACGCACCATTGAACAAGCGCAACTTAGGCTAGGTATGCTAATGCGCCGAATGAGAGACTGGATGACTGCTCGCGGGCTCAGTTTAGCACTGCAGAGACCCAAAGTGCTCATCTTGACAAAAAGGAGAATCCCTAGAGTAAGGATGATCAACTTGTAGACATGTAAGTTGAATCGAAGCCAGCAGTGAAGTACCTGGGGCTACTGATCGACTTGAAAATGAGTTTCTCTGAGCAAATCAAAACTTTCCACTTTTTATTGTAAGCATTTAGGTTCCCTGCAACTCTCCCTTAACAACTTTTCAAATCCTTTTCAGCGAATTAAGTTACTTTATAAACAACGCCAAATCTTCTGCCCAGTTTCTCATCTGTGGAGACTTCAATATGCCCTCTGTCCACTGGGATATTGAGACCGGCACTCCATCATCTTGCAATGCGTTCTCTATTGCCATTTCCACATTTCTGTCTCTTTGCTCCCTCTCCCTATTAAATACTATAAAGAACACTTCCAACCGTATTTTGGATCTGATTCTTTCGAGTAATCCCCATACTGCAGACCCTGTCTTCCCCACCTCTTCCCCTTATGTTACCCCTGATCCCCACCATCCACCTTTAGAATTACGTCTATTAATAGAATTGCCACGTACAAAGAAACGAGCAAACCCATCTCGCTTTAATTTCTTTAAAGCTAGTTACGAAGGTTTAGCATCTGAACTTATGGCCGTGAACTGGCCCGCAGTTCTGGACCATCCAAATGGTGCTGTTCAGATGTTTTACTCAGTTTTCATAATATAATTCCTTTACACACGCCAACTTCTCGTTCTTCAGGTAGTAAATGGTCACGCTGGTTTACCAAAGATGTTGCCCAGGCAGTGTGATTGAAAGACGCAGCCCGCAAACGCTACCAACGTTCACGATCCGACATTGACTTTTCTGTGTTCCGTCAACTTCGGGCGATTGCCAAAAAAGTAATTTCGCGAGCAATGCTCGCTCACTTCAAGTCCATAGAAACTACCCTCCTAACTAACAATCCCAAATCCTTTTGGTCCTATGTCCACTCCTTAAAATAATCCCACAGCTCTGTTAGTTCTTTATCATTCCAGAACAATACTGCCAACAATGAGCAGGCCATGTGTGACTTGTTTGCTGACTTTTTTTCTTCAGTCTATATCTCATCCTCTCCCTCGATCATCACCAACTCTAGGGCTTCCCTGAACGAGTTGAGTGTTTTTTTTTACGTGCCTTTCTGAAGTTGCTGCTGTAATCGCGTCGCTAAACGCTAGCAGCGCAGTTGGTCCGGACGGGATCCCGAACGTTTTCAATAAATCACTCGCTTCTTCCTTGAGTGTGCCACTTGCCCTTATCATTAATACGAGTCTAGCAACAGGGATTTTCCCAGACACCTGGAAGCGAGCCTACATTCTCCCTATCCATAAGGAAGGAGACCGCTCCTCTGCTCATAATTATCGACCCATTTCTCTGTTATCCTGCTTTGGCAAAATCCTAGAACGTATTGTGCATTTGAGGATTTATGATTCTTTACGGCTAAATTTCTCCGATAGGCAACATGGTTTCATAAAGGGGCATTCCACTGTAACCAATTTACTTGAAATTACAGATATTATTGCCTCTGCACTTGACTCAGGTAGTCAAGTGGATGTGATTTACACAGATTTCGCTGAAGCATTTGATAGCGTAGATCACAACATTCTGATTGCAAAACTCCAACAATTTGGCATTAGTGGCCCCCTCCTGGCATGGCTGGACTCGTTTTTCAAAAATAGATCCTCTACGGTGATTTGGGGTGAAACTTCATATTCTTTCAGTCCCACTTCTGGCGTTCCACAACGTCCTCTCCTCTTCAATCTATTCATTAATGATCTCCCGTCTATTTTTACTTGTAAATCCCTATTATATGCGGACGACCTGAAAATGTTTAGAGTCATCAGCTCAAATCAAGATTGCGTGGATCTTCAAAATGACTTAGACCTCTTAAAATCATGGTTTCGAAATAATTGACTCACAACATTCTGATTGCAAAACTCCAACAATTTGGCATTAGTGGCCCCCTCCTGGCATGGCTGGACTCGTTTTTCAAAAATAGATCCTGTACGGTGATTTGGGGTGGACAAACTTCATATTCTTTCAGTCCCACTTCTGGCGTTCCACAAGGTCCTCTCCTCTTCAATCTATTCATTAATGATCTCCCGTCTATTTTTACTTGTAAATCCCTATTATATGCGGACGACCTGAAAATGTTTAGAGTCATCAGCTCAAATCAAGATTGCCTGGATCTTCAAAATGACTTAGACCTCTTAAAATCATGGTTTCGAAATAATTGACTCACTCTCATCATCTCTAAATGTTATTGGATGTGCTTTTCCAGGAAAGCAAATCGCATTCCTTTCGCTTACTCAATCGACCACTCAGTGCTCGTTTGCGTCGATAGGTTTAAGGATTTAGGCGTAACGTTTGACCCCCATCTGAAGTTCGACATCCACATACTTCAAATGACATCTAACGCCTCTAGAGTTGCAGGCTTTGTTTTACGCTCTTCTCATAAACATTTCAGCATTCAAACCGGAATAGGTCTGTTCTCTATGCTTGTGCGCCCGATTCTAGAATATACAAGTCAGGTGTGGTCACCGCACCTAATTTATCTCTCAGACGCAGTGGAATCTGTTTAGCGAAAATTCACACGCACGCTCCTCTTCAAGCATAAGGTTCCGTATCGTCCTTACAATGACCGCCTAAGTTTCGTGTTTATGCCTTCGCTTCAAGCGAGGAGGCTCTTCCTCGACCAATGCTTTCTCTTTAAACTTGCCAGTGGTTTACTTTCATCTAACCTAACCAACGCGATAAGCACACGCCCAGTTTCCCGAACCAGATCCTTTCAGTACTATATAGTACCATACGCTAGAACAGAAACGTATCGTCAATCTCCGTTAGTTCAAATGGTTTGAGATCATCATCGTCTACAGCTTGGTCCTCCGATTGCGAGCTTCAAATTAAAGCTGCGGAGAATACTCTGCCATCTAGAAATTTAATTCTTTTTTGTCTTTTTATAATGTAAGTATCTCTTTTTCCTTGAAATATGCTTAATTTTTATGGATTTTTTTCTTTTTAAAGTTCTTTTTTCTTATTAAGAAACTACCTTTCATTCTGTAAGATAGTTTTGTAAATAAATTAAATTAAATTTAAAAAAATCAGGGCAACGGCTGAAAATGCTGCTTCAGGAGTATCGGCTTTGAGTCGACTTATGGCCAACGTAGAGGGACCCTGCCCATCAAGAAGATGCCTCTTGATGAGTGCTGTAGGGTCGGTGCTATTGTACAGAGCAGAAGTATAGGGCGACGCTCTCAGTAAGGACGTTTACCGAAAACGCCTGGCACAAGTACAGAGAAGAGGAGCGCTGAGAATTTCATCTTCCTACCCAACAGTCTCTGATTCGGTGGTGAAAGTGATTGCAGGTGTGATACCTGTCGCCCTCCTTGCTAGAGAGCGCCGCTCTATTTATCTGCGTCGAAATGAAGAAGCGAGGGAGATGGTTGACCGCGAAGAGAAACAGCGTCCACTCAACGAGTGACAGCAGTCTTGGGTGAATTGCGCAAACGGAAGGTGGACTGCGTGCCTCATCCCGGATGTGAGACCGTGGCTTATTCGAAGGCATGGTGAGACTGACTTCTATCTGACCCAGTTTTTGAGTGGGCATGGGTGTTTTCAGTCTTACCTGCACAAGAATGGTAATTCACGGTTCTCCGATAGTCGGTATTGCCCAGGAGAGGAAGACAAGCTGCAAAGAGCCCTCCACAGGGAGACGGGAGAGCTCACCCCGGATAATATAGTCGCGGGGATGCTCGAATCGGTTGACAAATGGAACCAGGTAGCACATTATGCTCGGGCAGTCCTAAAAAATGAAAGAGACTCGCAACGTTGGGGCTGGGGGATTGCTTGTCTGACATTTCCTCTTCTCCTCTCCCCTCGTGCTTGAAGAGGGATCTTCCAGCTTGAGGGCGCTTCACAGCGTAACAAAACAAGACCTGGCTCAAAGTAATGTATAAAACGATTCCAGGCTGGGTTCTCAGGTTGACAGGGGAGGTATTTAGTGGGTAGTTCAGTCGCGTACTTGCAAACATAGGAGTCCCACACTCTGTGCGTAAATGGGCATTCACCCTCCTACCACAAAAAAGGCCATTTTAATGCCGGCATGTTATAGTCCTTCCAAATGACCATCATTCCAGTTGTGACATTTTTGTATTGTTTGCATTTGTATCTATATTGCAATGCATTAAGATAATCTGTTGACCATCTTTGCCAAAATTTGTACTCCAAACCCATGGTCATCTTCGAACGTTGTCGTAAAGGACATCCACGATACTTGAAAGTCGCTCTTCTATCAAAAAATGGCCCGGCGTCTGGCCTGGAGGATCATTTAGATCTGTGGATAAAAAAGTCGGAGGCGGTGAGTTTAGTGTGGCTTTTTGCAACGAATTTTTCCAAGCTTCCATATGTCAGGTTTGCATTGGCCATGTTTTTGACGATGATATAGTTGACGGATTTGACAGGCTCCTCCCATAATCCATCAAAGTGTGGTGCTCTGGGGGAATTAAAGTGAAATTTCGTCCCATTGGTTGTACAGATTTTAATTATCCTTTCCTGTGAGCTTTTTTTGCATTTTTTGTTTCAATTCCAACGGCTGGTTTTGGTGGTGACGAAGTTAGTCCCATCATCACAATTGATATTGTGGTAACTTCTTCTTTGGGATACAAATATATTAAATACGCCAATGAATGCTTTCATAGCACTGCTACCAAATCTAATTTTACGGTCTTTGTAGAAAAGCAGCAAAAGGCTTGTATAATACACATACGATTTGGAAGGTTGTTTGTCATGACCTTTTAAATGCGTGTGGAATGACCAGCAAAGTCAATGCCTGTCTTCAGAAACGGTCTTGCTTGACGTACTCTATCTGCCAATAGATCTTCCATTAATTGGGACATGAATTTGGGTTTTACTCTAGCGTAGATAACACAATTTTACACAACGGATCGTACCAATATTTTACCCTTGATAGCCCAATAGTGTTGTTGAGCGAATACCAATAATCCTTGAGAGCCCGTATGCTGATGACCTTTATGCATTTGGATAAGGACGAGTTTTGTATTAGACTGGGCGCAAGGAAGAAGCAAGGGATTTTCCTGGCTATATTCCAAGTCTGAATGCTCAAGTCTTTCAGCTACCCGCAACAATCCGGCGTGGTCCAAGAATGGTGTTAGATAGGCTAAGGTCATCACTATAATATAACTAAGCTGCTTCGGTGCTTGAAGGGATTTACTCTCTTTACCAAACTCTAGTTTCTGAATATTCTTAATTATCATGGACAACGCTTCTCGGTACGGTCGATGTATTACTCCTTCTGTTGGATGCGATCTTCCTATGGGCCATTCTGGTGTCACAATATATTTGAGTTTGCGGAAGGAGTTCCCATGATTTATTTGGTGCATAAAGTGTGAATATGTTTCAGTAGCCACAAGAATAATTTTCCTTTTCCAGCTCAGTTTCCTTCGCTATGTACTTAGCAGACCACTTATCAGAATGGCCATGGAGAAACAACGATGTATAGAACTACAATGAGTTTTCCTTGAATTTTGCCAGAGTAGTACCTCGAGAAACTAGATCTATAGGATTACAATTTGGACTTACAGGAATGTTTAAATTAACTTGAAGGTGATGAACCAGATCATTTGCAAGTTTTGCGCCACACAATTCTCTAGTTCGTTTATCCGGAAGTGCGCTTCTACTAGTGCATGAAGATGCTGGTCATGTTTTTTTCGCTCATACCTATGCACTGATTGGGCTCATACCCGATGCAACATGCTTTTGTTGTTGTAGATTACACTTGGTGATACAGTTCCGTGTACCACCTAGTCTTGCTGTGTTCTAGGTGATTACGTTTGCCAACTCGTAGTACTAGGGATACAATACACTCCCAATGGTCTATTGCTACTAGAATTTTGAGTTTTGCCAATTCGTAGCATACTTCTTCCTGCAGCAGTGTTGTACCCGCGAAACTGGAATTGACTGTTAAGGAAATTTCAAATCCTTGATGGTGCGCACTCACAGTTTGTACACTATATTCTCGTTCTCTTCCTTCAGTTGTACAGTAACTTTTTCTTCAGTTGTACAGTTCTCGCTAAGACATACTGACACTGTTCAAGTGTAGAAGTTGCGTTAGTCCTTCCACGTCAAAGTTGATGAGTCGATGAGAACAATTTTTGCACCTTCATCCAAGAGCGCATGCGTGTTCACCTCACTTCATAGTCTGATCGCAACGGGTGGACACATCTTGAGTAATACAGTTCGTGAGCCAGTAGCCGATGAAGTTGCTGCTGATAAGAATGTTTTGATATTGCTCTGCGTTGTCTATGCTGTCAGCCTCAAAATGGTTAATTGTTCGGAATACCTCTCCGCTTGATCTTGATGAAGTATTGGATGATACGAACGGCAACATTGATTAACATTACATAAATTTGCTTTATCCATAGCTCGAGTATCAATTAATTTGCTCTTACAAGCAGGTAGCTTTAGTGATAGCTTATATGTTATCCACTTTCTTCTTAATAGTATCAGCTTGCTTGACTTTTTTCATCCTTGAAAGTTGCCTCCATATACAGAGAGAGATATCCCTTGAGAAGTATACGGGGTCTGACTAATAAGTAACCGGACTGACTTCAGGAAATTTTTTATTGGCAAAATATGTACAATTTTTCTTTAGAAATCTTCAAAATAGTCTCCATTGGATTCGATAACACGCTGATACCGGATTTCCCAATCCCCGAACGATCCCTGGAAGTCGGCAACCTCGATGCTGTCTAGAGCCCTCATCGTAGCACGTTGAACGTTTTCCAGAGTCCCGACCGCGTCCTTTTAAGGTGTCTCTTGATCTTGGGGAACAGAAAGAAGTCCGCTGGTGCCATATCCGGGCTGTAAGGAGGCTGTGGCAACGTTGCCCTCGACTATTTGGCGAACTGCTCGGTGACGAGCAGGCAGGTGTGCGACGGAGCATTGTCGTGATGCAGGATCCACGAATCGGCAATCTCCGGACGGACTCAGTGAACCCGGGCGGTTAGTCGACGGAGCACTTCTCTGTCGTGCTGGCCGTTTACAATTTGCCCGGGTGGCACAAACTCTTTGTGAACAATGCTTTTCACGTCAAAGAAAGCAATGAGCATCGACATCACCTTCGATTTGCTCATGCGCGCTTTTTTCGGTCGTGGTGACGCCTATGTGTGCCACTCCGAACTCTGCCGCTTCGTCTCAGGATCGTATTCGAAAACCCACGTCTCGTCTCCTGTAATAACGTGGTTAAAAAACTCTGGTTCGGTTGCTCGATCGTACGCTCCATTTTCACTCCGAAGACGTAGCTGAACACGCACTCCGCTCTCGCTCGATGCTATCTCTCCAAGCTCTTGGAGGCAACTGCTGCAGCCCGGTTCCCTTTGTCTAGACCCCCACCACCACTACAGCACAAGATACCGGTTAGCAAACGCTTTAACGGCGCGGGGCTGGTTCAGTCCGGTTACTTATTATAAAGAGCTTTTTTTGACGCCAAATCTTTCAATGCTGTCTTCTGTCACATGCAAACTTAAGTATATTTCAACATTTTTTTGCCAAATCTGAGTAAAGAAAAAAAAAACCCTTCAATTTTCAAGTCGGTCAACAAAATGGTTTCAAAATTTCAAAAATGCCTGGATCAATGACTTTTGGCAATTAATTACACATATCTCCCAAAACATTACTGAATCAGCTCCTGGCAAACTAATCAAATCAAATTCACTTCAGACGCTATTCAAATCCTTAAGGACTCTCACAGTCGATACTACTATATCGATTGCATCTCGTCGAGCAAGCCATTTGAAACCAGTAGAGACTTTGAACGATACAGTTTTAATGATATGAAGGACTTTCTAGTAGTTTTCATTTCTCAAAATTTCATAATGGTCCTCGTATCACTTTACGGTCACTTTAGGCTCAACTGACCATCATCGAATGGATATTTAGGTTATACCCAACATGAGTGTGATAGCGTTTGTTGTTTGACGGCTATGAAGTTGAAATGGATAGAAAAGAGGCTTGAATTGAGTAGAATAGCTTGCGGTTGTTAAGAATGATGGAATTGAGTTGCAAATATGCTTGTAGCAGAACATTTTTTGATGATTGGTTGTTATTTTTTTATTCACAATTGATAAGATTTCAAGAAAGAATTGAATAAAAAAGTTCAAACTTATTCCACACTCAATCTTCTGTGAAAGTTAAATAACATGTGCAGTATCGAAAGTTGTAGTTGCAATATCCAAACATAGTCTTTCCCGCTACTCAAAATTGAAATGGGTTCACTCGATTGAGAAAGCATGTCACGTTTCAACTTCAGTATTTAATCTTTAGCATATAATCGGAAATCTTAGCAAGTATTTGAACAATAAATAACCCCCACCCCACGAAAATACATCAACCCTTGGACAAATTGCAATTTTATTTCCGACACTTGCAGAAAGGATTCCATTCGCTAGCTGATGTCGATGCATTAGACATTCTACATAGCCTCGGAGACTGATGCAATTTTCGCAATGCAGAAAAATTCTAGAGTTTTCTATATAAATGCTGCTGTATGTATATTCCATATTTGAACACATGTGAAAGCTGTGCCACCAAAATACTATCAATAACTGAAGAAAGGCGGAAAAACGGGGAAAGATTGTGATAGAAATGAAAATGTAGAAGCGAACAATAAATGAGGAGATAGTTGCCTGCCAACACAATGTCAATATGTCGTAAAAAAATTGTATCTGCAAAACGTTTACATTGTAAGAATATAATGCAGAAACTCACACGGCACTGTTAGAGCGAAATTGATTCTTTGTAGTGCGAATCTTAGTAAAGGGTGATATCTTGCTTAGAATGAGAGAAACATGGAGTTGGTACGATAAAGCAGCAGGATATAATCTTCATATGACTTCAAAGAGAGCTGCGTGAGTGGCTGCTGCCTGGGTTCCATAGCTTGCATGCAGAACTTTTAGTATAGGTACGTAAGCTCCCCGATGGTGTTACCTGAATGTAATTTCACCTGCTATAGAAATGCAACATACCCAACAACCTTGTTTTCTTTCCTTACAAATACCCATCCAGGGTAACATCGTACTTACTCTGGGCAAAAACTTACATTTTAACATATACCCTCTTTTATTTAGTATCCTTCTCGGTGACGAAGAGGCCTGCTAAAAGGCAGGGTCGAGGTTTTCCAGTAGATAAGACCATGCATAACAATTTTAGGGCTGCGTCCGTTTCAAATAAGGTCCTTACCCCGCTCTGTTGCTTTGCCTAAGTCAACGTTTAATTCCAGATCATAGTATACTCAACTAGTAACCACACTCCATCAACCCTCCGGAAAAATCCGAACACAAGCCGAACAGCGAGCCATAAATCTTCGGTAGCAGGTAGGTAGGTAAATGCTGACGCAAAGATTGGCGCGAATATAAACATATGCTTCGATGAGAGATTTCAGGATTACGATATCTCAAAAAATCAATAACTTTGCAGAAAAACAAATTCGTTCCATGCAATCTTTTAGTTTTTTATAAGGATCTGGCAGCACTCCTATGTTCTGAAATGCGTAAAAGAACACGTGCGTCGGAAATTTTATTTGCATTTTGCTTTGTTTCTTAAGCGCGCCAAACATGCGATCAGCTGTAATGCCCCAGATCAGCTGTAATGCCCCAGATCAGCTGTAATGCCCCTGGGAAAATTCAAAAAGTGTGCAGCACAGGGTAAATGAAAGGTGTGGGTACTAGTTGAGTATACTATGTTCCAGATTGACTTATGGGACGAGAATAGAAACTGAAAAATTAATAGCAATTAAAATTAAAGTATCAGAATGAAACAATTGTTCATACGCCGCCAGCACATCAGTAAATTTGCTGTACCTTTTCAGTGAGAAGACCACTATCATCAATCTCTGCACAGCGTGTAACAGCCATAGTACACTTGTGCCAGAACCAGTAACATCTAAAGCGAACCAAGTGTAAAAAAGAGACAAACTTCTTCTGAAACTCTCATGAAAAGTAAGACTAGATAGCAAGTTTACAGGACATGAAGTAGCTGGCATTGTTTTTTTTGTAGTTGGGGGTGAATTTCATTCCCACACTAAGCGTAGGACTCCCATGCTTACAAGTGACTGCACTACTGACCATTCCATTTGTCAACAATCCAAACATTACCGAGATTATATAATTTGTGGTGAGCTTTTCCACCTCCC
Source organism: Odontomyia ornata (assembly GCA_963969285.1). NCBI lineage: Eukaryota > Metazoa > Arthropoda > Insecta > Diptera > Stratiomyidae > Odontomyia > Odontomyia ornata. The sequence continues at coordinate 286,646,395 of OZ017741.1, read as the reverse complement.
TGTAGAGGTCCCATCAAAGCCTATCCCATTTTTTTTGCACGCAAAGAAAATGTGGCAGGAATCGTCTTTCTCTGCTGTGCAAAACCAACAATCGGGGGACCGTGACTGGCAAATCTTGTGCAGGCAAGACTGAAAACACCCTTGTCTACTAAAAAACTGGGTCAGATAAAAGTTAGCCTCACCTTGCCTTCAATTAAGGCAGAGTCCCACATCCGGAATGAGTCACGCAGTCCACCTTCTCTTCGTGCAATTCGTTTAAGGCTGCTGGCAATCGTTGATTGAGGTTTGTCCCTCCTCGTGGGCAACCGTCTCCCTCGCGCTCTCTTTATGATGCAAATAAATACCATGGCCCTCTCTAGCAAGGAGGGCAATAAGTATTGTGCCTGCAATAAATCTCATCCCCAAATCAGAGACTGTCGGGTACGAAGACGCAATTCTTAGTGCTCTGCTTCTCTGTATCTGGACCAAGCGTTTTCGGTACTCTTCCTTACTGATAGCGTCGCCCCATACTTCTTCTCCGTACAGTAATACTGAGCCTACAGCACTCATCAAGAGGCTTCTTCTTGATAGACTGGGTCCCCCACGTTGGTCGTAAGTCAATTCAGAGCCAATACTTCCGAAGCATTTTTTTTTCTTCTTCAAGTTGTCCCTCAGAAATTTCTTTAGAAATTTTGAAACTTGAAAATGGTTTTCCTGCGTATTTAGAATATCCACCCATCTAGTGGAGTTGAAAGCGTTCCTAACGTTCAATGTCACCAACAAGAGGATGCGACTATATGTCTCTGCATTTGGACCATGCCCACCACCTCTGCAATCGCATCAATGGTGGAGAGTACTGTTTTAAAGTTATACTGCCAAGGAGATAGGTCCCCAGCAGCACGAACCGAGTAAGTGATTCTTCCCTTGATGAGTTTCTCTAACACCTTTCCAGCCATATCTAGCTTGCGTAACGGGTGATGGTGATCCAGGATTTTCCTTCCTCCTGTTGATAAGCACAAGCCTCGCCACTCCATGGGCAAGCGTTGAATATGTGAGCAGCAAGTCAGGACATTGGTGATAGACAAGTTGTAATCCTCAGCGTGAACACTTTCTGGATCAGGAGCATTCCTCGCTTTCAGTAAAACGACTGCCTCTTCCAGTTTCGGCTGTGTGAAGAGTGGACAGTCGATCGCTAATTCCTCGTGGGCAGCGTTAGCTCAGAGGGGATGGGCGGGTAAGAGCTCCCACACTATCTCACCCATCTTTTCCACATCACATTTGCAAGGCGTCCATTAGTTGTTCTAATGACATTGAATCGCGTCCTTGAGGTTGCGGTGGAAACGTTCCACCATACCGTTTCTTTGTGGGTAGTAAACAGTCGTGTGTCGGTTTGTGAAAAACTGCTGAAGAGGCGCGATTCGAACTTCATCCTTGGTCAGTGGCAATTCAGTGCGGCAAGCTGTAACGTGTAATATAATAATCCCAGAATAATTGTGTGACTTTCTCTACCTCTTGACCTTCTATAAGGATTGCTTTGGGCCCTCGTGAGTATCGGTCGACGCATGTGAGGCAAGAGCGTTTTCCTTCACCATAATGTCAATGTGCACATGCTTTAGTCTGTAGAAAGTGGCATGAAACATCTGACAGGTGCATGCACGTGTCACGAAATTTTCGATTGCCGGAATTGTAGACATGCTCGTGCCAAAACTTGACAATTTTGATAGAAGGCCAGATGTATCGTTGCGCTACCAGTTTTGACGTTGCTCTCGGAGCTGAATGAGTGAGTCAGTGGGCTGAAGTAAAAGCAGATTTTCTGAAGGCTGGTGTGATGCATTGCTGAGCTTTCCTCATCGAGGTGTCATGCAAAACCTCTGTGTCTGTGCCTGGAATATGCACTCGCTTGAGCTTCAAGCCTGTCCCCGAATCCAGCAAGGCTTTCAACTCTTCGTCACTTTCTGGCGCTGCAGCCAATTTGTTGTAGTCGATTGTCGGCTTTATTACTTTTATGCGCAAGACTGCGTTGGCGGCAAAATTGTCCTTACCCGAGATGTGCCGAGTGTCCGTCGTAAGCTGATCGATGATCTTGGGGTGCCAAGCTTGATGTGGAAAAGCTTTTTCGGATTTTTGATGGATAGCGAATTTTAGCGACCTGTGATCGATGTGTATCGTCAACACTGGTGCTTCCCGTAAATCTCGGTAGTGATTGATTGTGAGGTAGATCGACGGTAGTCCTCAATCAAGGGCGCTGTAGCCAGTCTCAGCTTAGGTGAACATCTTAAAGGAAAAGGGTAGAGGATTCCAGTCGTTGCTCATTTGTTGCTGTAAGGCTGCTCTGACCGAGAAATTGAATGTGTCGCATATAATTGCTAGTTGTGCACCAAATAGAGAGAACAGCAGCATTGTAGCTTGCGCGACGCACTTTTTAAATTTGTCGAGCGCTTCCTTCGTTGCAGGTGCTCATTCAAATAGCGTATTACCCTTGACTTTTCCCTGTAGTATGTCGAGCAGTGGAGCGCATATCAATGAAACGTAGCTGCTTGGCACTCTCCAACTACGGGGAATCGACAATGTCTTCAACCTGTTTCATTGGTGGTTTGATGCCTTCGCTGGTGAAAGAGTAATCAAGAAATACTACCTCCTTGACTGTGATTTCGCATTTTTGGCCGTTGATGACAACACCGTTTTCGTTAAGTCATTCTTACATCTGTCAGAGATATTCTCAATGTCGCTCTTCATTTTCAGAGGCCACGAGGATATCGTCAATATAAGTCTAGCCAAAATCGAACACCGCGTTGATGAAATGTTGGAAGGTTTGCGCTACGTTTTGGATCCCAGAGCTCAGGAACGAAAACTTGAAGAGATCGAATGGTGCTGCTATTGCCGTTTTTTCAACATCCTCTTTGGAAACCGGAATCTGGTTGTAAGCGTGCCCTAGATTGGTTTTTGAAAAAGTCCCCTTACCGCGCTGTGATTAAGTGAAGTCATGAATTTGGTATACGGGATAGTGATCGGGGATGATACGTGCGCTGAGTGCTATCTAGTTGCCACGCGGGCACCAATTTCTGTCTTTCTTCGAGACCAGGTGGAATGGCAATGACCAGCTGTTGGATGTAACTTGCGGTGTGCTGGACCATTGTATTGAATTTTTTAGGGATAACGTTGTAATAGTCAGTCAGGAGGCACCGTGGTTTGGCCACCACGGGAGCTCCTGGCGTTGTTGGAATGTAGCACTCGGTCGTGTGTTATATGACCGGTGCTCTTTTGTCGGGTTACGTGATGCTCGGAAACTGTGAGAAACTGGTGGTGTGCTGAGTTCTTGGAAATCACCTTGATGCTGTGCGCGCTGCCTTTGACAATCCATCCACGGGAAGTTTGTTAACTTGTCAACGAGTCCGCTGTATTGGAGGTCCGCTTATAATTCAAAATATTTTGAAAAATCTACTCCAATAATCAATGATCGGCAATGACAAAAATCCAAGTGAAACTGCACCGCTGCCAAAGGTTGAACGTGAGTACTGAGAATTGATATGTGACGATGGGTGTTCCATTTGCGGCTACCAGTTTGTATGTGGTTCTTTTGAGCGGGCCGCACACGAACAAATGCTGAATCACGCACAAATCAGCTTCAGTATTGACGAGAAATATTTTCTTCGAGCTAAAATCAGGGCCAAATAAGCGGCAAGACTTTTGGCTGTTATCGCTGGCTGCCATTAAGGACTGCCATTTGTGTTTCCCGAGAATGACTATGGTTCTTTGTACCTTTTGACATTATTACCGAAACATTGATGGTACTAAGAGTGCTCGCTATTTCGTGATTCGGAGTTCAAACGGCTGCAAAAGTTCGAGCATTGGTGGCTGCGACTACGTGAAAGGTGTGAGACTTACAAGATGTTAACCTCGTGCTCAATTATCTTCGTCATGTCTTAATGAAAACTGCACATCATTTGCGCCATTTTTAAACCGAGTACAGTTTCAAAAGAGGTTGCGTCATTGCCCGTTGCTCCTCGGCGTAGACGTGACTATATCCACGAGGTGAACTACTTGATTGAGCGTTTGAGACTGTTGCGTTGCCAGTATGGGTTAGATGTTTGCCCCAAACCAGCTGGTTTAAATCATGCATTTCATTTCATCACTAAACTCTGTGCCGCAGAGGTCATGTAACCCACTTAAAAATTTGGTGTGGTTTTCTGTCGGCTATTACAGTTTTCTCGATTAGTTCACGCATTTTAGCCGCTTGTGAGGCACTAACTCGTTTCGCTAATGTGTTCTTTAGAGTTGCTAATGAATTTGTTTGGTGCGGGCTAAGTATTATCTCTTCCACTTCGATTGTATCAAGAGCACCAAGAACTAACACTGTGTGACTGAATTTCGCTTCCTTGGTCATAATTCTCACAGTTATGAAGTATCGTTAGATGACCGTGAATCACATTGCGGGATTTTCAGACGTGAGCTGTGGTAATTTCACTGTCATTGCGCACTGTTGGTTACTGACGACGGCTGCATTTCAGTGAACATTAGCACCCTCAGCTTGTTTTTCGTTCAGCATTGTTAGTGGAACTCAACAGCTTTTTTACCTTCGAGCTATTTAATATTCCTCGTTTTCGCGCACTGGATGTTCTGATCACGTCGTTGTCACCAATTTGTGAGTTAAGGCAAACGCTAAGTGGTAACTAAAATCAACAAGTGCTGGTGAATTCGTATAGCCTTTTTTTCGAGAATAAATCTGACCGGGCGTACTGCAGCGTATCGTGTTCTATCGAGAAGTGCAAGAATCTCTCTTTCTTGTATGGCGGGAAGCATTCAATTTATCCGATTGTAGGGTTGTAGATTTAGGATTTTCTGATTATTCAAATGAGGTTGTATTTAAATTACTTCTTTTTACTATAGTGAGTGGTATAAGTTTTTATCACATCTGAAGCGCTTTGCAGCTGAACCAGTCCTATATGTAAAGAATGTACCAAATTTATTTTATCTGAAAGAAATGTATAATAAAAAGCATTTCATTAGCTATTCGGCTGATATAAGCAATTAAAGCATAATGATAAGCAATATAACCCTGATGTAGACTGTTTTGCTTGATTCCACACAAACCGTTTAGATAAATTGAGGATCCTGCAGGTAAAGGATGTTTCATTTGTTGTTGCAACCGCGAAAATCACCGCAGTTGCAGACATTCAAGTTTTAGCAGAGGGGTGCGTAGCCCGGGGTGGCATACTGAGGCCGGCTAGCGCTCAGTCGTGTCGTGGGTCTTCCGGGGCACCCTCTGCTCGTGCTGAGCCACCTAGCCACCTAACATGAAGGGAAAAGGACGAGAAAGGGGGAAGGTCATATTGAGAAATGAAAGTTTATTGTCGTAACGAGACATGAGTGTTATTTAGTTCACAAAAAAAGAAAGAATTCTACAAGTAAAATTCACAAATTCAAAACCCCTTTAAAATTTATGTAAGCAAAATCCGTTAAATACAATTTAATAAAAAGAAAACAAAAATAATAATAGGCAAATCCAAATAATCACTCACACTTTCCTTGTTGAACTCCGAGCGCTCGGCGAAGAACAAAAGAAAGGAACTCAGAGCACCTGAAACTCAAGCTTCAATTTAATAATTACTGTTAACATAAGTCCAAAAATAAAAACACAGAACAGCCACTTTTCACAAGACACTGATTACACTCTCTTCACTAGGCCATTACCCTTTCAATTTCATCCAATAGTATACTTTCAAATTTAAACATTGAATTTTTCACCACTTCATAGATAAAAAAAGTGTTTCTCGGAAACTTTCCCATCCTTTTTTTGTTTTTCTTCTCGTCTTTCAATAAATCAAATAAGGAAACTTTTCTACCTCACTTTTAACTGCCTTATACAACAAATAAAATTCTTTGGGTTTTTTTTTATTTTATTTTCCACACAATTCCTGGATTTGAGTTGTGCCAGATTGTTTTCATTCCCGGTTCGCTCCACTTAACTAAGTTTTCTTGCCCTAAAATCCACACTAAACTTCACTCGCATATGCCACAAGCAAAATTTTATTAATTTTTCTATTCAATTCCCACGTTTGTAATTAAATCCAAATCAAAACCTCACTTTTTCACAAAATCGAAGTTGGTCTTTTTCTAGACACTATAAATCCTTTCCTCCTTTCCTCCTTTCCTTCTTTTGAAACTCCAAAACCGAATCTTTTCTTCTCAACTTAACAATTCCGCACCGCCAAACATAATCCCTTTTATCTCCCCGTCAAGTACTAACTGCCCCAAATCCAAGAGCCCAATCCCCAATCCCGCAATCCTTTCATTTCAATTGCCGCTGCCGCATTTGGGTAACGTAATCGAAGTTATTTACACCTCGATTCCATTACCCACACATCTGTTTCGTACCGACAAACGCAACAATTTCCATTTTGCATATATGGCAATTTGCATAACCAAGGAAACGTTTGATTAGATGCAAAGTGTCATATATATACGGAAACTATTGCTTTTGATCATACTCTTAAAAGAGTGATTTCCTGCGCTTGGGGAACTTGAACCCAGAGCCCCACCAGATCCCCGGTCGAAAATCCACGACGCTACCAACGAAGCCACCTTCCGTTGATTTTCCATTCCATTCGAATTATCAACTTCAACTCTTTCTTGATAGGGGTGGGAATGAAATTGATTAGTAGGGAAACGTGAATGAATTTTTGTTAGTATGAAAAAATAAAATTTGTTTGTGGGAGCTAATAATAAAATTAGTAAGTAATAAGGAAGGAATAAGGTTTTGTTAGGAAAAATGTATCGAATGAAGTTTTGTAAGTGGAAATCAATGAATGGAGTGTTGTTAGGGGTAAAATGTAATGTGACGCCTACGCCCGGGAATCGAGGTGATTCCGATCCCGAACCCTTGCACTCGGCCAGATGGGTATGACCTCGAAAGGCAAGCGGACTTCATCTTTCGTGCGGATGCCGTTGCGCAGAAAATTTTTTTTCTCCTAATATTTAGATCTGTGGATTTAAATATTTGCAACAGAATATTAACCAAAACCCCGACGCATTTCGAGACATATCCATTTGGCAATGCCCCCTCCACCGTGGCCATCGAAAAACTATGCCACTGGCGACAAATGGAGATGCACATTGCCACCATGTGGCGTGCCATTCCACACACATCTGTTTTGTCGGTGGTTGTCAGATTGACAGTCCGGGTCACGAGAAAAAGAAACGGGGGAAATAACTGGGATTTTTAGTGGTCAACGAAAAAGTGTTCTTGTGAATAGTTAGATCGGTTGGAGAAAATTGCAAATCCCGGAAAGTTGGCAAGGTTTTCTCGATCTGCGCTATCACTACTCGAGTTTCATAAGAATATCACGGCGACGATAAAATTTGAAGGAGAAATTCTTTCTCGTTCGGTTTGGTGTTTGCCATCATCGGGTCTTGGGCATAGGATATTGGTGCGGTGCTGATTGGATTGAATCTGATTAAGAGGTAATTTTTCGTTCGGCTTACATCGACGAATGCATTACCGTGTTTGCTTGCAGTTATTCGCTCCATAAATTTGAATGAGATGCATGGGAGCGAATCGAATTCGCCAGTTCAGCTAAATCATGGCAATGTAAAAATTTTGAGTGGCTGTCAGGGGCCGGAATCGCCACCGACGTCAGTGGAAGCTAATCAAGAGGACCTAGTCGAACCTGCAACAACCATTGCAGAGCCACTCCTCACTCCTGAGTCGCCGGTGCAGGAGTCTGCTCCAACGGAAAATCATCTGGATGGCCCACAAGACGATGCCAACGAAAGAAGGGCTCGAATGAGGACATACCGTCGACCCTCGAGGGGCGAACCGTATGGGGAGCAGGTGAAGTTGTCCAGAAGACATCGATGGATGCCCATCAGCCTGTGCAGTCATTAAAAAGATTGTTTGCTAGCATTCCCACAATAGTAATCGGATTTGCTGTGAACAGTGTACAAATTTTTATTGGGAGTGTGAGCAGTGTTTGCTATCAAAATTGAAGCAAGAGGAGGTATGTTATTTCTACTTTCAAAAAGAAGAGAAAGCAGTCTATAGCAAATTATTGTAAGAGCCCTAGGACGAGGCATATGTAACGTATAATTACTTTGCACATGCCATAAAATCAATGTACACCTCCGGGAACTCTTAAAGTGGATTCCAAAGACATTTATTTGTTATTTCGTAGAAATTTGACTGACGGTAATTGATGTATTTTTCATTATCGGAGACTAAACGACGGGCAGACAACCTCTGTCAACTCGGCTCCTAGTACACAATTGAATTACCTATTATTGTTTAGACAAAGATAGGATATTACGATGGGCGGTTCTTGGAGGTTGATAATTAGTTATTTTTAGTTCCATGACAACTGTTTTTACCTCAACCAACTTACATTGAGTGACCATGTATGTATAATACTCGTATATTTTCAATAGTGTCCAGGAGCAGACTATTTTTTTTTTCTGATTGCCATAGGAACGAAAATTCCAGTTATTTTAATCGCTTCTTAGTAATTTTCAATATCAGTCGACTGATTTTTGATTTTTGCCTCCTTAAAAGCTTATATAAGTTTACTCTATTACGATAAAAATAATTTTTGATGATATTCTAATATACGAGTGGCAAAACAATACAAATATTGATACGAATGGAATCAGTTCTTACCCTAACTATAAGTTATACAATTTAAATCGTTTAACATAATTAATTTATTCAACACATTTGCATTAGCGAAAATTGCGTTGAGAAACCAAAACCGATGATTAAATGTAATTATGACAAATAATCTGTTAATGTAGTCGGGATTCGTTTACTTTTTTTTTCTTAATAATTATTATCGAATAAATCGTTATATTAAACAAACTAGTAATCATAATTTTTCGGGAATAACGGGTTTGAAAAGTGTATAGTTGATAAAAAAAAAAGGAATTGTATGAATAATAATGGACTCATGAGTACATACCTATACCATTTAATCTTTGACTGAGTAGATCCCAATACTTATGACTGAACTGTACCTTCCATACAATTAGAAATTCCTGAGTTCCTTTCATTTATAAGAATTATCAATAATAAGACAGCGCTAAATAACTTGTAGGCAAGAGCAAAAATGCAATAGTACACCTATTTTATGAAGATACAAAAAAAAATTAAAGAAACCTACCAATGTTATAATATCAAACGTTTCTACTAATTTACACAATGCATAAAATGAGTAAAAGTTGTACGCGCTGGAGCTGGAATATTTGATTTTTGTACAAATATAAAAGGCTATAGGTGTAACCGATTAATATCTTCTCACTATATTGTAAAACGTAAAATTATAAATAAAACCATGAATTGCTAAAGATAACCACGACTTTCCTTTTCAGCGTTTTTTCTTTTTCAGTGGGAAGAGAGAGTGCAGGGTAGGTATGTCGTCGCGAGGGTAGGGTTTCGACAAATCCGCTGAGGTCGGTTTCGCGTCGCGCGCGGTACGCGGTACCTTTGTTGTTTTGTCATTTTATTTAGAGTAGTTTTCGTCGGGTTGAGTTAGAGTAGCATACTTTTCGGTACCGCGTCGGTATAATTCGGGAACGCGAAACGGAAATTAGATTTGTGGACTTTGACTGGTTAATGAAGAAATACGGAGTAACGTAAAGTAGGTTCTTCTCCGTATGGTTTTGTTTGATAACGCGTTTTGAAAACGGGCATGTTCAGGTGGCTGAAAATATTGTAATTGAGCGTAACCCATTCGGAGACCCGCGACCGAAATCCTCTCCGAACTAGCTGGCCGACAAGCAGCCACCGCGTGAATGGGTTACGGTGCACGGATTGGTTGACCTGTTGGTACCATCCGTTGGCACTACTCAGACTTAACGTCTAGAACCGATGAGAGGTCGGTTCCGCGTTCGAACTTAAAAGGTGGAAAATCATTACAAAAATTAAAATTATTATTGTATATTACTTTTTTGTAATTAAAAATAAGGAAAAAAGGTAGGATGGACATGGTGGAGAAATAAAAATTATAGGGAAATTGCTAAATGGAAATAAAATAAATAAATTTGCTGAGGTATATGTGCCCAAAGGAAGGGGGAGATGTTACGGCGGCAATCTGAAGTTGCGAATGGGAGAAAGGCAGTACGCCGGAATCCGCAACATTGTTTAGCTTTATATATGAGTCATACGAAAAATTTAAGATATATTAAAAACTACTGCTCATTCCCAATTTTCTGCCCTAATTTTATCTCTGTGTTATATTGAATAGAATTGCCCAGGGTAAATTACTAAAATTTGAAAAAATTCTTCTAATTTGCTTCAACTTTCCTTTCCAAAAAAAAAAATTTCCTCGACTTCATTCTTGGAACAGAAAAAGTTGGGTAGATAGCAGTACGCTGTTGTCAGGAGTGTTTTGTAAGCACCTGCTGACATGGAAATAACAACATCAAAACACGTAGTTAATGTGAGTACCCGCCAGAAATAGGCCCTGCACTGCGGTCAGCATATGACAAGTATTGGTTTGGTCCGCCAATCAGTGCCCCTCACATTTAGGGTCGGGTCCTAGTTTTCCCTCATTCGGGATACCTGCAACACAACTGGTGTGTGCTCGGAACTACTTTCTACCGTATTCAAGCCACTGCTGCCACGTTTCAGCCAGATAGACTCCTCAGTATATAGTGGATGACAATAACCTATCACAGGCTCCCTTAGCCCGTGGTATAGATCAAAACTCTGTTTGGCTTTTTGTGACACTCTGCCCGAGTAACACTACCTATGTTCCTCCAATACCGAAGTAGGTTACCTAGCCTGGGCTGCGTGGGGGTGATTTTCCCCAAAGTGTAATAGTTTCTGAGAATTTCTCTCAGAGCTTAGCAAATCATCCTATGCTTTTAACCTCCATGTTTCAGTATTCAAGTATCTTTAAATAGTTTAACGCCAAGAAAAGTAGTCGTGAATTTTCTTTAAAGCATCATCAATGTTATTCTGCTCCTCATGTAATACTAGCCACTGATTCTCACGCCTCCAGGTCCCCTGCTTTACCTCCCCACCAAGCTTGCGTCGTTCGCTTAGCTCCACTTCTCCCTTCAGCCATCTTGCCTCCAGATCTTCACTTCCTTTAGCTACTAGGCTTTGGTTCCTTTCGCTCGGTTCTACTTCTACCTGCAACCAACATTCACCACCGCCCCACATGCCTCAAGGTACATTGCTTCCCCTTCTTACTAGGCTATGCCGTTCGTCTGGTTTCGCTACTCCCATCAGCCACCGTCCCTCCAGTACGTAAGTTCTGCTTTTCAACGATTCTCTTACTGCTCCGGCTTCCGTTACGCCTCCTTTTCAGATCCACACCCTTACGATAACAAGAATGCTTCACGCCTGGTTCCACTTTCCTTCCACCCTTCCCACCCCTTTCACACTGGCATGGAACAGTCATTACGGATGCACCTTGGGCACATCCGCTTGGTGGGGTTGGAAGTAACAGAAGTGACTTAACTCAAAAAGACTTCATTGACGCGTGCATCTAAAGTACGTTTGAAAAAAATCTATCACTATACCATTCTTAGCGGCCGCCATTTTGCAGCGGTGTTACCAACAATAAAATATACATGGTACAAATCTTGCCTGAAAAATTGGAGCAGATCTGATAAAAATTCTAGTGTCTAATTTGACAGAAAGCTGTAATGATTTTCTTGTCTAGATTCATGCGAACGAAGTCGGAACCGACCTCTCATCGGTTCTAGACGTGAAGTCTGAGTCGTGCCAACGAATGGTACCAACCGGTCAACCAGTCCCTCCACCCGTAATCCATTTCGCGGTGGCTGATTGTCGGCCAGCTAGATCGGAGAGGATTTCGGTCGCAAGTCTTTAAATCGATTACGCTCAGTTAAATATTTCAGCTACCATTAAATGCCCGTTCAAACGCGTCGAAAGCACAAACATACGGGAAAAACATACTTTACTTTATTCCGTATTCATTCATCATTCCAGTCAATTACAAAAATCTAAATTCAATGTCGCGCCCCAAAATTCGCCGACGCGGTACCGAAAAATACACTACGTTAACTCAATCCCGAAGAACTCCACGCTAAGAAAAAAAGGAAAGGCAAACTAAGGCACCGCGTACCGCACGCGACACGAAACCAGCCGTCCGTGGATTTTTAAAACCCTACCCTTTTGACGGCATACTTACCATGCACTCCCACTGCCGCTGAAAGAGAGGGTAAGGCTGGAGAGGAAAGTCGATGTTAGATTAGCAATTCATGTTGTTATATATTTCAAATTTCATTCTCTTCGCTACGTAAATGCAATTGAATCTACTTAACAATGTGGTGCTGATTCTTTATTAAGATTTTTTTTTCTCATTTGATTTCCCCTTTATTTACGAAAAGAACTAATAAAGTCTAATTCAAAAGAACAACTAAGAATTGGAAATCCATGTCGGGTTGAAATGCTCGGATTATCGGTGACCAGGGCGAGTTACTACCCAGTATATGAAGCTGATAGTCTTTTTCTTTTAATTTTAAGTATAATATTTGGATATGTATGGCTTACATGAGATTCCGGAACACACTATTGTGTTCTTAGCGTTTAACAAAAATCAAATTTTATGTATTGCCTTTGGTTCATATGTTCGTAAACACGTCTATTAAGTAGAGTTTTATGCAGAGTTGCTTTTCATGTATCTCTCTGCGCTACTGACTATCCTTTCGTCAAGGTAGTAGAAAAAGTTAAAACGAACGCTAGCATAAAAGCTGGTTGAATTTTGCAACATCATAAAATTGTCAAGCGGATACCAAAATGAAGTTAACACACATCGCCTTCTCGAATTTTTCTAAATCACAATTAAATTTCCTATTCATATAAAACTGGCAAGTTCACACGCATACGCAAGAATATTTTATCACATATTCATTCATAGCAAAAAGTTTTGAAATTTAAGCGGGCGTTGAGTTCGCACCTGACTACCTCCAATCCGTAACATTGCAATACTTTCGTAGGCGTTGAATTTGAAATGCTCAAGCAATACTATTTTACATATTAACATTATTAAGATAAACTGATAATTACTGTGGCGGTCGGTCTAAAGAATATCGCAAACAGATTCATCCGAAGCATGCTTCCGGCTTGTTCACAAATCAACTATAGTTGTACTAAAATTCAACGTCTACAGCTTATCGCTAAGCACAATAATACTATCAATAATAATTGTATAATGAAACAAAGGGAGAATATTTCAATGTAAATGAATGTAAATCAATGGAAAAATCATAAAATTACGAAATCAGAGGTAGCGTAGAATGCGGATGCTTACACTGGGGGGTTCTGGCATTATATGAACTTCAGTCAGTGAGCGACCTTGATCATCAGCACAAATGACTTTCCTTTTGATGCAGTTTTGACTTTAAGTTGAATCCTCAGGACTAGCACCTTAATATGAGTGGATGATTAAGCAAGATTTGGTGCAATTGGTAATTTGGATGGGCCTTTAGTTAGTGTTGGGGTCTGTGGTGGTGACGTTGCTAAAACTGAGTTTGAGGTTAAATCAGCAAAATTAAAGCCAACTGGGAAAACAGCGTTACCTAATATCTCCGGTGAAGCACCTACTGCTGCTGGTTCCCCGCTTTATTCCCACTCCGATTGTGTGGGGGCAGTTGGAATATGTCTAACTTCCTTCGCTCATATGAGAAGAGCTGCGGAAGCCACGCACTCAAACACACACTCGTCGCGCCTCTGCACAATTCAAATTTGCGAACCACGTGCGCTGTGTACGGTTATCTGCCGCCTGCACCATTTGACATTACCGACTCCAACTGCCGTCAGCTTTGGGTGACATTCCTCGACTCAAACTGAAGTAGGATGGGGATGTCATCCAAAGCTGACGTTTGCTTGAAAGTCATATGGTAGCGATGGGCATGTGTGCGAGTCGGCAGTGGCGTAGGCCGACTCATTACAATAGTTGAAAATTCGTATGTTGCTATTGTTATGAATGCTGTAAATGAAAATGACTACAACCTCCGTAAATATAATTCGGTCTTTATGAAACATAATATAATGGTCGTACATTGAGCTACCTTTATTTGGGAATTCCATTGAATTTGAGGGTATCCATCGGGTATTATTGAAAAAAATATGATTATGAATAATAAAGTTGAGTTAATTTCGACTTTAATGATATTATTGTTGTTGTACCCATGCAGGTCTACCTCCGTTATTTTTTTTTTCATATGCGATGCACATCTACACTGCAGTTTTTCGATTTGTTCTGAAAAGTTATCTTCAAGATCTTTCATCACCTTTGCGAATTTTTTTCTACTAAAGGTTCACCTCTCTTTATGGGATGACCCTCTTGAGAACCCTCGAAAAATTTTTGATACCCAAACATTCAAGAGATAATCACTTTTTATATTTATACCGAGTTTGGTGTTCCTAGCTGCTATAGTTACAGGGGAAAGCTACTGAGATATACAGATGGACGAATGAATGGACATATAGAGGGACAGAAAGGTCGCAATTTCAATAGGGGTTTGTATAATAGCACAAAACCCTTAAAAAAGATACTACGCTACTATGAATACAGCACAAGGCCACAGCGGTTATTCAACATTTAAATGGCTATTTCTTATGTCCTATCGTTTTTGTGCATTCCCGAAAAATCACCAATCCAACACCATCCTTACTCATCCTGCATTCACTTCGCCATCAAACATTAAAGCAAACAAGAGTCTGAAACCATGCCAACAATTTATGAAGCGTCGACCATAAACGAGAGTTTTACCTAACTTCAATCTTGTGCTGTTCTGTTTTCTGAATAGTTTCGAACTTTCAAAGTCCATCGCCGTAGTTGAGATGGTCCCAGTGCTTGCGTTATCCTCGTTGTTGTACTTTAAAACGGAAGAATGCCCTCTTGATTTCGAAATGGAGTCAAGTCAAAGAAGCACTGAGTGGAAACCCATTTCAACGTACAAAAACGTGCGGAGAAATTTAATTTTCGGATAGTCCTATTTGATTTGCACAAGAAACAGCATCGTCCAACTGTGCTATTTTTTCCAAGAAATTTATGTGAAGTCAAACCAAATTGTCGAGCCAAAAAAGTACTAACACGCCTCAAAAACTCATTAAAAGTGTTTGAATTCGTTGAAACTCCGCAAAAAACTGTCTATTTGCAGTTGGCGCTAAGTTTTGGTCTAATTAATTTTTGAAGCCATATAAGAACGCTGACTTTGAGAGACTTTAGCACCGAAGATGAACATTTTTCAATAAATTCCGAGACAAAACTTCAGACTAACTTTATATGATTGTCATACGAGTATATTTGAAAAATCAGATTTTTTATATATTTCAGATTAATTGCGGGAAGAAAATTGAATGGAAAACTTCAAGCATCCTTTAAACATCAACTATGAAAAATCGTTTCATCCCTGGAATCTGAAAATATATTAAAGTATTAAAGATTTCAAAGAACTCTTAGCTTTGTAATGCAGATTACATAAATCGCTTAAGAATATTTGGCAGACCGTCTGTCGCCATGACAAATAATTACTTTTCGGTAATAATCTACTTGTTCGATTTTGGCTTACATCCTTTGTGATGATCAAAAAGTATGTAGGAATATAAGACGAATTCATGTGAAATTCACTTTGATGTTAAACTTTCTGAAAATTTTTAGAAATATAGGAACATTCTATCTGGTATATTTTATGATTCATGTAATATAGCTCAATTGAATGGTGATTTATGAAAGGGTCTTTCATTGCAAAATCATTATAATGTGCGAAGCCGCAGTATTTTCGGTTTTGATGGAACTTGATAGGTAGTTTTATCTGTTAATTTATCTGTGTTTTAATATGGAATAAAAGAATACACCATAATTTAAATTTTTAAGATATCCCTGTTTCGGGTTGTGGCTCGTATAGTTCTCAAAAAGGTACTGCAAGCTTTTATTATGTTTCATTTTGAACCGACTTCTATAGGTAAGTAGATTGCCAGTTTCGCACCTATATTATTCTGTCTTTTTTAGGGTATTTTAAAATCATTTTACAATACCCTACTAAAATCGCGTCCTGTCTGTCCGTCCGTCCGTCCGTGTGTCACACCACTTTTTCTCGCAAACTACATAAGCTAGAAACATAAGATTTTGTAAGTAGGTGCGAAGTGACGCCCTCTTCAAAGTTTCGCCACAAGAAAAAATTTATAAGGTCTTTAAGGGGGGTGTCCCCATATAGGAGAGTTGCCCCAGAAAAAAAGTTTTCATTGCATGTAGGCAATATGGGTATCAAATGAATTTCAAAGCAGGTCTTAAAATGACAAATTTTGCTTTGAGGGATGCAGGGGAAGGGGAAATGTATGGAAATTTTGTGTCCCCCCCCCCCCCTTTCACCCGAAAAGTCTGAAAAAAATAATGAATGTAGGCCTTTATGAGCACAACAACAACAAATACATGAGAAGTCGAAATTCACTCAACTTTGTCAGTAATAGTATGATTTATCGATTTTATGTTTTCTTGAATAAAATGTTAATTCAGTACACAGATGACAGATTAATCTGCCCTGAAAGTATCATAAAGATCGAGTGGTATTTAACGAAGTTAGAGCGATTTGAATTTTCCTGTATTACTATGGAACAATATGCACTGTATTACTATGGACACATACGAGTATGGCTACGGAACAATATGAGCTTTTTACCGACTTAGGCACTACAGCTTTCCTAGGATTTGCATGAAAATTTCAGGAATGAAAGGTATCATGAACATCTTTGAGGATTAGCTCAGCTAGTGGCAATAGTAATCGTCAAGCAAAATATAAACTGTTTTAAATGCGAAGATTGAATAATTTTGAGTTATTTTGCCCCAACTTCAACGTTTAAGGCGCATGCTTTGAACTTTTGATTTAATTTAATGAATCACTGAAGATGAGTACCTACAATTAATACTCATACGTGAAACAAGTCAAGAAGGCAGGAGAGAGCTCCTAGGAAAAGGGCTTTGTAGCAATTCTAGGATTCGAAAAGATTGGCCATGAATCGATGATTACAGTACAGGGGAGAGGTCGCTGAAAAACAAATTTCATCAAAGGTAGCCAATATGAATATCAAATGAAAGTTCTTTATAAGACCTTTTCAAAACAGTACTTTTGGTTATCGATTTATCGAAAGTGCCCTCAGACCGGGGAACCAAACGCGTCCCCAGGGTTGCGGATAGGGGCAGACCTTTCTCGAAAGGCTCGCTGCGAATAACCAATAAGCAGCCGCGGACAATGGTCGGCAGTGAAGGGAGAGTCTCAGGACAAATACCTGAGTGTCAATGATCTTCACTGTGACATGACGAAATATATGGCGTCATCAATTATCCATATATCCTGGCAGTAGGTAAAATGCTATGGGAACGGAAACCCAGACAGAAAACCAAACCATGCAGGTTCACAAGGGGAACCAAATTACGGTGCAGGGGTCGGATCCCCAGTACCGGCGGCAGAGGGTAGCGAGCGAGCAGGCTCCCGGCCGTCGTCATCCAGCGACTGCAATGTTATAGAAGTGGTGAACTTGGCTTCTGTAACAGATATAACTACAAGCAAACAGGACGCTACCACGGAGAACCCTTTCAGGCAAAAACCGCTGTTGGCAAGAACACCGATAAAACAAGTCACCGATTGCGGGGGGAGGCAGCAAACCCCAGAAACACTGTCAAAGTCAACATCACAGGTTAAATCATCGGAGACAGACCACAGACGGACTAACGAACGAAAGAAGGCAGAGTGCGTTGTGCAACCTGGCATCATTGCGGCTTTTGGGCGCAGTAGAAGGACTATGCGCACCCCAGAGCGTCCAGTGCAAGATGTACACAATCCGGATCAAGCTGCGACACCAACAAAGGCCAGTGTAAGACTGGGGGAGGGAGAAGTTTTGCCGTTGGTCGACGCCACTTCAAACGTCACCCAAGCGATAGAAGCAAAAGGGCTAGGAAACTGGGGCCTCTCCCAAAATGTGGCGCCAAATAACACAATCGCCCTTGACGGCGCCGAAGAGGAGCGGCTTACTCGGAAAGCGGGGACTATCGTCAAACAACTGAGGGCTGCCTGCGAAGAGCAGAAAAACATAGGCAAGAGTGTCAGGAATGGCATTCTTGAACTGGAGGAGCTTTTTGGCCGCATAACGCACTACAGGCGGAGGTAACCGAAAAGCACCAAAAAGACACGCTAACCCTCGAGGCATCAGTGGGTCCTAGCAGCAGCAAAAGAATGGCCGGTAGCCCAATTGAAGGCGACCGTGAGAAAAGGAGAAAGGACGAGACCATAAACGAAGTTGTCACTCCAGGCGAGGAGTTTCATGTGGTGCGAAACAAGGCAGCCAAAAAAGCGGCCGAAAAGCTACTCCTAGAAAAAAAAGACAAAGAGCTCAACCACGAAAAAAATAACATAGAACCCCCCGTTATACCACAGAAAACAAAAAGCAAACCGCGGCGCAAACCCTTGCGAGAGGCACTGCTTATTAAACCCACTAAGGGCCGAACCTATGCAGATGTCCTCCGTGAAATTAGAGGAGCGGTCAAGCCAGACGACACCAAAACTGCCATCAAAGCAGTTCGACCAACCCGAATCGGTGGCCTGCTGGTGGGATTCGGGCCAGAGGCCACAAACAAAGATACATTCCGTGACGTGGTTCAAAATGTTCTTGGAGATGCGGCAACCGTTGCCTCGCTCGAACCAATGGCCACCCTGGAAATCAGGGACCTCGACTGCGTCACGGACAAAGCTGTCGTAGAGGATGCCATTAGGAGGGAGTTCCCCAGCTTAAGTGAAGTCAAGGCAAGATTGACACGTGAAAACACAAGGGGGCAATGCGTGGCTATTGTCGAGCTAGCTGATAAAAACGCCCAGCAAATCCTGGCGAAGGGCGAAATTAAGATAGGTTGGGTGATCTACAGGATACGGAGAAGAGCGATCCCTATCCGCTGCTTCAGATGCCTCGAATACGGACACACCGCGTATGGCTGTAGGGGACCCGACAGGAGATCTCTGTGCTACAAATGTGGTGAAACGGGGCACAAAAGGAAGGAGTGCACGAACGAGGCAAAATGCATTCTTTGCAAGGATGCTAAGCTAGCACCCGGCGACCTCAAACATGAGCCGGGGACAGGGAGATGCCGGGTTTTCAAGGAGGCCTTAAATAAAGCCAAATCGATACTCAAATGATCCGTATCCTGCAGGTCAATTTGCACTGAAGCACAAACGCCCAGGACCTACTTGAGCAGTTTGCGAGGGATAAGAAAGCTGACCTCCTGTTGCTGAGCGAGCAACATCATAACAAGGACTCGCAAGCGTGGTACCCTGACAAAACTGGTACCTCGGCCATCTGGGTTCGAGACAGCGCCCGCCTTCAGGTGCAGGGCCATGGACGCGGGGATGGTTTTGTGTGGGTGCGGTGTTCAGGGATAACATATTTCAGTGTTTATCTGACACCTAACGAGGCAATGCGATCCTTTCGAACCAAACTCGATGCCCTGGAGGACGCTGTCTCGAACACAGAGGGCCACATGCTGGTCGGGGGAGACTTCAACGCTAGAGCCATCGAATGGGGTATGCCACAATCCGACCCAAGGGGAAAGCAAATCTTGGACATGGCGGCCAGAACAGCGCTTTTTGTCCTAAATACTGGTAACACCCCTACTTTCCGCCGCTGGGGTTGCGTAGGAACCATACCCGATGTCACACTCGCTTCGGAGTCCCTGGTACCTAGAGTACACAACTGGCGAGTACTAGAGGACTACTCGGCTAGTGATCACCAGTATATAGCGGTTGAGATTCACGACGGTGCCACTCTGCGTGCATATGCTCAAACTTCAATCCTCGGCTGGAGGACTGGAAGGATGGACGTTGAGAGGTTCGCTGACGCGCTTACGGCAGGCGCACTGTTGCTGGGAGCTCCGCCAGGGAGTGGAGGGCCTACAGCCAAGGACTTGGTGAACTCAACTATGAGTACCATCATAACTGCTTGCGAGTCTTCCATGCCCCGTCGGAGACACACAAATTTCGGCGCGAGGCCCAGCGGGCGCGAACACGGGAGGAGGCAGACACTAGGCTAGCAGCATACAGGTCCGGCAGGAAATATCTTCGCAGGCTTATTAACAAGAGCAAGGCCCGATGCTGGCAAGACCTCGTGGACGATGTAAATAGGGATCCGTGGAGCCTAGGTTACAAGCTGGTCATGCGAAAACTTGGTGCCCAACGAAAGCCCTGCTTACATGAAGCAGAGAAGATGGACGAGATCGTACGGGCACTATTCCCCACGCACCCTGTCCATGTTGATCCAGCTCATGCACAAACACCATTAGAATGCTCACCTTTCACAATGATGAAACTGGAGCAGGCATTTCTATCCATGAAAGCAAGGAAGGCACCGGGACCAGATGGCGTTTCTTCTGAGGTTTTGCAGCTTGTCTACAAGCTTTGTCCTGACTTGTTGCTGAGTTTGTTCAACGCTTGCCTTTACGAAGGTGTATTTCTGGAACGCTGGAAAGTGGCGAGGCTCGTACTGATCAGCAAGGGGAAGGGAAATTCCGAGTTGGCGTCTGCATACCGCCCGTTATGTATGCTAGACACGGCTGGGAAAGTGCTCGAGAAACTCATCAAGGGAAGACTCACTGACGCGGTCCGTTCTGCCGGGGACCTATCTCCACGGCAGTATGGTTTTAGAGCAGGTCGCTCCACTATTGACGCGATAGCGGAAGTAGTGAGCACGGTCCAAAGAGCGGAGGCTCACTGCCAGTCAAACAAAAGAGTTGTGTTGCTCGTGACGCTTGACGTCAGAAACGCCTTCGATTCCGCTAGATGGGCGGATAT
Source organism: Odontomyia ornata (assembly GCA_963969285.1). Lineage (NCBI taxonomy): Eukaryota > Metazoa > Arthropoda > Insecta > Diptera > Stratiomyidae > Odontomyia > Odontomyia ornata. Next base: position 286,625,617 of record OZ017741.1, on the reverse strand, counting down.
TCTGGAAGCTCTGGAAAACTCTTTTCAAGTTCCAGAATATCTGATGCGGATTTTGAAGAACTAACTGACAGACCGGAGCCTGCTCTATGGGACGAAGGAGGGTCGGCGGAGGATGGAAGTTACATCGGGTGTTGCACAAATCTCCATCCTCGGCCCAGACCTGTGGAACATCACGTACGACGGGTTACTGAGAATCGAGCTGCCGGATGAGTCGCGCTTGATCGGCTATGCAGATGATGTCGCGGCACTAGTTGCGGGACGCACTGTTGAACTAGCGCAACTCAGACTGGGTATGCTAATGCGCCGAGTGAGGGACTGGATGACTGCTCGCGGGTTCAGCCTAGCTTTGGAGAAAACCGAAGTAGTCATCTTGACAAACAAGAGAATCCCTAGAGTAAGGATGATCAACATTGGGGAAGCACTCGTTGAGACCAAACTAGCAGTGAAGTACCTGGGCATTTTGATCGACTCGAAGATGCGTTTCCCCGAGCAAATCAGGGCAATAGCTGACAAGGTTGCAGCGAGTGTTTTGGCTCTCAGCCGACTAATAGCCAACATAGGGGGTCCCACCTCATCAAGAAGGAGACTTCTGATGAGTGCAGTACAATCTGTGCTGTTGTACGGATCGGAAACATGGTGTGAGGCTCTCAACAAGGAGCTGTTTCGAAAGCGCTTGGCACAGGTGAAGCGACGAGGAGCGCTGTGGATTGCATCTGCATATCGGACTGTCTCGGAGTCGGCAGTGCTGGTCATCGCAGGAGTGATACCCATTGCTCTCCTTGCCAAGGAGCGCCGCAGAATCTACCTGCGGAGGAACGAGTGCGACAGAGATGCTGTCGCCCACGAAGAACGAGAACGCTCACTCTGTGATTGGCAACAGTCCTGGGTGAGCGATACAAAAGGTAGGTGGACCGCACGCCTTATTGGTGACCTGAGGCCGTGGCTCAATCGAAGGCATGGTGAGACTGACTTCTATCTAACTCAGCTACTGAGTGGACATGGATACTTTCGGTCTTACCTGCACAAGATCGGTGAGTCACGGTCTCCTGACTGCATATTCTGTGCTGGAGAGGTCGATGATGCCTACCACACATTTTTTGTATGCAAAAGGTGGGAAAGGCAGCGCCGTGACCTCATTGAAGAAATGGGAGATGTCTCTCCGGATGAACTCACTGGAGAGATGCTCAGATCCGTTGACAAATGGAACTGTGTGGCGCATTACGCTCGGGCAGTCCTTAAGATAAAAAGGAAAATATATGAGCGCCTGGAGGCGTCCAGTGCGGAGGAGTCTCTTTTCTAGAAATCCCTCTCCCTTCCCCTCCTTCCGCTGGAAAAGGGATCCCTGTAGCCCGGTGGCGCCTAAACGCGTAGAGAAACAAGGCTTAGCCCGAAGTAATGTGTCAAACGGTTCCAGGCTAGGTTCTCAGATTGACAGGGGAGGTGTTTAGTGGGTAGTCCAAGGGTACCCTCCATGGGAGTCCCACACTGCCAGACTCGGCGGGCGTAAATGCCTTCACCTCCCTACCGCAAAAAAAAACAGTACTTAAAGTGTCAATTTTTCCTTCACAAGGGCAACAAATACCTTAGAAGTCGAAATTCGATCAACTTTGTTAATAATAGTACATTTTATAAATTTTGCTTTTTTGCCTTTAGAATCAAGATGGCACCCTGTAATTTCCCAAAATTTATAATTTAAGTTTTTTCCATCCTTCACATTCATCAAACAAATAGAAGGGAAGTCTTAAATGTAATCAATGAATTGAAAAAGAATGCGGCACCAGGCATTGAAAGCATCACGAGGAATGAGATTAGTATAATAAAGGAGGACATAGCCCAGATTATGGCAAATTTTATAAACGTGCATATTAGGAATGGGACTTTTCCGGAAGAAGAAAAACTTGCAAAAATAGTTCCTATATTTAAGGGTGGTGACCATCTTGACCCGAATAACTATCGCCCAATTGCGCTGCTGACGGGATTTATTAAGATATTTGAAAAAATACTAAACGATCGACTAACTTCATTCTTAGTTGAAAATTCTATGATAAGCCAACATCAGTTTGGTTTTCAAAAGAACAAGAGTACTTTGGATGCCCTACATTCTGTCACACGTTTCATCAATGTAGGACTTGACAGAGGTGATTATGTCATCGCAATTTTTGAGGATTTGAAAAAAGCATTTGATACAGTTGATCATGACCTCTTGCTTTGTAAACTTGAATCGTAGGGTATTCAGGGTAGTCATAAGCAGTTGTTTAAGAGTTACTTGGAGGGAAGATCGCAGAGAACTTTAATCAACAATGTCCTGAGCGATCATGCACCTACGGAAACAGGAGTTCCCCAAGGTTCAGTACTGGGCCCAACTTTGTTCCTGCTATACACAAATAATCTAAATACATGTGGGCTGACGGAGTATCACACATTATATGCTGATGACACAGTTCTACTTTATTCAGGACGAGACAAAACTGCCATTGAGAACACTATCAACGACGATCTAGGAAAATTCCATCAGTGGTTAATTGGAAACAAACTAGTATTAACCACATCAAAGACAAAATATATTGTTTTTAAGCAAAAGAACAAAGGAGACATAGATGTCGACCTAAATATTAATGGCGAAAAATTGCAAAGAGTGCTAGAAATGAAATATCTTGGTCTTATCATAGACCATCGTATGACCTGGTTACCACACATAAAAAGCTTAAGGAGGCAATTAGCCCCAATAATAGGCTTGTTAAGAAGATATGAGGATTTTCCAATGCACATCAAGAAACTCGTTCTAAATGCGTTTGTCCTGGCGGAATTGCATTATGGAGTACTTATTTGGAGTCAATCAGCAAAGCAACATTTAAACAGTATACCCAGGCTGCCGACCATAGCGTATAAAAACATTCTGAAGCTGCCAATGCTTACTCAAACTAGTTTGGTTTACCAATTGGCAAAATCATTAACATTTAGTCAAATTATTATTATGGAGAAAGCTAAGTTTATCAACAGAAATTTAAAAACTAATGTATCAGAACGAGTGCCATTAATTAAGGTATCACAGGTCAACCCATATATGTAATGCGAGGAATGCAGATCAATTCGTAATACCTTTTGCCAGAACGGATCGTCTTTAGAACGATGCAACGAATGATGCTCTGCGTATATATAAAAGTCTACCAGAGATTGTTAAGGAAGCAAACTCACTTATGGTATTTAAGAAAAGATTAAGGGAGCATTTAATGACCACTGATTGAAGCGTGGACTTGTAATCCTGCTTTTATGAGCCCAGTATCTTGGGCGTTATTTTTTGCCCCTTTTGGCGAGATACTGAAGTGACATTTACTCAGAGTTTTTTTTGAATGCGTCGTATGATATTGAATTTTTATCTCTGAGAGCTGATCATGATATGATTTAGATGTTCATGAAAAGGACTAGTTCACATTATATTGTGTGCCCCCTTATACCGATGTGTTAAACATTGCCTGGGTAGCACAAAGGACCAAGCGACGTAATGTGAGTGCAGATCGCACGAGTGTCGTGCGGTAGGGAATGGAGGTATTTAAAAAAAAAATAACCATAATAATTATTCAAACTCAATTTATGGAATCTGTATAGTAGTTAAGTTTTGACTAATTGACTAATTGTTTTACAATACCCTTCTGGCAGGAGCATCCTCCTGCTACTTCAACTTGTTTCTAATAAATATTCGTGCATAACTTTTGAGCGGGGATTGTATACAAGTCCTGTTTTCGTTAAACTGGTTGATTTAATTTCTATTACGGCCAATTAGAAGGACTCATAAAAAGATAACATCGCAGAAAATTTACAGTTAAAATCAGTCTCGAGCCAATGACGAAAGCTTCGTGGGAATGGCATGCAATTTCGATAAACTAGCTGCCAGAATTTCAGGAAGCAACACAAAAGTGAGTAGAATACTGAAAATGTTTGCATCACAACTTATATCTATCAAAGAGACTATTACATGCCATTCGTTGAAGGATAGTGAATGCTGCAAGAATTCTACATCTCTTCATAGCACCATCGTGAAAACTTGGAAAAACATGACAACAACATCGAGAAACTAGCCTTACCTTTAAATAAGCCAAGTAACAAAGATGTTGCGTCTCAGCTTTTAGCCAAACTCGATAAGTTTGAAAAGAAGTGCAGCAACATCATGGAAGGGCAACAAAAAATTCATAGTGAACAACATAATCTTTACAACGTGCCACAGATTCCTTGCTCAATTGACACTCAGCTCAGTTGTCTACCAGCACCAAACCCAAAAACCCCTAAATACATCTACAAACTTGGAACTTTTTGGTCAGCTGAAGAGTGGGATAATCGTATAAAAAAACTTGCGGATTCAAATTATGAAGCAAACTTCTGCATTTTCTTTGTAAGAGGTAACAGAAAGTCTTTAACGAAGCCACAGTTCGGAAAACGATTGAAGATGACCTTCTAATCAGTGGATGCAAAATTGAGAAGCTACCCTTCCGCAATCAACAAAGATGTGGATTCAAGGTAGCAACACGATATGCCTGGCTTTTCAAGAATTCCAAGAAGAAGAACGGTGTTTGTTCATGGAACGGCATAACTTTCAAGCAATGGAGTATTAAAATTGCGAGCCCAGAATTCAAAGACAGCGAAAAAATAAATAGCTCTAAGAATGTATGTAATTCCGTTATCATTACTAAGAATTCACTCTCTACTACTAACATAAATCCCAAACCTCAATCTCCACTTTATCATTCTAAACGATTGAATGACTGCAGCACTTCGTTAGTCGACCCTAAACTGCACTCTAATAGTGACAGTGATAGTCCACTGGAAACAGTCTTAGACTCAGAAGCATCTTGTGCATAACAACCAAAAGTAGACTACTGCCTAAATTCTTCTGTACAGGGTACTTACAATAATGTTGTGCGCGGAGAAGACTTATGTTCAATTTCGTCTGGATCAATTTTACAACCCGTGTCACTTGCCCCAACCAACACCAACCAATCCTTTTTAGACCCGCTGTTGCCACCTACAGTCAAGGCCACTATGGTTTCGGTTGCTGATCTGGAAAAAGATATCTATTATCTCGACTCAGAGATGATAAAATTTACGATTCTGTTCGGCTTTACCTGTCATATATGCGCAAGGCTCTAGATACAAATTGCATTCACGGGAAAACGAAAACCAGCCTAAAAATCATGATTCAAAGAGAAGGTCTTCCAATTAATCTTGAGGAACTTCGTCTTGTGTATTTCTCCTACCATGAAGAGCTTGGTATTACCTTACATCAGGCAAAAAATGATCTTGAAGTATACGCATTCCATGTTAGCTCTAATCATATCTCGTCATTGCAAAGGGCTAGAGAACAACATCATAAATTTGTTCGTCCCCAATGAACAGAAAAATTTTAAGCTATTTTACCATAAATGTGGTGGTATGGGCAGTAAGTTAAACAAACTTTTTTTTAGACGCAAAATCGTGGCATTTTATTATCCTCACCCTTTCTGAAACATAGTTGAACGATTCTCACATTAACGAAGAGATCATTGATAGTGATTGGAGTATTCCATATATATCTAGCGTATATATTAGTGTGTTCTTTGTCCCCCCAAAATCGAACGACACTGTCTACGATGATGTCTGTGACAACAAGCATCTGTTTTCTAATTCAGTCCATCACTCAGCTTTTACTGTTGAATTGTCCACTCCTGATAATTTTAATTCTATATCGTACAATTCCACTTTTATGTATGATTTTCGCAATGGAGATTATGATAACATTAATAAATTTTTATCCCGAGTGAATTGGAACGATACCCTGTCAACATTAGACTTAGATACGAGTCTATCCACCTTATACCGCATAATCTTTGACACCGTTGAATCATTCATACCTAAAATAAAGAAAAGAGAAAAGATTTTGGAAACATGGCTGGGAAGTGATCTCAAACATTTATGTAATCAAAGAAATAAACTTTACAAGCTCCCAAAAAGAAGGAATGATGCAAGCAACGCGATAAAGAGTAAGTATAACGACCTTGCTCTTGAATTTAAGCTTAAATCTCAAGAGGCATATCAATTGTATGTTAACGTCATAGCTCAAGAAACTATTTCCAATCCTAAAAAGTTTTTTGATTTTCTAAACGTTAAGCGTAAAACCAATGGCTATCCTTCGGTAATGGCATACAAAGACTCAATGCCATCATGTACAGAACAGACCTGTGAGTTTTTTGCCGATCATTTTCAGCATATATGCTCCAATCCTGCTACTTTACCAAGCCTCGAGTCATCGAAAATAAAGTCAAGGACTCTTATAAACAGTATTCCAATTTCTGAAGATGAAATTCTCCAAGCTATCAAAGACATTGATTTGAATAAAGGGCCTAGCCTAGATCTTATTCCCCCTTGCTTTCTGGCCCTTTGCAAAAATGAACTGATTAGACCCCTCTTAATTATTTTCAATAAATCACTATCTAGTGGTATCTTTCTTAAGCTTTGGAAGCCATCCCTCATAACACCAATCCATAAAAAAGGTGAAAAACGGCTTGTAGTGAACTATAGGGGTATTGCTATCTTATCTACTACTCCTAAATTGTTTGAGAAAATTATATGATGTAAAATTTCAAGGTCGAATATCGCGTGAGATCAATGTCATCTCTGGGGCTCTTCAAGGTAGTCATCTCGGTCTACTTCTCTTCAATATCTTTATCTGAGATCTATCAAAAGTGCTGTCTGATATTTTGCACCTTTTTAACGCAGATGACCTCAAAATTTATCATAAAATACAATCCTCAACCGATGTTTCTTTTCTTCAATCCAAATTAACCATCCTCCATCAATGGTGCGTTGAGAATCATCTTGAACTCAATTTGGAAAAATGTCAGGTAATAAGCTTTACAAGAAGAAAGAATGTCACCATATATAATTATGAAATCAATAACATACAACTGAGACGAGTTGAAAAAGTTGTAGATCTTGGCGTAGTCTTAGACACGAAACTCGGATTCAACCTTCATTATGATCAAGTTCTGTGTAAAGCCAATAAGATGCGAGGTTTTATTAAACGGAGAGCAAAAGAATTTATGAATATTTGGGCAGCAAAATCACTGTACACTTCACTAGTCCGTCATATTCTTGAATACGGCTGCATAATCTGGGGTCCTATATACGATATCCCTGCATGACCCACATTTTTTTTCATAATCTACCATCTTATGGGGATCGACTTCAAACATTAAACCTGACATCACTCACCTCCAGGAGAGTCGCTTTGGCTGCATGTCTACCATTTGACGTCTTAAGGTATAATATTCAAGTTCCTTTTCTGTCAGATAAGATACACTTGCGTGGTCCTATTAGAGTCGCATACGCATCACATCAATTATGCAGACAATGAGCCGGTTAACAAGTGCTGCAAAATATTCAATAAATTTAGTGATCATTACTCCCCAACCACTTCCAAGTCCTGTTTTAAGTCAAAAATATTAAAAGTCCTCAATTCATCCATAAGATAGATGATATTCTTGTATGTTTGTATGAATTTGATATGCATGTTACTTAATTTTGTGTATATATATTTAATTGTGCCTTGTTTGGCGAATAAATAAATAAATAAAAAGGGTCAAATAAATTTCATGGAAGTAGTGCTCTATCAGTTTTTCCCTGTTTCGTTCACGGTGGTTAAAGTATTTTTAACTGACCGCAGGCCTGTTAACGAAAGGATCTGTGCAATTTGTATCAGGACCAAATCCTTCAATGTCTGGCTGGTCAACTATTACATGCCTATAGAAGACAAAGAAGAGGCAATTAAGGATGAATTTTACAGCTCTGGAAGTCTCTGTCGATACGTTACCGTCAAACGACATTAAAATTGTTCTGGGTGACTTCAATTGACAAATTTCCCGGGAAACGTCACATAGAGAAACTACTTAAAAGCACAGCCTCAATGCAGATATTAGTGATAATGAACAATGCGTGATAGACTTTCCTACTCGTAGAGGCCTAAGAGTATCACGTTTCACACTGCATCGAGACATCCATAAGAGAACGTAGGCATCCCCAGACGGTCACACATTTAGCCAGGTCAACCATATTCTCAGCATTCTCTACACGCTCGTTCTACGGCGTTACCTATGATTTGAACCACTACCTTATAAGGGTTAAGTTCCAATGCCGCATCACCGAGAGCTGTCACTCAGCGACATCAGTTACTCCAAGGTGCTACATATATAAGCTAAATGATAGCTGAGTAACGTTCACAAACATTTCAACGCTGGTAGATCACATTAACATATCCTCGCAGAAGAGAGAAAATAATGATGACATCATAACCATGTGGAAGACAGTGAGAGGTGGTGCAACAGAAGCACCTGAAGAGGTCTTGGGCCACAGACAAAGATAAGAAGGAACAACTGGTATGACGAAGAGTGCAAAGAAGTGATTAAAATAAGGAAACAGTGGTATAACGAATACCAACCAACTTGGGCCAGAGAAGAACAATATGAAACCCTTCACCGCCAAGCAAAAAAAATCGTACAAAAGAAAGAAATGTCGAGCCATCAACAACAAGGTCCAACAAATATTCGAAAACATGACCCTATATGAAGTCAGATCAACGTATGCCTAAACAAGTATTACACAACTAAGAGATAGCTTAAATCTACAAACAAAATCTTTGCGAAAGTTTACAAGGAGTGGTCATAGAAGACTCAGTCGAAATTAAAATATTTCAGAAGCTATTTACAGCATCAATAACAAAGACTGAAGCTGTGAAAATTCCAGAAGCAGAGCAAGAGGTTCGTGGCACATTACCAACCAGAGACAAAGATCAGGCAGCATTATGGGATTGGAATAGATGGGATACCAGCAGAACTACTCCGGAAGATGGGTGTCCATCCAAGTAACCTTCTGCATCGACTAATATGCAGAATATGGTCAGAGGCGGTTACCAGAGAAGTGGCAAAAAAGTATAATATGTCCTGTATACAAGAAGGGGCCAAAAATTAAGGACTGCAAATTAAAGAGGCATCACTCTACTGTACACGTCTTACAAATTGCTCTCCAAAATGAAACTATGAAAGCTTTATAGGAGAGTATCAAGGATGCCTTTGAAGTGGATGATATACAAAAGACCAAATATTCTCAGTAAAGCAGATGCTCGAAAAGTGCTGGGAATGTAATATCCATGTTCAACAACTCTTTGTAGACTTCAAGAAAGCACACAATAGTGTCGGCAGAAATACGCTTACAAAAAAAATGGTTGACTTTGGCGTCCCAACAAAACTGGTCCGCATTTTCAAGGTCAAGATGCTAAGTAAAGAGCCCAAGGTTAATGTAAACGGCGAACGAACGGACAGCTTCAGAATGGAATCAGGCTTTAAAGAAGAAGATGAACTTATACCAATACTCTTCAGTATTACGCTGGAACAAGTTATGAGGACGACATTAGCTGAAACACAAATATTGAAGTCCACACAATCAGTAGAATTTACTAAGGGCATCAATATTATGGCACACTCAATCACAAAGCTTAAAGGAGTTTTTCTAAGCCTAGAATTTGAAGCAAACTGAATTGGCCTGCGAGTAAATGAAACTAAAGCTGAGTTCATGACTCAAACGAGGAAGAAAACTCCAGTTTGAGAAAATCTGACAACCTTGAAAGTGTGGAAAACTTTATATACCTTGGAACCAAGCAGAATAGAAAAGACGCCGAAAAAGATGAGATTGAATACCACATAAACGCCAAAAATAAAACGTACTGCTCCGTACTTCCCATTCTTAGATCCAGAGTTGTACACAGGCAAAATAAGCTCCACATTTATAAAACACCAATCAAACCTTTGTTGTTATAAGAAAGTGACACGCAGACCCTGACAAGCGAATATAAAAAGCCAGCGGATGTATTTAAATGTGAAATGCTCTGGAAAATCGACAGTCCAGTGAATAACGAACAGATAGAGACTGCGTTACAATAATGAGCTCTTTGAACTATTCAATGATCCACCTGTTACATAAATTGCAATTTATGGGTAATGTAGAAAGATTGGAAGAAAACTGGTCACCCAAAAGTATATTGATGGGTAGAGCACAAAATAGACCTCCCGTGAGAATACCTCTGGCTCGATTAGAAGACACAATAGAAGCTGACAGCAGATTCTTGTTCGAAGTGAATAACTGGTGGACAAGATCGCGGCACAGCGATGATCAGAGGAGGTTAATCCTGGAGGTCAAGGTCCGGATTAGGCTGTCGCACCATAGATGATTATATATGCGTTTTTTAATGTATTATATTGAAACGGGGAAATCGATTTGGCAACACTTCCATGAAATCAATTTCAACATTTAAAGGGAACCTTAAAATTGGTATTTTTAGGGTATTGTAAAATTTTTTAGAATACTCAACTAAAATTGCGATCTGCTTGACCGTTTGTCCATCTATCCGCCCGTGCAACACAGTAAGCTTTCTCGCAAACTACTTAAGCTAGAGTAACGAAATTTTGTATGTAGGTGAAAAGTGTCGCCCTCTCAAAAATTATATTACCAAAAAATATTTTAAGGTGTTTAAGGGGGTTGGCCTTTGAAAAAAATTTTTACCAAAAGTAGCCAACATTGGTATCAATTGAAAGGTCATGATGAGAACTTTTCAAAACACGTCCCAAACTAAATGTTATTGCATGCAGGGCCGCAGGATGAGGCAAAATATATGAAAATTGTATGTCCTCCCCCTCGCGGTTGGACATCTTTGCACAAAAAAATCTGGAAAAAATCAAGAAATTAGTTCTTCATGAGTTCAACGATTACAAATACCTCAAAGGTAAAAATTCATTCAAATTTGTTAATAATAGTATATTTTGTAAATTTCGTGTTTTCACCTATAAATCGAAAACTGACTCTTAAATAAAAGTGCATGTTATTTTGAAAGTTTCATAAAAATTTATAGACGATTGCAAATTTTTAAACTACATCAATAATAACATGCGATATTGTGTAAATACAGGTTAGCAAAGGACCCAAATACTACAGATGTGTAGGAAGCAATAGAAACTGCGACGCAGTAAAGAAACTTCTCGGCAAAAGTGCAACTATAGCCTTGCTTGAGCCGATGGCAACGATCAAAGTAAGAGACATTCACTGCGTCACGGCTCTGGCCGAGGTAGAAAAGGCCATCAAAAGGGAGTTAGCTAGCGTGGGCAGGATCAAAGCGAGACTGATACTAGAAAACTATAAGGGACAATCTATAGCCATCACTGACTTGACCGAAAAGGACGCCGAACAATTTCTGAATAGGGGCAACTAAGAATAGGGTCGGTTGTCTGTAGGATACGGCAAAGGGCAGCGCCTCTTCATCGTTTCAAACGCCTTGGCTGTGGTCATACCACACAAGTATGCAAGAGACCCGATAGGATTTCCCTATGTTACAAATGCGGCGAAAGGGAACATACACGAAAAGAGAGTACAAATGAGGTACATTGTATTCTTTGCAAGGATGGAATCAGGAAAATAGTGGGTTTTCCAGGAAGCCCTAGCCAAGGCAAAACCAGAACTTCAATGACTCACATCCTGCAGCTAAACCTACATCGCAGCTCGACTGCTCAAAATCTGCTTAAGCTGTTTGCAAGGGACGTGAGAGCCAACTTTTTGCTGCTGAGTGAGCAACACTATGTTAAAAGTTCAGCAGCATGGTATACTAATGAAACTGGTACTATCGCCATCTGGGTTCAGAACAGTGATTCATAGGTGGAGCGCTGTGGACGGGGGAATGGGTTGGTGTGAGTTCAGTGCTCTGGGACCACCTACTTTAGTGTGTATCTAAGGCTGAACGAATCAATATCATCTTTTCAAGCCAAGCTAAATGCTTTGGTGGGCGCTGTATCGTACGCGGACAGCAACGTGCTCGTTGTGGGAGACTCTAACGGTAAAGCAATCGAATGAGGCATGCCTCAAGTAGATCGGCGGGGCAGACGAATCCATAAATAGCGACCAAGATGGCACTCGTTATACTAAACACTGGAATTTCGCCAACTTTCTGCCATATTGGTTCCAAAGGAACCATACCCACATCACGTTCGCCTCGGAGTCCTTAGTATGGAGGATACACAATTGAAGACTACCGGAAGACTACTTAGCCTATGACCATCACTGCGTTTTGCTTGAGATCGGTGATGTTGTTTCTCGGCGTCACTGCTCTTGACTTCCTACAATTGGGAGCAACATCACAGGAATGGACGTCTAAACGTTCATTGAGGTGCTCACAGCAGTTGCGCCGCTACAGGGAGATCCACAGAGGACGTGGTGTACTCAACTATGAGCATCTTCACGATTGCTTATAATGCTTCTTTGCATCCTCAAAATCCCCCGCATAGTAAGCCCCAATGTACAGATGGTCAAATGAAATCACTAAAAGGAGTGTTATAAGCTTTGACGTGGGGCTGAAGGGGCATGGAGCCTTGACGAGGCATGTAATCGCAGCATGCAGGTTGGCCAGAAAATGCCTTCGCAAATCAATCAACAACAGCAAGGCTCACTGCTGGGAAAATCTAGTGGACAATGTCAACAAGGATCCGTGGAGCGTTGGCTACAAACTAGCTATGCGGAAGCTTGGTGACCTACGGAAACTTTGGATACATGACGAGGAAAAGATGGACGAGACATTGCGGGCCTTCTTGCCCACCCATCCCGTCCATGTTGACGCTATCTATGGTAAAACAGTAGTCGAGTGTCCACTCTTCACACAGCTTGAACTGGAAGAGGCAGTCCTTTCACTAAAAGCAAGGAAGGCTCTAGGTCCAGATGGTTGAAATTTGTGAACCACCACTGTCCTGACTTGCTGGTCAGCACATTCAATGCTTGCCTAAGGGACGGGGTTTTCTCTGTACGATGGAAGGTAGCGAGACTCATACTCATCAAAAAGGGGAAGGGGAGTCCCAGATTGCCGTATGTATACCGCTCGTTATGCATGCTAAACACTGCTGGAAATGTGCTATAGAAACTTATCAAGGGAAGTCTCACTGACGCGATTCGTGCTGGTGGAAATCTATATCCTTGGCGATACGGCTTTAGGGTAGGACGTTTCACCGTTGATGAGATCAAAGAGGGGGTGAGTGCAGCCGAGTCCAAAGACTAAGGCATATAGCCGCGCCATGCGACGGATTGTCCTGTTGGTGACATTCGACGTTAGAAATGCTTTCAACTCATCTAGATGAGTGGATATTCTAGATACGCTGAAGAACCCTTTTCAAGTTCCAGAATATCTAATGCGGCTTTTGAGGGACTACGTAAAGGACCGAATCCTGCTCTACGACAAGACACAGGGCCCACGATGGATGTAAGTAACATCGGGTGCTGCCTAGGGACTAATCGTTCGTCCAGGCCTTTGTATCGCATCTTACGATGGCCCACTGAAACTTCAGATGCCAGTTGAGTCACTGTGGATAAGCTATGTGGATGATGTTGTGGCTCTGCTCACAAGACGCACCGTTAAACAAGCGCAATTTACGCTAGGTATGCTAATGTGCTGAGTGAGAGACTGGATGACTGCTCGCGGGTTCAGTTTAGCACTGGAGAAAACCCAAGTGGTCATCCTGACAAAAAAAATAATCCCTAGAGTAAAGATGATCGAATCGAATCCAGCAGTGAAGTACCTGGGGCTACTGATCGACACAAAGATGGGTTTCTCTGAGCAAATCAGGGCAACGGCTGAGAAGGCTGCTTTGGGAGTATCGACTCTGAGTCGACCTACGGCCAATGTAAGTTGACCCAGAAGACACGTCTTGATGAGTGCTGTAGGGTCAGTGCTACTGTACGGAGCAGAGATATGGGGGACGCTCTCAGTAAGGAGGTATACCGAAAACACCTGGCATATGTGCAGAGAAGAGGAGTGCTGAAGATTGCATCTTCATATCTGACAGTCTCTGATTTGGCGGTGAAAGTCATTGCAGGCGTGATACCACCTTGCTAGAGAGTGCCGCTTTATTTATCTGCGTCGAAACCAGGATGCGAGGGAGGTGGTTGTCCGCGAAGAGAAACAGCGGCCACTTAACGATTGGCAGCAGTCTTGGGTGAATTGCACGAGGGGAAGGTGGACTGCATGCCTCATCCCAGATGTGAGACCATGGCTAAGTCGAAGGCATGGTGAGACTGACTTCTATTTGACTCAGTTTTTGAGCGGGCATGGGTGTTTTTAGCTTTAACTGCACAAGATTGGTAAACCACGGTCCCCCAAGTGTCGGTATTGCCCAGAATAGGAAGACAATGCCTGTCACACATTTTCGCGTGCATAAAATGGGACAGGCTGCGAAAGGCTGTCTACAGGATGAAGGGAGAGCTCGACCCAGATAATACAGTCACGGTGATGCTCGAATCAGTTGACAAATGGAACCAGGATCCACATTATGTTCGGGCAGTCCTAAAAAATAAAAGGGACCCACAGCAGCCGGGGGTCTTGAGGCTGGGGGATCGCTTGCCTAGTATTCCCTCTTTCCGTTTCCCGCCCGACTAGAAAAGGAATCCCCCAGCTTAAAGGCGCCTCACGGCGTAACAAAACGATTCCTGGCCCGAAATAATGTGTCAAACGGTTCCAGGCTAGGTTCTCAGGTTGACAGGGGAGGTGTTCAGTGGGTGGTCCAATCGCCGTCTTGTGAGTATAAGGGTCCCACAATCTGTGCGTTAATGGCATTCACCTCCCTACCCCAAAAGAAGACGCACCGTTGAATAAGTGCAACTTAAGCTAAGTAGGCTTATGCACCAAAAGAGAGACTGGATGACTGCTCAGATTAGCACTGAAAAAAACTGAAGTGGTCATCGCGACCAAAAAAGAAACCCTGGATTTGGGATGACCAGTGTTAGAGACATACTAATCGAATCTAAGCCCAGAGTTAAGTGCTTGGGGCTACTGATCGACTGGGAAGGCTGCTTCGGGAGTATCAGCTCCTAGTTGACTCAATGCCAATGTAGGGGGACTCAGCCCATCAAAAAGACGCCTCTTGATGAGTGCTGTAGGGTCAGTGCTACTGTACGGAGCATGATTATGTGGTGACGCTCTCAGTAAGGAGGTGTACCGAAACGGATTGGCACAGGTGTAGAGAAGAGGAACACTGAGGATTGCATCTTCATATCTGATAGTCTCTGATTGCTGGCTTGATACGCGCTATTTGCTTGTGTCGAAATGAGGACGCAAGGGAGGTGGTTGCCCGTGAAGAGAGACAGCGCTCATTCAACGATTGGTAGCAGTCTTGAGTGAATTGCAAGGAGGGAAAGTTGAGTGCGCGGCTCATCCCGCATGTGAGACCGTGGTTAAATCGAAGTCATGGCGAGGCTGACTTCTATCTGACTCAGCTTTTGAGTGGGCATGGGTGTTTAGTCTTACCTGCACGTCAATACTTACGAATCTAAGTATTGACGTGCACAAAATGTAGCAGTTTACGAAAGGACATCTACAGTGATACGGGGTAGCTCACCCACGGATAATATAGTCACGATGATGCTCAAATCAGTTGACAAATGGAAACAGGTGGCACATCATGTTCGGTTAGTCCTAAAAGATAAAAGGGACTCACAACAGCTGGGGGCGTTGGGACTGGCGGATCGTTCGTCTAGCAATTCCTTTTCCTCTCTCCCCTCCCACTGGAAGAGGGATCCCCCAGCTTGAAGGTGCCTCACGGCGTAGCAAAACGAAAACTGGCCAGAAGTAATGTGTCAAACGGTTCCAGGCTGGGTTTTGGGGGTGACAGGGGAGGTGTTTAGTAGGTAGTCCGGTCGCCTTCTTAAGAGGATGGGAGTCCCACACTCTGTGCTTAAATGACAGACACCTCCCAACCACAAAAAAAATTATAACGGCGGTTGAGGCTAAAGTCGTACTTCTTAAAATAACCTCCGTTTACAATCTTATTGACTAATTTTTTATTATTTGATCTTAATCATTTAAATTTTACGGAAAATGCATCTAACGCCTTGGTTCAAGGTCTCCTAAAAATTCTTTGAGCATCTTTATTTAAGTAAGACAATGTGTGCGGTATGCGGGGTCCTTTCCCCTGGGTACTTCAATGCAACAATTGCTTGGAATAAACCATCCATATCAATGTAAATATATTTTTATATCTCAATGAACCGACTTTTCTCTTCCATCTTTCTTTTGGTTCGTTTCTCTATGTGAAGTGGCAGGGCACGGGCAGAGAATGCATTGAAGGACTCACGACACAACTGAGCTCTAGCCTCGAAAAAAATGACAAGTAGTTTATTGATTTGGTAGTTCTCATTAGAGCTGCGACATCGCCGAAGCAATATCGATATTTGCAAATATCGATGTTTAAATTAGAATACATCGATGTCGATAAAAACATCGAAGAAAAACATCGATGTTTTTAAACATCGATGTCGATATTTTCAAGTTTTCTGCAATGAAAACAAGATCGAACTAACTATCGACAATTATCTTTTGTTCTCTCATAAAATAAAAGAATTATAAATTTAATTTCTCAACTTGTGTATTTAACTTTCTTTTTCAATAAACGATTGATTACAGAACATGTTTATAAGTAAACTTAATATGCATTTAACACATAGATAGATTATTATTTTGTTAACTAGATAATATCTTGAGATATCTGATAAAATTTAAGAATTTCAAATTTAGTTCAATATATTTATCTTTAATTTGTGTATTCTGCATTCAAAACGCTATTTGTTTTTTATGCGACAGATGAGTATTTCGGCATTAAGTGTAAGCTTAAAAATAATATAATTGAATTCGAATCCGATAGCGATGCATATGGGAAAATACATTTACTCCCAAAATATATATCTGTCGAATAAAAACAAATAGAAATTTGAATGGAGAATATACAAATTAAGGATAGCTTGGAAGCGCTAAACATTGGAAAATACACAGAG
Organism: Odontomyia ornata; assembly: GCA_963969285.1. Taxonomy (NCBI): domain Eukaryota; kingdom Metazoa; phylum Arthropoda; class Insecta; order Diptera; family Stratiomyidae; genus Odontomyia; species Odontomyia ornata. Next base: position 286,608,742 of record OZ017741.1, on the reverse strand, counting down.
TATATTTAGTTCCTCTTCAATATACGCTTGATTGCAAAACAAGCTTACAAGTCAATGTAATATGCATCTACTACAATGACATACAATTATTTTATAACTCGACAATGTCATTGTTTGAAGAGCCGACAAATATATTTAGACAATTATTAATTTTCGCATCAAACTATGGCGCACTTTTTGTGAAAAAATAAATAAGCATAGACCTAATCCCGAAAAAATGCTGCAATGGTCTAGCAACAATAATACTGCTGAAATATTTCACCTTTTACAATGAGTTCGTTTATTCGGGAAATAAAATCGGATACAAATCGTAGCACTACAAACATAAATTACTTTAAAATTAAAACTCACAAGTTTTGTGGATGTACGGACTTCGCGAACTGTAGAAAACTACTCGTTAACTACCAACACACGCGGCCAAATTCATTACTGTTAGCATTCTAAACGAAAACTTTTGTCGAACCGAAGCCAATCAAAACATATATGACAAATGTATACTAAATAAAGACTGTCGTCGAAACGAAATTGCTATGCTATGGTAATTAGTTGGGTTGGTAACAAAGAAAAAATGCGTTTTAACCGGTTCAATCCAATCCAATCTTCAAGCCAACGGCCAAACGCACACCAACACAAAAACATTATGTCGACCGTCGACGTCGGTCGAGCAAATTCAGCGAATTCTATTTTTGGAAGTTGGCATAAACATCGAGCCGATATATCGTGTAGAAATATCGATGTAGGATAAAACATCGGAAATCTAACATCGATGTAAAAAAATCGATATTTTTACTAAAACATCGATATTCCAAAAATATCGATGTCGCAGCACTAGTTCTCATCATTTCGCTTCGTAGCAGGAGAACGTTCATTTTTCGGGTTTTGTAAAATAATTTTACAAAACCCTACTGGTTTCGCGACCTGTCTGTCCATCTGTCCGTCCGTCCGTCCGTGTGTCACAGCACTTTTTCTCGCAAACAACTTAAGCTAGAAACATCAAATTTTGTATAAATGTGTAAAATGGAGCTCTCTTCAAAGTTCACCTACAAAAAATTTTATAATGTATTTAAGGGGGGGTCCCCCAATATAGGGAAGAGGTCTGCGAAAAAAAAATTTCATCAAAGGTAGCCGATATGGGTATCAAATGAAAGGTCTTAATGAAAACTTTTCAAAACAGGTCATAATTTGATACTTTTCGTTTCGAGGGAGGCGCAGGGAGGGGAAACACACGAAAAATTTGTGTCCGCTCCCCTCGCGGTTGGACACCTGTGATCCGAAAAATCCGAAAAAAAAAATTATGGAGGTAGGTGTTTATGAGTACAACAACAACAAATACCTTAGAAGTCGAAATTCGCTCAACTTTGTTAATAATAGTATGATATTCGAATTTCACATTTTTAGGGTTTTGTAAAATAATTTTACAAAACCCTACTAGTTCCGCGACCAGTCTGTCCGTCTGTCTGTCCGTCCATCCGTCCGTCCGTCCGTCCGTCCGTGTGTCACAGCAGTTTTTCTCGGAAACTACTTAAGCTAGAAACATTAAATTTTGTGTGCAGGTGTAAAGTGGTAACCTCTTCAAAGTTCAACTCCAAGAAAATTTTATAAGGTATTTAAGGGGGGCCTCCCCATATAGGAGAGTGACCCCCCGAAAAAAAAATTTTATTGAAGGTAGCCGATATGGGTATCAAATGAGAGGTCTTGATGAGAACTTTTCAAAACAGGTCTTAGTTTGGCAAATTTTGCTTCGAGGGGCGCACAGGGAGGGGAAATACACGAAAAATTTGTGTCCCCCCCCCCTCGCGATTGGACACCTGTGATCCGAAAAATCTGAAAAAAATCAGGAATGTAGGCCTTGGTGAGTACAACAACAACAAATACGTGAGAAGTCGCAATTCACTCAACTTTGTTAGTAATAGTATGATTTATCGATTTTATGTTTTCTTTAATTAAATCTTAACGGTAACCTTAAATTCAATGAAATTCAGTACGTAAATGTCTATTTATAAGATTGACCTATCTTGAAAGTTTCATAAAGATTGAATCATATTTAGCGAAGTTATAGCGGTTTGAATTTTCCTGTATTACTATGGAACAATATGCGCTGCATTTATTACGATGGCAACATATGGCTATGGAACAACACGCGCTTTTTACCGACTCAGACACTACAGTTTTGTTAGGATTTGCATGAAAATTTCAGGAATGATATGTGTCATGCATATCTTTAAGAATCGGTTCAGCTAGTGGTATCAGTAATCGTAAAACAAAATAGTGGCTGTTTTAAATGTGAAGATTGAATAATTTTGAGTTATTTTGCCCCAACTTCAACGTTTAAGGCGCATGCTTTGAACACTTGATTCAATTTAATGAATGACTGAAGATGAGTATCTACAATTAATGCTCATAAGTGATACAAGTCAAGGAGGTGGGAGAGAGCTCCTAGCAAAAGGGTTTTGTAACCATCCAAGGATTCGAAAAAATTGGCCATTAATCTATGATAACAGTACAGGAAAGTGGCCCCTGAAAAAAAATTCATCAAACGTAGCCGATATGAGTATGAAATAAAAGTTTTCATGGGAGCTTTTCAAAACAGTTGTTAAACTGTCAGTTTTTGCTACAGTGGGGGCACAGGGGGGAAATACATGAAAAATGTGTTTCCTCCGTCGCGGATGGACATCTGAAATAATTATCAAGGGAGATATTTATGAGTATATCAATACCAAAAACCTCAGAAGTCGAAATTCGTGCAACTTTGTTAATAATAGTATGATCTTCGTATTTCATATTTTCTCCAATAAAATCGTCTTTGACATGTTTCTTGATTTGATTCGATCTGGTGACTGCATTTTGTAAATTGAATACAAAACCCTTCTGACATGAGCGTAGGTCTGTTTACCCAACTTGTTTCCAATAAAACCGCATTGGTACACTTAAACTAAACGATATTCGACATGTACGTACTCCTACTAAGGGTTCTTAAACTTTGTAAGTTTGATGAAAATCGAATGATGTACACGGAAGTTATAGCCGTTTGAAATTTCTCCAATTACAACAACAATAACACATGATTTTGGTATTTTATCGACTTTCCATCGTATCAGTCACTGCAGTTTTGACTTGATCTTCTTGAAATTTTCCAACAAGGCCAATAACATTAATGTTTTTGAGAATTCATGATTTGAGTAATTTTTGTCGGTTTGCAACAAAATGGCGACCGTTGAAAGTAGAAAAACAATGGATTTTCCTTTGAACGTGCACATTTCTTTGACATATTTCTTGACGTTATTCATTGCTGGTGACTGCATTTCTGAGAAGTTGGGTACAAAACCCTGCTGACATGAGCGTAGGTCTGTTTACCCAACTTGTTTTTCATTTAATTTCTCCAAGTACTAAAACAACGTTTGACAAATTTCGCTTTAAATAACTTCAAATAGAGTGACTGGTGGTTAATTTTTCCCCCGAAATTGCGATACCATGGGAACCATAAATTGAATGAATAGGTCCATATATTGGAGACTACGGTTAAACAACAGTTATTCAAATTGAAACCACACACTCAACCAAGGGCAGATGTTCATCTCGAATTTGTAGACAAATTGAATTCAATTTGCCACAAACACATATCCTGTCGACAGCTTGAATTGCATCAATCAGTCATTTGGCGCCGAACTAGGCTATCCTTCCACACCGCATATCTTCACTCGGTTATTTATGTGACGAACATTTCCGGATGCATGCGTGCGTTCAAATATGCAGACACCGAAGTGTGTTGCTGCGTATCTGCATCGGCATAGGACACGTACCACTAACGGATCGATGATCCTCTCATTAGAGTGAAACTAATTTGTTGGAACTAAATTACAGAACAAGTCAATTATTTGTGGATATCGTGCAATGATTCGATGGAGTCCATTAATTATAATTAGCTGCGACAGGTAACATGCTCAACACTCAATCAAGAATTTCGTTTTCTCAAATTGAGAATTTGAGAGAATGTTAACATATTGAATTTATTCATCAAAGAGCAAATGTTTCATTGATGCTCCACAAAGTTCTTAGCAGGATAAACGAATTTAAATTAGAAGTTTTGCATAAAATGTTGCAATACATGCTGCTCTACTTTTTTCAAAAAAGCACCACCAACTTGCTTTCCAGTGAAATTAATTCAAAAAACTAAGCAATTCATTAAGAAGCGTCCTCATGTTTCCATTCACACATTCCCGCCCAAATGAATTCATTCTCTTGTTTTCCAAACTAACGAGTTACCTCTCTAACGATGCAAAAATGGTTTAGTCTATGCAAAAATCGCATTTCGTCTGCATAATTTCAGTTGACGGTACCACGCCGACAACGTGAAGAGTTCATTCAATGAAGAGGTCGCTGGGTCGGTCATCAACACCGTCGGTAATCCATTTTTGCACCTTATCATGCAGGAAAAATAGAAACAACTTAACGATGAATATGTAAAGTTTTTTGCTGAAACTGTTTCAGTTTTGTAAAACTTAATGAAAGCCATAAGGCAACGACCTATATACTCGTATGTAAATGCAATCGACTTGGGTTAGTAAAAAAGGCGCCAACTGGAGAATATAAGGATTTATTTGAATATGAAAATGACTCTTTCTGGAAAAGATTAACTAATTCTATTCGGCAAATTTTACAAAGTGTATTGAAAAAATTGTTTTATTATTCTGCAGGTTTTCAAAAAAATAAAGCGATATCATGATGGTTTTACAAGCTCATAAAAAGACGAAATTATGATGATAATCTTAAAAATTTTTCTAAGCTGTCCAGTACTGAAAAAATTGCGTCGGGATTTGTAATAAGTTATTGGTTGATAAATGTTACCATCCTTCTTTCTATATTTATATAGTTTAAGTCTTTCTAGAATGTCAAGCCTGGGTCATTTGCTTTTTTTGGGTAACAATCTCATTGCGTTTGTCACAGCGTCAGGCTCGTGTGCACAGTTTTGTAAGTGCGCCGCATGATTGGAGTCTGTTCTGTTAGAGAGTTTGTAAGAGCTGATTGTATCTTGTCGTTAGTTTTCTCGTTATTATATATAGTAGGCTGTCCTTGCATTTCAATTTGTATATACCGCTCAGTTTTGGTTTCAGCTTGTTTCCAATGTTGGAGGGATTCTGGCCGACAGGAATACTCTTGGAGGCTAGCATTCTTTGTGGAGTTCCACCCCCACGTACCCAAGGAAATTCTCGCAGGGGGAATTCCGGTCGACAAGAGCACTCTTGGAGGCTTGCATCCTCCTCCACGGACCCGAGGGTATGGAAGGCGCCGTGAAGTTCTTCGCTGGGATGACAGGTAACGAGCCTGATTGGATCTGGACTTTGCTTTTTACAACGAATTGGAATTGATGCTTTGGGCTGGCGGATATGATGGTTTGGACGTAGTTGCCGAGGTGACACTTATATATGAACGGCTCCAATTCAACTGTCATACCGTCTCCGTCCCGGTAAAACCTTGCCAGGCCTCGGAGTACGTTCGAAGTTCGCACCATTGTGTTGGTGGAGTACGTTCGGTTGAGACGGACTCCCGATTAGCGATGGTCTGGCTCTAAGTACTTGTCCCCAAAAGGGCTTGTGCCAACCTTCGCATGGGCTCCCTGCTCTGAAAGATATCCATGGGACCAAAAAGGCGACTACACACACGAACGTCGATAGCGGCTCCGAGGAGGGCCCAATAAAACTGGAACAACCAAAAACACTTAAAAAAGATAAAAAAAACCAAAAAAAATAAATAAAAAATAATAACAACGACGACCTAAGCAGCGGCTGCAGCCATGATGTTAACAGTACATCGAGAGCAGTACTAACGATGACAAAAACGACGAATAATACAATGATAGAGAAGACGGACGAAAAACGGAGATTAGCAGACAGTCGGGTTCAGACTGAAATTCCTGCGGTGTTCAGGCGTAGCAAAAAATAAACGCCCGAGCGTCCTCTAAAGGAAAAGCGGGATACTCTGCAGGACGCTTCAGGTATTCGAGAGGTGGAAGAAGATATAAAGAACATCGAGAATTCGATGGTCACAACTGCGATTGTTACCAAAGCGACCGATGTAAGCGTCATAAATCCCGACATAATAAAGAAACATCCTGAAGCCAACGAGGAGATCACGGCAGGAACAAAAACGAGCGACCATACAAATAAAGCGACGTTGTGTGATTGCATCGCCAACGTCGAAAAAATGGGGGAAGTACTGTATTTGGAAACGGAAAGCGATAACCTCTCCCAAGCATGGTTGTAAAGTAAAATTGCCGCCCAGCGACACGAAGAAGAAAGGCTACTCCAAAAAGTGGGAGGTGTTCTGAAAAGAATACAGTCTGCATGCGACTCCCCAAAAATCAGCAAAACAGTAAAGATTGGGCTCCTTGCACTAGAGGAGCTCCTAGACCACATAGGGCATTATCGGAGGAGCTGGTTAAAGGCTGCAGACGAGCTAAAGGCTAAAGAAGAGCTGGGGCGAAATCTAAAAGCCACATGCATGTAGCTCCAACATTAAAGATCAGTAGAAGAATGGCGTCTAGCTCCATTGCAGGAGATCGGAATAAAAGTCGGAAGAAAGAGGCACTTGATGGGCGTGGAGTACCAGATCATGGCTTTCAGACAGTGCTTACAAAAGGAGCCAAGAAAGCCGCAAGGAAACTACTTCAAAATGTGCCAGAAAGTAAAGTTCGTAAGGACGCCCAACAAGAAAAAAGACCTGATGCAAAAAAGGAGAGGCACTGCTTGTAAAACCCCAAGATGGCCGATCTTGCGCGGGGGTGCTGCGGGACATCAGGTAATACGTAAGGCCCGAGGACACCAACACTACCATTAAAGCAGTACGACCAGCTGGGTTGGGCCACATACTGGCCGAATTCGGAGCAGGGGCCGTCAATACAGAAGCATTCTGCGATGCAGTAAAGAAAGTCCTCGGCAAAAGTGCAACTATAGCCTCGCTCAAGCCGATGGCAATGATCGAAATATGAGACGGATCTGGCCGAAGTGGAAGAGGCCATCAAAAGGGAGTTCCTTTGCGTGGGAAAGATCAAAGCGAGGCTGACATCAGAAAACAATAGGAGACAACGCACCGCCATAGTTGACTTGACCGAAAAGGACGCCAAACAATTTCTGAATAACTTAAGAATAGGGTGGGTTGGCTGTAGGAAACGGTGAAGAGAAACTCCTCTTCAATGTTTAAAATGCCTTGGCTACGGTCACACCACACACGTATGCAAATGACCCGATGGCAGTTCTCTATTTTACAAATCCGGTGTAATGGGACATAAAAGAAAAGAGTGTACGAAACACGAACACTGCATTCGTTGCAGGGATGCTGATTCAAGACCTGATTTTGGACACGTCTTGGTATCAGGAAAATAGTGGGATTTCCAGGAAGCCCTAGCCAAGGCAAAATTAGAACTTCGATGACCCGCATCCGGCGGTTATAGCTACACCGCAGTTCAACAGCCCAAAATCTGCTTGAGCAGGTTGCGAGGGAAATTAAAGCCGACTTCTTGCTGCTGAGTGAGCAACACCATGATAAATGATAAAAGTACTGCATTATGGTATTCTGACGAAACTGGTGCTGCCGCCATCTGGGTTTGGAACAGTGATTTCCAAGCGGCGAGTTGTGGATGGGGGGATGGTTTCGTGTGTGTTCGGTGCTCGGGGACCACCTTCTTTAGTGCGTACCTAACGCCGAACATCCTTTCAAGCCAAGCTTAATGCTCTGGAGGGCACTGTCTAGAATACAGACGGCACGTTGGGGGAGACTTCAACGCTAAAGCAATCGAATGGGGCAAGCCTCATACAGATCAACGGGGCAAACGATCCCGGAGGTGGTGGCCAGGATGGCGCTCGTTGTACTAAACACTGGAAATACGCCGACTTTCTGCCGTATTGGGTGTGCGGGAGCCATACCGGACGTGACATTTGCCTCGGAGTCCTTAGTACGGAGGATACACAATTGGAAATATTAGAGGACTACACAGCCAGTGATCATCAGTGTATTCTACTTGAGATCGGTTATGTTGTCTCCAAACGTCGTTACTCCTGGCTTTCTTCAACTGAATGGAGCATTAAAAGGATGGATGCTGGAACGTTTGTCGAGGTGCTCACAGCAGGGAAGCCACTGCAGGGAGCTTCGGAAGGGATGGAAGGATTGCTAGCGCAAGATGTGGTGAACTCAACAATGAGCATCATCACGACTGCTTGCAAAGCTTCTATGGTCCGTCGAAAACCCCAGCACGGCAAGCCCCCATTGTACTGGTGGTCAATTGAAATCGTCTGAAAGCGAAGGGGGTGCCACAAGCTTCGGCGTGAGGTTCAACGGGCGCGGAACCGTGACGAAATATGCAACCGGAAAGCAGCATATAAGTCGGCCAGGGAATGCCTTCGCAAATTGATTAACAATAGCATGGATCGCTGCTGGCAAGACCTAGTGGACAATGTGAACACGCACCCGTGGGGCCTTGGCTACAAGCTAGTTATGCGGAAGCTTGGCGCCCTACGGATGTCTTGCATACGTGATGCGGAAAAGATGGACGCGATAGTGCGGGGACTCTTCCCCGCCCATCCCGTCCATGTTGACGCTATCCATGGTAAAACAGCAGTCGAGTGTCCACTCCTCACACAGCCGGAACTAGAAGAGGCAGACCTTTCATTGAAAGCGAGGAAGGCTCCAGGTCCAGATGGTGTTCCAACTGATGTGTTGCGGCTTGTCTATCACCATGGCCCTGACTTGCCGCTCAGCACATTCAATACTTGCCTACGGCACGGGGTTTTCCCGGTACGATAAAAGGTGGCGAGGCTCGTGCTGATTAGCAAGGGGAAGGGAAATCCTGAATCACCGTCTGCATACCACCGGTTATGCATGCTAGACATGGCTGGGAAAGTGCTAGAGAAACTCGTCAAGGGAGACTCACTGACGCGATTCTTGCTGCTAGGGACATATTTCCTCGGCAGTACAGCCTTAGAGCAGAACGTTCTACTATCGATGCGATTGCAGAGGTGGTGAGCGCGGTCCAAAAGGCAGAGGCACATAGTTGCACCAAGCGACGGATTGTCCTGTTGGTGACACTCAACGTGAGGAACGCCTTCAACTCCGCTTGATGCGTGGATATTCTGGTTATGCTGGAAAACTCTTTTTTTTTAAGTTCCAGAATATCTAATGTGGCTTTTGAGGGACTACCTTAAGGGCCGAAGCCTGCTTTACGACACGACACAGGGTCAACGAAAGATGGCGGTTATATCGAGTGATGCCGAGGGATCTATCCTTGGTCCAGACCTATGGAACGTGTCTTACGACGGGCTACTGAGACTCGAGATACCAGATGAGTCGCACTTGATCGGCTATACGGATGATATTGTGGCTCTTGTCGCTGAAGGCACCGTTGAACAAGCGGAACTTAGGCTAGGTATGCTTATGCACCGAGTGAGGGACTGGATGACTACTCCCGGGCTCAGCTTAGCACTGGAGAAAACCGAAATCCCTAGAGTAAGGATGATCAGTATTGGAGACTCACAAATCGAATCAAAGCCATCGGTGAAGTACCTGGAGCTATTGATCGACTTGAAGATGAGTTTCTGAGCAAATCAGGGCAACGCTCTGAGTCGACTTATGGTGAACGTAGGGGGACCCAGCCCATCAAGAAGACGCCTCTAGATGAGTGTTTTCAGTCTTACCCGCATAATATTAGTAAATCATAGTTCATCGATTGTCGGTATTGCCCAGGAGAGGAGGACAATGCCTGCCACACATTTTTTGCGTGCATAAAATGGGACAGGCTGCAAAGGGCCCTCTACAGAGAGATGGGAGAGCTCCCCCGGATAATATAGTAGCGGTGATGCTCCAGCCGGGTGACGAATGGAACCAGGTGGCACATCTTCAGACAGTCCTAATAGAGAAAAAGGACTTACAGCAGCCGGGGGTGTTGGGGCTGGGTGATCGCTTGTCGGGCACTTCTTCTTCCCCACTCATCTCCCGCTTGAAGAGGAATCCCCCAACTTGAAGGCGCCACACGGCGTAACACAACGGGACCTAGTCCGAACTAATGTGCCAAACAGTTCCAGGCTAGGTTCTCAGGTTGACAGCGGAGGTATTTAGTGTGTAGTCCAGTCGTCTTTTTGTGAACATGGGAGTCCCACACTCTGTACGTAGGTAGGCATTTACCTTCTAACCCCAAAAAAAATGTTTTTGTCCGTTTTAAATGCAGTCTGCTGTTGCTATTTCTTAAGGATGTTTTGTAGTTTATATGTCTCTTTGCCTATGTAGTAATGAAATGCACGGCCGTCCTTGTGTATTTTTGTCAGTTGACGTTCCTTTTTTAGGGTTTTGTAAAATAATTTTACAAAACCCTTCTGAAATCGCGTCCTGTCTGTCCGTCTGTCCATCTGTCTGTCCGTCCGTCTATCTGTCCGTCCGACCGTGTGTCACAGCAGTTTTTCTCGGAAACTACTTAAGCTAGAAGCATCAAATTTTGTATGTAGGTGTAAAGTGGTGCTCTCTTCAAAGTTCAACTGCAAAAAAATTTTATAAGGTATTTAAGGGGGGTCTCCCCATGTAGGGGAGTGACCATCCGAAAAAAAATTTCATTGAAGGTAGCCGATATGGTGTCAAATGAAAGGTCTTGATGAGAACTTTTCAAAACAGGTCTCAGTTTGCCAAAGTTTGCTTCGAGGGGCGCACAGGGAGGAGAAATACACGAAAAATTTGTGTCCCCCCCCCCCTCGCGATTGGACACCTGTGATCCAAAAAATCTGAAAAAAATCAAGAATGTAGGTCCTGATGAGTACAACAACAACAAATACGTTAGAAGTCACAATTCACTCAACTTTGTTAGTAATAGTATGATTTATCGATTTTATGTTTTCTTGAATAAAATCTTAACGGTACCCTTAAATTCAATGTACACAGATGACTATTTATAAGATCGATTAACCCTGCAAGTTTCATAAAGATTGAATCATATTTAGCGAAGTTATAGCGGTTTTCTGTATTACTATGGAACAATATGCGCTGCATTTATTACTATGGCAACATATGGCTATGGAAAAACATGCGCTTTTTACCGACTCAGACAATACAGTTTTCTAGGATTTGCATGAAAATTTCAGGAATGATAGGTGTCATGAAAACCTTTGAGAATCAGTTCAGCTAGTGGTATCAGTAATCGTAAAACAAAATAGTGGCTGTTTTAAATACGAAGATTGAATGATTTTGAGTTATTTTTTCCCAACTTCAACGTTTAAGGTGCATGCTTTGGACACTTGATTCAATTTAATGAATGACTGAAGAGGAGTGCTTACAATTAATACTCATAAGTGAAACAAGTCGAGGAGGTGGGAGGGAGCTTCTAGCAAAAGGGCTTTGTAACAACTCTATGATTCGAAAATATTGGCTATTAATCGATGATAACAGTTCAAGAGAGTAGCCCCTGAAAAAAAATTCATCAAACGTAGCCGATATGAGTATGAAATGAAAGTTTTCATGGGAGCTTTTCAAAACAGTTCTTAAACTGTCAGTTTTTGCTTCAGTGGGGCACAGGGGGGAAATACATGAAAAATGTGTTTCCTCTCTCGCGAATGGACATCTGAAATAATTATCAAGGGAGATATTTATGAGTATAACAATATCAAAAACCTCAGAAGTCGAAATTCGTTCAACTTTGTTAATAATAGTATGATCTTCGAATTTCATAGTTTCTCCAAAAAAATTGTCATTGACATGCTTCTTGACTTTATTCAATCTGGTGAGTGCATTTTGAAAATTGAATACAAAACCCTTCTGACATGAGCGTAGGTCTGTTTACCCAACTTGTTTGTTTATACTGTGTGATAAGTTTGCCAATGTCCCATTGCTTGTATCCATTAATACTGGCTGCTTTTTAAATGTTGTTTAGTTCGTTGGAATAGTTAGTAGGAGTCCCTTCACCATTAATCTCTACGCTGCTAGTTTGTGTTTTGTCGGGTGGTTAGATGTTACATGCATGAAATAATCAATTTGATTGGTTTTCTGTATATCTTGTAGTCTACTCCAGTTTGTTTCCATGTCACTGTTAGGTCCATATAGTTGAGTTGTCCGTTTGTTTCTTTTTCTATAGTGAAATTTATATTCGGGTGAATTTCATTCAGATAGGTGCGGCATTTTTTTAATCGTACCGTTGATATTTTATTCTTTTATTTAAGCATCATGATGCATGTCAAGTTATTCTCCTTTTGGAGTGAAACTTAGCAATGTAAAAAACAACTTGGAAGAGAAGGACATAGCCTTCTGTGCCCAAGTGCTCATATACTATATCTTGAAGACCATAAAAAAATCAATTAGCAAGGAAAAAGAAAGAAAAGGAAAAAAAAGGGCAGAGTTTTTACAATTTGTATTATAGCGAAAAGTCAGTGTACAATATCAATTTTTGCTGCTTAATATCAATAAGATAGGCCCCACCCCATATTATAATGCCGTAACTTAAGGGACTATAAACATTTCCATACTATATCGTTTCAAGTAGTTTTTTGAGCAGATAACTTAATTTTTTACAGATGTATAAACAATATCTACATTGATTGATTAGATTGTTAATATGTTAATTCCACTTTAAGTTGTAATCTAAGAGTAAACCCGAGCATTTGAAGCTTCCTTCCTTGGATTCGTTTTCCTTGGAGCTGGTGCAATTTAGCACCCTAGCTCCCTTCTATCTGTGAGCAATTATTTGCTCACCATGATTAACGAGATTGTATTATCCTGATTATTGTCAATTATATTTTCGTAAAGTTAGCGCGGATAGTTGGATAAGTTTCTTTTGGCAGTGCTTTGCGTCTTAGGATTCCCAGGGTAGTGTTAGGATGGTTGTCTACTTTGTCGAGCAGTTTGAGTGCTTTGTCACGTACGAATATGTTGACAGGTTCTATTCTAAGGTCCTTGTATATGTCCGTATTCATAACATACGATGGGATTCCGAAGATTTGTCGAATGCTTTTATTTTGGATGGATTGTAGTGCCTTTTTGTTGGTCTCTGCCGTCTGGTAGAAGGCTGTGCTACCATATAGTAGCGTCGGTCGTATTATTTGTTTGTAGATCAGCAGACGGTTCTTGATTTTGAGTTTCTTGGCCTGAAGGAGTGGAAAGAGTTGGGATAGTACATTGTAGCAATGTCCTCGTTTGTTGCGTATGTGATCGGTTCAGGAGAATTTGTTGTCGAATGTCAGTCCTAAGTATATGGCTGTTCTTGACCAGGCAATATTTTCGTTTTCAACAGCCAAAGTTTTCGGTTGTTGTTGTCTTTTTCTGGTTATAAATAACGCCCGGGTCTTGTCTGAGTTTAACTTGATCTTCCAATTGCGAAAATACTTCAAAAGTATGTCTATGGAGAGTTGCAGTTTGGTGGTGATGACTCTTGCTTGTCTGGATGAGTATAAAACACAGGTATTGTCGGCATATAGGGACTTGTGGACATTCAAAGGCAGCTGAGGTAGGTCTGCAGTAAAGATGTTCTATAGTATGGGGGAGATGGGTGATCCTTGTAGGATTTCAAGCTTGAATTGGTCGCATGGTTGAGAGTTGGTTGTCAATTTTGACACGAAATGATCTGCCTTTTAGAAAGGAGCCAATAGTTTGGATGAGCTGCAGTGGCATTTGGGATTCATGCATTTTGTAAATAAGTCCTGCATGCCAGACTTTATCGAAGGCTTTGGCTATGTCAAACATAACCAAACCCGTTAATTTCCTGCGTTTTAGCCCTATTCTAATGTGTTGGACCACCCTAGTAAGCTGGAGTTCTGTGGAGTGTAATGCTTAGAAGCCAAATTGTTCTCCTGGAAGTATTTCTTTTTCTGAAACAACCTCAGTTAGTCGATTTAGTAGCACCCGCTCTACTTTTTTTGACAGATAGGATAATAGGCTAATAGGTCGCCAGTTTTGTGGGAACATGAGGTTTTTACCATATTTTGGAAGAACAATAACTATTGCCGATTTCCATATTTTGGGGTTTTTATGCAAGCGGAAAATTGCGTTTATAATCGCTGCTATTGCATCGCGAATGTTACCCGGGAGCCATTTTAACATGGCGTTTGATATTAAATCAAATCCCGGTGCTATCCGTCTGTTCAGTACTTGTATGATGTCGTTAACCTCTTGAAGACAGGTGCTTTGTATTAGATAGGAGTCTGTAATGTCTGACCACACGAGGTTGTTGGTCAACCGATTAACGTGGTCTTCGTGTTCGTCAAGGTGCTCATCATCAGATGAATTTTCACAGAGCTGTTGTTCTAGAGTATCTGCAAAGGCCTCCGCCTTACCAGAACTGTCGAATTTGATACCGTAAGGGCCTTGAATTGGTGGTATTACAAGTTTGATTTTAATACGAAAGTATTTGGAAACCCTCCAGAAAGCGTTGCATACAGGCTCCAGACTTTGCAACAAGCTCTCCCATTGTTCATTGCAGAATTTTGATATCCAATCACGAATTTTGTTCGTAATTTGATCTGCTTCCTCGCGTAATCTAGGATCACCTGTGTTCCTAGCCCTTCTCTGAACTCGATTCCTCCTCCTTATTAAATTTTGATGTCGTTAGGGAGTTCATAGGGGTTCGTAACCCTTGTCAGAGTTGCGACTGTGCTGTCCTCTTTTGCCTGTATTATTTGGTCTGTGATTTCTTCTATCATTTTCTCTGTGTCGCTGGCTGTTTCAAGTGTTTGAATAATGGTTTCTTTAGCCAGTGCGACTTGGAAAGCTTGCCAATCAGTTTTCTTCTTTACTTGTAGGGTTTCGTCTATGTATATTCCTCCTATTAAGAAGAGCACCGGTTTGTGATCGGATGAAAGTTCGTCGAGGACATCGTGTTCAAAGATACGTGATATACCAATATCGAGAGGATAACTATTTCGGTAGCCATAATGTGTTGGTTCGTTGGGGATATGAAGGCTTAGTAGATTATCTGTGATGAATCGGTTTAACTCAGTCCCAGCACGATTGCTTGATTCAATTTAATGAATGATTCAAGATGAGTACCTACAATTAATACTCATAGGTGCAACAAGTTGTAGTAATCGAGAAGTTAGTTAAATTTATTATTTTATTATATTAAATTATTTGATAATTTCATGTAAAATTTAAATTTTATCTTTATTTTTATGTCAATTTATAGATTTTATATTTTTATTGTTCAATATAAAAAAAATGCTCGGTTAGAATTCGGCGCAGCCAAAAGGTTAAAGGGCATTCTCGGCAGATACTGACACCTTCTTCTGCCGAGGCAGCGGGCCATCGCTGCAGTCCTTTACGGACATTGAAATCATCTATTTCACTACAAAGTCCAAGTTATTGGCGGGTAGGTAACTACCGAGGGCTTTTGCACTAATCGTGCACCAGCAACTTCATAACTTTCGGACGTGTGTTGTCTTTGGACATCAATATTGTTTGGTCCTGCTTCTGATTTATACTTTTGTGGTTTACCATCATTGTATGACTGGTAAGCCCAAATGATATTAGAGTCCCTATTTGTATTCGGAAGTTATTATTTCAACATCTATTTTTGCGGAGAATTCTGATCAGCTCCCCAAACCAAGCGGTGGCTGAGTGTCTTACACTACATGGATCTTGATTTCATGTGATTGGCTGATTAGCTAATCCATGACTATCCATGACATGACACGCGCTGCTTGTGGGTCAGAATTCAACCCTGGGCTGACAAGTTGTAACTGGTAAAAACTTGCGGATGAGGGAGCACTTCCGAACCCTGATCCTCATGGTGCCGCAAGAGAGTAGTCCCTTTTACGCCTCAGGAGGAGTGTGCCATTGGTGTCCTTGCTTGGGAAGAAGGAACGGAATGGAAAGACCGAATTTTCTGATGATTGTTAGAATTTTTGATACCACGAATCGTTTCTGTAAAACTTAAAAATAAACTTCGTACCTTTATTTTTGACTATCTATAATTGCAATTTTAATATTTATTTGATCATATTTAATTATCTGTCTTATATTTTTGTTTTTTTTTGTGGGGTGCATTGATAGTTCACCACTAACAGCCACTTTGTTTTTAAATTTAAATTATTTCTTTTAGATATACATAATAAAAATGTCACAAATACTAGACGCCATGCAGGAATTGGCTGCCAGCATGGAGCAAATGCAACAGCAATTGCAGCAATTGTCCAGTCCGCCACTTCTGGATCCACTACCTTTGGACCCGCCATCTTGATCCATGATCGATGACAACTGGGATCATCCACCACCCACCCAGCCAGAAGACCTTCCACCGTATAAGGTAGCCAAGATAGTGGCTGGCTGGAAGCTGGTGTTCACAGGCCGGAATGACCCTATGACAATAGATGCCTTTATAAGGAGGGTCAAAAATATGGCATGGTTGAATTTGGGGGGAAATGTGAGAGCAGTCACACGCTGCGCTCAAATGCTTTTTAGTGGGAGCGCGCTCCGTTGGTTTTGGCGGTTTGTAGACCTTTCTTCAACATTGGACTGGGAGACGTTGCGGGAGACAGCATTGCGGGAGTTTGCACCAGTCAAAGAAGATAACACCTGGAAGCAGCGGCTAAGAGACAGATATCAACAGGCGCATGAAACCGTAGACGATTACTACGAGGCCCTGTGCTGCTTGTCGGAGCGTCTGATGCATCCCATGCTGGAGTCTGAGTTTCTCAGCATCCTTTGGGAAGGAATTCGGCCAGAGCTGCGAAAGCGACTGGTATTCACTCCGCGCCACAACGTGCATGCGCTTCACACGTCCGCAAAAGTGCTAGAAGCCGTACAACAGTCCCAGCGGTCCACCCTCCAAGACAATTTCTCCAGCCGATGAGAGCAATTAGAACGACGCTCAGTAATGGAGCTTGATTACAGCGTGCCGGTGTTACCCGCGCCAGCCTATTTCAGACCATTTATAACGGACAGCGCATCAAATACCAATTTTCCCCCTTCCACAGGATTAGCCCATCACCATCAAACTGAACTACACGAATTGGCCCCTAGATGCTGAAACTGCCGGCAGACAGGACATCACTTTACCGCATACCAGGCAGAGCCCAACGTCTTTTGTCTCCGTTGTGGGGAACCAGACATACATACGCCAGACTGTACAAACTGCAAGAAGGCAAAAAACTTGCAAGTGAGTGCTCACAACAGCCAGCAGCACTCGCGAAAAACCAAGTAATGGAACAGCACTCCATGCCGTCTACTGACAGTTCCACCTCCACAGTAGTTCCCCAGCCAGCTGCTCACCCTAACAACCCTGACGATAACCCACCAGCCATGACCACTATGACGGCGGAAGTTCACTCTCTTCCGGAGGCCTCGCCAACGACAGTATTGAAGCGACCACCGCAGTCACTGCCT
Organism: Odontomyia ornata; assembly: GCA_963969285.1. NCBI lineage: Eukaryota > Metazoa > Arthropoda > Insecta > Diptera > Stratiomyidae > Odontomyia > Odontomyia ornata. Next base: position 286,591,405 of record OZ017741.1, on the reverse strand, counting down.
GAAGAACCTCGGCAGCCTCAAATACGTATACTAAAACCATATCATGTTCGACTGCAGGAATATCAGGAGGCTCGAGAGCGAATATTTGCTTCCGAAGAAGTCACTTCTCGCCCGACCAAAACAAAATGGTCAACCCGTCGTTGGCGGAATTTCCGCAAGAGAGTGCGCACCTGCCGTCAAACACTAAACTTTTGTAACATCTCGAAGGTTGCTGAGAATGATATCAGACCCTACCACCCAATTAAGGTGTTGGGCGAAATCACGTTTGCATTGATTGACACGGGTGCCAGTATCAGTTGCCTTGCCTCGAGCCTTGGCTCGAAGGTGCTCCATGAATATCTTACCTTGATAAAGCCCTGGCGCACTGAAATCAGTACAGCGGATGGCACCAAACACCCTATACGAGGTAAACTGACAACACCCGTGACGTTCAGAGGTCAGACGAAGGATATTACTTTTTACATTATCCCGTCCCTGACTCAGAATGTGTACCTTGGCGTTGATTTCGTCCTTCGTTTTGGATTGGCTTCTGATTTATTCACAGATTTGTCTTTAAATACCAGATGTGTCAACTAACCCGCTTTTATGCCCGACAGGCATGAACTGACGCCTAACCAACGGCAACGCCTGGAAGCATACATCGCTGCTTTTTCATCTTACGCTACCCAAGGCCTTGGCCGCATCAAACTAGTCTCACACGTCATCGACGTTGGTAATAGTAAGCCAATTAAGTAGAGACACTATGCCATCTCACCGGCCATGGAGAAGTTGGTGCATGCTGAGCTGGATAGGATGCTCGAGTTGGGGGTTAAAGAGGAGTCCCAAAGTGCCTGGTCCTCACCGGTAACCTTGGTGGTGAAGCCAGGTAAAGTCCGCCTTTGTCTAGATGCCCATAAAGTGAATGCGGTCACCATCAAGGACGCATACCCTCTTCCACTCATCGATAGAATACTAGGGAGACTGCCAAAAGCCAATTATATTACCAGTCTCGACTTAAAAGACGCCTTCTGGCAAATTCCACTCGCTGAGGGGTCGAGGGATAAGACCGCCTTCACAGTGCCTGGGCGACCATTATATCAGTTCGTCACAACGCCCTTTGGCCTGTGTAATGCGCCGCAAACGATGACCCGGCTGATGGACAAAGTCATCCCACCTCACCTGAAACACCAAGTGTTCGTGTACCTGGATGATCTTTTACTCATCATGGAAACGTTCGACCAACACCTCCTACTCCTGCAAGAAGTAGCTCTGCACATCAGTAAGGCGGGACTCACCATCAACGTACAAAAAAGTATGTTTGTCATGAACGAAGTCCGATACCTAGGACATGTCATCGGACATGGCACTATCAAAACGGATCCAGACAAAACTCGTGCGATTGATGAGTTCCCCTTACCAAAAACAGTTAAGCAGCTACGACGTTTCCTTGGTGTGTGCGATTGGTACCGAAGGTTTCTTCGGAATTATGCAACAGTTTCAGCGCCCCTGTCAGACATGCTGCGGAAAGGGAAGTTCATTTGGACCGAACTCAGCCGTAAGGCATTTGAAGAGCTAAAACAAGCCCTCACATCAGCTCCGGTCTTGCACAGCCCTAACTTCACTAAGCCCTTCTCCAGTCATTGTGACGTAAGTCAACATGGAGTAGGAGCCGTACTGGTGCAATTGACCGAAGAGGGAGAGGAAGCTCCCATCGCCTTCATGTCCAATAAGCTGAACTCGGCCCAAAGAAACTATACTGTGTCTGAGCAGGAATGTTTGGCAGCGGTAATGGCTGTGAAGAAATTCCGAGCCTATATCGAGGGCCACCAGTTCGAGATCATCACGAACCACGCTTCACTACAATGGTTGATGAATCAAGCAGACTTACATGGACGCCTAGCCAGATGGGCTCTTAAACTGCAAGGGTTCAAGTTTTCCATCAAAAATCGGAAAGGGACCCAGAACATCGTACCTGACACTCTCTCGCGAATGTTTTCACTAGAGGAAGCCGAATTGACAACAAGTGATGAGGACCCCATCAAGATAGATTTGAACAGCCCACATTTCGAATCAGACAGCTACAAAGAGCTGAGGCAAATCATCGCGACCCAGCAATCACAGCTGCCTGATTTGAAAGTGATAGACGGCTACGTGTATAGACGAAATGAATACGCCACTGGTGATCCATGGCAGGAAGAAGAGTCCTGGAAACTCTGGGTACCGGAGGAAATGACACAACATCTGATCCTCCGCGCACATGACCATCCTTTAAGTGCACACGGAGGTTACGGTCGGACGTTACGGTGACTCAAGAAATACTTCTTTTGGCCTAAAATAGCATCCCAGGTCAAAGACTACGTGAGCGCCTGTGAGACCTGTAAAGGCACTTAAGCACCCAACTAGCCCCTTCGACCCCCTATGGATCAACTCAACGTCCCAGAACGCGTATTCCAACGTCTATACATAGATCTACTCGGTCCATATCCTCGATCATCCATGGGACACATCGGAGCTATAGTCGTTCTGGACCAGCTCTCGAAATTCCCTCTGGTGGAACCTATTCGTAAGTTCACAACTCCATCCATCGTGAAATTCCTAGAGAGCCGGGTATTCCACGTGTTCGGGGTTTCAGAGAGTGTGTACTCGGAAAACGGAGTACAGTTCAGGTCTCGGCAGTTTAAGGGCCTACTCGAACAGTATGGCGTTGAACACCAACTGACGCCCATCTACTCTCCTCAGTCTAATGCTTCCGAACGGTTAGATCGCACCCTGTTGGCCGCGATCCGTGTCGCACCTTACTTTGCCACCTTCGGACAGCACATGATTTGCCATGGTAAATCATACCGGCTGTTACGGCAATTAAAGTGTTTTGGAGACCCCGTCGTTGCGCTGGAGCCCCACGAGCGTTTAGGAGACCTCCGCCAACAAATCGGACGGAAGATTAAGGCCGCGGGACGTGCAAATGAGGCGCAGTACAATCTCAGGTCATGATCTGCCAATTTTAAAGAAGGAGATGAGGTTTTCCGGCGCAATTTCCGCCAAAGTGACGCCGCTGGGCATTACAACGCCAAGCTGGACCGGCGCTTCTTGAAAAGCCGTATAAAGAAGGTAGTGGGACTTAATCGTTCTTTGATAACGGACCCATCGGCAAAAGAAGTTGGGATATACCACGCAAAAGACCTGCGCCGATAGGTTATTAGCCACGTCTGTTCTGTCCGTCCGCACACAGTTTCAAAACCCGCAAGGTTTGTATACTTCGGCAAAGCACAAACATACGTATCAGTCCATCCGTCTGTCAATTTTGTTTTCTTTTATTGTTCGTCACTTCATATTCCGACGCTAAAGACAACCCATGCTATGATGAAAGATCCTTCAGCTCCTTTTTCGCAATCCTCGTCGCCTTGGGATCGCGAGAAAACTAGCTGCCCTGTAGTAATCGAGCAGTTAGTTAAATTTATTATTTTATTATTTTAAATTATTTGATAATTTCATGTAAAATTCAAATTTTATCTTTTTTTTATGTCAATTTATAGATTTTATATTGTTATTGTTCAATATAAAAAAAATGCTCGATTAAAATTTGGCGCAGGCAAAGGGTTAAAGGGCATTCTCGGCAGATACTGACACCTTCTTCTGCCGAGGCAGCAGACCATCGCTGCAGTCCTTTACGGACATTGAAATTATCTATTTCACTACAAAGTCGAGGAGGCAGGAGAGAGCTCCTAGCAAAAGGGCTTTGGAACCATTCTAGGATTCGAAAAAATTGGCCATGAATCGATGACTACAGTACAGGGGAGAGGCCGTTGAAAAAAAAATCATCAAAGGTAGCCGATATGAATATCAAATGAAACTTCTTTATAAGAGCTTTTCAAAACAGAAATTAAACTGGCAATTTTTCCTTCACAAGGGCTACAAATACCTTAGAAGTCGAAATTCGATCAACTTTGTTAATAATAGTACATTTTATAAATTTTGCTTTTTCGCCTATAACATCAAGATGGGACCCTTAAATTTCCCAAAGTCTATAATTTAAGTTTTCTAAAAGTAATTGTATATGGTTCGAAAATTTCGCAATAATTAAACAATAAACAGCTAAATTACAGCCGATTTAATATTTAACAATTGCAACAACATTAACACGTGATACTAGGGAGATGCACGCTTGCAACGGACCTAGACACTACAAATATGTAGGAATTTTGATAAAAATTCTAGAAATGGCTTTTAATATTGATGTGTTAATGGTGGCGAGTTTAAAATCATAATAACGACATTATTATTCGAACTTAATTAATGGAATCTATATATTAGTTAAGTTTTGATATGCAGAATATATCGTTTGATTTATTTTTTGTTTTACAATACCCTTCTGGCAGGAGTATCCTCCTGCTACTTCAACTTGTTTGCTAAATAAAACGGGCATCTCTATGTAAGGAAAAAAACATTTTTCGGTGGTCTCAGTACGCCACCCCGGGTTACTCACCCCATAATATAATGATTATGGGGTGAGTAAACATAATGTCTGCAACTGTGGTGACTTCCGCGGTTGCTACAAGCTTAATTGGTACTAATACGGAATCTTCTCTGACTCACTCTAGCACGGTTAACTTAACAGCAATAAAATTAAGAGCACAGTTTGAGATCCACCATATTATTATCAGGAGCGGGATTATAAGTTCAATCTTGGCAAGAGGTATGTAGTGCTGAACAATGCAAGAGAAAGTACCCCAATATTTGTTCAGTGTGTGCAAATTACACATTTTGTTCTAGGAAATTTTTTGCAAAAATCTTTTTTAAATTTTTGATGAGTTAATTCGATGTAAATAGCTTGGATCTAACAAACATACCTTAAATCAACTCGGTACGCTAAATAGTTTCCGGGATTTATTATATTTTTTAACGAAAACCTTCTATATTGTTTGAATTTTGTAATTTTCGCTACAATTTTTTCGCTAAATGCGATGAACTGATTCAACAGCCAAAGATTCATTTTAATTTCTAATTTAAAAAAATTTGTAAGGTTTCTAAGACGAACGGCTGTAAAGTTTACCCAAACTGACAGTTTTACAGGGGGCTGCGCCTTATTTGATCTTTTGGTAGATGTTTGAAGTATCTTGTTTGTAATTCTTTTTTAAATCGGGATTTTATAAATTCAGGACAATTTTTTTCTTGAAAAGCTATCGGGCCTTGCTTTGCCCGCCGTTTTTTCAAGAAAACAGATAATTGGCCTGCGGATATTAAATAAATAAATTAATTGATCTTAATTCAGGACATGCTTGGAGTATGAATAAATTAATTTGTTACTTTTTCTTAATACAGAAGCTTATCTAACGTGATCCAATTATCTATTGTTTGAACAATGAAGCGCTCTTTAAATAAAAAGTCATGAATATTCTAATATTATAACATATACATCACGTAGAGATCCATCCAAAGCAGACAAAACCTTTCTTCAGCTTCTATCCATTGAGGGAGGGAATTAGTCATGTCTAGTTACGCCATCGAGTACCTGAGCGAAATTTGCTTTTAGTAGTTCCTAAATAATAATTGAATCGAATGTTATCATTTCCTTTCCTTGCCAAACGCTCTCAAATTTGATATCTTATTTAAATGAATTATTCAATCAATTTGCAACCAAGTCACGCATCGATTTCGTTTGTAGATTATTTAGGCAATCGGATGATTTACAATCCCAAACATAGGCTGGAGTTTCGAAAGTCCTAGCATCACACAAACATTCAAAGCCTCCAATCTGCTTGAGCACACATATGCAAGGATAAAGCTCCTCATTTGCTGCAACTCCTGCACAGGATGATATTAACAATGCAATGCATACATTAATTAAGTTATCGGAAAATTGGAAAGTTGAATATTTCAGCGGACGAGCGCATGCAAATTAATATTGCAGTTAGATTAGAAGGATAATCATTTTCAGTAGATCGTGCCGGTTTTGGCCAAAAACAAATTTATTCAATTGATTTCCGCGAGCGTGGAACAAGGCGTGAAAGGAGATTATATAAACATATGCAAGCGAACTCAGTGCCCACATTAATGCCAGGATACGAAGGATATGCTTGTACTCTCACGGGGTGTCTAGTGGGTGATAAGGCTATGTATGGACCGGAATTGTGTGGCGAAATGATTAATTAGATCATGCTGAAATTACGCCCAACAGCCAAATGATTAAAGTTAAATGAAATTCAACAGTAATCTGACTTTATGATGATGCTATGCCACCGTGACGAAAACACTGTTCATGCACTTTTATGCGGGTGGTAATAAATAACTTGATTTTGAGTAAAAGAGTCATCGCTTGACTGTTGCAAAATAAGGGATAAAATACTGACAGGCTTTTGTGTTCTTAAACCTTTCGGGCTTAAATGATAAATTCAATGAAAATGGAGATGGAATTTTCATATGTTTATCGCTGTGTTTGAGTCAACCGAGCAGGGATAATGAATTAATTGCAATTGTGTTAAGCTTTTATGACAATGGCAAGCCGACTACCTTGATGAGGATAAAATATATTTTAGGGAATCGTCGCCAAATCAGTTTACCCTTGTTCTAGATATGATTGGGTAACGAATAATTGGCAATCACTCTTTCAAAGCGAAGAAATCATTCATGTCATTCTTTTGATTAATTTTGAAGTCACTTTTTTCATTTTTTCTAACAATTTTATTAATTATAAGGCAAACATTATATATCATTAGCCTATATGTAAAATTTTCGATCCCCCATCGGATGTGTTTTCAGATGCCGTATAAAGAAGTACGCTAACCAGCAAACCAGCAAGTAAACGATAATAAAACAGCGCAGAATGAGCTAAAAACACTCTCTCAATATATTTTAATGAACCTACAGACAGAAAAAGGACATGTTTTACGTAAGTTTTTGCTAAAAGTATTGCTAAGCTCACGGCCAACAAAGAAAAGGAATTGGTACAATACGCAAATTAGCTTCCCACAACCATTTGGATAGAGTTCCAGTTTATTCCCGCTTACGATACCCATAACACAATTCATGTATACGAAGAACTACTTTTTTCACTATCCCGACAACAGCTTCCAGTTCCCCACTATGAAGACGGTGGCAGTAACCCGTCATGCGCTCCTCTTAATTCGTAGTACAGATAGAGGCTCTATTCAGCTTTTCATGATACTATTTCTGAGTATTACTTCCTATATGGCCCCTGTACTCAAGTGGTAGGTACGTGGGAGTGGTCTTCTTATTAGACTACTAGTTTGTGAGATTTAGTAGATCGCATTGAGCTTTGACTACCTTATTTGATTTATTCTTGCCTCCAGATATTCAGTCGAGTCAGCTGGTCGGGAACTACAATCATAGAACACTCTTGCATGTAAATGAAATTTTTTTGGACACAAAAGAGTCCACGAATACCAAAATTCAACCTTACTTTTATACCCTTTATATCCCTCGTTCTCCTTACCTACCACGCTTGCGCCATTAGTACAGTTCCATATCTCTTTTTGGCCTATATGCCTCTATATCATCTAGTTCGACTTCGCCCTTAAGCCATCATGCGGTGGTGCATGATTTGATTGATTGGTGAATATTCTATAGCTTCAAGTATTTCATTTCTCCTTGTGTGGCAGGCATTGTCTTCCTCTCTTCGGCAAAACCGACAATCGGAGGATTGTGACTTACCAACCTTGTGCAGGTAAGACCGGAAACACCCATGCACCCAAGCTGCATTAGATAGAAGTCAGTCTCACCATGCCTTCAATTTAGGCACGGTTTCACATCAGGGATGAGGCACGCAGTCCACCTTCCCTTCGTGCTATTCACCCAAGACTGCTGCCAATCGTTCAGCGAGTGCTCTCTTTCCTCGCGGACAACCATCTCCCTCGCATCCTCGTTTCGACGCAATTAAATAGCGCGGCGCTCTGTAGCAAGGAGGACAACAGCTATCACGCCTGCAATAACTCTCAGCGCCGAATCAGAGACTGTCGGATACGAAGATACTTCTCTGTACCTGTGCCAATCGTTTTCGGTATACCTCCTTACTGAGAGCGTCGCCCCTACTTCTGCTCCATACAGTAGCACTGACCCTACAGCACTCATAAAGAGGCGTCTTCTTGATGGGCTGGGTCCCCCCACGGTGGCCATAAGTCGACTCAGAGCCGATACTCCCGAAGTAGCCTTCTTAGCCGTTGCTCTGATTTGCTCATCTTCGAGTCGATCAGTAGCCCCAGGTAAATCCGCAAAGGTTACGATAGCTCGAAGTGGCACAAGGTAGCCACCTGGGTTCCCTTTTATTCAACATGCTAATTTCCGATTTATCTGAAATTTTAAGTGACGTGCCTCATCTTGTGTATTCCTAAGAACTCAAACTATAACACACGATGAATTTCGGTTCCGAAACTTTTTCTCTGCAGGTGAAAATAAATTCATTATTAAAATGGTGTAATGATATCAGACTTCAGCTAGATGCTGTTATGTTATAAGTTTCTCGAGAAAGAATTCAGTATTCAAGCACACTTACAAGCTGAAGAATTCCCCACTTCAAAAGTTGACCAGATCTCAGACCTGAGCGTTATTTTGGACAGAAAATTGAATTTCAATTCTCAGTACGATGCAATACTTGCTCGAGCATGTAAGCAGCTTGGTTTCATAAAACATCGTGTCAAAGAAAAAAAATTCCCGTTGGCAGCACCAGCCGGAAAGGAAAATTTCTCGTATGTAGCGTAAGGTTTCGAAAAAGAATTTGGCTTGCCTACTACTGGACTTCTTACTGCAATTTTTGTAGCACTACATGGGTATTTATTAACAGAAAGGATCTGCCGCCGTTCGTTTTTGGAGACCCTTCACAGAGGCCTAAATATTTTGCTAATTAAATTGAGTTGCACACGTATGGATCACATATTGAAAATCGGCGGGTATTAAATTGTTTTAAACATATTTATACTCGTTTCGCCCTTTTCACATTTGCTGTTTATACATTTTACTGTGGTGACCACACAAAGATGATAGCTTGTCGGCTTAAATAGCTCAAATAGTTAACTTCAAAAGATTTCCATAGAAGTTTAACCAACACTTGCATTGCCATTAATATATACATTTTCGATTCTTCTCTGAACCACCAGGGGCCGTCATTTTGAATTTTTATTGAAAACGGCTGTTGAAAATATTAAGCTGTAAATTTTCGTATTTTTTATTTGTCATCCGATTTGCATAATTAAATTAAATTAACTTGCCTTAATAACTTATAATTTCAAGTTTTATAGGATTCTGTTGAGAAACTTGACTGCTAGAGGGCTATAGAAATAAAATAATTTTTATGTCACCCCCTGTATGGAGAGACCCTCTTAAACACTTTAACATATTTTCTTACTCAGCAAATTTCAAGAGGCACCACGTTTGACCTACGTAGAAAATTGCCTCATTTTAGCTCATGTGGTTTGCGAGAAAACTTGTGACGCACGAACAAACGGACGGACAGACAGACAGATAAGTCGCGATTTTATAATTTTTTAGGATATTTTTGAAAATATTTTACAATATTTAAAAAATATTCTGATATATAAATACGTTCAAGATAAGTCATTTAAAACGTTTCCATGAAAAAATTCATTATTTCAGTTGCTACTAAAATAGCGAATTGCGCTTGCCCCCTGTCCTTTGGGCGCCGCCTTTTTGAATGCATGCATTTGATTTCGGACTATTTTAAATCTTTATGGGCTAGGGTCTCATCAGTCAATGTGCCAAAACTCGTTCGTATCGGAGTTTCACTCTAGACAGGGCAAAATAATTAAATTTTTAGTGAAAATGGCAGCTAAAAATATTGGGTTTTAAATTTTCGACTATTTTATTTTTCATTCAATTTTAATAATTTTCTGCATGATACAAGAACATAGTACAGAGATCCATGATCTCAAGTTTCATCAAAATCTGTTGGAAAATGTGACTGCTAGAGCCCGAAAAAACGCATATTTAAACCGCCGCCGTTTTGAAATTTGCACATGCATGATCACCAAAATATCAAAGTCTGTAAGTAATGCCTATCTTGAGACCAAGTTTCATATATGTCGAATCAAAATTGCGACTTTTAGAAGCCTTTGAAGTTTTGAGTTTCAACTGGCCGCCATTTTGTTTTTGTGATCTGACTTCCAGTTTTTTTCACGTAATTCTTTGGATACTTATAATTTCTATCTAACTGTCGAATTTAATGAAAATCTGTTGAAAGCTTTGACCACTATTACAACAACAAAATTTTGCACGTTTTTCGACCTTTGAGTGGCTGCCATTTTGTTTCTGCCGTACCGACTTTGGATTTTTTATTGTGGGATTCATCACATACATCAGTGAACCTTTGTAGCGAATTTCATGCAAATCGGAGCTATACTTTGGTCAGAACAGAAATCACGATTTTTCGTCTAAAATGGCGGCCATTTTGTTTTTGCCCGGCCGATATAGCTGGTTCATGAGCTTAACCGAGATATTTACCCAATACACCTTTCTGAAAATTTGATGATTGCAACCTCTAGCGTGGTCACCAATTTCGTTATATCCCATATATATAGATATATATATATATATATATATATATATATATATAAATATATATATATATATATATATATATATATATATATATATATTTATAAATATATATATATATATATATATATATATATATATATATATATATATATATATGTAAAGAAAAATATAATTTTCTTGGATTTAAATATTCCCGCGCATCATGTGTTAAATATTCCCGCGCACCAAGTGACAGAACGCGACATACAAATTGTACAAATTGAATTGTAACCTATAAATGCTGTCGAGCAAGTTATTAAAAGTTAAGAATATTAAGCAATTGTGATTTGGAAGTTGACATTGTAATTAATAACATTGAATGTCGTTTCTTTACTTACAGGTAAAGTTTGTTTTTGTAATTCTTTATTCATACTATTAATTTATGTAAATCTTACTTGTAGATTAATTGAATAAACCTTTACTTACAGAGAAACTCAGTTGTGTTTTGATTCACTGTGTCATCCAAATCACTACGAGGAGAAAATTCTTCTTATTAAACGACATTAATTGTCAGAAAATGGAAAAGTGGAAATTTACGTTTCAAGTAAAATCAACAATAGACGGAAAGTCTAACTATATTGCCATAACCTCAATTGCCACACAAGATGACAAAGTTTTCCTGGTTCCGGAAGAATATCAAGCAGTATTACAGTATCACAGCCATGTCCAAACCCTAAAGTTTTCGCTACAGTGAAAAATACACTAAAAAAGAGACATCAAAGCAGAAGCGTATGGATAAAGATGACAGATGCTCTATTAACAACATACTGTGATGAGGATGAAAATATGATTTTCCAGAACCAATTCCTTGAGGAAATTACTCAAAGCCAATCAGGTATTGATAGTAAACATAATTTGGAAGATCCATTAGTGAAAATTTTGGAAAAATTAATTGAAAGTCAACAAAGCAAAGAAAAACAAAGTATGAAGAAACTAGCCGATAGATTTGTGATTGAAAAATTTGACGGGAAAAATATGAGTACATATAACTGGATGAAAACATTTTAAAAAGAGTGTGCGAGGTTTGACATAGTAAAAGAGGCGGAAAAAATTGAAATTTTTAGATTATTTCTTGAGAAATCCTGCGCAGATTGGTACTCTTCCATGATAATCAAGCACAGTTTACAATCGGAGTGATCGGAGTGGAAATCAAACTTTTTGCAAATCTACGCTAATAAAGGTTGGACTACAAGCAAGTATGCGTTATTCTTCAAGTATCAATCAGGATCTTCATTAGAATACGCCATTAAAAAAGAAAAACTTCTATTAGAAGTCAGAAAAACAATAGATCAAGGGACCCTAATTGATATAATTGCTGCCGGCTTACCGGATTTCATAACGGACAGAATCAACAAAGAAGAAATCGTACATACAAAAGACTTGTTTAATGAACTTGGCAAGTTAGAACATTTGGTAGGAAAGAAAAAAATTATAAGAAGGGAAGATGATACTAAGCAAATGAAAGAAAAGTGCCGTATTTGTGAAAGTTTACAAAAAGGTGTGCGCTATCATCCAGAAGATTCCTGTTGGTTCAAAACAAAAATGAATAGTGGAAAAAAAAGAAATAATAAACAAATAAAGCACATTAACAATTCAGAATTAGAATTTGAGCTGCAGTATGAAGACCAAAAAAACTAATAGTGCCGTCGTTAATTAAAGTAAAATTAGTATTGAATAAAAATGTTGAAGTATTTGAAATCTATGACTCTGGCTCTAATGTGTCATTGATAAATTCAAGGTTATTGAAGATAAACAATAAAGAATCGAGTTACTCTAGCAATACTAATTTAAAAACAATTAATGGCGTTAAAAAGGCAAATGGCATAATAACACTAGATATAACCATTTATAATGTGGAGAAAAAAATGAATGTTTTTGTAATAGACAACCAAAATTTTGATTACGATTTTTTAATCGGATTAGATTGCATCAAAGAGTTTTTCTTAATTCAAAATGAAAACTTAGAAATCACTCAGAAAGTTCCTATACAAAGAATTGAAGCAGTTTCTAAGGAAACAAATAAGTCAGATATTGACATTTTTAAGGAAATAAAATCTGATAGTTTAATTAACTTCAACGAGAACTTCAGTGAAGAAAACTTCAAAATTTGGATAAATCATCTAGACTATCAACAACAGACAGTGATTGATGATTTAATATTGAACAATAAATCTGTATTTGCAAAGGACAAATATGATATTGAAATCGTAACGGACTATGAAGCACACATTGATCTGTCAATAGAAAAATATTGCAGTAAAAGGCCATATCGTTGCACAAATGAAGACAAAAAGGAGATCAAAAATCAAATTGGAAAATTATTGGAAAAAGAAATAATAGAAGAATCATATAGTCCGTTTGCAGCTCCAGTTACATTAGCTTATAAAAGAGATGAAAATAAAAAGTCAAGATTGTGCATCGATTTTCGAGACCTAAACAAAATCGTTGTCTCTCAATCACAGCCATTCCCACTTATTGAGGACCTAATAGTGAAAACTAGAGATTGGAAGTTTTTCTCGACACTGGACCTGAATTCAGCATTTTGGTCAATATCTCTGCGTGTCTCAGACAGACACAAAACTGCATTCGTCACCCAGGACGGCCATTTCCAATGGACTTGCTTACCATTCGACTTAAAGACCTCACCGGCTATATTTCAGAGAATAATGTGCAACATAATACGGAAATACAAGCTTGGAGATTTCACAGTATGTTACATTGATGACATCTTGGTATTCTCAAAATCATTTACAGATCATGTCAAATATTTGGAACAGCTATTTCAAGCAATTAAAAGTGAAGGTCTAAGACTAAAATTTTCTAAATGTATGTTTGCAGTAGATTCAGTTAAGTACTTGGGGTACATAATACAGAATAATTCAGTTAAACCTCTGAAAGACAACTTAATATCGATAAAAAACTTCCCCACTCCAAAAACGAGGAAGAACGTGAGACAATTTTTAGGGAAAATAAACTTTTATAATAAGTATGTGCCGAGAATAGCAATAAAATTGGAACCATAACATAACCTGTTAAGAAAAGGACAAATCTTTAACTGGACTAAGGCATGCCAAGAGTCATTTGATGAATTGAAACAAATATTATGTTCTAAACCAATACTGACCATTTTTGATCCAAACTTGCCTATCCACATATACACAGATGCCAGTATTCTAGGGCTAAGAGCAGTCCTAAAACAGCCACAAGAAAACAATGAAGAGAAACCAGTGGCATACTTCTCGAAAAAATTGAATGAAGTTCAAAAAAGGAAGAAAGCTGTATATCTAGAATGCCTGGTAATCAAAGAATGTGTGAAGTATTGGCAGCATCTGTTGGTAGGTAGGAAATTTACTGCCTTTTCAGATCACAAGCCTTTGGAGAATATGAATATAAAGTCAAGAACAGACGAAGAGTTAGGAGATCTCACATACTACCTACCACAGTACGATTTCCAAATTAAGTATTCCCCAGGAAAATACAACATTGAAGCTGATTGCCTAAGCAGGAACCCAGTCCTTGACGCAAATGAGAACCTGGATGAACAATTAAAAATTGTCAACATAATAACACTAGAAGATATCTTAAAAGACCAAGTTAAAAATGAAAAGATACAGTGCAGAAAAGACAAGTTAATAACAAAAAACAACATTTATTACAAGAAAATAAAAAAAAAATAAAAAATAGTCCTATCAGAGGAATTTAGCATACAGTTCATCAAAGACGTACATACAGACCTGGGTCACATAGAAATTAAACAGATGCAAAGAATGATCAGCTCATGGAACACAGCGGAAAACATAACAAAAAATATCAAAAGAATCTGTGAAAGTTGTATAGTATGTTTAAAGAACAAAGCAAGAGGACAAAACAAATATGGATTGATGTCCCACTTAGGTCCCGCGACAAAACCTTTTGAGATATGTTCCATTGATACGATTGGAGGATTTGGGGGCTCAAGGTCAACGAAGAGATACTTACACCTGCTGCCAGACCATTTCACAAGGTACGCATACATTTTGACGTCAAGTACACAAAATGCAAATGATTTCATGAAACGAATGAAAAATTGTGCGGAAGCTAACGGCATTGGCATGATTCTCTCAGACCAATACCCAGGTATCAATTCCAGAGACTTCAAAAGATTTTTGGATGAAAAAAACATTCCAATCATTTTTACTGCTGTGGACTTACCCTTCTCAAATGGCTTAAACGAAAGACTAAATCAAACTTTAATCAATAAAATCAGATGTAAGATAAACGAAAATGACGCTAAAATGGCAAGGACAACTATAGCACAAAATTGTGTAAAAAGCTATAACGAAACGGAGCACACTGTCACTGGATATGCTCCAAAGTATCTTCTAAATGGCACAGATGTTACAATTTAGCCAAGTGAGCTGAAAATTAAAAAGACCGAGTACGATTTGATTCAAGACAGGAAGAAAGCGTTGGAAAATACAATCAAATCACATAATTACAATAAGATGATTTACGATAAAAAGCGAAGAGATGCAGACTTCAAAGTTGGTGATACCGTTTTTGTGGATAGTGAAAATAAGCTGAATAGAAAAAAACTCGACGAATTGATAATTGGACCTTATAAAATCATAGAAAAAATATCAAACTCAATTTACAAGATAAACACTAACCAAAGAAAATCAGAGTCAAACTTTTTGCACGTATCGAAACTAACTCCAGCTCCTGCACTTGAGGACCAGGAAGAGGATGTGTGATCAGTCGTATTGTTATATCTTTGGCGGGAGGGGGATATGTAAAAAAAAATAATTTTCTTGGATTAAAATATTCCCGCGCATCAAGTGTCAAACATTCCCGCGCACCAAGTGCCATCGTGATCGTGACAGAACGCGACATACAACAAATTGAATTGTAACCTATAAATGCTGTCGAGCAAGTTTTTAAAAGTTAAGAATATTAAGCAATTGTGATTTGGAAGTTGACATTGTAATTAATAACATTGAATGTCGTTTCTTTACTTACAGGTAAAGTTTGTTTTTGTAATTCTTTATTCATACTATTAATTTATGTAAATCTTACTTGTAGATTAATTGAATAAACCTTTACTTACAGAGAAACTCAGTTGTGTTTTGATTTACTGTGTCATCCAAATCACAACGAGAAGAAAATTCATCTTGTATATGTATATGTATATATATATATATATATATATATATATATATATATATATATATACATATATATATATTTATTTATATATATATATATATATATATATATATATATATATATATATATATATATATATATATATATATATATATATATATATATATATATATATATATATATATATGATACTCTCCGCAATAGGTAAATTTCTCTCGAGAAATTCACCTAAAAAATCTATACACCCCTTCTTGAATATGGTTGTATTATTTGGAATCCATGCTTTGGGAAAGAGTTTATTCTTTTTGCCTTGCGTGATACTTAAGATTTAGTATTTTGAATCTTTCCTTGCTCTCATCTCGAAGAACTACCTGTATCTTAAGCTTCTGGTTTGCTTTTGACGTAATCAAAAAGATAGTAAATGTCGCATCATTATGAAGCACAATCACGTTGAAGGAAACTATTAAATTGAACTAGAAACACTCGTTTGCTTCATGAAGACCAACGTAAAACCACCTACGCAGACAATGTGTCAATTGATAGGTATTGCAAGATCTTCAATTCTATAAGTGAACATTACACACCATCTATCTCAAAACTTAACTTCAAAAAGAAGATAATTGACGCACTACAATAAGTTGCGATTGTTAAATATAAATTCACGTTTCACAGCAACTTAGGACAGCCATCATGGATGCACCAGGAGTCCATCCGCTTGGTGTCGTTTCGGCTAATAGACAGCAGGAAGTCCACTTAAAATAACAAATTGAGCTGCCCCAAGGTGATTGACAATAGCAGCTCCTGACGAGGTAGGCCATTCATCTTGCTAAAACTGTTTATCCAAAAATAGTTCTGGTTCTTAAGAGTAATATAATAGTGTCGTTTATACTTGCTAGGTTTCCTTAATTTTCGTAAAGATGAGTGGTCCACTTTTGCCACGTTTGCTATCATTGTGTTTGATACTTTGTTTGCTTTCGTATGTCCCCTTGTGAGATGGAATGGATGTTTGTTTTCTTTTATTTGATGCATGCATTTGCCTCAAGCTTCCGTGTCTGCTAAAGTTAGTGAGAAAAATTGTTGTATAACTGTAGCTTGTTTGACACTCATCAACAACATATTTCAATGATGATGGAAACTACTCGGGATGTTTAGCAACGGAGAGGACGGGTGATAAATCCTTTTAAATATTGCTTTATGGAGCAAGAAAAAAAATTGCCGCATGTAGTCCCGCAAAAGCTTGCCAATATGCATACGTATGCTGTCGCTATGCAAAGCTAGTTAGCTAAGCTCAGTACTCTTTATAGCTTGCTGACTTTCGTGCTGTGCATGGACTTGAACACGCAAAGTCACTAGAATGCACTGTAGCTTAGACAGCGTTTTAAGCGAGCTGAAACATCGTTTTTGTTACTGTAGGGATTGATTTGGTGAGCAAAAGCAGCGTCGGTTTGGAATGTAGCTTGCAGATAAAGTTTTAGTACCAATTAATCGAGAATCTAGAAAGGTGCAAGATCAACATCGTACGATCGATTGAACTTTGAAGGGGGCCCCTAGCGTAGGATCACAGGTTGCATGTGATAATCAAGGTTCTCTTGAAGGACTGGTAAGTAGCGAGGCTTGTGCTGATCATCAACAAGTAGCGGAACCCCAAGTTGCCATCTGTATTCCATCCCTTCTGTATACTGGACATGACCGGGAAGGCGCTCGTAAAATCTATTAAAGGAAGGCTTACCGTCACGATACATGCTGCTGGGTACCTATCTTTGTGCCAGTATGGCTTTAGGGTAGGTTGCCTCGTGATCGGAGAAGTGGTAAGCGGGGTACAGTGCACTGAAGCAGATACCATTCCAACCATTGGGTTGGCTTTCTGGTCATGCAGATATTCTAGCAACACTAGAAAATCCGCTCTGAGTATAAAAATATCGGATTTGAGGAACGACTTGAAGGATCGTAGCATACTCTTTGACACGAAGGAAGGCCGACCGAGAAAGGAAATTACATCAGTTGTCACTCAGGGCTCAATTCTTGGCGCTGGCTTTTTGAACATCAAATATGATGGGCTACAGAGGCTAGAGCTGCTAGATAAGCCACGTTTGATTGGCTATGCAGATGAAGTTGTGGAAGTAGTGACTGAACGCACGATTGAACATGCGCAAAAAAATCTTGGTATGCTGCCTCGAGCGTTGGACTGGATGACTGCTCTTGGCTAAAGCCTTGCACTGGGAAAAATTAAAGTCGTCATTCTGACAAAGAAAACAACTACTACAGTCAGGACTACCAATATAGGGGAAATGCTAGTAGAATTGAAAGTAAAATATTAGGGCATATTGATAGATTTGAAGATGAGCTATTAGGGCAACAGCTGATAAATGAGCAAGGGAAGTAGTGGCATTTGCGAGTTTAATGGCCAATATGGGGAAACTCTCCAAAAATATGAGTTTTGATGAGCACCATGCTTTCTGGATTATTTTGCAGATCGAAAAAAATATAGTGACACTCTTAGCAAGGAGCTCTACTGAAAGCGGCAAAGAGTGATACAAATTACATGTGAACATCGAACATTCTCTTGGTTGGCAGTATTACAAATATTTACCTATGTAAAAGTGAAGGTCGCAGCCAGGTAGAGACAATACACTCTCTGAAATCGGCAGTAGTTCTGAGAGAGTTACACAAAGAGAAAATGGACTACTTGTTTGATCCCTGAATTGAAACAGTTGCTTAAGGCATAGTGAGTAAGCATGGATGTTTTTTGTCTTATCTGCACAAGATTGGTAGCTCCAGACTACATGTCTTGTGTAAGAGAGGTAGATGATGCTTGCCATATTTTAAGGCTTAAAAAAATTTTATGGATCATGTAGCAACATCTTCAATGAAGTTGGATCGCTCTCCTCGGAGAGTTTGCATCCGTTGGCAAATGGAATAGTGTGACGCATTATGTATGAAGGTAAGAAACATACTTGAACGTGAGGCAGTATTAAAGGCAGTGAATCTCTTTTCTATCGATCCATACCATTTCTTCCTTCTCACTAGAAAGTTGTTTTCTGGATCCCGAAAATGCCTCGCGTTGGAGAAAAATGGATCCTAGTCCGAAATAATGTGCGAAAGGTTCAAGGCTTGCCAACGGAGGAGTGCTAACACAAAAAGTGCCAGAAAATAAAGTTCGCACGGACACCTAGCAATGAAAAAAAAAATCTGGATACCAGACTTGAGAGAAAAAAGCCATGACGAGGACCCCAGCAGCAAGCATTGCTCCAAAATCAACAATATAGCCGATCTTCCGTAGAAGTATTGAGGAAAATCAGTAAGCCCCAAAGAGACAAACACTACTATCAAAGCAGTATGACCAACCTAGTTGGACCACTTACAGGTCAAATTCGGAGCAGTGACCAACAATAAGGAAGCATTTTCCAACGCATTAAAGAAATTCTCGGCAAAAGCGCAACTATAGCCTCGATTTCCAGGTGGAGGACTGCGGATAGGCGGATGGTATTATGCGAGTACGGTTCTAAGGAATCACCTTCTTTACTGTGTACCTAATGCCACACCAGCCGATATCAATGTTCAAGCCTAGCTTAATGATTTCTAGGGCACAGTCTGAAACACAGGTGGCAATGTACTCGTTGGGGGACACTTGAACGCCAAAACATTCAAAGGAGGGACGATTTCAACAGATATGTTGGGAAAACGGATCCTTATAATTACGGAAAGGACAACGCTTGTCGTGTTAAGCACCAAAAATACACTAAATTTTCACCATATTACCTGTGAAGGAACTATACTGGACGTGGCATTTGCCTCGGAATCCTCAGTATGGAGGAACCACAATTGGAGAGTAATAGAGGACCACCCCGTGGTGGACGTTCGTAAGTTCATCGAGGTTCTCACGGCACATCCTCCACTGCAGGGTGATCCATAGGGCACAAAAACTAGCAGCTCAAGACGTGGTGAACTCAACTATGAGCATCATCAAAATTGCTTGCAGTGCTTCTATTTCCCATCGAAACTCCCAGCACGGCAAGCTTCTATGTACTGGTTGTCAACTAAAACCATTGAAAAGTGAAGGAATTGTCTCAAGCTTTTGCGTGAGGCTCAATGGGTATGAAACCATGACGGGACATGCAACCGGGTAGCAGCATATAAGTCAGATTTCAAATGCCTTCGCAAATTGATTAACAATAACAAGGCCTGCTGCTGGCAAGATCTAGTACAGAGTGTGAACAAGAATCCATGGGGCCTTGGCTACAGGATAGTTATGTGGAAACATGGTGCGTGGAAGCATACACGAAGCAGAAAAAATGGATAAGATAGTGCGGACACTTTTACTGCCCACCCCGTCCATGTTGGCATTCTGCACAGTAAAACACCAATCAAGTACCCACTCTTCACATAGCTGGAACTAGTAGAGGCAATCCTTTCATTAAAGTAAAGAAGGCTCCAGCTCCAGAAGTTGTGCCAGCTGAGGTCTTGTAATTTGTTTACCACAAGAGTCCCGACTTGCCTACGGGACGGGGTTTTCTGGATTCGATGGAAGGTTGCAAGGCTCGTGTTGATCAGCAAGGGGAAGGGGAATTCCGTATCGCCACCTGCATACTGTCCGTTATGCATGCTATAGACGGCTGCGAAACTCATCAAGGGAGGACTCACTGACGCGATCCATGTTGCTGAGGGCCTTTCGCCTCCGTCGTTCAGCTTTAGAGTAGATCGCTCAACCATTGATGCAATTGCAGAGATGGCAAGCGCAGTATAGAAGACGGAGGTACATAGCCACACCAAGTGACGGGTCGTTTTGTTGGTAGTACTCAACGCTAAGAATGCCTTCAACTCAACTAGACGGGTGGATATTCTGAAACCCCCTTTTCAAGATAAAGAATACCTCGCATAGCTTTCGATGAGCTACGTGAAGAACTGAAGTGACAGCAAGTGTTGCCCAGGAATCTTTCCTTAGCCCAGACCTGTGGAACGTCTTTTCCAATAGGCTACTGAGACTGGAGATGCTAAATGAGCCATACTTGATCGGGTATGTGGATACTATTGTGGACTTAGTCACTGGGCGGACCATTAGAGCAGCGCAACTTAGGCTAGATAGGCTAATGTGTCGAGTAAGAGACTGGATGACTGCTCGTGGGTTCAATCAAACACTGGAGAAAACCGAAGTAGTTATCTTGACAAAAAAGAGGATTCCTAGAATAAAGGCGATCAATATTGAAGGTGCTCTAAGCTAATTGAAGCTAGTGATGAAGCACCTGGGGCTATTAATCGACTTGAAGACGAGTTTCTTTGAGCAAATCAGGGCAACGGCTGAGAAGGCTGCCTCAGGCGTATCGGCTCTGAGTTGACTTATGCCCATCGTAGGGAGCCCAACCTATCAAGGAGATGCCATTGATGAGTGCCGTATGGTCATTGCTTCTGTAGAGAGCAGAAAGATGTGGAGATGCTCTCAGTAAGGAGTTGTACCATAAATGCTTGGCACAGGTCTAGAGAAGAGGAACACGGGGATCGCATCTTCTTACCCGGCAGTCTTTGATCCAGCAGTGAGTATTATTTTAGGCGTGATAGCTGTCACCCTCCTTGCTAGAGAGCATTGCGCTATTTACTTGCTTTGAAGCAAAGACGCGAAGAAGGTTGATGCCCGTGAGGAGAGACAACGGTCACTCTACAATTAGTAGTAGTTCTGGGTGAATTGCACGAAGGAAGGTGGACTTCATGGCTCATATCGGGTGTGAGACCATTTTTCAAGTAATTTTATGTTGAAGGGGGCTTCTCTCTGACCCATTTTTTGAGCAGGCATGGATGTTTTTAGCCTCACCTACACAAGATTAGTGATTAACGGTCCTCCGACTGTAGACTTTGCCTCAGACAGGAAGACAATTGCGTAGAAGAAATTGGACAGACTACGGCAAAACTTCTGCAAGGAGACGGCAGAGCTCACCCCAGATGATATAGTCACGGTGATGTTTGGATCAATCGACTAACCATGTTAAACATTATGTTCGGGCAGTCCTAAAAGCTGAAAGAGACACCCAGAAGCTGGGGACACCGGGGCTAGAAGACATGAAAACCGCACCAAACATTTTTTTTTTATAGATCAAACGGTAGCTCAAGAAGCACATGCGGGTTTGTAATTGACCAATAATACATATGATGCTTATTAACAAAGTCATTGACCCAGAATAAGCCTCATCGCTGAAGATGAAATTCTTCATTCTTTGCGAGAGCCCAAGTCAAAAATGAATGATCAAGTGGCTTTGGTTCTTGAGTCAATTTAATCTTTTGACCATGTTGGCCTAAGTCTTTTCGCAAAATACACCACAATGTCGTCTAGGAGATGCCCAATTCTTGAGAACAACGTGGAATTGACTGTTCTGACTCATTTTGAAGCGATGCACTTAGGGCTACGATATTTCCCTCGCTTCGAGCGGTAAGACGTCTTTTTGGCACTGTAACGGCTAAAAGTTAAAATTTGGACGCGAACTATAACATGGACAGCCTGCCGGGTGAGTCGATTATTGCGGCAAAAATTTGGAGTAAGCGCTTTTAAAGCTGCAACCACCAACTCGGAATTTCACTAGTAATTTTTAATAATTTTCAAACGTCGTTCATGAACTTTACTATGGTAAAAATGTTGAACGTCAGTTAAGTTTTGGCATTGACAGTTTATTAAAAAGTTTAAGGGTGCATCCATATAAAGATACAAAATAGTTATGTTCCTAACAGAAAACCCTATATATTGTGTTTAACGTATTGTTGTCGAACTATTTAGCTTTCACGAGCTTTTGAGCAAGCTATTTAATATTTAATTAGTTCACTTATCCACCTTGAAGAATTAGTAATATTTTTAACAAACCTCTTCAATATGTCACCATAGAAATTAAAATAAAGATTGCGAACTGAAATTGAAGTTTGCTGGCTACCGTGTCTACCCAATAGTCTCAATTAAAACACTGGTCTTAATCTAATACAATGTATATACAAGCAGAAAACTTTCGTAATAATAACGTTCTTGCAAGTAAATTTCATCCACCATTCCTACCGGCTTGCATTCCCCTTTTCTCACTGTATTCAAAAACTTACTAAATTTCTCAGCACAATCCCATTCATTTATTTTTCGTCATATTTTAAATACTCATTAAACAAAATTTTCACAGCACACACAACGTGGAAGCTTCTCATCTAATTAAAAGGCGAAAGATGGAAAACTTTAACCTTCTTTGTTCAAAGTGAATGAGAAAATGTTCTGCTCCTTCCTCTACTTTCGCCATCATACTCGTACAGTATTTCTTCGTCTGAGTTTTCAATTTTGCTTCCAATTTAAAAGAGGCCA
This sequence comes from Odontomyia ornata, assembly GCA_963969285.1. Classification (NCBI taxonomy): domain Eukaryota; kingdom Metazoa; phylum Arthropoda; class Insecta; order Diptera; family Stratiomyidae; genus Odontomyia; species Odontomyia ornata. The sequence goes on along the minus strand of OZ017741.1, from coordinate 286,568,400 downwards.
TTCATACTCGTATAAGGAATGAAAAATTCCCCACGCCCGTAACCTGCTCTATGCTAATGTCGGTGGTTAATGCAAAGACGTAGAAAATTAATTCTGAAGTTTGCACCAAGAAACTTTTGCAGAACTATGGAAAGTGTTAATAACTACTATTTCATACGGTGATGAGAGTATAAGAGTCGAAAGCCACGCACTTGAGTTGTGTTTATTTAATTTTTTCTGTTTTTTTGGGAACGTTCTTTTCTCGGAAGCTTTTGTGTTTAATCTCTTCTTTTCTAATAGGGTCATCATTGTTCTAGTTATATTTGCAACTTGGAGACTATTCAAGGATGAAAAGAGTGTGCGGTATTTAAGTTTGAATTTTAAAATGAAAAATTTTTCGTAGCTCATATAGAAATTTCCTTGCCTGTTTGGTTTAATTTGCATCATATTATTTTGAGCCAAGTTGCGTAGTACGGTACCACTGGAGTGATACCCGCGTAAAACTATTTCAATCTTAGAATGATTTTGTCTCCAGCTCGGTTAAATTTTGCTTAACCCTTAACATACCAAGGGGGGTCCTCGAAAGACCCCAGAGGTTATGTTTTTGTGATTCTTTCGTAAATAAAACACCCAATTGAACCATGATTTTTGTATTCCTCCTGGACACGGTTAGGATAAATATTTCATTGTAATGATTATGATTCGTTATTGGGACCCTGCTTGGTATACTACGTTAATAAAACGGATTGGTTCATTTCTTATTTTGTAGAACTGTTATTTTTAGCGAATTCAAACAAAATAAAAGTTTGTATGCATATTTACTTCTTTTATCTCTGCACGTGCAGTTGATATGAGGCAAAGTGCCGTTTCCAAATAACTGTTTCTTCAGTTTCAAGTGGTTTTCGCGTAAAGTGTCGCCTTGTGATCAGTCATTCAGTGATTATTGAGTGAAATACATTGTGTGTATTTTGTGTCTTTTGCCTGTTTTTGCAGAGAAGTAGTGTTAGTTCTCTTCTTACACAGTGTATTGTGCAAGTATTGTGGTTTAATGTGGTATATATTATATGTAAATTATTGCTGGAATAATATTCAATTTTTTTTTGTTGTACTTTACCTTATAATAGAAACTGAATATTTGAAATTGTAAAAATCGCCCATCAACAACTATCAGATGATGATATTCTCCAGATCCTGGGTGAATGCGATGCCAGTAATCCAGAAGATCTCTTGAACGAATCTGATGCAGAATTCATTCCAGTAGACGATGCATCTGAGTCTGAAGACCATCTCGAAATGAAAAGTGAGCACAGTGACACTACTAGTGAAGCTTCTGATGAGGACTTCAATGAAGGAGATGAATTTACAGCAAAATCCGGTCGAAAATGGACAAGTTCGGTGCCCCGCGTCACTCGTCGTCGGCAATGTAACATCGTTAGGGGTTCTCCAGGTCCAACGCGCGCAACCAATGTTGCAACCACAATGTCTGACATTTTCAACTTATTCTTAGATGCCCAAATTGCGGAAGCTGTATGTACCTTCACCAACGCTGAAGCTTCACGAGTTGTTAGTGATTTCAATGCAAATGCAGTTCCAAACAAACAGAAAACATGGTCAAATGTAGATCCTGTTGAAATAAGAGCGTTTTTTGGTGTGTTGCTGATTGCTGGAGCTCTTCGCTGCCAAAAGGATCAATCTCTGAAATAAGGACGAAGAATAAAAACATTTGTCGTGCTGTTTTTACTGCTGCTATGTCACGAAACAGATTTGCGCTGATACTTCAGCTTGTCAGGTTTGACGATAAATCAATACGTGCTCAACGAAAGGTAACTGACAAACTTGCTGCTTTTGTGAAGCTTGGGATCGGTTTGTAAGACACTGCAAGACACTTTTCGAACCGTACTTTCCACTCAATGCCTAGAAGATTCAGTATCCAGTGAAAGCCATAAGAAGTTCAACTTGATATTGGAATACAACCTTACCAAAGATGGGGTGGATAAAGCAGACAAGTTGGTAAGACAATATACTTGTGCCAGACATACCTCAAGATGGCCTCTGAGGATTTTAATGAACATGCTCGACATTGGAGCACTAAATGCCTTCATAATTTGGATATCGAAAAACAAAGACTGGAACAGTAGCCAGAAAATCGCAGATATAGATTTCTGTTGGAGTTAGGCAAGGAGCTGACAAAACCCAACATTCTTCGCAGGGCAATCAATCCAACTGGTCTTCATCTTTCATTTGTCAGAGCAATTGAAGCTACAGTGAAATGTATAAACAGCAAATGTAAGAAGGACAACACCTGTATTTAGATGTTTATAACAATTTATTCTCTGCCGATTTCAATTTGTGATCCATACGTGTGCAACTCAATTGAATGAGCAAAATATTTGAGCCTCTATAAAGGGTCTTTAAATACAAGCGTCGGCAGATTTTTTTCATGTCAATCAATACCCATGTGGTGTTACAAAAAATTGCAGTAAGAAGTTTAGTAGTATGCAAGCCAAATTCTTTACCGAAATCTTACGCTACACACGAGAAATTTACCTTTCCGGCTGGTGCTGCCGACGGGGATTTTTTATAAGGATCTGGCAATACTCCTACGTTCTGAAATGCGTAAAAGAACACGTGCGTCGGAAATTTTATTTGCTTTTTGTTTTGTTTTTTGAATACAACAGGTCTCGGCTCAGCTGACCGGCCCCTGAAAAAATTCAGAAAGTGTTCAACACAGGGTAGATGGAAGGTGTTGATACTATGTGAATGTACTATGATGAAGAGTACGAATGGACGCACACCTATAGCGTATTTGAACAAATAAAATTCAGTAGAAGAGAAATGGTCCGCGTAGTGCATTGGTAAGAGTGCTTGCTGCATAAGCAGAAGTTACCTGGTTCGAATCCCCTTGGCGATAACGAGATTTTGTCAAGATGAATTTTTTTCTAACGTTAGAGAAGAGTAACCAACACAAGCCAAGGTTAAAGTTGAAGAATATATCAAAAGAGGAGAAAAAAAAAACTGATGAGAATAATTTGAATCACCTTGAATCTAAGGAACTGCCTGATTTTTGAAATTAAAAGGAAAGCACGAATGAAGAATCTCATTAGTCAGCTAGCTGAAATTACACCTTAGAACGATTGTTTCGCAAGCAACCCTTCAATCAAAAATCAACACACCCACAATATGCCATTTCAGAAACTTCTTCAAAGTATAAAAGTCCAATGTCTGCTTCACGTATTTAAAGATCTAAATGAGGTGCAACTGTTGCAGCAGAAAACAATACCCATCAACGATATTTATAAACATGCTAAATTGAAAACAGGAAACTGAGTTTCAATCGGAAAGATGGAAAGCAAATACAAAGCAAGCGGAGTCGAATGAAACTCTGCCGTATATAGTCTTAAGCCCATTTGAAAAAGCAGGAGGGGTCCCTTTACTTCTCCAACCCACAGCTCCCATGATTCCTCATCCAAAACCCTATGACCTAAGGGCAGTAAAGGGTCTCGAGGTCGCACATTGGGTTTACTGGTTCCTCAATGATGGGACACTAAATGCCAATAGCTGCAAATATACTTAGAGCTTTGCTACTAATCCTGCTTACAACTCCTTTGTAGTGCCGTAGGTGGGTGTAGGAGAGTCCGCACCTGATAAAAAAATTGAAAGTAATAACCATATCACCAAAATGGAGTTTAGGCGAAGGGTTAACTCCTCATCTCTGGAAAATTCTACATTATTCGGAAACTTGAACAGACTGGACCTACGGAAATTACCTCGCAGTTGATAAAGGACTATGGCATTGGACCCTAAAATGCTAGATTCTTGAACTACCTTGGTGCAGCCAAGGACTTTTAAAAACAGGCCAGTCAGTACAAATTAAATATACTGGCAATCTGGGAAACAAGATGAACTGGATCTGATATTCAAGATATGAGATTGCACATACTATTAAAATGTGGAAAGATTACTACACAGCGAGAATTTAGAGTGGCCTTTCTTGTCAATAGAGAGTTCAAGTCTTATGTAATTGATTTTCAGGCAATCAGCGTATGCATGTGTACGATCCATATCAAAGTGAAATTCTTCGAAATTTAGCTGATGAACGAAGAAAACAATGAAGAAAAAGTTCGAAAATTACCTGGAAAGACTATGATTAGCCGTTTAGGGCCTCGTATTAATACTTGCTTTTGTTTTAGTTCCTTATTGGTCACAAGGATAGAAAAATAATAATCACATAAATATATAAAAACTGTACAAAATTTTTATTATTATTGAAATTACCGAATGCATTTCTAACGTCAATAAGGTGTCCATCACCAGCCACTGTTTACAATTGCACAGTCGGCAAACCATAGAGTGAAACACAGTGACTTTGTGTTGTCTCGGGCAGAAAGTGCGCCCATCATCAGCGTCTGTTTACACTTGCACAGTCGGTGAGCCATAGAGTGAGACGCAGCGATTTAGTGTTGTCTCGGACAGAAAGAGTCACTCTATCCGGAGATGTTGATTTCCGATACACTGCGAAATCGATAGTGCGACAATTTCTCTTCAACTCCAAATATCAACAAGGTGACAAGCTACAGTGCATAAACTATACACGGAGATCATTACTTTGTACGGCATACAAAATATTTTTAAAGTTCTTAAAAAATAAACTCAGATCATACGCCAATAGTATTGTTGGCTTTAGAGCGTGTAGATTGACGATAGACCAATTGTGAATGCTGAAAGTTCAACATAGATGGGCGCGTTAAATTTTCGTAGACTATAAGCAAGCATACAACAGTATTGATCGTAACGTACTGTACAAAATAATACTTTGCTTTGATATTCCGGCCAAATCAGTCCATCTTAATGAAATGACAATGATGCCGATAACCTTGCAAGCGTGCATCAATAACCATTTCACTGATGCCTTTGATACCTTTGATAGTAGGGAGATAGACTGGCCGCAGTGCAATTAAATTTAGCCCTAGTATATGTCATCAGAAAGCTGATATTAAAGGTACGTTATTATACAAGAAAAATTTATTGGTAGCCTATGTGAATGACTTCAAAACTTTTTCACCGTCATTAAAAACCACCAAAGAATATTTGCTGAAACTCGACAGCGAAACGAAACTAGTAGGGCGTCAAAGCAATGAGAATAAAAAAAAGCTCATGAAGCATTCGAGGAAAAACACTACAAATACACAAAATATCACACTTGGCAAATACAATAGCAAAAATGTAGGCAAAATTGTGTATTTAGGCACCAAAATAATGAGAAACGGTAATGAAAGAGATGAATTATGCTGAAGTATACAGCTTGCAAATAAAAAATATGTTGAAGTTCAGCTGCATATATCGGAAAATCAATCTCAAAGTACACAAATCTGTGACGAGACTTATGCTATGCTTCGGGTTTGAAACTGTTATCCCATACAACTGGGGCATTTTGGCAGTGGGGCATGGTGGTTCTAATTTTGCCCGCCGCAAACGGGCATGGTGGTTCCAATTTTGCCCGCCGCAAACGGGCATGGGGACTAGCTTCCTGCTTTGGCTCCACACTTCACTCCCAAGCAAGTAAAGCAGTTTGCTGAAGCTTGTTCCGCGAAACTTCCCTACCAAAATTTCCTCAATTAACTTGTTTACTGTTACCATATAGTCGTCACACAAAAGAAGGCCTCCGCTTTTTTTTTGGTACAGGCACCATAAGCATAGCCCATTTTTGATGGATGGTTTTGTCTATAATGCCAACTTGCTCAAGACAGTCCAGCTCTTCGTAAACATTGTCTACTAGCACGTAAAGAATCTGTCAATGCCACTATAGACTATCGAAATATCTGCTTTCAATTCTAGTGTGGATTTTTAGTTTGGGATCTTCCCGACTTCCTGTGAATATGTGTCCTGAAATTCGGAAACCATGGAGTCTAGTTGCGTCTTGCACTCGTTCTCGAAATTGTCACCGGTGTCCACTTGATGTAGTGAGAGGATATTTATTTGAAGTTTTTGAATTAAATCTCTACCTACAGATGAGTCGACATCTTGTTTTAAAATGTAGAAGTTTGCTTTTGCTCCGTTTTTTTCATACTGAGCTGTTTTTTTGACTTTACCCAGGGGAATTGGCAATTCGTCTGTTTACGCTTTCAATTTAAAACTTGTTGTTCGGTGGTTAATACAGGCCATAATATTTAGGGTTTTGCTAAATTATTTTACAAAACGTTACTAAAATTGTGACCTGTCTGTCCGTCCGTCTGTGTGTCACAGCAATTTTTCTCGCAAACCACATAAGCTAAAAACATAAAATTTTGTAAAAAGGTGCAGAGTGGGGATCATTTTCACTGCGAACGATTTTTCTAATGTGTTTAAGGGGGGGTCTCCCCACATAGAGGAGTGGACCCTGGAATAAAGGTTTCACCAAATGTAGGCGTAATGGGTATCAAATGCCTACAAGGTGTGCAGGGAGAGGTGAAATGTACGAAAATTTTGTGTCCTCCCCCTCGTGATTGGACAACTTTGACCTGAAAGATCTAAAACAATTGTGGGGATTAGTCTTCATGAGTACAAGGGCAACAATCGCCTAAGAAAGCGAAATTCGATCAATTTTGTTAATAATAGTATATTTTACAAGTTTTACGTTTTCGCCTGTAAAATCGAAACGGGACCCTTAAATTTCTTGAAGCTACAATTTAAGTTTTTTGATAGCAGTTTTAGGCGTTTGGAAAATTTCGTATTAACTCATCAATAAACAGCTAAGTTACGGCCGATTGAATGAATAACAATTCCAACTTTTTTTTTATGTGGTAGGGAGATGAATGCCATTTATGCACAGAGTGCGGGACTCCCATACGCGACTGGACTACCTACTAAACACCTCCCCTGTCAACCTAAGAACCCAGCCTGGAACCGTTTGAAACATTACTTCGGGCCAGGTCTCGTTTTGTTACGCCGAGAGGCGCCTTGAAGCTGGGGAACCCCTTTCCTAGCAGGAAGGGAGAGGGGACGAAGAAGTGCCAGAAAAGCGATCCCCCAGCCTCAGTACCCCCGGCTGCTGTAAGTCCCTTTTATATTTTAGGGCTGCCCGAGCATAATGTGCCACCTGGTTCCATTTGTCAACCGATTCGACACTATATTATACGGGGTGAGCTCTCCCGTCTCCCTGATCCATTTGCACACGCAAAAAATGTGTGACAGGCATTGTCCTCCTCTCCTGGGCAAAACCGACAATCAAAGGACCGTAACTTACCAATCTTGTGTAAGTAAGACTGAAAATACCCATGCCCGCTCAAAAACTGGCTCAGATAGAAGTCAGTTTCACCGTGTCTTCGATTTAGCCACGATCTCACATCCGGAATGAGGCACGCAGTTCCCCTTCCCTTCGTGCAATTGACCCAAGACTGCTGCCAATCGTTGAGCGAGAGTTGTCTCTCCTCGGACAACCATCTCCCTTGCATCCTCATTTCGGCGCAGGTAAATAGCGCGGCGTTCTCTAGCAAGGAGGGCGACAGTTATCACACCTGCAATAATTCTCACCGCCGAGTCGGAGACTGTCGGATACGAAGATGCAATTCTCAGTGCTCCTCTTCTCTGTACCTGTGCCAAACGTTTTCTGTATACCTCCTTGCTGAGAGCGTCGCCCCATACCTCTTCTCCGTACAGTAGCATAGACCTTCCAGCACTCATCAAGAGGCGTCTTCGTGATGGACTGGGTCCCCCTACGTTGATCATAAGTCGACTCAGAGCTGATATTCCCAAAGCAGCCTGCTCAGCCGTTGCCCTGATTTACTCAAAGAAACTCATCTTCGAGTCGATCAGTAGTCCCAGATACTTCACGGCTGGCTTCGATTCGATTTATATGCCTCCAATACTGATCATCCTTACTCTAGGGATTCTCTTTCTTGTCAAGATGACCACTTCGGTTTCCTCCAGTGCTAAACTGAGCCCACGAGTAGTCATCCAGTCCCTCACTCGGCGCATTAGCATACCTAGCCTAAGTTGCGCTTGTTCAACGGTACGTATAGCGACCAGAGCCGCAAAATCATCCGCATAGCTGACCAAGCTTAATTCACCTGGCATCTCAAGTCTCAGTAGCCCGTCGTAAGACACGTTCCACAGGCCCGGACCAAGGATAGATCCCTGGGCAACACCCGATGTAATTTCTTTCCTTCGTTGGCCCTGTGTCGTGTCGTAGAGCAGGCTTCGGTCCTTTAGGTAGTTCCTCAAAAGCCGCATTATGTATTCTGGAACTTGAAAAGAGTTTTCCAGCGTGTCCAGAATATCCACCCATTTAGCGGAGTTGAAGGCATTCCTGACGTCGAGTGTCACCAACAGGACGATCCGTCGCTTGGTGCGACTATATGCCTCTGCCTTCCGGACCGCGTTCACCACTTCTGCAATCGCATCAATGGTAGAACCTCCTGCTCTAAAGCCGTACTGCCGAGGAGATAGGTCCCCAGCAGCTCGAATCGCGTCAGTGAGTCTTCCCTTGATGAGTTTCTCTAACACTTTCCCAGCCGTGTCTAGCATGTATAACGTGCGATATGCAGACGCTGATTTGGGGTTCCCCTTCCCCTTGCTGATCAGCACGAGCCTCGCCACCTTCCATCGTACCGGGAAAACCCCGTCCCGTAGGCAAGCTTTGAATGTGCTGAACAGCAGGTCAGGATATCGCTTTTCCTTAATAGGACGCTCTGGCGTTCGAATCATTTTTTTTCTGCGCTTGAGCGCCGCAGGAATCTCAGTCTGAACCAGACTATCTGCTATTCTCCGTTTTTCGTCTGCCTTCACAGTCATTGTGTTATTCTTCATTTTTTTCATGGTTAGTACCGCTCTCGATGTGCTGTTAACATCGTGGCTGCAATCGCTGGTTGCGTCATCGTTTTTATTATTTTTAGGGTATTGTAAAATCAATTTATAATACCCTACTAGTTTCGCGTCCTGTCTGTTCGTCCGTCCGTCCGTCCGTCTGTTCACCCGTCCGCCCGTGTGTCACACCCCTTTTTCTCGCAAACTACATTAGCTAGAAACATAAGATTTTGTAAGTAGGTGCGAAGTAATGCCCTCTTTAAAATTTCACCACGAAAAGAAATTCATAAGAGCTTTAAGGGGCTCTCCCCATATAGGGGAGTGGCCCCTGAAAAAAAGTTTTCATCGCATGTAGGCAATATGGGTATCAAGTGAAAGGTCTTGATGAGAACTTTTCAAAACAGGTCTTATAATGGCTTAAGACGCTTTGAGGGGTGCAGGGGAAGGGGAAATGTACGAAAATATTTTGTCGCCCCCCCACATTTGACCCGAAAAGTCTGAAAAAAGTCACAGAGGTGTAACATTACGAGTACAAGGGTAACAAATACCTTAGAAGTCGAAATTCGATCAACTTTGTTAATTATAGTACATGATATAAGTTTTACGTTTTTGCCTATAAAATCAAAATGGGACCCTTAAATTTCCCAAAAACTACAATTTAGGTTTTTTGAAACCATTTGCATGTGTCCTGAAAATTTCACAATAATCGAACAATAAACAGCTAAGTTATAGCCGATTGAATATTCAACAATTTCAACAACATTAATACGTGATACTTTGCAACCGACCTAGCGACTATAAATATAAGGTTTTACAATAAGAGGTGATATTTTGATATTAAAAGAAAAACACCATTTTTTGATACAAATGATCGAATGTTTACTTCATTATAAAGAAAAAGGTATGCCGTTAATAGCGAAAAATAACGTCAGGCAAATGATTACCACGATACGCTTACAGGACCATATCCTTTTCATGAAATTTTCCATAAGCAAATCGCAAAGTGGCTGCCCTATGTCCTCGATAGCCTCACGAATTCTATCTTTGAGGTCTTGAGTCGATGCTGGGCTGGTGGCATAGACTTTCTCTTTCACGTGGCCCCAAAGGATGAAGCCGCAAGGTGTTAAATCACAAGATCTATTCAAAATAACACCTCTTATTAGAAAACCCTATACGTAGGAATTTTGATGAAAAATTTAGAAACGGTTTGTATAATTGATGTGTTATCGTGACTAATTAAACGATGGGGTCAAGACACTTGAAAAAAATGACGGCGAATATAAAAATATAATAGCCATAATGATTCTTCGAACTCAATTTATATTCCATAAATTGAGTTCGAAGAATCATTATGGCTATTATATTTTTATATTCGCTGCCATTTTTTTCAAGTGTCTTGACCCCATATTGGTCAAGTTTCAATATGCAGAATACATTGTTTGATTTACTTGTTTTACAATATCCTTCTGGTAGGAGCACTCTCCTGCTACTTCAATTTGTTTGTTTTTTTTTGGATTTTTTCGGTCTTTTAATTTTGGTTGCTCCAGTTTTGTTGGGTCCCCCTCGGAGCCGCTATATCCGTTCGTGTGTGTAGTCGTCTTTTTGGTCCCATGGTTATCTTTGCAGACCAGGGAGGCCATGCCCGGGTTGGCACAAGCCCTTATGGGGACAAGTGCTCAGAGCCAGACCAGCGCGTATCAGGAGTCCGTTTTAACCGAACCTACACCAGCAACCCAATGGTGTGAACTTCGAACGTACTCCGAGACCTGTCAAGGTTTTACCGGGAAGGAGGCGGTATGATAGTTGAATTGGAGCCGTTCACACACGAGTTTCACCTCGGCGCTAGGTCCAAACTATTAAATCTGCCAGCCCAAAGCCACAATTTCAGTTCGTTGTCCAAAGCGTAGTCGAGATCCAATCAGGGTCGTTACCTGTCATCCCAGGAGAGAACCTCACGGCACCCCCCATATCCTCGGGTCCATGGGGGCGGCGCTCCCCAACGAATGCTAGCCTGCAAGAGTGCTCTTGTCGACTGGCATTCCCCCTGTGGGAATTTCCTCGGTTACGTGGGGGCGGAACTCCCCAAAGACAACATTAATACGAAATACAACATTAGCAACAACAAAATCAACACGTAATACTATGGAGATACACGTTTGCAACGGACTGAAACACTACAAATCGGTAGGAATTTTGATAGAATTTTGGTTTGTAGTATTGATATGTTAGCAAGACTATTCAAGCAATGGGGTCAAAGCACTTGGAACAAAATGGCGGTGAGTTTAATTATAAAATAACCAGGATTAATTTCTTCGAACTCAATTTACGGAATCTATATATTGGTCAAGTTTTGATATTGAGAAGATATTGTTTGAGTATTGCTGCATTTGAAACACTTTCCCTTGGTCTTGTCTGGGATGGTGATTCTGTTTTCTCTTGAATGTACAGTTTACCTCGGCCCCCAAAATAGCTCTTCCTTTGAAATGATCAACGTAATACACCGGTGTTGGCTGCGTGGATATTTTTTGTTTTCCAGTTTTGATAGCACGAAGGGAATAGCCAACTTTACGAGGATAACATCATTGAATGTTTTTGCAGCATCCTGTTGTAGACGTTTTTGTATTTTACTCTCCTGCACCCCGCATACAAAATGGATAGAGTAAATGTGCTTGCCAATTTTCTGGACTTGCTACATTATGTTAATTAATTATATTTAGAAGGATGCGTAGTACTTCCAACAGCTTTTTAATAGCTTCGCCTATTGCAGCTTCTACCATTTGATTGTATTATTCAAATAATAAAATATTGAATCAAAGTTATAGGTTTCACCCGTTAATCAGTACGCGTCAGTCTGGTAACGTATGTTTGCCTCGAATCCAATTCTTACCATAAGTTTCTTCTCTAGATGGCTTTTATCCTCGTCACCAGTTCATATCTATCCGGAATGGTGGAAATAAATTATACACAGCTCGAATTTATACTGGTATTTTATTAGCTTCGGAAACGTGGTTAACTTGGTGGAAGCTCTGAATAGAGTGAGTGTCCAATTAGTATGACATTAATAACAATCCATCGCAAAACAGTCCAAATTCGAACCTTGGCTTTGTGGTTTATTGTTAGGGTCCATGACCGTAATGGAATTCAAGGTGATATGGTCAATATCATGCTCAACCACGTGATTATTATCTAGTTTTTCAATTAGTACCCATCACACCTGGGGGGCTGATAGTTCAACAGTAGAACTCGATGCCGCAACCAAGCTTTGAGCTTGGGAGCTGCTACGTAAACAGAATGTGCCCTAACATACTGCTCCACACAGACTACAATTAGTCAGGCATTTCTTTCTTGATCATTTTTTTGATTGGTAAAATTTGCAACCTGAGCTCCCCATTTTCCTTCTTGGTTCCTCCGAATTCATCATTGTTGGTCATTATCTACAGTTCCCTTGTACTAGCTGCGGAGCAGTCCTGATCGCCAACTGGCTGGTTATTTTTGATTTTTCCATCAACGGTGGGAAGCTGTTGCATTGCCCCAGGCCTTTGGCCCCGAAGTTTTCTTGTGGTTCTTTGCTTTTTTTTCAGTTATCGAAATAAAATTAGGATATTCGATATAAATTGCTCAAATAAATTATTTCAACAATGTGATAATAAACTTTTCCTATTTAAAAAATTAGCATTTTAATTGATGTCAACAAATTATAGAAAGTTTTTGGAAAAGTGCCCATTTTCAAGTGCATACCTATGGATGGAGTGATGATTTTGTTTGTGTTTGGGACTCAAGAACAACATTCTTTAGTGTACACCAAACGCTGGATTAACCAATATAATCTTTCTAAGCCAAGTTCAAGGATTTGGAAGATGCTGTATCGAATGCAGTGGGCCACATACTTGTTTGGTGTAGACTTCATTGCTAGAGCTATTGAATGGGGTATGCCCTAAATAGATCCATTGAAAAATGAGTCCTGATGATAACAGACAGATTACGCGTGACTCCTGTCAAACTGTGATGTAAATTATATTCAGTATTGTTTGAAAAATCATCATGGAATGACTTACATCATTGTTTAGCTGTGTTACGAAAATCAGCGTTCTGTGAAAAATGTTTTTCGTGCTCTTAGAGCAATTTATGGTTCATATCATTGGCCTAACGAAGCCACTATAGCCAATATCACCCACAAATTTAAAATTCAACATACATTATTGGATGATAATCAACCAGTTAGACCACATCCAGCATAAAGTGAAGAGAATATAGTGGCTGTAGCTGATTGTACTGAAAAGATATTTCAAAAAAGTCCGTAAAGGACTGCAGCAATGGTTTGCTGCCTCGGCAGAAGAAGATGTAAGTATCCGCCGAGAATTCCCTTGCCTGGGGACGCGTGAATGCACTGGCAGGCTAGCGTTGCGGCGTCGAAGGGACGGTTCATTACCCCAGCACAAGGACCTACTACAAAAGAATTTCGCATTCACGAATTTCTGGGGTCAAAAAAGCAAGGCGGCCGAAGTCGCAAAGATTGTAGGCAACTACAACAGTGGTAAATGACTTGTTCAGAGAACAAATGAAACTAGTAAAAAGGGCGGAATTAGGGTAACTTCGTCTTTACCCAAAGAGGCTCATGGCCCACAAATGAGAGAGGGGCAACCGGGTGGTGATGGAGCCCGCACGCACTTGCCCAGGTGGATCAAAATCCATAAATGTTGTAGTGGCCAGGTATTCCTCTTCTGAGTGGAAAACTCATACAACTTAACTTGCATGAGCCTCCCCATCAGAGGAGAAGTACCCTGGTGACCAATTTATGCCATAGAATTATGCAATTCGATTACATAACCCCATACCATAAAGAGGCACCTTGCTCGGGCCACTCAACCCGCGAAGTCACGTGAAACAAAAAGAGGTTCGTTAATGCCCGATGGCTGGCTCATTTGTGGCGTGGAGCGCCTACCATCGTACCGGGTCCTAGACCGAGTTCTATATAAATTTTATCTTCTCATTTTATTTATAGTGTGGCTTAAGACCATGACAAATTGATTTGGCGTTGTTCTCAATAGCTTGGTTTGTCGTGCGCAACAACCTGGCGCATTTTACGTAAAGATCTTGGTTTTGAGGCATACAAAGTTAAATTTGTGCAAGAATTGAACGCGGGCGACTTAGGTTTACGTAGTGTTTTTGGTAAATGGACTCCGAATCAGCTGTTTTGTCGCGAAATTTTGTTCAAAGGTGAGGCGCGTTTTTGGCTCAGTACATACGTCAATAAAAAAAAATGCCGTATTTTAGCTGATGAAGAACTTGAAGAGCTTCAACAACTTCCATTACAGCCACAGAAATGCACAGTTTGATGTGGTTTATGGGGTGGAATAATTGGTCCATATTGCTTTAAGAATGAATCCGGTTAGAACGTAACCATCAATGGCGACCGCTATCGCACCATGGTAACCGACTTCTTCCTACCTCAAATTGAAGTCCGTGGTATCGGTGAACTTTGGCTTCAAGAAGACGGCGCTATTTTGTACACAGTGAAAGAAACAATGGAGAAATGAAAAATAATTTTAGTGAGAACCTGATTTCACGTTTTGATCCAGTAAATTGGCCACCTAGATCGTTTGATATCACACATTTAGATTATTTTCCTTGAAGTTACATGAAGTCTCTGGTCTTCAAGGATAAACCAGCTTCAAACGACGCTTTGGAAGCCAACATTACTCGTGTCATTCGCAAGATATTGGTCGCTATACTGGAATGCGTCATCCAAAATTGGACCCTGAGGATGGACCATTAATGGCGTAGCTGCGGCCAACGTTTAAACAAGATAATCATTAAAAAGTAAATGTCATAGATTGTTCTTTTTAACACAATAAAATTTTTAGCATAGAATTCAATTTTATGCCTTTTATTTTAGATTGAAAATTGAACGTAATGAATTACCCTATGTGTGTGAACACTGGTGATATCACTACTTTCCACAGTTGGGACTGTGAAGGAATCATACCCGACGTAACATTCACCTCAGGGTTTGTAGTGAGGAACGTACATAGTCGCAGAGTACTAGAGAACTACCCAGCCATTCTTCATTATGCTTAATAACCGGGATACTTTTCCCCTACTTTCATTCTCTTCACTTCCCTCGGTTACCTGCAATATTGAGTGAATGGCCGTCAAAAATGCTACTGGAAGTTTCACTGTGAAGTGAATGGCTAACAGCTGAAGATACGTTCAACTAAACTATAATTATAATCACCTCTGCTTGCAGATCTTCTATGCTCTATCGAAAACTTAGTACAGCAAGTCTTTAGTGTAATTATAGTTGATTGAGATTACTGAAAAGCGCAGGAAGGGTCATAAGCTTTCTAGCGAAACTCTACAGAAGTGGAGTCGGAACGAGGTATGCACCAAGTAAACAGCTTATAAGTTAGCAAGGAAATGCTTTCATAGACTAATCAACAGTCGTAAGGCCCTGTGCTAGCAAGCTCTAGTGATTGATGTGAATAAGGATCCGATATTTATGTGGAAAAAGAAGAAGGAGTCTTGTTAATAAAAGCAAGGAAGGTAACAGAACTAACTGGCATCTCAGGTGAGGTGTTGGGTTTAATTTTTTGCCTCTGCCCTGGCTTTTGGATAAGTACGTACAACACTTGCTTGTATAGGGGGATCTTTCTATAAACTTGGAATGTAATGAGGCTGGCGCTGATCAGCATAATGAGGGGGAATATTAAATTATCGTCTACGTACTGCCCGTTGCATATGCGAGACATGACTAGGAAAATGTTTGAGAAACTACATTAGTGAAGATTTTTTGACAATACCCGTGCTTTTATGGGGCTATTGTCACGACAGTATGGCTAAAGAGTAAGTTGCATCATTATAGATGCTATTTTAGCTGTATATATGGTCCAACGGAGGAAGGCATAATGCCATATCTCTTGACAAGTTTTTGTTGACAAAGCTTGATACTAGAATTGCCTTCGACTCCTCAAGACAGGTAGATATCGTGGAAACGTCAGATAATCTCTTCAGGTTTCAGAAAATCTGATGAAGATTTTCGGAGACTACCTGAAGGACTGAAGTTTGTTCTTTTATTTGCGGCGAAGTCGGGAAAGAGTGGGAATCACAGTGATTACTGTTCAAGGATCCATCCTCGGCCTAGGTCTATCGAACAACTCGTACAATATTCTACTGATATTAGGTAAATTTCTCGAGAGAAATTTACCTATTGCGGAGAGCATCATATATATATATATATATATATATATATATATATATATATATATATATATATATATATATATATATATATGGGATATAACGAAATTTGTGACCACGATAGAGGTTGCAATTTTGCTTAGATTTTCACCAAATTTTCAGGAAAGGTGTATTGGGTAATTATCTCGGTTAAATTCGTGAACCAGCTATATTGGCCGGGCAAAAACAAAATGGCGGCCATTTTAGACGAAAAATCGTGATTTCTGTTCTGACCAAAGTATAGCTCCGATTTGGATGAAATTTGGTACAAAGGTTCATTGCTGTATGTGATGAATCTCACAATAAAAAATCCAAAGTCGGTACGGCAGAAACAAAATGGCGGCCGCTCAAAGGTCGAGAAACGTGCAAAATTTTGTTGTTGTAATAGTGGTCAAAGCTTTCAACAGATTTTCATGAAATTTGATAACTTGATAGAAATTATAAGTATCTAAAGAATTACGTGAAAAAATTGGAGGTCAGGTTGCAAAAAACAAAATGGCGGCCAGTTAAAGGGCGAAATTTCAAAGGCTTTTTAAAGTCGCAATTTTAATCCGACATATACGAAATTCGGTTTCAAGATAGACATTATTTAGGCCTACAGCCTTTGATATTTTGGTGATCATGCATGAGCAAATTTCAAAATGGCGGCCGTTTAAATATGCGTTTTTTTCAGGTTTTTGTGGCCCTCTAGCGGTCACATTTTCCAGCGGATTTTGATGAAACTTGAGATTATGGATCTCTGTACTATGTTCTTGTATTATGCAGGAAATTATTAAAATTGAATGAAAAATAAAAAAGTCGAAAATTTAAAGCCTAATAGTTTTAGCTGCCATTTTCTTTAAAAATTGAATTATTTTGCCCTGTCTAGAGTGAAACTTCTATTTGAACGAGATAGTACATTGATTGATGAGTTCCTAGCATACAAAGATTTAAAATAATCCAAAATAAAATGCATGCATTCAAAATGGCGGCCCCCAAAGGTCAGAAGGCAAGCGCAATTCGCTATTTTAGTGCCAACTGAAATAATGAATATTTTTCATGATAACGTTTTAAATGACTTTACTTGATAGAATTTATAAACCAGACCATTTTTAAGATATTGTAAAATCTTTTTAACAATCCCCTAAAAAAATTATAAAATCGCGACTTGTCTGTCTGTCCGTCCGTTTGTTCGTGCGTCAAAACAAGTTTTCTCGCAAACCACATGAGCTAGAATGAGGAAATTTTCTACGTAGGTCAAAAGTGGTGCCTCTTGAAATTTGCAGTGCAATAAAATATTTTAAGGTATTTTAAGGGGGGTCTCCCCATACAGGGGGGTGGCATACAATTTTTTTTATTTCTGTAGCAGCCAAGATTCTCAACAGATTCCGTTGAAACTTGAAATTATAAGTTATTAACGCAAGTTAATTTAATTTAATTATGCAAATCGAATGACAAATGAAAAAGTCGAAAATTTACAGCTTAATATTTTTAGCAGCCGATTTCAATAAAAATTGAAATGACGGCCCTCATAGTTCAGAAAAAAATTGAAAATGTATATATTAATGGCAACGCAAGTGCTGATTAAACTTTCATGGAAATCTTTTGAAATTAACTATTCGAGCTATTTAAGCCTTTGTGTGGTTACCACTGTGAACTGTGTAAACAGCAAATGCGAGAAGGGCGAAACCGGTATTTATATGTTTACAACAATTTATGATCCGCCGATTTTCAATATGTAATCCATACGCGTGCAACTCAATTTAATTAGCAAAATATTCGCGCCCCGATAAAAGGTCTCTAAGAACGAACGTGGCCAGATTTTTTTTATGTTAATAAATACCCGTGTGGTACTACGAAAATTGCAGAAAGAAGTTGAGTAGTAGGCAAGCCAAATTTTTTTTCAAAGCTTTATGCTACATACGAGAAATTTACCTTTCCGGCTGGTGCTGCCAACGGGGATTTTTAGGCTCTTGGAAAGGTCACGATTGATTGGTTTTGAGAATGTTGTTATGGTGCTAGTTGCTGGATGCATAGTTGAACATGGGCAACTTAAGCGGAGTATACTAAGGCAATGAATAACTAACCGTGAGTTAATCTTTACCTTAAAGAAAACTGACAAACCAGAGAATCTCCAAGGTAAGGGTGGTGCCTGGTGATAGATACAAAACTATTTCTCCGACTAAATCAGGACTTTTGATGAGCGTCATCCATCTGGTGCAACTGTACGCCTCGGAAACATGGGTTGATTTTGTCAGCAAGAAGCCACTGAAAATGTTTGGTGCCGATGTAAAGACAAGGTGCGCTATGGATTGTATCAGTATATTGAATAGTCGCTAATTTGGAGTTGCTAGGGATTGCAGAATTGAAACTCAGCACCCTCCTTGCCAGATATTGCAGGAATATCTACTTGGGTAGAAATGAGCATATAGAGGGTCTATTCGTCATCAAAAGAGACAATGCTTGTGTAGTAATTGACAACAACCCTGGATTAATGACACAGAAAGGAGAAAGATTATATGGTGACTCTATGGAAAACAGAGTGAGCCTGATTTTTTGAGCCAGCTCTTGAATGGACGTGGATATTTCAGTCTTTTCTGCATAAAAGATCAGTGAGCCACGAGCTCCTGATAGTGTTTTTTTGAAAAGTAGAGGAAAATGTTGCTTACCATATATTTTCTAATATGAAAAAAGATAGTACAGACAGGGCATCGGCTTTGTTGAAGATATAGGAAGTTTACTTTAGATAGTCTAATTGTAGAGTTGCCTTAACAATTTGAAATTAGAACCACATAGCTCATTATATCTTGGTAGTTCTAAAAATTGAAAGGAGTATAGATATCTTTATAGCTCTAAGATTCCTCAGAGTAATTTGTCAAATGGTCCCAGACGATGTTCTTGATTTAACAGACAAGGTATTTCTTAGATAGTCCAAAAACTTTGCGCATCTGAAAGTCCAAGAAATAGGTGATAGCCTTAACGTACCTCCTACAGAATAAATACAGACAGAAAGAAAGGGTCAAAAAACCAGCTTACTAGCCCTATGACTGTGATATTAGAAAAATTTCATGATGATTGATTTATGGGAAATACAAAACTTACATTCTCGGTGCATTTACTCTGTATATCTAGCGTACTTTTTGCCACTTATGAAAAAAGAGCCCAATACTTTATCCTTAATCATTCAACCTAGAAATGCAGTTTCTTTGAGGGCAAGATTGCTGACCGTTCTAACAAGAGGCTTCCCAAAATGTGATCAGAGGGCTCTCGCATTGTACATTAAGATCCCATTTGCAGTCTCTAAATTTAAAGTGAGTTTTTGCCAAGTTTTTTCCTATCTGAGCTACGTTATAATGCTGGTTCTTGGATATTTTGGCTTAGCGGCTTAGTGCGCGACTGGTACATTAGCTCCAAACTTATGCGCTGTTTTCTTAGTGAGGGCATTGATTCATCGGCCAATAAAATCGTTTTTTCAGGAGTGGTAAGCAAATATTTCACAACATATAAATCCAAAACCATTTTCCTCGTCGTATGATTTGAGATAAATTTTTCAATACTATTCTCAATCAATATCTAAAGAATTATCCAACTTTCAAACTACATTTCACACCAGGATCACCATGCACAGCTCTACAATTGGCAGCTCCACAACTTTTGACTACTTAGTTAAGAACAGAAACTCGGAAAAGTTGGTTCAAATTTAAGCTAAGTTCAACAATGGGAACTTTTCACAGCCGTTAGTCTATTCGGAAGTACAAGTGACATTCTTTGGAGAGACTTTCTTCAATTCGTTTATGCAGATATACTCTATTCGAGTGCAGAAATGTTTATACCAACTTTCACGGGAGGAACGTTAAATTTAGTTACATGTGAAAGCAGCCACTAATCCTAAAGTCAGATCACTGATAGTATTTTATGATTATGAGCAGTTCATTTCAATTCTACAAACGAGGCTTAGATAAAGCATCACTTCCTTTACACATTTTTTAAACGGTCTTTTCCATTAAATGATAGCGGGAACATGGCGGGAGTTATTGCTTATAACTTTATTCGCATTCATTCGCCTTGTTTCACTATTGCATTAAATTTGGTCAGCACCAGTTTCAGAATAATTGAATTCAATTGAATATTATGCATACATTGCATATAAGGCCATTACGCTTTGTCCTTAATGCTGCACAAAATTTTCATAAAAGGACTTTGTGTTGACCGGTCGACACAATTCACTTCTAGCCCAGTCATATTAGGGCTTTCACCTCGGAATGAAAGATAATAAGCTGCAAATTGGTATGAACCTTTGTTTTGTCATTCTAAATGTTGTCTCAAAAGTCAAAATCGTTATCGTGTTCGCGTCTCAAGATATTCAAGGTCAAAGGTAACAAAAATCGGTTTTTCGCGAATATCTGGCTTCCTATCGGTTAAATGAGATTTGCATTTATTATAAAAGTTGTAGGCTATAAAATTCCCTACAACTTTTGTTTAAACTTTTTTTTCATACGACCAACCGTTTTGAAGGTAGAGCGCGAAGAGTGCACATCGTACAGTCATATACGGCCTAATGCAAGGTCAAGCGTGAGTTATGGTTATCAGTACGTTATAAAGTCAATTATTTACTTGGAAATTATAATTATTAAACAATGCCTATTATTTATGTACTAACTATTAATTATTTATATTTAATGAAAGTAAGTAACTTGATTTGCAACGGTACAATTTCAAACTAACGAATAATCTTGACTCATACAAAGTGGAGAGAGTGGCCTTGAATACTATAGAACATCTGTCCCGGCAATGAATAGAAAAGGGCATAGGGTAGGGACAAGTATTTCCAGGTATATAAGTATTGAGAAATTTACGCGTTTTAAAGAAAAGATATATAATGTCGTGTTAACTTAAAATAAAACTAAAATATATAATCCAGAATTAATAATATTTTATACTTAAATAGTTAAATATGAATAATTATATATATTATTTATGTACTAACTATTAATTATTTATATTTAATTAAAGTAAGTAACTTGATTATTTATATATAATTATTCATATTTAACTATTTAAGTATAAAATATTATTAATTCTGGATTATGTATTTTAGTTTTATTTTAAGTTAACACGACATCATATATCTTTTCTTTAAAACGCGTAAATTTCTCAATACTTATATACCTGGAAATACTTGTCCCTACCCTATGCCCTTTTCTATTCATTGCCGGGACAGATGTTCTATAGTATTCAAGGCCACTCTCTCCACTTTGTATGAGTCAAGATTATTCGTTAGTTTGAAATTGTACCGTTGCAAATCAAGTTACTTACTTTCATTAAATATAAATAATTAATAGTTAGTACATAAATAATAGGCATTGTTTAATAATTATAATTTCCAAGTAAATAATTGACTTTATAACGTACTGATAACCATAACTCACGCTTGACCTTGCATTAGGCCGTATATGACTGTACGATGTGCACTCTTCGCGCTCTACCTTCAAAACGGTTGGTCGTATGAAAAAAAAGTTTAAACAAAAGTTGTAGGGAATTTTATAGCCTACAACTTTTATAATAAATGCAAATCTCATTTAACCGATAGGAAGCCAGATATTCGCGAAAAACCGATTTTTGTTACCTTTGACCTTGAATATCTTGAGACGCGAACACGATAACGATTGTGACTTTTGAGACAACATTTAGAATGACAAAACAAAGGTTCATACCAATTTGCAGCTTATTATCTTTCATTCCGAGGTTGACCCCTTTTTTTACCTAATATGACTGGGCTATTCATCAATAATGGGAAATTGAGACCAGCTAGGACAAGGAAAAATTAATTGATTTAACAATTAATGGGACACTTTGTTGTAAGCAGAGTCGTTGGCGAAAATTGTAATTGCAAGATGAAAGAGTTGTTTCAATAGTTGAAATATAAAATAAAATTGGTGAAAACTAATAAGGTAAATTTTATAAGCTATATTCTACATTCATGAGCTTTGAGGAAATCTCTGTTTATGCCTCAACTCAAATATAATTCATTAACGTCAAATCTATATTTTCTATACTAATATTGTATTTTTCTCGATTTTGTGGCGATATAGGACTTCATAATGACATTTGTAAAATGTATTTTGTATGGGCAAAGAATTTAACAATGGCAGCAGTGTTCCTGGTGACAGCCGATGTCAAAGTTCTTAGTTGCTTTGAAGTTAATTCTGTATGGAAATTCATCATGAACAGGCTCACGTAACAGCGACGTTTGCAAATTGCTCAAATTTATTTTGAAGAACACGGTTCAATTTCATTTGACAATTTTTTCAGTAATGAAGCACACTTTTGGTTGTATGTCTGTAGTCAGAATTGGCATATTTGGAGTGATGCTAATCCACAAACAGCTGTCAAAACACTATAACGTACAAAAAAACTCACCGTCAAGTCAAAATCAAAAGCGCTTTATTTAATACCAATCGTTATAAATTTTTAAAAGAACACAAAGCAAATTCCAAACAATAAAACTATAAAAAACTTAATGGCCCGAATGGCTCTCTAAATTTATACACTTGCAAATTTAAATTAATTAAGATTATTACATATTTTTTGATTCAATTGGAAAAAGGAGAAAAAACCAACCAGCATTATTCAAAAATTACTTATACTACTAACACAACAATGAACTTATATCCTATACCGAATATGTTACACCCAAATTCTAAATAAGTTCAATCAAAAAAAAAAAACGTTACCTTATATTGAAACCTATACCTAATTTATAATACGAATAAACGACAATACTAGATGTAGTAATAATGAGATGACTCTGAAAACCTAAGTAACGAGAAAAAGCACAAAAACAGAAAATAAACACGAATAATTTAGACATTGTCATTCAGCCACCAATACCTAGATTGCTCCATCTCCGCTCAATCAGCCTCAACGAATCTAGCAAATGAGTATCTCCATTGAAATTGTAGGTCTCGTGAACTCAGATTCGGAGGATATTTTATCTTCTTATCGGTGGCCCGTCGGTATATGTGATATATGCTTGGGACACCGTCAGAATCAAAAATATATCGATTCATGTCCAAATACACAAATGCTTCTGGAGGAACGAAGCCAGTAGTGAGGCAAGTCACAATATACCCGTCTGTAGGGTGGAACGGCTGTGAAATCCAAGGGTTTTCACTCACAGCTACAGATCTTGCGATATGATTCCGAAGAAGTTTCAATATGAAGATATCGACTCTTGTCGCTTGAGCGGTTTGATAAATTTTTCTATTCGATACATAGTGCTTCCAATCCGTCTCAGGCTTTCAGTACAAACCAGTACATGCACGAAGACATTTCCTTTCGAAAACTCTTAATATTTCCATTGTACTAGCACTCTGGTTGTACCAGATCTGGCATCCGTATGTCAAAACTGGCCTAACCAGGGTCTCGTAACACATAACTTTGACTTTTTGATCAATGTATCTGGAATGAAAGAGTCGCCAAAGAGCCATGACTACTTTTAGTGCTTTACTGAGCATGATTTTGACATGTTCAGTATAGTACAGATACTGATCGAGATGAACACCGAGGTATCAAACACAGGATTTATGTGGAACCCGTTCTGAACTACCCTCACCAGCCATAATGTGGATATCCTTCCAATTACGTTTCAGGTCTTGACTGGCCCCCTACAGCGTTGTCCGAAACAAAATTGTTTCGCACTTGTGCGCATTAATTTTCATTCGCCAATTGTCGGTGTAGAGCTGCACATCATTAAACATTTTTTGAAGATTGCTCTGAACTATTGTAGCTTTTCGGTCTGCCGTATAGATGATCAGATCATCAGCAAACGCTACCAATGATCGCGTTGGCGAGACATTAAAATCAAAGCTGTTCAATAGCTTGCGAATGAATATTGAGAAAAGCAGGGGCGCAGTAACTGTTCCCTGCTGTAGACCATTCAAGACCTAGAATTCACGCATTGTTGTCAGATTTCCATCAGTTACAACAAATGATTTCCCGTATAACATATTACACATCATGGCGACAAGGTGTCCGGGGAACCTGTCCTGAAGAAGTTTGAAAACTAGTCCATCTAACCACACTGTATCGAACGCTTTCTCCATTTCAATGAGACATGCTCCAACCCATTCTTTGTGCTTAAGTTTCCAACAGATGTCTGAGTTAACTTTCGTTATTGCATGTATGGTCGAATGCCTGGCACGAAAACCAAATTGGCAATTCGGCATCAACTCATATTTCTCAATGTGGGCGTTTAATTCTCTGTTGAGTATCACTTCAAACACCTTGCTGATGTTAGGCAGCAAGCCGATTGGGCGATAGCTTTTAGGGCATGAAGATTCTTTTCCATTCTTCAAGATCGGAAATACCTTAGCCTTTTTCCATCCATTTGGGAAATATGAATCGTTCAACATGTTGTTGAACAATATGCAATAATTCCTAATAGCAACCTCAGGCAAATATCGGAGAACTATATTTGGAATACCATCAGTACCACATGATTTTTTGTTGTTTATTCTGCGAAATATGAAACACAAGCCTTCATAGCTGCCGAAATAATCAATAAGATTCAAGCTCAGTATGTGGTCAGATGTTAATGTTTCATCGAAATGAAGAATTGATTGGCCGTTCAGGCTTGATTTGAAGTCGGAAACTTTTGCTTCAACGACCTCTGAAAATATTTCATTCCTTCTCTCTGGGTTTGGCAGATGAACCAATTCAAAATGTGTTCCAATCAGGGCAAGTTTCTGCAATCCATCACATATAATCCTGTTTCCATTTCTATCCGGAGTCGTACTATCAATTTCGATACCAGCTCTATCGAGAAGATTTATCTCATCACTAGCGACTTCAAGATTCGATACCTTCACTCGAGACTTCTTACGGAATAAGCTATTCACTTTCACGAAAACGCCATCTGAGTCCTGTGGGTTAATGCCCCTCAGTTTTCCGCCCATTGATTGCTGACCTCACTCCTGAAGTATGAACGGATTAAGTTCCGGACATTCTTCAGGTGTAATTTCAACAAAGCCAACGAGGGATGGTTTTAATCCAAAAATCGTCGATAAATATTGTTGACGCGTGTGAGAAGAAGGCTTTTCAATCTTTTCAACCTTGCGATGGTTGGTGTTTCATATCCTTCCATATTGTTTTGATGTTTAATCTTGGGAACAACTTTCTCAATCGTTTCCAACGTCAGCTTCTCTAACTTCGACAAATAGAGATCTAGTTCATCGTCAGTTAGATTTCTGTTATTAGGAACCATTGAGCAAGCGTTGCCATCATCAGAAGAGGGACATCGCTTCTGGTACTCCCGATTAAACTTCTTTTGAAAATTTCCCCAGTCTGTTTTTTTGAAATTCAACCGATGGTTTTCATGTTGAACTGGAATGAGGAAGAAATCATCCCTGTGATGATTGATTTCCATTACGATGGCGTTATGGTCGCTATCGTAAGGAAGCACCTGCAGTTTCCGTTGAGGACTATTAAAGATGAATTCAAGTCTTGCGTCAGCAATGCAGAGGTCCAAATATGAATTTGTCCTAGGGTATGTTGGGAACTCCGACCCATATAGGTTGCACCTGTATTCAATTTGGTTCTCTGTTATCCATGATTTCAGGAATACACCTCTTGGATTATTGGTGGCGTTTAGCCATGATGTATGCTTGGCATTCAGGTCACCGGCAAAAAAATAATAACTATGCAGCCTGTTCAATTCGAGTATTTCAAACAAGGAATTGAGTTCCTCCTTGAGCTTGAGAACAGTTCTACCAGTTGCATAGGCAGAGATAACGAAGAGGTTATCCCCACCTGGCAGTGAAATTTTGATGACGGACACTTCAAGAAATTCAAAGTTTTTGAATTCGACTTTTTCAATATTTTGGAATTAATAGGGTCTTCGAACCAACATCCCGGTGCCACCTCCCCCATCACCTATTACCCTATCGTTTCTTACGAATGTAAAATCTTTGAATTCCATGGAATGCCATGAATTGAGGTGGGTTTCAGTGAGAAGTATGATGTCAGGCTTTTGCTTAACAACAAATTCAAGGAGATAATCACGTCGATGTATAGCAACGATAGAGTTGACGTTGATCGAAATGAGGCGAAGCCTATCCATGGGAATATCACTGGATGACAAGTTATTATTAGGCATTTGAAAGACCTAAACACTGAAAAGCAAAGTTAATTTTTGAATCTTGTTTGTCGATTCTCTCCGATAAAGAATTAAGTTGCTGGTAAATTTTGAGAAGCAGCTCATTATTGCCACTTACATTATTTCCAGCATTTTCTGCTGATTCTCTAGCGGCGAGTGCAAATGATACTCCGGGCTTGACGAAGTTGGAAGGTATGATATTACGGTGTACTTGTGTTTTGACATCTTGATATCGGGAGCATCCGCGATATGATGCTGGGTGACCAAAAACACCGCAGTTAACGCAGTATAATTTTTCTTTAGGCTCCGTCTGAGCCAATTTGCACTCACCAGGAGCATGAACGTCTTTGCATTTAACGCAACGATAGTGCATGGCACAATTGGCAGCCGAATGTCCAAATCTTTGACACCGGTAACACTGGTTGACTTCTCTTTTCTGGAGGCGTTCCCACCACACCACTCTGAAATTCAAGTACCTTATTTGTTGAAGGGCACTTGGACTGCTCTTATTTGCAATTTGTACCAGGTAAAGTGGTGAATTCTTCCTTTCTATGGTCGACCTTCTTGTCGCAAAGGCTTTGACTGAAACAAAATCAATATCTGGTGCAGCCTCCTTGAGCACCTGAAGAAGATCGACCGTATCTTCTCCGCTGTCCAAACCCTTCAACAAGAAGGTCTGATTTTTTTTCACTTTTTGGGGTAAAGGTGAAGTGAAACCTCCCCAGAAATCGGTACATCTTTGGCTGACTTGAAATCAACCAGTGATTTCGTCCTTATAGTTAATTTTTCGGCATTAACTCTTTTGATTTCGAAATTGGCCAGTTTATTTTCGTCTGCCAATAGCCGAACCATATCTTTCCCGGTGTGTCCGAACACGTTGATTGGCGGAACTTTTTCTGTCTTGTTGGAAGCTTTTTCTGAGGAACCAGCAGAACTGCGGGCTGGTTTTTTCTCCTTATTTTTGTACTTTAAATATTGAATAAAATTAACGTCATTATCTTGATTAAAATTACCTCCGATGTTTTTTTCGATTTCCATATCTTCGGTTAATCCCTCCAGCGCTGCAAAATAATTTTGGCTCTCGTTGGTGCCACCAGCACTAAGCACTCTTCGGCTTTGTTACCTGTTGCCATTGATTTTGTTGCTGCGTCTTTTGAGGCTTCATCCCTTTCTTGAAAAGATCCTTGAGAGACTGTATCTCTTGCCTTAGTTCATCATTTTCTTTCTGCAATTTGGCCATTTGTTGATTGTCCGCTATTATTTGCAGCTTGCACCCTCCATCTACGGAGTTTTCTTCGTTATGTTTTCTTTTGGTGATTGTCGCCAGTTTTGTATTCGTCGTTTCCCCAGATTGCCCCAACGGTGGGAAGCCGTCGGGCTCCTCCATACCAGCGGCGAAATTTTCTTTGTGAATTTGTTTTTCGTTACCAATGGAAGTAAAAATATTCGATAGAAATTTCCTGAGTCGATTACTTCAACAATATAAGATTTTTTCCGATAAAAATTAACTTCGGACTAACGTTTTTAAAAAATTAATTTAATTTTTGAAAACTTTTAACAGGAGCGATTTAAAAGACGATCCATTCCCAAAAAAACTCACCGTTTCCTGCGCTTCATGGGCACATGGGATTATTGGTCCATGTATTTTCAAAAATAATTAAAGTCATAATGTTACAGTTTGTATACAAATCTGTATAAGACCTGGGCTATGCTATGGGATAACATGGATAACTCAAAAATCCACAAACATATAGAACGCATTGAGTGACTGGTCGTGAGGTGGACAATTGAAGCGAAACTAAATGGGGACCAATGATGAACTCGATACAAGTATAATATTTATGAAATTTTTGACGCAACGCAATTATTTACAAAATTATCTTTCTTCTGGCCACTTCCCTGACATCTAGAAGCAAGCTAATATTATTCAGATTTATAAATTAGGAGATTGTAGTAGAATTTTGAAGTATCGTTCAATATATTGTCGCGTGTTTATGGTTCGCGGCCGATATTTTACTGTCTTGAGAAAATGAAAACTCACTGTCTTTAAAATCGAGTAAAAAGAGTTTATTAAATCAAATAAATTATTGTACTTAACAATTTTCACTAGTAACCCAACTTTATCTTCGAACTGCCTTTGATGTCTCACTAATATCCACTACTACACTATCGCTTTTCGTATCGCTTCCTACTCGCGCTTAAAATTCGCACTCACAATGAATATCGTCCACTCATTCAATCGCCTATATATAAGGTCGTCAGTTGGCGTCACCTTTCCAGTATATTGGTGTGTGTTCTCCCTTTAGCTGGCTGGTTCTCGTATATTCGTTCAGACGTCAATGGCTTATGTGAATGTTGATGTTCAAGGTGCAGTTAGCGGTTGAACTGCAACAGTAGCCCGCAGATAGATTCGGACACGTGACAATATTTATTTGTCTGTCACCTTGAATGAATTGCACACAGCTAAATAAATAATGCCATGAATACGAGACTTAGAACGAGCAGCATGGCTTCATACAAAGACGCTCGACATTTAATAGTTTGCTGGAGTTCAGGAATACTATCACGCTGGCTGGGCCCACAACTGGATGCCATAAGCACCTAGTTTTCTTAAGCTTTTGGCAGTGTCAATTATAGCCTTTTGGCTAAGAAATCTCGATCGCTTTGCGTTTCTGATTCAATCTTCTCTTCTATATTGTACATTTTATCCCACTGCTCTTGGAATATTATACAGAATAATTTTGCAGATGTTCCTCAAGTATCAGTTTTAGGCTCTTTGATATTTAATCTTCATATTATGACCTTTCTCAATACCTATCCACTAGTTGCCTTCTACACGTAAATGATTTAAAAGATTAGCGAGCCGTTAACTCCAACAAAGGTTCCTCAGTTCTTCAAGGCGATCTTGAGAGTCTCGAAAGGTTATGTTAAAATAACTTACGTTCACGTAATATCCCTAAATGTTATCACATGAGTTTCATAAAATAAATTCACGCAGTAACACATGAATACTGGGTTACTGGATTGTCGCGTGCACCTGGAAACAAATTTAAAGGTTTGTGAGCAATATTCGACTCAGAGTTGAAATTTAGCATTCAAATTTTACCTCTAGAGCCACATGTTATATTATAAATAATGGTTCTAACCACTCTTGATCCGTGCGGCTGGCAATTGTACCTTACCTTTGAAACACCTGAAAAGATCCTTCCCAATGGAGAAAAGGAAAAGAACTAGGTTTGATTTTTTTCTCAAAACGTTATAATTCGTACACTCTTAATTATATTATTATGCAACTACAAAGTTAATGTATACAAAATTCACTAAGCCCGTGGCTGGATCCTGACTGGTATAGAGTCCTCCATATGGTTCCAGTCTGGTTGGCATTGGCGGTGCTTTTTCCGTTGCTTCTTGCGACGCTGTTTCTTGAGGACCCGTGGTTGGTTTCGGAAACGGGCTTTCTCCTCCAGTGTCATGCTGATCCGTACTAGTCGCAGGAGCTCCCCAGTTGGTGCCAGAAATTTGCTCTGACCTCATCTGCGTAGCTTCGAGAGGGGTTTGTTTGTTTCTCGAGCCTTATATTCTTCCAAAGTGATGGGCCGAGGGGCCGATAGGGGTTCAGTTGCGAGAACAACATCTAAGAGGGGCCTGATGGTTTTGTGCGGAACTGTAGCTCGGCTGGGCTGGGTTGAGCAGCGTAGGGAGCTTCCGAATGTTCCTTGATTCCTCTCGAGCTGACGTGAGCCCGTAAATAAACAGAGCGGTTAACTAGAAGCATCGGGGGCCCCAAGAATGGATGCGGATGGGCTCATTGAAGCCACTTACCATCGACTAGGCCTAGGGAGTGCCGAGGAGCTGATGTAACGAAAAGATGCCCAGGACCAGGCGTAAGTTTAAGAGTCCCATTCGATGGTGAATGGCGGCCGATGAAGACTGGCTAGGCTTAGGCTGAGGAGCCAATATAATCATGCTATCGCAGCAACACACAGCAGATGGGCCATTCGTAAGTCAAGGGACCCAACTTGGATGATGTTGATTGTGGCCAGGCTAAAGCTGAGCTGTCAATTTTTGTCTTCGATCTCTAGGAAATCAAAGAAACCGATCGCCCCGCTCATTACGATTTTAAACGCGTAAAGTACCATCGACTAGGCCTAGGGAGTGCCGAGGAGCCGATGTAACGAAAAGATGCCCAGGACCAGGCGTAAGTTTAAGAGTCCCATTCAATGGTGAATGGCGGCCGATGAAGACTGGCTAGGCTTAGGCTGAGGAGCCAATATAATCATGCTATCGCAGCAACACACAGTAGATGGGCCATTCGTAAGTCAAGGGACCCAACTTGGATGATGTTGATTGTGGCCAGGCTAAAGCTGAGCTGTCAACTTTTGTCTTCGATCTCTAGGAGATCAAAGAAACCGATTGCCCCGCTCATTACGATTTTAAACGCGTAAAGTGCTGACGCTGCCGATCAGGGCTATTGATATTTCCCCAACCGATCAGAATTCCACATTTAATTTCTGCTGACTTTGTAATTTTTCCAATCAATTTTCTTTTAACGAACAGAGTTCATTACTCCATATCGGTTAAAATGCTGAACTTTAATTTGCTTCGATTCACCTTTTTTTATATATTTAACACAGTTCAAAAATTCAAGTCAGGTGGAATGCTGAGCTTGCATTTTCTTCGATTCAATTTTCTTCCTCCGTAGAATTACTAACAATAGTCCACTAAACGCTTGCGGGGATTAAATTTAAACTGCCTGGCTGCCCAGTTGCATTTCCAAATGCATGGTTTTGATTTTATTTCAAAACGTAAACAATCATCCCCTAACGCGTTTGTGATGATCAAATTTCCAACTGCATATCATCGTGGCTGTGTGCCTAAATGCACGGTCTGTAACTTCTGTTTTCCCCGTCCTTGGCTCTGTTCGCATCGCCATGACGTGCATTCGGTGTCTTTCTACTTTTGATACGATGGTCTTGGGGGTATGCTTCGGCATATATGTTTATTGTTATGTTTAAATGCTTGTTGTTTAATTGATTTTGCTTGTAATTAGATTTGGTTCTCTATAAAGTATTTGATATTAATATAATTAGTTTACAAATTGTAGTTTTTAACTATTATTTGTATCTATTTTTTATGAGGTTCTTGATAGAGCCTGTAAATATAATTAGTTTGTAAATACTAGTCGTTGTGTATCTATTTTAATGCGATTTTTGATAGTACCTGTTCTGGAAAGAGAAAAATTCAATGTAACACGCACTTTGATGATGTCTCTTACCAGAATGAATTTATTATGCTAGTATTTACATATTTATACACATTTTATTTCCTTATATTTTAATTATGTCTAAGTAATTTGCTGACTTGAAATTATTTGTTTCAATTGTTGACTCTAATAGAAAAATTTGTTGATGGTTGCAGCTCGTGCGAATGATGGATTTGTCGCTTGTGAATCTGCTGACACGCGTACTCGTACAAAGATCATTAATCCAACAGGAAAGGTTATTGATGTTTGGAGCTCATGCAGAATTGATCATATGTCGCTAATGGAATTACTGATACGCGTAGTCGTACGAAGTTGAGAAATTTTCCAGTATGAAAGGCTATTGATGGTTAGAGCTCGTGCAGAATTGATCATATGTCACTGATGGAATTGCTGACACGCGTACTCGTGCTAAGTTTAGGAATTTACAAATATGCCGATACAGGTGTTTTGAGCAGACAAATTGCTTTCAGTAGAATTGATGACAGTAATGCAATGGATGTATCTTAGACATTACTGCCCGCCATGAACTGTCCGAGGTTCTTAGTGATTAAGCTTGGTCGACGTTTCGTACCATATTGTCCGTTGGGGTTTTGTTGTTATTTGGACTTTTTTGCGACGATACCGAAGCAAGAGAAAGCATACTGATGTGATAATCAAGGTGATTATGACAGAAAGGCTGATGTTTGCTCCGTGTTGTCCAATGGTTGACCCAGAAGTAGTCTGGTAGTCCTCGATGATCTCCTGTTCTTGTTGAATGTACGTTCCAAAGGATTCCTCAGATTTAATGATCTTTGGTGCTGAAAGATTAGGAATATTTTATTGGTGTATTGTCTGATTGAGAACAGGTGGATGTGGAAGCAGGTAGACGGAAAGGTTCCTCGTTGCGGCTTTCCAAAAGGGCAGTGAACAGTGAATTTCCGACTCTAAGGTTGTAGTCCTGGGAAAGTCGTATCACTCCAGTATCATTGAGGATCACGTTTCGTGACCACCTTGACAAATAGTCTGTACTGGTGTTGCTGATGGCGTTGTAAGCATCCAGGTATTTGTATCGTGCAGTTGTTTCCAGACTATACTCTTTAGTTTGAAGGTATGTACGGCACATGGATTTCTGCCGAATACCTTATGCACCTCATTGATTATGCAATTTGGTTTCAAATTGACATCATAGAGTATACTGGTATCTACTAAGTATTGATCGGCTGCAATCCTCGAGAGGTCATCAGTAGGAGTTTCAAAATATTTTTGCAAGTCATAGTTCACACCCAAAATTGCGGATGGTATATTAAACGCTTAGAACGTGTTGCTTCCGATGTTTTCTGGAACCGAGGTGGGTTTTATCAAGTAATACAGGCGCTTATCGATAATGAGAAGGAATGCCGATAAGTTGATACTGCTATCATCCGAATTGATTTGGACGGGTTCGACTGCCTGATATAAGATCTGCATATGATCTGGAAGCAGCGTTTGTGTTTGATTGATGTCCTGAAGAGCATCGTTTGCTCTGATGCATTCCCAGATGCTTATGGTGAAACAAGGGTTGATAGTAAACTGGAATACTTGCGGTGAACGTCTTGAAGATAGTTGCCCATTCCGCCTGAGGTACTGTTGAGGGTTTTCACTGCCCTGAGCATGAGCTTGTCCTGACTGTTCATGGAGCGTATTATTTTCTTTTGATTTTTAGACAAGCTGTTGATGTCCTTGTAGACCTTGTCGTTCACACCGAAGAGAGCAGGTAAAAAAGTTCCTAGCACACGTCTTCGCAGTCGGCTGTGCAGCAGCTTTAAGGTAGACATTTTATGGACAATTTCTTTCTTAAACTCTTCCAAGTGCAGGATTAGCTCAGAGCATCCGGTTTCGTTTGAAAACCTGAAGCTAGATTGGCAAAGTCCACAAAATTTTGTGACGACCGCTTCTATGTTAGCTTGATCATATTGAAGAATGGTCAAGGGTAGTATCAGTTGCATGTTCAACGATCCTCGGTGTATTTGTGCTGTTCCGATGTGCTCGATGTAGAATCCAGGTGTAAGTTGTGTGATATTAACGCTGCAATTCATTTGTGGGAGGACACAACAGACTACTAGTAGGGAAGATAGTAATCTTGAGGCTAATCCTGTAGGTTGTCCTTTTTTCGGAGTTGGGTTTACAAATTTGCCTTTAGGTTTCTTCGCGTAGTCTGATAAGTACTCTGACCATGTATTTCCGATTGGTGCGATTTTGGGTCGTTTCTTTTTACTCACTTCTGTAGTCGTTACAAGTGTAGTCGTTTGAGGTAGCTGCTTATGATGGTTTGTTGGAGGCTCCGGGTTTGTATTGGCAAACGGTACACGGCAGATTTTGACTATGGGGCGTCTAGTGACTCTAACGTGAAGTTTGACGGACACAACGCAAACAATACCGTCTGATCCAGGATGTACGTCCATTACTCTTGCGAGTGGCCAATGTGTGGAGGAGAAGTTGTCAGTTTTAACGAAGACAAGATTTCCAATCTGGACGTTTGGTTGTGTCGTCATCCTTTTGGCCGTGCTTGTAGTCGACTGAGATATTCAAGCTGCCATCGATTCCAGAAATGTTGCCTAATTCGTTGAACTGATTGCCAATTAGAACTGATGGAGTTATTTGATGGGATGGGTGGTATCTGAAACAAGTTACATCCTGTCAAAAAGTGCCCAGGAGTAATCGCTGTATGGTCGTTGGGGTCACTGCTTACCTCATATAAAGGCCTCGAGTTCAGACAGGCTTCTATTTGTGCTAAGAGGGTGTATAACTCTTCGATCGTTAGTAACTGTTGACCAACTGCCCTTGTCAAGTGTCGTTTCATCAATTTTACTCCAGCTTCCCAGAGTCCACCAAAGTGCGGGCTACTGGGAGGAATGAATTTCCAGTGGATTTCCTCGTTAACAAGAAGTTCCTTACAGTGCTTCGCGGCTTCCTTGAATGCCTCCCTCAACTGTCTTTCGCTGCCAAGGAAATTTGTCCCGCAGTCGCTGTATATGGTGTGACACTTGCCTCTTCGGGCAATGAATCGTCGGATTACCGCGATGCATGCCGGTGTCGATAGGTCACTAACGGCTTCCAGGTGGAAAGCTTTAGTTGCCAAGCAGACAAAAACGGTGACGTACGCTTTCGATGTTTTAACCTCCACGTCCACCATTCCATTTAATGGCTATCGGCCCGGCGTAGTCTAGTCCTGTCTGTGCAAAACGTTTCTCCATTTGAAACCTGGGGGGAGGAAGTTGTCCCATTAACTGATTTCTTGGACGTGCCATGGATTTGATGCTGTTTCACAATCAATTTCGCGAATGAGTCGCGAGAAATTATGGCCGGATGTTTGGCATCCTCACTGATTGGTGCATGTTGCAATCTTCCTCCAACCCTTCCAAGTCAGCAAATTACTTAGACATAATTAAAATGTAAGGAAATAAAATGTGTATAAATATGTAAATACTAGCATAATAAATTCATTCTGGGAAGAGACATCATCAAAGTGCATGTTTCATTCAATTTTTTACTTTCCAGAACAGAAGAACAGACACGCGTACTCGTGCGAAGTTTAGGAATTTACCAAAATGCCGATACAGTTATTTTGAACAGACAAATTGTTTTCAGTAGAATTGATGAGAGTAATGCAATGGATGTATCTTAGACAATACCTACCTATGAGTATAATGAGTTTTTAAATTGCAATTGTTTTGTATCTACTTTTTTTTGAAGCTTTTGATTGTGCTTATTTATATAATGAGTTTGTAGATTGTAATTGTAAGATTATTTGTAGATTATAATTATTTTTTATAATGTCTGTAAGCATAATTAATTTCTAAATTGTAATTGTCTTGTATCTATTTTTAGGTCTTTGTAAAAATTTTTTTACAAAGACCTACTAGTTTCGCGACCTGTCTGTCCGTCTGTCCGTCCGTCTGTCCGTCCGTCCGTTTGTCCGTCTGTCCGTCTGTCCGTGCGTCACAGCTGATTTCCTCAGAAACTATAGAAGCTAGAATGCTCAAACTTTGTGAAAAGGTCAGAAGTGATGGTCTCTCAAAAGTTAAGGCCTTGACAAAAATTTTAAATGTATAAACGAATTGGCCCTTAAAAATTTTTTTTAATCAAAGGTAGTTAAGCGGGGTATCAAATGAAAGGTCTTGATTAGAACTTTTAGAATCTGAAATAAAAAAATCATTTGATGAATTAGGGGGTCCACGGGAAGGCAAAATGTACCCAAAAATTGTGTCCCCCCCCCCCCCCTCGCGATTGGACACCTTTCAGCCGAAAAATCTGAAAATTATCACGAACGTGGACCTTTATGAGCACAAGGGCAACAAGTACCTTAGAAATCGAAATTAACTCAACTTTGTTAATAATAGTATGATTTGCAGATTTTACATTTTTGCCCATAAAATCAAAACGGTGCCTTTAAACTTCTTGAAATTTTGCAATTATATAGACTGACATACGATATATATGTTCACAAAATTTAATTGAGATCGAATCATAATCAAGTGAGTTATAGCCATTTCAATTATATGGAATTACAACAACGATAACGCGTGTTTATGGTTCATATAGGATTTTCCAATTAGAGGTGTTATTTTGATATTAAAAGAAAAATGCCATTTTTTAAAATAAATGATCGGATGTTTAGTTCATTATAAAGAAAAAGATATGCCGTTAATAGCAGTAACTAACATTGAGCGAATAACCACTACGACACGCTTACAGGACCATATCCTCTTCATGAAATTTTCCATAACCAAATCGCAAAGTGGCTGCCCTATGTGCTCGATAGCCTCACGAATTTCATCTTTGAGATCTTGAATTGACGCTGGGCTATTGGCATAGGCCTCCTCTATCACGTGGCTCCAAAGGAGGAAGCCGCAAGGTGTTAAATCAGAAGATCTATTCAAAATAACACCTCTTATTGGAAAACCCTATATATATTTAAAATTTGACTTAGGTACTTTTATTTTCTTTCAATTTTCATGAAAATTTAAGGAATAGTGTTCAACTTGAACATGTTCAATCGGCCGAGCATTCAGCTAGATTAAAATGGCGGCTGCACTGTGCTTATGAAAGAAACTGTGCATCTTTTGTATAAATTTGAACGATTTCATATCTAAGTATTGGATGAATAATTCAAGTTATCGATTCACGCCATTAGAAAACTTGCTTCTAACCCTAGGATGTTTACAAAGACCTTCTGGTAGGAGCACTCTCCTGCTTACTCAACTTGTTCTATGATATTTTTAATAGTGAATGCGCCTTTTAATAGTATGGATTTTTAAAATATGTACGTACAATACTTATGGCGGTAATAATGCCATTCATAATATTAATGTTACAACGTTTGTTATTGATGGTTTAATTTGGACTTTATTCTGACTGGCTCAACGGTTTTCTTGTTTATTTATGTCTTTGATATAACGATTCGTCTGCTACATAACACAATGTTGCTAGCTTTATTTTGCGTCCTTCAATATCTTTATCAGTATCCATATATTGTGTTTGCCTACTTATTCCGTTCAATTCTACAATATGTCAACCATATGACCTCCTCACTATAGATTTTTTACAGATGCTGAAGAGTTCGTACCGTGCTAATTCACACATTTTCTTTTATGCAAATATCATTCACCTTTCACCTCCTGCAATGAGCGCTTCTAGATCCTTACCATCCCATCATTCTCAAAACATAGAGCATTCGTAGACCTGTGTTGCTTACTTAAAATATATCACAGCAGCCTTTCATCCAATCTTCAGGATAGGTTTTCGATACCTCTCACTTTAAGAAAGTGTAAGGCCGACATATTCATTTGCATGAATCGATACTTTTTTTCTTTTATAATAGGTGTGTCTTGTTGCTTCAAAAAATCCCAGCTGGAATCCTCGTCGGATTGCCTAATCGCCATTTTACGTAACGTTTCTCTTAGTGCCAGTACTTCATTAGCATTTTTTTCTCTCTCCAAGTAGCTCCGTTTGTTTATCCTTTCCATTTTGGAATTGGATTGAAGTTTTGTAAAATAGCGTAAGTAGATTTGTATACAAATAAAAGCTCATAAATAAAGCTATCAGAACCAATAATAATTATAGGTTCTTTGGTCGAATTTCGTCCGAAAAAGTTGCCTATCTGTTAATTTCTGAACGCCGAGTGTGCCTGAATAATTTTGCGTTTTATCGATTCGTTTCATGCGAAATGGTACATAGAGCGTAAAGTGACTTCATCCCATCTATCTAAATGGATCTAACCTAAACAAACCTAAATTAACAATGAGCAGCAAAAGAGTTGCCAGCTTGCATTTTATATTGAAAATAATAAAATTTAATTTCGAAACATAAGTTTGAATTTGGAAATGAAAGCTGCTGATGCCATATGCATGCTTTGTATTTCGTAGGAAATGCAGGCATTGTTACAACAAAGTTTTGTCAAGTTCTCCTTTTATACTCACGTCTGTATCTTAATTAGTTCACTGCTTGCCTCAGGAGTCCTGTCCTTGTGAAAACCTTAAATTTATCGGTTATATTTGCAAGTCTTTGCTTTTGACTTCCGTCTAATTTTCTATATTCGTATCAACTAATAGAGTTATAAGAGGCCAAAAATTTGCTTACTTGTGAACAGATTCATTTTCATAAAATTTTCATCTACACACTCAACAATTTCGGAAACTTTTGCAAACAAATAGATGAGGCTTCTTGAAAACTTTATGCTTTCTAAAACCCGAGGAATAAATAATTACAATATTTTTAAACCTTCTAACTTGAATCATAGTCAAACTTCTAACCTGAAAATATTCAAATTTACCGAAACGTTATATTCCTTAAATTATTATTTGGTTTCTACCCCCGGAAGGCAATTGATGAAAATGCATTTTACTAGTTTCCAACTCCACTCATAGATTTATTTGCCAGACCAGTTTCTTATCTGCTATTCTACATGACACCATCTCAGCACGAAAGAGGTCCCTACTATCCTGCAAGTAGTAGTAATAACTACAGCACAATCTTCCACCTCAAAATAAATCCTATCATCAAAAGCAAAAACGAACCACACTCGCACCAGAAACTTTGCGAATTAATCATCCCGCCCCTCAATAAAACAAACGAAGCGTTCAAAATTTCACGGAGTTTTCCTAGCAATGAGTCGACTGGGTGGGAGGTTTTGCAGCTTTTCTTTCCCAAACATTTGTCGCAAAAACTCATCGACTTACCAAAGATAAAGTCAACAAATCGTTTATGGTACTTTTTGTCCGCAAACCAGTCAAATAGCACCTTGTGGCTTTATGAGTGACAATAGTGATTGGGGGTTGAATTTTACATTTCCCAGGATTTATTATCTTTCAAAGGAAGTTTTCACTTGGTCCAAGGTAATCTCTGAAGTTTTCAGGCCAAACTCGGTGTGAGGTTCCAATGAGAAAAGTTGTGCCGGGGTCGGTAAATAAAAACTTCAGTCCGCAGAAAAGGAGACATATTGGCAAAATTGAAACGAATTCATTATTGTCGGTTGGGCGTTAAAGGATGTTTGTTTGTTTGCTGATAAGAAGGGTTGGAGAAAGTAAAATATTATTTTTGTCAACTGGGTAAATGACAGGTTACTGATGTTGAATGAAATTGGTTCTGTAATGTCAATAGAGAAAATACTTTTCGTTGAAAATGAACCTGTCTCGTGTATATCAATTGTTATATAATATCTTAAGGATCGCTAGGTAACTATGTATTTTTCAAGTCAGGAGTTTTGAGTTTATTCAATGCCCTTGTACAAACTGTATTTGATGAATACATAAAAACAAGTCCGAAGCAAGTAGAAAAACTGCGATTTACTGCATTACACTTTAAGGCTCTTAACAGCTACTATGGTGTGGATTTTAATCAGAATCTCTGCATCAGGCAACCATAAAAGCCCATCCTTAAAATTGATTTTGTGTGTTAGCTGGGACTTTTCGCATAAGATTTTTGCTCACGTATATTGATGTTAGAAAAATAAACTCTCATTTTCAGATAACATCAGTTGATGTTACGATGTATCTGACAAATTTTCAAAGATATTCGTGGTTAAAGTACCTTTGTTACAATGTGTTAAGAATAATGGTGTCAGTCTCCTAAGTGAAAGAACCACTTATTCTTTCACCTGGGCCATCATTGGCTATCAATATTATAGCACATTTTCCAATACCCACCTTGGGACCACGCGGTCGAGCTGCCCTGTGGGTGATGGCGTGTGGCAGCTCCTGAGGAGTGTCCATCACCTACAATGAAACCGCTGTACCTTTGTTAATTTCATGCATTTTAAATTATAGAAAGGCTTCTAATTATGAAAATAAATTGAACACAAGTGAAATTAATCTAAATCAAAACTAAGTCTTATTTTTTTCCTGAGTATATTCAGAGTCTGACTTTAATTTAAAATTTGAATAAATTGACATGAACTGGATTCAAAAAGTGCTCAAAAATGTATTGATCAGAAAAAACTTGGCCAGAAAATCCAAACAAAAAAACAATAAAAAATTGAAAAGCTCTCAATAAGGACCAAGCTAATAGTTTGTTTTTGGAATGCAAAGCAACCCAAATTTTGTAAAAAAATACGAGCAATCTACAAACTTAAAACATTATACCTATCAGACAAGAGCGTGCATTTCTTTAAATCCTTTGATATCAAAAATTACAAAAAAATGTTTGCAGAAAGGAAATAGCTGATATACATTTACGAGGGCGGTCGGATAAGTACTTGGCAAACAAAAGAAAAACGTAAATTTTGGAAAAGGGCAATTTATTTCTCAGCATAATCTCCTCTTAGCTCGATACGCTTGTCCCAGCGATGCTCCAACTTCTTTAATCCGTCTGAAAAATACGTTTCCTCGAGGTCAGCAAATTATTTGGCTCAAATTTCTGCTCAGCGAGTGACTTTTTTAAGTTTAGAATCAAAAAGAAATCGCACGGGGCTAAATCTGGAGAATATGGTAGTAGGTAGTAGCAGTAAACCAGTGCAATTTCATGATGGAAGAGCACTTTTTCTTCGCCAAATGGGGCCTTTTTCCAAAATTTGGCGTCAAACAGGTCCAATAATTCGGCATATTAGAGCACTGTGACCGTTTTGCCCTTCTCCAGGTAGTTGATTCAGATCACACCTTGTGAATCCCGAAAACAAGTGGTCATCACCTTTCCGGCAGATAGGACAGTGCACACTTTCTTTGGAGTACGTTTGCTGGGTGTTGTTCACTGGTTCGACTGCTCCTTGAGCCCTACAGCCCCTTTCAGGCCTTCACTTAGAGATAGTTAGAGTATCTCATTGTCATGATCTAATGTATCGGCACTCCACAAGGTGATATGATAATTATCACGCTTTGGCCGTGTGTCCGTTCACCCAGCTGCAAAACGTTGTGATTTAAACCACCACGTATAATAACTGAACAGGCTTATGATCCGTCCGAAGAACCACTCGAACTAAATCTCGTTGACGCCAACGAAACTTGAACCAGAGACCTTCGGCTTACAAGCTTAGTGCTCTTACCACTAAGCCACGCGGACTACTACTGGTGTTTACTAGTGGAGCCATATTTCATCGATGGTCACGAAACGATGCAGGAACTCCTTCGGATTGCGTGCTTAAACAGCGTTAAATACTGTTCTGAAGTAATCTCACGGTTACGTTTGTTGTCCAGAGTGAGCAAAACCGGCACGTATTATGCTGACAGCACTCTCATGCTCAAAATTTCATACAGGATATGACCCAAGCAGTTTGCAAATACGAGCTCATGGATCACGCTATCCTCCTTGGTAGCCGTTTTCAGGGCCACGTTGAAACTAACTAAACCAATTTTTTACGGTCGCTATTGCAGGAGCAGAGTCACCGTACACAGCACTTAAGTGGTCTTTGATTTTGCTGCAAGATTTCCTTTCCAAAAACAGAAATTGAATTTCCGACTGATATTACTCTTCCACACGCGGTCACCACAGAACTATGAGTCCGATTCGGTTGAAATTGGGCAGTAGTTGCCTACAAAATGCACTACACGATAATGAATCCTTTTTCTGATAGTGGTGTCATCGGGTGGTGAGGCTCAGTACTTATTGGACTACCCTTGTAAATTTGACTGAAGATGGAATCTGCGATTGGCGATGCAGCGAGTAAGACCAGTTTAAGCTAAGCATCTAGGGGACTTATAGAATTGTCAACATTTTGGGGTGATGAACATAAAATTTTAAATTTTACTTTTCACATTCATAGTGTGCCGACATGTATTTTATTTGTTCTTGTCAATAGTTCTCAAAAACTAAATAGTTTTTAAAATATCAATTGGAAGTTAGTTTTTATCGGAAAATGCTTGTCATATTGTCGAAGCAATTCGTTCAAGAAATTTATTTCCAATATCATAATTTTAGTTCGAGACATTAAGAAAAGTGAAGAATCTGTAGATATATTTGGGTCCGCAGATATGCAGCAGCCTGATGGCTTCCCACCATCTACGGTGCTTAGAAAAATATCAAATGTGAAGCTATCGACAATTATCAACAAAAAAAACATGATCAGGAAAACTTCGCAGATGGCGGATGTAAATAATAAATAATCGAAAATAATGAAAAAATGATAAAACTGCGCAAAGAAAACGATGGACTGAAGCTGCAGGTACAGCTCATCAAAGTCAAAGTCAAAAGCGCTTTATTTAATACTAATCGTTATAAATTTTAAAATAATATAAAGCAAAATCCGAAGAATAACAATAAAAAACTTAATGGCCCGAATGGCTCTCTAAATTTGTACGTTATCATTACACATTTAAAAAAAAAAAACTATAGCAAATTCAATTCAATGAAGATTATTACATATTTTTTAAATTTAATTGGAAAAAGGAGAAAAAACCAACCAACACTATTCTAAAATTATTTATAATCTTAACACTACAGTGAACTTTGATCCTACACCTAATATGTTTTAACTTAATTCTAATAAATGCAATCAAAAACTTTATCTTACACATAAAAAATCGATAACAATGTTCCTAACCTAAGCGTTTTACCTTATCTCTAACCTAATATAATAAACATAATATAAACCTAACCTATACCTAATTTTTAACATAAATAAACAACAACACTAAATGTAGCAATAATGAGCTGAAACTCAAAAACTCAATAACGA
Source organism: Odontomyia ornata (assembly GCA_963969285.1). Classification (NCBI taxonomy): domain Eukaryota; kingdom Metazoa; phylum Arthropoda; class Insecta; order Diptera; family Stratiomyidae; genus Odontomyia; species Odontomyia ornata. The sequence continues at coordinate 286,525,884 of OZ017741.1, read as the reverse complement.
AAAACACCAAAACTGAAAATACACACGAATAATTTAGACATTGTCATTCAGCCACTAATACCTAGATTGCCCCGTCTCAACTCGATCAGCCTCAACGAATCTAGCAAATGAGTATCTCCATTGGAACTGTTGGTCTCGTGAACTCAAATTCGGAGGATATTTTATCTTCTTATCGGTGCCCCGTCGGTATATGCGATATATGATTGGGACGCCGTCAGAATCAAAAACATATCGATTCATGTCCAAATACACGAATGCTTCTGGAGGAATGAAGCCAGTAGCGAGGCAAGTCGCTATATACCCGTCTGTAGGGTGGAACGGCTGTGAAATCCAAGGGTTTTCACTCACAGTCACAGATCCTGCGATATGGTTCCGAAGAAGTTTCAATATGAAGATATCGACCCTCGTCACTTCAGCAGTTTGATAAATTCTTCTATTCGATATATAATGTTTCCAATCCGTCTCAGGCTTTCTGTACAAACCAGTACATGCACGAAGACATTTCCTTTCGAAAACTCTTAATTTTTCCATAGTACTAGCGCTCTGGCTGTACCAGATCTGACATCCATACGTCAAGACTGGTCTAACCAGTGTCTTGTAACAGATAATTTTGACCTTTTGATCAATGTCTCTGGAATGAAAGAGCTTTCGAAGGGCCATGACTACTTTAAGTGCCTTACTGAGCATGATTTTCACATGTTCAGTATAGTACAGATACTGATCGAGATAAACACCGAGGTATCGAACACAGGATTTATGTGGAACCCGTTCTACACAACTCTCACCAGCCACGATGTGGAAATCTTTCCAATTACGTTTCAGGTCTTGACTGACCCCCTACAGTGTTGTCCGAAACAAGATTGTTTCACACTTCTGCGCATTGATTTTCATTCGCCAATTGTCAGTGTACAGCTGTACATCATTGAACATTTTTTGGAGATTGCTCTGAACTATTGTAGCTTTTCGGTCTGCCGTATAGATGATCAGATCATCAGCAAACGCTACCAATGATTGCGTTGGCGAGACGTTAAAATCAAAGCCGTTCAATAGCTTGCGAATGAAGATTGAGAAGAGCAGAGGCACAGTAACTGTTCCCTGCTGTAGACCATTCAAGACCTTGAACTCGCGCATTATTGTCAGATTTCCATCGGTTACAACAAACGATTTCCCGTATAACATATTACACATCATGGCGACAAGGTGTCTGGGGAACTTGTCCTGAAGGAGTTTAAAAATTAGTCCATCTAACCATACCGTATCAAAGGCTTTCTCCATATCAATGAGACATGCTCCAACACATTGTCTATCATTTAGTTTCCAACAGATGTCTGAGGTTACTTTCGTTATTGCATGTGTGGTCGAGTGCCTGGCACGAAAACCAAATTGGCAATTCGGCATCAACTCATTTTCCTCAATGTGGGCGTTTAATGCTCTGTTGAGTATCACTTCAAACACCTTGCTGATGTTAGGCAGCAAGCTGATTGGGCGATAGCTTTTCGGGCATGAAGATTCTTTTCCATTCTTCAAGATTGGAAATACCTTAGCCTTTTACCACTCATTTGGGAAATATGAATTGCTCAACATGTTGTTGAACAATATGCAATAGTTCCTAATAGCAACCTCAGGCAAATGTCGGAGAACTACATTTGGAATACCATCAGTACCACATGATTTCTTGTTGTTTATCCTGCGAAATATGAAACATAAGTCTTCATAGCTGACAAAATAATCAATAAGATTCAAGCTCGGTATGAGGTCAGATGTTAATGTTTCATTGAAATGAAGAATTGATTGGCCGTTCAGGCTTGATTTGAAGTCGGAAACTTTTGCTTCAACGACCTCTGAAAAAATTTCGTTCCCTCTCTCAGGGTTTGGTAGATGAACCAATTCAAAATGTGTTCCAATCAGGGCAAGTTTATCCAATCCTTCACAAATAATCCTGTTTCCATTTCTATCCGGAGTCGTTCTATCAATTTCGATACCAGCCCTATCGAGAAGATTTATCTCATCACTAGTGACTTCAAGATTCGATATCTTCACTCGAGACTTCTTGCGGAATATGTTATTCACTTTCGCAAACACGCCGTCTGGGTCCTGTGGGCTAATACCCCTCAATTTTTCCGCCCATTGATTGCTGACCTCACTCCTGAAGTATGACCGGATTAAGTTCCGGACATTCTTCAGATGTAATTTCAACAAAGCCAACGAGGGATGGTTGTAGTCCAAAAATCGTCGATAAATATTGTTGACGCGTGTGAGAAGAAGGCTTTTCAATCTTTTCAACCTTGCGATGGTTGGTGTTTCATATCCTTCCATATTGTTTCGATGTTTAATCTTGGGAACTACTTTCTCAATCGTTTCCAACGTCAGCTTCTCTAACTTCGACAAATAGACATCTATTTCATCGTTAGTTAGATTCCTGTCATTAGGAACCATTGAGCAAGAGTTGCAACCATCAGAAGGGGGACATTGCTTCTAGTACTCGCGATTAAACTTCTTTTGAAACTTTCCCCAGTCTGTTTTTTGAAATTCAACCGATGATTTTCATGTTGAACTGGAATGAGGAAGAAATCATCCCTGTGATGATTGATTTCCATTACGATTGCGTTATGGTCGCTATCATAAGGAAGCACCTGCGGTTTCCGTTGAGGACTATTAAAGATGAATTCAAGTCTTGCGTTAGCAATGCAAAGGTCCAAATATGAATTTGTCCTAGGGTATGTTGGGAACTCCGACCCATATAGAGTGCACCTGTATTCAATTTGGTTCTCTGTTATCCACGATTTCAGGAATACACCTCTTGGATTATTGGTGGCGTTCAGCCATGATGAATGCTTGGCGTTCACGTCACCAGCAAGAATATAATAGTTATGCAGCCTGTTCAATTCGAGTATTTCAAACAAGGAATTGAGTTCCTCCTTGAGCTTGAGAACAGTTCTACCAGTTGCATAGGCAGAGATAACGAAGAGGTTATCCCCACCTGGCAGTGAGATTTTGATAACGGACACTTCAAGAGATTCAAAGCTTTTGAATTCGACTTTTTCAATATTTTGGAAATGATAGGGTCTTCAAACCAATATCCCGGTGCCACCTCCCCCATCACCTATTACCCTATCGTTTCTTACGAATTCGAAATCCTTGAATGTCATGGAGTGCCATGAATTGAGGTGGGCTTCGGTTAGAAGCAGGATGTCAGGCTTTTGTCCGGCAATGAATTCAAGGAGATAATCACGCCGATGTATAGTAACAGTGGAGTTGACGTCGATCGAGATGAGACGAATCCTATCCGTGGGAATGTGGCTGGGTGACAACTTATTTTGAGGCATTTGAAAGCCCTAAACGCTGAAAAACAATGTTAATTTTCAAATCTTGTTTATTGATTCGCTCCGATAAGGAATTTAGTTGCTGATAAATTTTAAGGAGCAGCTCATTATTGCCACTTACATTATTTACACTATTTTCCGCATTTTCTGCTGGTCCTCTAGCGGCTTGTGCAAATGATACTCCGGGCTTGAGGAAGTTTGGAGCTAAGACACTGCGGTGTATTTGTGATTGCTTTGGGGCAGATTTCAACTTTGCATCCTGATATCGGGAGCATCCTCGATATGATGCCGGATGACCAAAAACACCGCAGTTCACACAATATAATTTCTCTTTGGGCTCCGTCTGAGCCAGTTTGCACTCGCCGGGAGCATGCACGTCTTTGCATTTAACGCATCGGTAATGCATGGCGCAGTTGGCAGCCGAATGCCCAAATCGTTGGCAGCGATAGCACTGGTTGATTTCTCGTTTCTGGAGGCGTTCCCACCTCACCACTCGAAAATTTAAATATCTTATGTGCTGAAGAGCGCTTGGACTGCTCTTATTTGTTATTTGTACCAAATAAAGTGGTAAATTTTTTTTTTCTACCGTCGACCTTCTTGTCGCGAATGTTTTAAGAGAGATAAGCTCGATTTGTGGTGCTGTTTCCTTGAGAACCTGAAGAAGATCGACGGTATCTTCTCCGCAGTCCAAGCCCTTCAGCAAGAACGTCTGATTCTTCTCGCTTTTGGGGGTATAAGTGAAGTTCGGAACCTCCCCAGAATTCAAAGCATCTTTTGCTGATTTGAAATCAACCAGTGATTTCGTTCTGATTGACAGCTTCTCGGAATTTATTCGTTTGATTTCGAAATTTGTCAATTTGTTTTCGGCTGCCAACAGCCGAACCATGTCTTTTCCGCTTTGACCGAAGACATTAATTGGCGGAACTTTTTCGGTATTCTTCGCTACTTTTTGAGGAGGACCAGCAGAACTACGGGCTGGTTTCTTCTCCCTATTTCTACTTTCATTATTTTTATTTTTTAAATATAAGATAAAATTATCATCTTTATTACCTTCGTCTACCTCCATATCCTGTTGGAGTCCATCCAGCGCCGCAAAGTTGTTCTGGCTTCGTTGGTGCTACCAGCACTTAATACCTCTTCACTGATTATTGGTTTTGCAGCTTTCATCTGTTTTTCGATTTTTCGTATCGGATCACTCTCTTGAACTGTTTTTGCCGTCTTGAACATTTCTTCGTATGTTTGAATTCTTGCCTTTAACTCTTCGATTTCACTTCGAAGGCGACACACCTCCTGTCTATCCTCGAGCACTTGTGTTTTACGACCGGCATCTGCGGTATCCTGGGTGCTCGTGTGTCTCCGCTTGTTGACACTTGCCAATTACACACCGTCACTCTCCCCGGGGCCCCCCAACGGAGGGAAGCCGTCGGGCTCCTTCATACAGCAGTCCCGAGTTGTCTTTGGTTTGTTGCTTTTACTTGATTTATTGGTATGGTTGGTCGATGCCTTCGACGATTAATTCTTCCCCAATAAAATCAAAACTTGCTTTTGACTGACTCGTACAAAATTAGTTCAATTATTTGAAACTGACTTTTGTGAAAAATTAATTAATTTTTAAAATTAATGACAGGAGCGATTAAAAACACGTCTACACGCAACGAGTGCTAGACGTAGAATAGGTACAGCTCATCAAAGAGTTAGTCAAGAAAGGGATGAAGATTCAGAAACCGCAACAGCAAAAACAAGTTCAATGGGAACGACGATGAAGAGAAATGTAAAAAATATTTAAGGTGCTGGTTTTTTTTTGTTTTTTGCCACTGCATTTCATTTATATATTTAGTTAATTCGTACAATACATTTTTCATTCATAATAACTGGGAACCTGAGAGGCTTTTTTGCAAAAGAATAGTTACAAACTATAAGCAGTTTATATTTGAGATCTTTACATCCAAGGAAAGTAGTGCTTAGGTGGATTATTAATTTCTACACTACCCTATTTTGTAAAGCTAAGAATTCTGAATGCAAGTCAACACAAATGAAATGAAAATCTATAAAGAACTACAATTAAAAAAATAAAAGTTTTAAACATTTGTGGGATTCAAGTGGTTCAACTTTGTCTCTTTCAAAAGTTAGTTTTTAGAGAAGTTTTTAAAATTCATTGGAAGTTCTGTCACGGACACCATTTGCTCTTTTTTTTAAGGTAAATTTCTCGAGAGAAATTTACCTATTGCGGGGAGTATCATATATATATATATATATATATATATATATATATATATATATATATATATATATATATATATATATATATATATATATATATATGTATATGTATATTTGTATGTATATATATATATATATATATATATATATATATATATATATATATATATATATATATATATATATATATATTGGATATAACGAAATTTGTGACCACGCTAGTTGCAATTTTGCTCCGATTTTCACCACGTTTTCAGGAAAGATGTATTGGGTTAATATCTCGGTGAACCAGCTCCATCGGCCGGGCAAAAACAAAATGGCGGCCATTTCAGACGAAATATCGTGATTTCTGTTCTGACCAAAGTATAGCTCCGATTTGGATGAAATTTGGTTCAAAGGTTCACTGATGTATGTGATGAATCTCACGATAAACAAGTCGAGCAAGCAGGAGAGTGCTCCTACTAGAAGGTCTTTGTTAACATCCTAAGGTTAGAAACGTGAATCGATAACTTGAATTATTCATCCAATACTTGGATATGAAATCGCTCAAATTTATACAAAAGATGCACAGTTTCTTTCAAAGGCACAGTGCAGCCGCCATTTTAATCTAGCTTAAATGATAAACACTATTCCTTAAATTTTCATGAAAATTGAAAGAAAATAAAAGTGCCTAAGTCAATTTTAAATATATATAGGGTTTTCCAGTAAGAGGTGTTATTTTGAATAGATCTTGTGATTTAAAACTTTGCAACCTCTTCCTTTGGGACCACGTGAAAGAGAAGGTCTACGCCAACAGCTCAGCGTTGATTCAAGACCTCAAAGATGAAATTCGTGAGGCTGTCGAGGACACAGGGCAGCCACTTTGCGATTTGGTTATGGAAAATTTCATGAAAAGGATGTGGTCCTGTAAGCGTGTTGTGGTAGTTATTTACCTGACGTTATTTTTTGCTATGAACGGCATATCTTCTTCTTTATAATGAAATCAACATCCGATCATTTGTATTAAAAAATTGTACTTTTTTTTAAATATTAAAATAACACCTCTTAGTGGAAAACCCTATATCAACCATAAGCACGTGTTATTGTTGTTTTATTTCCATATAATTGAAATGGCGATAACTCACTTGATTATGATTCGATCTCAATCAAATTTTGTGAACATATATATCTTATATGAGTCTGTATAATTGCAATTGCAAGAAGTTTAGGGGTACCGTTTTGATTTTATGGGCAAAAATGTAAAATCAGCAAATCATACTATTATTAACAAAGTTGAGCGAATTTCGATTTCTAAGGTATTTGTTGCCCTTGTAGTCATAAAGGCACACGTTCGTGATAATTTTCAGATTTTTCAGCTCAATGGTGTCCAATCGCGAGGGGGGGACACAAATTTTTGGTACATTTTGCCTTCCCCTGGACCCCCTAATTCATAAATTGATTTTTTTATTTCAGATTCTAAAAGCTCTAATCAAGACCTTTCATTTGATGCCCCACTCGACTACCTTTGATTAAAAAAAATTTTTAACGGCCAATTCGGTATTAAGGGAGACCCCCCTTGAAAAATTTTAAAATTTTTGGTAATGCTTTGACTTTTGAGAGACCATTACTTCTGACTGTTTCACAAAGTTTGAGCATTCTAGCTTCTATGGTTTCGGAGGAAATCAGCTGTGACGCACGGACAGACGGACAGACGGACGGACAGGTCGCGAAACTAGTAGGTCTTTGTAAAAAAATTTTTTTACAAAGACCTAAAAATCCAAAGTCGGTACGGCAGAAAAAAATGGCGGCCGCTCAAAGGTCGAAAAACGTGCAAAATTTTGTTGTTGTAATAGTGGTCAAAGCTTTCAACAAATTTTCAATAAATTCAACAGTTAGATAGAAATTATAAGTATCTAAAGAATTACGTGAAAAAACTGGAGGTCAAGTCACAAAAAACAAAATGGCGGTCAGTTGAAGGTCAAAACTTCAAAGGCTTCTAAAAGTCGCAATTTTAATCCGACATATATGAAACTTAGTTTCAAGATAGGCATAACTTTGATCTACAGACTACGATATTTTGGTGATCATGCATGTGAAAATTCCAAAATGGCGACGGTTTAAATGTGCCTTTTTTCATGTTTTTGCGGCCCTCTAGCGGTCACATTTTCCAACGGATTTTAATGAAACTTGAGATTATGAATCTCTGTACTATTTTCTTGTATTTTGCAGGAAATTATTAAAATTGAATGAAAAATAAAAAAGTCGAAAACTTAAACCCTAATATTTTTAGCTGCCATTTTCTTTAAAAATTTAATTATTTTGCCCTGTCTAGAGTGAAACTCCTATTTGAACGAGATAGTACATTGATTGATGAGGTCCTAGCGTACAAAGATTTCAAATAATCCAAAATCAAATGCATGCTTTCAAAATGGCGGCCCCCAAAGGTCAGGTGCAAGCGCAATTCGCTATTTTAGTAGCAACTGAAATAATGAATTTTTTTCATGGAAACGTTCTAAATGACTTATTATAAACCAGAATATTTTTTAAATATTGTAAACTATTTTGACAATACCCTAAAAAATTATAAAACCGCGACTTTCTGTCTGTCCGTCCGTCCGTTTGTTCGTGTGTCTCAAGTTTTCTCGCAAACCACATGAGCTAGAATGAGGAAATTTTCTACGTAGGTCAAACGTGGTGCCTCTTGAAATTCGCAGTGTAAGAAAATATTTTAAAGTGTTTAAAGGGGTCTCCACATACAGGGGGGTGACATAAACATTTTTTTAGGGTTTTGTACTAAAATACAAAACCCTATTGCAATCACGACCTGTGTCCGTCTGTCCGTCTGTCCGTCTGTCCGTCCGTCCGTCCGTCCGTCCGTCTGTATGTCACAGCACTTTTTCTCCGTAACTATAGAGGCTACAGCCATGAAACTTTGTGGAAAGGTCAGAAGTGGTGACCTCTTGAAAGTTCAAGGGTGAAAAAATTTTTCAAAGGCGTTTAAGGGGGGTCTCCCCATATAGGGAGTTGACCCCTCAAAAAAAATTTTTCACCATTGGTAGTCGAGTAGGGTATCATTGGAAAGGTCTCAATGAGATCTTTTCAAAACAGGTTTTAGAATTGCCTTATGAGTACCGAGGGGGGCAGGGGAAGGGGAAATGTACGAACTTTTCGCGTACCCCCCCCCTCGCGATTGGACACCTTCCAGCCGAAAAATTTGAAAAAAATCATGAATGTAGGCCTTAATGAGTAAAACAACAACAAATACATGAGAAGTCGAAATTCACTCAACTTTGTTAGTAATAGTATGATTTATTGATTTTATGTTTTCTTGAATAAAATCTAAATGTTATCCTTAAATTCAATAAAATTTAGCAAACAGATGACTATTTATAAGATTGATCTTTTCTGAAAGTTTCATAAAGATCGAATAGTATTTAACGAAGTTATAGCGATTTGAATTTTCCTGTATTACTATGGAACAATGTGCCCTGTATTACTATGGAAACATATGACTATGGAGCCATATGCGCTTTTTACTGACTTAGACACTACAGCTTTGCTAGGATTTGCATGAAAATTTCAGGAATGATAGATATCATGAGGATGACTACATACAATTGAAACAAGTCGAAGAGGCAGGAGAGAGCTCCCAGCAAAAGGGCTTTGTAGCCATTCTAGGATTCTAGGAATCGATGCTTACAGTACAGAGGAGTGGCCCCTGAAAAAAAATTTCATGAAAGGTAGCCGATATGAGTATCAAATGAAAGTTCTCTATGAGAGCTTTTCAAAACAGTTCTTAAACTGACAGTTTTTGCTTCAGTAGGGGCACAGAATGGGGGGGGGGGGGGGAAATACATGAAAAATGTGTTTTCTCCCTCGCGAATGGACACCCGTGATCTAAAAAAATCTGAAAAAATTATCAAGCGAGATATTTATGGGTATAACTTTAACAAATACCTCAGAATTCAAAATTCTTTCAACTTAGTTAATAATAGTATGATCCTCGAACCTGACGTGTTTCTTAATTTTATTCGTTGCTGGTTACGGCATTTTGTAAGTTGAGTACAAAACCCTTCTGACATGAGCATAGGTCTGTCTACCCAACTTGTTTATTTCTGTAGCCCTCTATCAGCCAAGTTTCTCAACAGATTCCTATTCAACTTGAAATTATAAGTTATTAAGGCAAGTTAATTTAATTTAATTATGCAAATCGGATGACAAATAAAAAATTCGAGAACTGACAGCTTAATATTTTAAGCAACCGTTTTCAATATAAATTCAAAACGACGGCCCCTGGTGGTTCAGAAAAGAATCGAAAATGTATATATTAATGGCAATGCAAGTGCTGATTAAACGTTTATGGAAATCTTTTGAAATTAACTTTTTGAGCTATTTAAGCCGACAATTTATCACCTTTGTGTGGTAACCACTGTGAAATGTATAAGCAGCAAATGTGAAAAGGGCGAAACGAGTATAAATATGTTTATAACAAGTTTTTACGCGCCGATTTTCAATATTTGATCCATACGTGTGCAACTCAATTTAATTAGCAAAATATTTAGGCCTCTATGAAGGGCTTCCGAATACGAACGGTGGCAGATCCTTTCTGTTAATAAATACCCATGTAGTGCTTCAAAAATTGCAGTAAGAAGTCCAGTAGTAGGCAAGCCAAATTCTTTTTCGAAACCTTACGCTACATACGAGAAATTTATCTTTCCGGCTGGTGCTGCTAATGGAGATTTCCTTTTTTTCTGCAGTCGTTAGGATACCACGGTTAAAGATAAAAATGTTTACAGGTTAAACTTATAAAATAAAAAGGTTAAAATAAAAATGTTAAAGTAAAAAAAATAGAAAGGTTAAAATAAAAATGTTAAGATAAAAACGTTAAAATAAAGATGTCAACGTAGAAATGTTAAAATAAAAATGTTAAACTAAAAATATTAAGGTAGGAATGAACAAAAATGTTAAAATAGGAATAAACGATCGAAATTAAAAATAATCAAATGGAGACAATCAAAAAAAAAACTTAAATCATACGTAACAAAATTTCAATAAGTAAACCACAAGATATTTTGGACGATAAAGTTCTACCAGCAACTGGGAGTATTGAAGATGATGAAAACGATAACGTTGATCCTGACAACAAGAATGAAAGTGAATAGGTGCGAGTAAAGTGATACTGTCCCCGATAAAGTAGCGTCCAGAACGCCACAAAATTCGCTTTAAACATCATCATACCAGCTTTTGATTGTCACCACATAAGCTCCTCATTAAAATGACGTGATGAACGGCTCCACACCGTCAAACAGTGCAAAAACAGTTTTTATTTACAGTGTTTCGATTTTAAGTATCTTGGGTTTCCACCTTTTAATAAAGTTGCCCATTGCGGACTGCTGACAAAATTTTTCTTTCTTCAACGCAAAACGTACGACTAACCACCTTCCTTGATTTTCGTTTTCTTCTACAACGAGGCTGAAGTCTAAAGAACCGAATATATCACAGGGCATAAAAGCACAGCGGCTGATATCGGCGATTTAACTAATGCAATGCCTTCGGCAGTCAACGGCGACCATTCGTCGAGCACTACAAACATCCCAAACAATGAAAAATGTGGGATACGTGACGGGTGGAAGCATAATTTAGATAAGGAATTTCGTACTATACGCCAAATTGTTCAAAAATATCATTATGTTGCTATGGATACAGAATTCCCGGGCATCGTTGCACGACCAGTTGGTGAATTTGAAAACTGGATCGGTTATTGATATTGCAAGGCCTGTGCATCATCACAACATTCGTTCTGCTGAAAATGTCACTGTCGTTGCTCAAAGTGTGGAGGAAGACCCGAATTTGTCGATTCCTCGACGTGCTCACGATTTGGGCTTGTCTTACGGCTCATTGTGGCGGATTTTGCATTTGGATTTGCATCTCCATCCGTACAAAATACAACTCATTTTTTATGAGTATAACAAAAACAAAAACCTCAGAAGTCGAAATTCGTTCAACTTTGTTAAAAATAGTATGATCTTCGTATTTCCTATTTCCTCCAATAAAATCGTCTATGACATGTTTCTTGATTTGATTCGATCTGGTAACTGCATTTTGTAAATTGAATACAAAACCCTTCTGACATGAGCGTAGGTCTGTTTACCCAACTTGTTCTTATCTATACTAAAGATATTAATTGAAGTATTTTTAGGGTTTTGTACTAAAATACAAAACCCTATTGCAATCACGACCTGTGTCCGTCTGTCCGTTCGTCCGTCCGTCCGTCTGTATGTCACAGGACTTTTTCTCCGAAACTATAGAAGCTACAGCCATGAAACTTTGTGGAAAGGTCAGAAGTGATGACCTCTTGAAAGTTCATTGGTGGGACAAATTTTTAAAGGGGTTTAAAGGGGGTCTCCCCATATAGGGAAGTGACCCCCCAAAAAAATTTTTTCACCATTGGTAGTCGAGTAGGGTGTCATTGGAAAGGTCTTAACGAGATCTTTTCAAAACAAGTCTTAAAATTGCCTTACAAGTACCGAGGGGGGGCAGGGGAAGGGGAAATGTACGAACTTTTCGCGTACCCCCCCCTCGCGATTGGACACCTTCCATCCGAAAAATCTGAAAAAAATCATGGATGTAGAACTTAATGAGTACAATAACAACAAATACATGAGAAGTCGAAATTCACTCAACTTTGTTAGTAATAGTATGATTTATTGATTTTATGTTTTCTTGAATAAAATCTAGACGGTACCCTTAAATTCAATAAAATTTAGCACACAGATGACTATTTATAGGATAAATCTTTTCTGAAAGTTTCATAAAGATGGAATAATATTTAACGAAGTTATAGCGATTTGAATTTTCCTGCATCACTATGGAGCCATATGCGCTATGGAGCCATATGCGGTTTTTACCGACTTAGAAACTACAGCTTTGCTAGGATTCGCATGAAAATTTCAGGAATGATAGGTATCATGAAGATGAGTATATACAATTGAAACAAGTCGGAAAGGCAGGAGAGAGCTCCTAGCAAAAGGGCTTTGTAACCATTCTAAGATTCTAAAAAACAGGCCATGAATCAATGATTACAGTACAGAGGAGTGGCCCCTGAAAAAAAATTTAATGAAAGGTAGCCGATATGAGTATCAACTGAAAGTTCTCTATGAGAGCTTTTCAAAACAGTTCTTAAACTGACAGTTTTTGCTTCTATGGGGCAGAGGGGGGGGGGGGGGGGACATGAAAAATGTGTTTCGTCCCTCGCGAATGGACACCCGTGATCTTAAAAAATCTGAAATAATTATCAAGGGAGATATTTGTGGGTATAACTATAACAAATACCTCAGAAGTCAAAATTCTTTCAACTTTGCTAATAATAGTATGATCCTCGAACATGACATGTTTCTTGATTTTATTCGTTACTGGTTACTGCATTTTGTAAGTTGAGTACAAAACCCTTCTGACATGAGCATAGGTCTGTCTACCCAACTTGTTTTAATTCCTTCCGACTTATTGCAATTATCTCCTTTTTTATAATGTTTACTGATCGCGGAAACGATTGACTATCGTGGCCTGAGCTTTATGTGTACAATATGCAACATGTTTTGTTGATCATTTAAAATTTAATTTGTGACAACAACCAATATCTCTTAGCAACATAATTCAGGCCCAACCACTTTCTGCAGGTACACAATAGAGTAAAGTGTTAAAGTAAAACGTTATAAAGTATTATTAAGCTTAATTAACGAAGAAATTCGAAATGTTTTGCAAATATACAATCTTCCATTAAAGAGTAAAGTTCAATTGTGTTTAATGACAAATAGACAAAAATATACTGCCTACTGGTATTCATAGCTAGAATTTTAGATAAAATCAAAGCGGAATAGATAGGCAAGATCAAATCTCGAGAGCATCGTGCAAATCTGTTATTTCGCAATATAATAAAGTATTCTGTTATTATATTTTGTATAGAAAATAAACATACAACTAACACAAACACCAAAACTGATTACATTTGAGATGTTTTTCCTCCCAAACAATTATTTTTATTGCCAAATGTGAATCGCTATAACTTCTGCCAAATGCGAACATGACACATACACGCTTTTAACTTTCAAGTCTTAACAAATTCCGAAACAATCAGGATTGAGCGAAGGAATAGCGGTGGCGGTAGCGGGAGTAGGACCAGTTGTTGTTGCTGATGCTGTCGCCAAGAGATTTCGGGGAGTCTGCTCGAAACCGCCACACAGCGCGGACGCCAGTAGGAGTTCCCGCGCGCCAGCGAAAAGTTTTTGAGTCGGTGAGATTGTAGGAGAAGGAGTGGCGCGAGAAATTGACGGCGACCGAGACGACGAAAAAACGGGACGGGGACAACAAGAAAACGCGAAAATAATCGCGGAATTTGTATATCAAATAAATAAAGAAAGACCGGGGAAATCGCGAAGTGATTGGGGTGCAGTGAAGAATTACAGCACATAGAGGTGGCGCAATCGTGGGAATGTTCCGTACGGTGAGACAATGTCCCTAGGTCGAAATGCACGTTTACGGGATTTTGCGCGAACAAGTATAAACGAGTAACGAGTGGAACGAAAAAGAGCTCGGGAAGACTTAGAGGATTGGATCGGAGTCATTTTGCGACAATGGCAGTGAATTTAATAAATGTTCCGTGTTTCTTGAAAATATTGAAATTTAAGTTGATCCAAAGTATAAAGTTTCAGTTAGTTATGAATAACCGATCGCATATGTGAAGTGTTCAGTATCCGTTGATTTGAATTTGCGCGCAATTCTTCAAGTAATTACACTTAATTCGCTCACTTAGATATACTTTTCGTCGATCGTGTTGATCAACCGGCAGTTTTGTTTAGAGTACATTTGATCCGGGGTTTCAAGAAAAAATCATTCATACTGAGGAAAAGCGTTAAGATATATTGTCATTCATTAATTTTGATTCTAACTGTAAATTCATCTCGCGGACCACGTGTTATTCCTGGTTAATGTGAAGCGCAGCAAGTGGAGAATCGGAAAATTACCGAAGAAGGAAATAATCGTTGACCTTATGGTGTTCGCTGGCAATATTAAGTCGACTATAGTTGGCAAATCAAACGGTGTAGAGAGAATGTCTGTTATTGGGGTTTTTAGAACGTTTATTTTGGAAAGTTTCATAGTAGTCAAGGAAAGTTAGTGATCAAGTTTTCTAAGATAAAAAAAAAGAAATTTTTAAGCATGAATTTTAAAAATAATTGAACGCGATGATATAAAACAATTACACATTAAATTTATAAGTGATTATTTCTAAATGTTTGTGTTAAGTTAAGATAACTCGCTCGTGAATTTAAATGAAAACAAAATAATACAAGTTTGCAGGCCCTTGCCTGCCCCGAACACGAGCGCTCGTACGAGGAGGTCTAGGTAAGTACCCTTTCGTTTTCAAAGTTTTTTCCTGCATGTTTTTTTCATTTTTTTGCTTTATAAATTTGATAAAGTATGTCTTGAAATTAATCTTTAGGCATGAATTAAATTGATTGAGGATAATTAACCAATATGTTGTAAATTATCAAGTAAATTTAGAACAGAACAAAAGATTTTTTTGGCATGGAAAAAGAACAACCAAAAAGGACGGAAGTAGTCGTGTTCCGTTAGTACTGAATTCGTATAAAACAAAACATCGGTCATACTCGAGTAGACGTTTTTATAGAGTGAGTTACCCTAGGAAATGTAAATTATTCTTTCAGTAAGGCTGTTACAAAAGACTAAACTAAGGTCAGAATTGTAAAATAAAATTGTATCAGAAACCTATTTATGAGACAATAAAGGAGCCAAAATGCGGAATCAAATAAGAACTCCGGTCTTTCTATTTTGCTTCCTTTGGACCGATTATAAGACCCGGTACGGTGGCAGGCTTTCCTCATAAAACATGAGCCAGCCGCCGGGTACAATATAATCTTCTCTGTTTCAGGTGACGTCGCGGGTTGAGTGGCCCAAGGAGAGTGCCTCTTTATGGCATAGAGTTATGCAATCGAATTGTATAGTTCTATAGCATAAATTGGTCATCGAGGTACTTTTCTTCTGATGGGAAGACTTATGCAAGTTAAATTGTATGAGTTTTCCACTCAGAAGAGGAATACCTGGCCACTGCAACAAATATGGATATTAATCCGGTTGGGTGGGTGCGAAGGGGCTCTATCACCACCCGGTTGCCCTTCTCTCATTTGTGGGCCATGAGCTTCTCTGGGTAAGCACGAGGTCACCCTGCTTCCAATTCTTTTTACTTGTTACCCTTGTTCCTTGAACAAGTCAGTTGTCTCTCCTGTAGGTACCTACGCTTTTTGCGACTTCGGTTGCCTTGTCTTTCTTCGACGCCAAGAAATTCGTGAGTGCGAAATTTTTTGTAGTGGGTCCTTGTGCTGGGGGAATGAACCCACCCCACGACACCGCAATGTTAGCCTGCCTACGCATTCAGGCGTCCCCAGACAAGGGCACTCTCGGCAGATATCTCCATCTTCTTCTGCCGAGGCAGCAGAATATCGCTGCAGTCCTTTACAGACATTTTGAAACTTAATAAAGCACTACAAATTGAAGTAGATAGTCACGTTGATGCAGAGTCATAATAGAGTTGACGTTGATCGAGATAAGGCGAAGCCTATCCATGGGAATATGACCAGATGACAAGTTGTTTTGAGACATTTGAAGTAACTTAACGCTGGAATACAAAGTTAATTTTTGTATCCTGTTCATCAATTACCTCCGATAAAAATTAAGTTGCTGCTTTGGAAAGCAGCTCATTATTGCTACTTACATTTTTTGAAGCGTTTCGTGTTGGTCCTCTAGTGGCGTGTGCAAATGATACTACGGTCTTAAAGTTGGAAGATACGACACTGCGGTGTATTTGTGTTTACTTTGGATCGAATTTTACTTTTACATTTTGATATCGGGAACATCCCCAATATGATGCTGAGTGCCCAAAAACACCGCAGTTAACGCAGCATAATTTGTCTTTTGGCTCCGTCTGATCCAGTTTTCAGTCACCGGGAGCATGGACGTCTTTGCATCTGAAGCATCGACAGTGCATGGTGCAGTTGGCAGCCAAATGACTAAATCTTTGACACCGGTAACACTGATTTACTTCTCTTTTCTGGATCACCACATCACCACTTTCCTTACGTTTTGAATAGCACTTAGACTGATCGTATTTGTAATTTGTAGGAATTAAATTGGTAAATTCTTCTTTCCTACGGTGGACCTTCTTTTCACATAGGCTTTGATGGAAATAAATTCAATTTCTAGTGCAGGTTCCTTGAGTAGCTGAAAAAGATCGATGATATCCTCTCCGCAGTGATTTTTTGACTTTTTGGGATTTATGTGGTGTGGAAGCTCCCTCGGATTCAGCGCATCTTAAACTGACTTGAAATCGACCGGTGAATCGGTTGTTATAGTTAATTTTTCAGCATTAGCTCTTTCAATCTCGAAATTGGTTAG
The DNA here is from genome assembly GCA_963969285.1 of Odontomyia ornata. Lineage (NCBI taxonomy): Eukaryota > Metazoa > Arthropoda > Insecta > Diptera > Stratiomyidae > Odontomyia > Odontomyia ornata. The sequence continues at coordinate 286,508,896 of OZ017741.1, read as the reverse complement.
TTTATTTTTGGCTGCCAATAGCCGAACCATATCTTTTCCGCTTTGTCCGAACACGTTGACTGGTGGAACCTTTTTTGCCTTGGGGAACCCATAGAACCACGGGCTGGTTACTCCTCCTTATTTTCATTTTTTAAATACTGAATAAAATTTAAATCATTATCTTGATAAGAATTACCTTCAATGCTTTCTTCGAGATCCATTTTTTTCAGTTAATCCCTCCAGCGGTGCAAAATAGTTTTGACTTTTGTTGGTGCCACCAGCACTTAGAACTTCTTCTGAAATTGCTGGCTTTGTGCGTTTCTCCGGATTTGTTGCCTGTTGCACTTGGTTCTGCGGCTTTGCCCTTAGGGGCTTCTTTGCATTCTTGAATAGATTTTTGACAGACTGTTTCGCTAGCCTTATTTCATCATTTTCTTTTTGAAATTTGAGTATTTGTTGATTGTCCGCTATTATTTATAGCTTGCCTTCGCCATTTACAGGGTTTCCGTCATTATATTTTGTTTTGTCGATTATCGCCAGTTTCGTATTCGACGTTTTCCCAAGTCGCCCCAACGGTGGGAATACGTTGGGCTCCTCCATACCAGTGGTCCTGAAGTTTTCTTCGGTTCTTCGCTTATCTTTACGAATCGAAGTAATATAATGTTCAATAGTTTTTTCCGATAAAAATTAACTACGGACTGGCGTTTTTTTTTTTAATTAATTTAATTTTTGAAAACTTTGACTGGAGCGATTCCAAACACGTCTGTATGCAAAGAATGCTACGCTTAGCTTCTTCTCAAAGAATAATTGTGTCAGACCCACGACTTTATTCCTCTCCGAACTAGCTAGCTAACCAGCAACCACCGCATCCGGTTCGTTGGCAGGGCTCCATGCTTCACGTCTGTGAATTGCTGAGAGGATGATTCCAACTTCCTTCGGAAAGTAACCGATGCAAGCGAGGAAAATCATTACAGTGGAGTCTTGCCAGTGCTTTGACGTAGTCGGGTTTTTTGTCCACGAATGGAATTTTATTTCCCAGCTACCCGCGGGCTACCTGGTTAGGCCGTTTTCTTATTCAAAACGTATGGTGCGTTCAATGGGAGGACTGGAAACCCCGCACGAAGCGCCAAATTAAATTGACTTTAATTTTGTGAATGGCAAATATTAGCCTTCAGGCGATTTCTTGAACAGGGGAATGCGTGAGCTAAGAATTTGCAGAAAGATTAATCAATTCAAATATGTCATTTTTGATCAATTTTGTATCTTTTACAATTTCAACTTTAATATTTCAAAAACTGTTCTCAAAAGAACATCACCTATTCTATCAGCATCTGAATTTAAATTGAAATTTTTTACGTGATAAGAAGGATATTTAATTTACCACATTGCATGCTTACACTCGTATGTGTATGCTGAAGAGGAGTTGTTTAACACAAGATTCATTTAGTCGACGGGACAGCTTTAAAAATAGTTCAACGATTTCAATGAAGCTTTTCATTAGCTTGTGTCTCTATACATCCTGTAGGGAAAGGTCAGCAATTCCCAAATACGCATGTCCTCTCAACCGAACAGCTGTTGTATTGACAGAGTTCGTTCAGTTTCAGGATAATATGAAACTCATCGCTGGCCAACTGCTGAATAGCTCCCGAAGAAGAATGACAGAACTTATAGTACTGCAACTCCCACAACTTTCAACTTGGGGCTGAATCCACTGAAAGCTTAATCGCAAACTCACCACTTCATAATCCTGAATACCTGTACAAAAGCTCGATAGTCCGATGCCTATCGTAGCGAATTTTCAGAGCTTTTCTACACGAGCTCATTCCCAGGACCTCGATTACGAATATCATATTTAGTCCGTGCAAGGCCGCCAAATATGGTGCATTCGGTAACGTGAAAGTCCTTTCGGTCACGAGTGCGTTTTTGGAGGTTATTTGCCATTATATGGAAACTGCATAAATTCTCTTGTACAAACAAGGATTCAGCGATTGTGCGTGAATACAAAAGCCACAATTTATCTCAGTGTAATTTGTTGTTAAATAGAGAAACCCAAAATCGTGAGCGTGCAAATGCAAGTGTATCCTTGAAACGAATTCAAGTGCATTTAGTGGATGAAGGAAAAAAAATTAAATATTCCACACGTGCTTAACAAATGTTCGTGTCTATTCAAAAGTGTAAAAATTTATTAAAGGCGGAGTTAATGTTCTAGGATTAATGAGTCTACGGTCAGTGTTTTTCTTATTGAGCTACAAATAGAGAAAGGATAAACCAAATGTGAATTGTTTTTTTTTTGTGTCGCGTAACCTGTAAAGTATGTGAATCTGACAGTGGAGCTTTTGTGTAAATGTGCTAGTGAATTTATGTATGCGCACAATTGCTTAAATATTTAATAAGAATCCTTGCGGCAGTAGTTCGCGCGATGACGTAAGGAGTAAAATTAGCAGAAAACACTTTGGTTTCGGAAGCAATGTAATTCCTTTTGATATTCAAGTAGGCTGATATTCTGTTGGATGTGTAGGATGCTGAGCTTTTTTGATTCAATTTAAATCCTTCATCACCGTCTCAAGATTATGTTATCTGATGAGCGAGCGTGTATGGGTGAGATTTTGCCAACATATTGTAGACTTGGCTCGATATTCATTCGAAAATTCCAAATCATCCTTGAGGCGTATTGCAACGGGGAGATTCTTGGAATTAAAATGATACTATTATACTTTATCTAAAGGGAGCCAGATTCCATTGTGGGATGGGAATTCAGTTTTCGGGGAAAAATCGATGAAATTGCCTCGCGTTTGGATTCTGACACGAATAATTGGGTGACGAGAACTATATCGGCTTAGTAATTGCGAATTCGCTGGTTCAAGGACTCGTCTGGTATGCTATGCGAATTATGACCTTCACAATGTGTCAGAAGGCATGCTTTTAGTTGCACGTAAACAAGTTGTTGGGTGGACGTTGGTCACGCGATGGTCCAATTACAATTTCACTTGGTGCAATTATTCATTGTTTAATGTTGTAGAATATGAACTGATGATAGAGCATTTTCCTGGTACCGAGGTTTCATTTAAGCTGTCATATTTACTTTCGCGAAATTATATGTTTTGATCAAACTAATTTCTGATGTAGATAAATTGATGGACGTAAGGATTTAGCCCTTTGATAGTGTTGTTTTTGCATGGAGTAAATTATTTATATCCATTTACAAAGTTGATAAATTACGGTCTTGAGTTGAAATACATGAAATTGAGTTTACCAGAATGACAATTTAATCGTTAGCTTACAATGCCCAAAAAAATTAAGACGGAAGCACAATCAACTAGTAAGCGTTTAATACTTACGGAATAAAATTTGTCCTCCAAAAATACCAATAGAATTAAAACTCAACTAGAAATAAATAAAAAATTTAATGGTTCTTTTGAATTCCAAATACGATTTCAAGTAAAAGTTTGAATCGAATTTTAAAGTGTATTTCAATAAAACATTTCATTTTGTGACCATAACGGAGCTCTTGAGGTCAATATAGTCAGTATCAGGCTCAACCAATATTTCCTTGATTTTTTGTAAAGTACCTCCATCACCTTCATCACTCTTTCTTCAACGCATAACGCTCGTGGGATCAGCATTCATATGTTGCCGCTTCGTTAAGCGTGCCTTCCAGACAATCTTCAATGCATCAGTATAAGGGGGTACGCAAAATAATGTGAATTAATCCTTTCGTACATATCTAGTCCATTTTGCGGTCAGCTGTCCAAAAATCATATAATACGGCGCATTAAAAAATCTATGAGTAGCTGTCTCTACAAGTATCTCGCCGGTAGGGTCAAAAATTAACCTAAGATACTGTGTTGAAAAATGTTCAGGTTGACGCTTCAATAAGTATTCATTATATGCTCCTTAAGTATTTTTCTAATACCAGAATTGAGTCTGATCCTTCATCATCTCTGGAAGATTTTTATACCCAATATACGCAAAGTATCATTCTGGCAAAAGGTATTACGAACTGAGTTGCATATCTCGCATTATATGGGCCTAAATTTGTGATACTTTAATTAATGGTGTCTGGTTCGATCCATTATTTTTTGAATCTTTGAAGATAAATTTAAATATTAAGTCATATATTTATTAGTACTTTCAATTTGTACAATTTGGGATCTTATGTTAGAGGCCCTGAATACAATTCATTACATCCTTAAGTCAAATTTAAGCCTGGTTTGTTTATCTGAAGGAAAAAGTTTTAATCGAAAAACCTGACTTGAGCATGTAACTAACTTATCCTATCCTTAAAAACTAACTTAAACTGCCCTAGCTAAATGTGCTTACTAGACTAAGAACGCAGGATAGCTAAGCAATGCAATTAGGAGTTGGATGAAATAGCTGATCGGGTCATTAATTTTCGTCTTCCGATATGTGCGAGATTTATTATTTTGGGAATTCCGGTTATCCGATGGAATTTCCCAGTCGAGAAATAGAAAGGTTTATCAGGAGCAAGTTTTAAACATTTTTTCTGCACGACTTGAAGGTTTGTTTTTAGGTAGTTTCCACATGAGCTGCATGCAGGAGCTCCATATAGCATAATGGGTTGAATCACCATTTTGTAGGAAAGAATTTTGTTTTTAGTATTCAGGAGTGATTTGCGATTTAGTGGAGGATACAGTGTTAATATTGCCTTTGAAACCTTAGTACAAGTGTGTTCAATGTGGTCTTTAAACGTTAATTTTTTGTCAAGGAGAAGTCCCAGATGAGGGATTTCCTTCGATCAAGCCATTGCTTGTCCCAAAAAATTTAAACTTTGGTTAGGAAGCAGACAAGGCTTCCTTTTCTTAGTGAAACATATGGTCTTTGTTTTAGACTCATTAATTTTAGCTTTCCAATGGTAAAAATATTGATGTGGGTTATCCAATGTGTTTTTCATCCTTTTAATTATTGATGCGGGGTCTGTTGACTCTGTATAAAAGCAAGTCTCATCTGCAAACGTAGCCAATTTACAGTTGGCAAGCATAGGTATATCGTTGGTAAAAATATTGAAGAGCAGTGGGCTGAAACAAGAATCTTGAGGGACCCCTGCTGTTACATGATGCTTTTTGGAATGGGTCTCTCTCATTTTAACTGAAAACTGCCTATCCTTTCAGAAAGACTCGGTGTTATTAATTATATATGGCAAGAATTTTAGTTTAATTAATTTGAATAGAAGTCCATCATGCCAAACAGTATCAAACGCTTATTCAAGGTCAAAAGAAACAATCCCTACAGAGAGTTTTTGTCTTAGTGCCCGATGTACATCTTGTGTGACAGAACAGAGCTGTAGTTCAGTCGAATACTTATGCCTGAGGCCAAACTGGAAGTTTGGTATTATGTTGTTCACTATAACAAATTTGTGAATCCGCTTCAGTATTGTTTTTTTGAACAGTTTGCCTATGGATGGTAATAAGCAAATTGGTCTTCAACTTATAGGGAGTAGTTGATTCTTGCCTGGTTTGTGAATAAGGATTACCATCGCCTCTTTGCATGGCGAAGAAAAGTAGCTAACATTGAGACAGGCATTTGAAATGTGGGATATTAACACAATAGCTTTTTTGGCAAGTTTTTCGGGGCAATGTTTAGTAAATTGTCAATGCCAGGTGCCTTGTTGTTCTTCCGTTTCCTTAAAATGTTCATAAATTTGGATGGTTTAACCATTTCAGAGGCAGGAAGAGAGCTCAATAGAGGTGAAAATTTTAGACTATTAGCAACCGCAATCTTTGTGGCAATGCTGTGCATATCTTTGGTAATTTGAGTGGAATGTATCGGTGTGGAGCTCAGCTCTTTCTACGTTGGAGTATTCACAAATACCATTACTTATTTCAAGTTGATGTGGAAGCCGATTTCTGAGCCCCTTAAGGGTTTGACTTAGCCTCCAAATATTTTGAGCATAACTTTTAAGCTTGCGAAGCATTGCGTTCCAGCTTTTGTTGCGTAAGTTCCATATTTGGCTACTGTTAAACTGTTAACACTTTGCTTAATGTATGAATTTCTTCTTCATTGCCACTGTCGTCTGAAAGATATTCTTTGTCTTATCAGTCCATATGTTTCTGCATCCAATTCTATGGATTAGTAGCGAATTATCTTCGTAGGTGTGCTACTTTTGATTGCTTCCCAAATAATTTTGTTAACTTTAAATATTTGCGTATCTATTTCGACCATGGTTTTCATGGAAGTTGCACTGCTTGGAATCAAGGGAACATAAGCCAATTACTTTTCTTATATTGAAGAGCCGTTTGATATTGTGTTTCAACACATTCCTCACTTTTTATTGAAAAGGCTACAGGTAAATGTGGAGAGGAAAGAGCCTGGAAGACAAAAATCTCGGATATATTACAGCTTTCATCGCTGAGTACAATGTCCAAAGTTGAACCAGCACCTCGATGAAAGTAACATGTTGGCTTACTTATTGAATTTACAAAGATCTTTTGTTCAGTCTTTAGGCTATAAAGAACTCGGCCTGTCTTGCTCGAACGCGTCCAGTTCCATTGCTGATGCAAAGCATTCAAGTCGCCACAAAGGAAATATCTATCGTTGTTAATAATAAACCTTTTTAGATCGCTTTTGAATTATTCTAGTTTTTCATTGGTCATCTTAGTGCCTGAAAAATAGACAGAAATATGTCTTGAATTAGAACACCAATGCTTTCGATAAGTGCTCAATCAAAGGCAGGCAAAATGCAATGTTGAAGAGATTTATTGATAGCAAGTCCTACGCCACCCCAATTTTCCCTGTTCTATCTTTTCTATCGATTGCAAAATTAGGATGACAGAGCTTGTTGTGCGTTCTTAGTCAGGTTTCTGTAATAGCAAAAACATACATATCGTTTTTGATGCTAAAATCGATGCTTCTAATGATTTATTTTTGATGCTTTATGCATTCCAGTATAACATTTTAAGATTATTATTCAGAAACAAACTTAATTGCTGAACTAACGATAACATTAAACTGATCAGTTTTAAATTTGCGTTTTGCCAGATTTTTAATTAATTCCTAGGATATTTTTAATAATAATGCAGGAAATAATAAATTATCGTGCAAATACGATGAGTTTTGGGATAAGCTCGTTTGTTGTCTGGAATTCAGAATAGAATTATTGAATTGACTATTTGGTGGATTTTATGGAGCTTCCTTATTTATGTGGGTTGTTGTTTTTGCTGATTGGATTGATAAAGGTGGCAAATTTTGATCGTGATTACTAAAGCTGTTTTGGATATTTCTTGGCGCTTTTTGTTTTGCAAGCTTTTCTTTGATTTCAACGTGCATTTTTCTTGCTTTGCATGTAGTCGCGTTAGAGTAGTGATCGCCATCACAAGTGCAACATTTTATTTTATGACGTTGAGCGCCGTTGAGAGTGTATGTAGTGTAGTTATGTTCACCACAGCAAATTCAGCAGTTTTTAGGTAAATACAGTTCGATGACTCATATTCATAGCGCGAAAAATTTCGGCATTGAGTTGGTCCATTATTTTTGTTGCTGTAATAATGCCAGCTTACGATTGTGTGTGCTTTTGCTTTTATTTTGCGTAACTCGTTGATTTTGGTGCCGCGTTGCAGATATAGTAAATAGTACACATTGTCACAATGCTGGGTACTTGACTTGAACATTTTTATATCAATAGTTTTAATACTTTGTTCCGATTTTAGTATTTCTTGAGATTTTCTATGGCCATTTCATGGAGCCCTGAAAGCACAATTTTCAGCGGCCACATACGAGTACCTGCACGTTGAAATGTGAAGTAGTTGACTTTTTTTTAGTTTGATTGCTTTTGAGCATTTTCGAAGTATTCAATATTCGTGAGGAAGAGACGTCTTCCGATTGACATAATCTTAATGGAATATTGAAAAAATTTGATTTGTTCATAATAGCCTCAATTGTGTCGCGTGGCAAGTCACAGAAAGTAATTGGAGGAGTTCTCACCTTTATTTTCCCGATCTTGGCAGCTGGTTCACTGACATTTTCTTTGCTGTCCTGCAAGTTAGCAAGTTATGAAAAGCGATTGCATGATGTCGCGGTATATCGTAGGAGCACTCCTACTCACGGTTTACTTTCCTGTTATCAACACAAGTGGTACTATCAATTGATTCAACAGCCACTTTTAAAACAAAATAGATAGAAGTCAATAGATAGAAGTCAAAAGTTAATAGATTATTCACAAGAAAGTCAGTAGCGATCACTTTGAATTCGACTGCCCCATTTAAGAGTCATTGCACAAAATGAAGATGAATTTAGTCTTCTCCATTATAATGATTTGGGTAAAGGTTAATTATTTCATTGATTGGTAAACCAGCCTAGCTTAAGTGAGCAATAGAAGATTTAGAATATTTCTATATAGTTTGGCCAGCAACTTGGATATAATATTAAGATGTTGCTTGGCCGATTGACGCCAAATGACTACTCCATAATGTAGTTTGGTTGCAGAAACGCATTTAGTACACGTTTCATTATGTGCATTAAAAAATCTTCATATCTTCTAAAGAGGCCAATTATTGGATCCGATTGTCTCTTTAAGCTGTTTATGGATGGCAACTAGGCCAATCGATGATCAATGAAAAGACAAAGATATTTCATTTCTTACACTCTAATTTTTCTCCGTTTATATTTAGGTCAACATCTATGTCTTCTTTATTTTTTTGCTTAAAAACAATATATTTTGCCTTTGCAGTGTTCAGTCCCAGTTTATTTCCGATTAACCACATGCCGAATTTTCTAGAATCCTCGTTGATGGTTTTTTTAATGGCAGTTTTATCTCATCTTGAGTAAAGTAAAGCTGTGTCGTCAGCATATAGTGTATGATATTTCGTTAGTCCACACGTATTTAAATGATTTACGTAAAGCAAGAACAGAACTGGGCCAAGTGTTGAGTCTTGAGGAACTCCTAATTACCTTGGGGCTCGGCCGCTCAAGATATTGTTGATCAAATTTCTCTGAGATCTTCCCTCCAAGCAAATTTTAAACAATTCTTTAAGTCTGCCTTGAGTACTATATGATTAAAGTTAACGAAGTAATAGGTCAACATCAACATCAGATCCTGTTACCTTCAAATCGATGCAGTTTTTAGTTCAGGCTGCTAGGTCCCGATTAGCTCGCCGTTTAAGCCACAAGAGCTGGAGAACGAGTTATACGGCTCGCCAAAAATTTCCTTTCGAATTGTCTAGAGAAGGAGAAATCGCGAAAATTACACAAACGGTCTATGAGAATTTAAGGATTGCACTACTGGAGGGAACTCACCTTATACATAGTTTTATGATATCAAAACACAATCTTTTTCAGGAATGTATTATTAATAAATAAAAATGAAACAATAATTCTATTCAATAGTTAATAAAATAATCACTTGATTCGATTCAATTCTCGCATCTTTAGCCTTCAACCGTCGTCATTCAAATTTACGTCTTTTGGCGTCGTTCTGTAACTTCACGTTATTCGTCTTCAGGCAACGTTGTTCAACTATGTTTTTTTTGTTCTGTAGATCATCGGTATATTTAGGGTTACTAATCCCATAACTCGGCCGTGCTGCACGTCATCCGCCTTGGATGACCCTTCGTGATGATCTGCAGAATAACTGCTGCCACTATCATGGTTCTCGTTCACCCATGGGCTCATATACGTGGCACCAGTGCTGGTGTGCAATGGACTTTCAAAAAAGCACTGCTTCTCTACATCGCACGTACTGCCTGGTTTTACTTTAGTAACAGTATAGGGTCTTAGAAACTTTCGTCTTAGTTTAAGGTCCGATTTTAAGTTGGTCTTCGTCGTAAATTAAACGTTTTGCGATTCTCGTTCTGAATTACAAAACTATTTTGCTTGGGCGTCTTCTACAGCTTCTCTCGCTTGTCCATAAAACTGTTCTTGATCTCATCCTCTAGCAATTTCTTCAGTTCAATATCAGCTTCGTCTCGTAGTTTTATCCTAAACATTAGTTCAAATGGCGTCATGTTGATATTTCTTGGGTAAGTGGAATTCATAAGTTGTTGCAGTCGATCTACATACTCATACCATTTAACGTGTTCATTAACTGGCATTTTAGTTGTAGCTCTAATTATCGCATTTATGCGTTACACCTGACCGTTAGCTCGTGGTAGTCCTGTTGTTATTTTTAAATGCTTGACCTTCTGGTCAGTACAAGACTCCTCAAAATTATGAGAGGTTATAGCTGATCCTTTGTTGCTTATAATGATACTTGGTTTTCCAAAGACTTTCCTCTGTTGTGCCAGCTTCTTTAATACTTTTTTGCCAGTCGTCTTTGTACGGTATACCCTCACATAATTTGTAAATGAGTCTATAATCATGAACGAGTACTGATAATTTTTGCTAGTACAGCGGGCCAAGATGGTCTACGTGAAATACATGAAACAGAATTTCTTGTTTTGGTAATGTGTGCAAATATCCTTCCTTTTTTCCCTGTTTACGGTTTGCAAAAATACAGTTAATGCAGCTTGTTATTATTCTGTCGACTTTCTTCTTCAGTGTTGGGATGTTGTAGTCTTTTTTAATGACATATTCAACTTTCTTTGCGTATAAATTGCCGTTTTCATGAATTTTCTTATTCAATTCATAGTCCATTCCTTTTGGAACAATAAGAAGCTCTGCATCATCTTGAAGCCGAAACACGAAATCATTTTTCAAGAAATAGTCGTCGTGAGGTTTGGTTTCTAGTGCTTGACGTATTACTTTAGTAAAAGCATCACTTTCTTGAGCTCTTCTAATGTGGTTGTTTACAGTGTCAACTGTTATTATTACCACAGGTACAGGAAAACGGCTAGGAGCATCAGTTTGTTTCAATCTTAATCAAGATCAGCGCTCTATGGTGTTGTTATACATACGGTATTTAAGGATAACTTGAGAGTAAAATTAATTAGCTTGTATTTTTAACAAAATTTAATGAAATTTCAGGATTTTTTTCTACAACGTTAAACTAATAAATGGCTATAAAGTTATTCAATAAAATCACCATTCGCAGCAATAACCTCTTCAACCCGGGTACGAAAATGATTACATGCCCGAATCAAATGCTCATTATTCATATTGACCATAACGGCATTAATAGGAGTCTTAAGCGAAGAAGTGGTATTATGAGAACGCTTATTGGTCTCACATTCAACTACGTCCCATACGTAGTAATCCAAAGGATTAAGGTCTGGGAAGCTAGGTGGCTATAGGTTCGGTGTTATGTGGTCATGAAAATGTTTGGCCATCCAATCTTGTATCGCCATCGCTTTATGTGAACGAACAGAGTCTTGTTGAAAAATGTATGGCCTCCCTCCACTTACATTGTCTATCCAAGGTTTCACTACCGTCTCCAAAACCTCGATGTATGCAGCAGAGTTCACTCGAAGCCCTTAGGTAAAAAAGTGTGGCGGCATAACATGTCCTTCGTTGCTGACAACACCTAAAACCATAACAGTGGTCGGAAATTTTGTGTGCATAGCAACAGAAACCTCTGTAGGATTTGAACATAGCCATCTGTCACTTCTGCAATTGGTCTTTTGATCTTGGTCAAAATTTTTGTCGTTGAAAAAAAAACCTTAACATTTTGGGCGCCTCAGGGTGTTTGATTTTGTTTAAAAGACGTTTCGATCGGAGAAGTCTCTGTTTTCGTGTCCGTTCCGACATGAACTGTCTTCTGCGCATCATGTAAGACTTATACCGAAGGTCTTGGTGGACAACTCTACGAATAAGGCACTCAGAAACATGAAGCTCACTCGCAAGACCCTGATTTTGAAGGGCCCTCGTCTATGATAGCTTGCACTTGCTCTAAAAATTCTGCAAATCGGACAGTGTCAGAACGTTGTTCGTGCTTTTTGCGTTTTGCAACCGATTCTGTATCGCCTCCTGATGCTTCCAATTCACAGCGAACCATATGCATGAATGAACGGGCACAATTAAAAGAATAGAGATCTCGAAATCTGTATGGTTCGCACATATAGCGACGATGACAGCATGTCTCTTCGTTTCTTGAGTGATTTCTTATCTGAAAAGGAAAAAAAATAAAAAAAAATTCGCGAAGTTAAAGTCACATTTATGCATATCGTCAAATACCGTACGCACCCTGTATTCTTGAATATACATTGCCCAACGGCTGATTGTGTCACTATATTATCTTTTTTCATAGTTTTTTCGAAAGCAACGCAGACCATAACAATCTTGAATGCACTACCGTTCCAGCAGAATTGAAACTTTTCGAGTGCCGTGACAAAAGTTAGCACTTCTAGTTCATATGAACTATATTACTTCTGCGAATTGGTCGTAGTTTTGATGGCGTAGAATATTGGATGTAGCATATCATCTTCTATTGATCGTTGCAACAGTACAGCACCAAGACCATCTTTGGATGCGTCCTTGTGCAATTCAAGCGCCGCGCCTTGCTTTTATATATGTAGAACTGCCCGTTTAGTAAGAGCTTCCTTTAAGTCATTGTACGCATGTTTAGCCTCTTTATGGAATTCATATTTTACATTCTTTTTCAAAAGGTTGGTCAATGGACGAGCGATTCTGGCGTACTGAGGAATGAACTTCCGAAAATAATTTTTTAATACTAAATAACTTGGTCGACTTTTGGCAGTTTTAATTCTGGAAACTTCATCACTGCTTCTGTTTTTAGTGTCAATGGAAAAATCTTCCCGTCTTCAATGACATGCCCGAGAAACTCTATTTTCGAGTAGAGAAAATGACATTTCTTTTCGTTTATTTCTAGCCTGTAGCCCTTACATGTTTGCAAAACCATTTTAAGTTCTTGTAAGCTGTCTTCTGCGTCTTCAAAGGGGATAATCAGGTTATCCATGTATGGCAATACTATGCTTTGCATATTGAGCTCTCGTAACACTATATTAATGAATTTTTGAAAGACAGCTGGGGAATCTCATAGTCCAAGAGGAACACGTTGAAACTAGTATTGACCATCTCGCATGATGAAAGAGGCGAACTTTCTACTTTTCTCTTCAAACCCAACGTGAACGAATCCGTTGCGTAGATCCAATGTTGTGAACGTCTTCGCCTTCTGTAACTTATCCAAAGTACCGTCAATTAATGGCATCGAGTATCAATCTTTTACGATGACTTGATTTATCTTTCTATAATCTTTTCAAACTCGGTGCGATCTATCTTTCTTTTCGGTAACTATAATTGGTTTAACTAAATTCGACGAACTTGGTTCAATTGTATCGTTCTGAATCCATTTCTCTACTTGTTTTGATATTATATCACGGTCATGCATATGTAATAAACATAAGCAGTCGAGCAGCCCCGTGGTGATCAGGAGTGGCTGCTCCTGAAGAGATAAGGTGGTCACCCCGTCAAAACTGCTTAGTTTGTTGTTTTACTAGTGTGAAATAAACTGCATCCGTCAGGTTTCCATCCTTTAGGCAGAGATGAGTGGTTCACTTCAGCCACTTTAACATCTTTAGGTTTGACATTCCCCTTCTTCGGTGAAAGTAACGGTTGCTTTTTGGGTAATGTTTGCGTTTGTCTCAAGTCTCCGTGTCCGCTAACTTTAACGAGGCAAAACAATATTGAATTTCTGTAGAGTAGATTAATTGACACCTAATAGAACTTTTCTAAAGACAATAAAAATTGATCGGTGCGTCTTGTAGAGTAGAGTACGCGTGATAAGTATTTTGTAGTGTAGCTTCGTGGCTCGACACGAATCCGCCTCATATGATCTCGCAAATGCTAGTCGTCAAGCACGCGTACGCGGTCGTTAAGCGAAGCTAGTTAGCTGAGCTCGGTGTTGTTTTAGCTCGCTGACACTTGAGCCAGACCATCGGCACCCGTGTCCTACACGGACATTTCTAAAATCATTACACATAGTGAGTCTGTTGTAACTGCTATGAATCGGAATACATCCTTCATTCCAATTATCAGCTGAATATTATTTAACCATTGTTATAACCTCCTACCTAATTCTAGGTAGAATATTGGGACACACCTCTGGGCCAGCATCATCGCTGATAATCGAATTAATCTGCATCAGAGAAAGAATTTTGGAAGCTTGTCTTTGCTAATGAATACTTCAGCGTCGCTAAGCAACTCCGCACTTAATATACATTGAATGATAATTTTTCACTACATGCACTTTTTTCGTAAACTCAGTTTCATCTATTATTATTTTGATATTGAAACAACCAATTGTCTTAAGGTTAGGATTCCCAAAGCCATTCAGCGTTATTTCTGCGCTCTGCAACAATGGTGATCCCCCTTTTCGATAGGTATCGGCGTTAATAAGATTGATCTGACTTCCGGTATCGATCAATGCGTCAACCCTTAACATGTTTATGTCAAACATCTTTTTCATCTTATTCACAGCGTTTACAGCTATCTCATTTAATCTTGTGTTATCAGTGTCTATTCCCGAACATCGAATGTGACTTGGTCTTCGGTTGTTGGCTGGATTCTGAGAGCAGTCAAATGATTGATAGCCAAAATGCTTGCACTTGAAACATTTGGGACCAAGACTCCTCGATATACTGGCCGCAATTAGAACATCGTCTGAGGCTTGAACTTATTTGCAATCCTCTAACAACGTTGCCAAAATCAGTGTTTGTACTTCGCTGCCGAGTATAAGTTTTGCGACTATTAATTTGTTTCATTGATTGTCCTTTCATCATTACCTTAATTACATCGTATGTTTGAGTTTCTCATTGAATTTATTTATTGGTTTGTCACTGATTCTATCAATAATGTATTTAATTAACGCAACGTCTTCAATTTTAACAGCGACTGGCAAGTTCTTACATGTGGAGGAAATACGTCCACCTTTTTTTCATTTTAGTGTCCACTAACGTTTTGTGTAACTGAGCACTGTTCAATTTGGCACCACATTCTTCACTTAATACTGTCTTTTTCGTTCAGTGGACCACCGGTATATTTAGGGTTACTAATTCCACACTACTCCAGGTATTTCCCTCACTGCGAAGTAGATTCCTTGCCCTTCTGTCTATATCTCACGTGAAACAAATCACTTAATCACCAAACTGGATATTCTACTCCATTGTCACCTGCTTAGCAGTCGAATAAACTTCTCTCTTCGAGAAAATTGATCCAGACATCCTAGTTGATCGTATGACTTATTTGCAAAAAAAATGAATATTCCTGAATATGTTTTCGCAATCAAACAAAAGACTAATATTCCCTAAACCTTTTTGTATTCAGTTGAAAGGAATGAAAAAGATACCGAATAAGCTGGTTAGACAGAACTACGCTCACCAATAATTAATAAACTCACAAAAAACTATCACGGCTTCTAATCAACACCAATAAAGTGTAACAAGCTCTCCAGGCAAAATTTGAATTTTTGTGGTCATCTTACTTGTGGCAAGCTTCCGTGAGCTGCCAATCTACTTCGGCAAAATGAAATGCTTGTATTACTTAATATATTTTATTTTTCATACGAAAATGGTACAAATCATATTTTTCCCATGCTTAAACTTCACCTTGCATTGTCCACTATACATTTGCACTTTTTAAAACAGCTAAATAAACATAAATTCAACTCCTTTCACTGAGAAAGTCAGCAAATCCCTAATTTTTAAGCTCTGAATCTCAATAAAACGTGAACGAATGCGTAAGCTGAAATGAAATTCACTTCATTAGGAGCACTACAATGCTTTCCGCGGACTTTCTTAATTTTATCATTGAAATTCGCCTTGAAACCAGACAAAAACTCAATTTTCCTTAACACTTCCACATTTCCTTATATACCGCCATATAAGTTAGCGTTAAAAGTCAGTCTATATGTGATCATGTATTTGTCGCGAGATTAACGGGAATGCCTACCCTTTACGGGCCTAACCTCATGGTCACCATTAGACAGCCATTCGCTTAAGCGCCAATCATTCGCCCCCAAGTACGGTACCAGTTTACATTGAGGGAACTGTCAACTTTCATATTGGTAGATCCGAGACCTAGCTATATCGAACGCTATAAGGTCAATGCCAACTTTTGTTTGCACCACAAGCCACCACGATGCTCCCCGAAGGGCCACAACCAATCAGCTGACCATCCGAAGATGGAGGCTCATCAGCTGCCCCTGGTAACAGAATATACCTCCAGGGTTGCGGCTCGCAGCAATGAGTTGATCTTGTTATCGAACAATCACAAAGCCACTATGTTTCGGGTCAAGTTCCTGCCTTAGTATTTTTACTAAGTGATTCGGGTACCCCGGGAATGCCAGTCCCCGTCGGCTTCACTGGAATCCGAGACGACAACCCAAGAATAGCAGTTGCACCCCTTTGAATTACCAGATCAGTTCCGCCCTAGGGGCATGTGGTCATGTATGTTGAAGTAGGGCTCTTTGGTATATGACTTATTAAGCTGTAATAAGGCCTTGCATCTCAACATTACTACTACATTTTAATCAGCCGCCATATTGCAATATTACTGGCAACCTATGACTGAATGAAATCTTAATGATATTTTTGTTATTCATTCCACCTCAAAATTCCTTGAAGATTCAATCAAAATTGTAGTGTCTGATCCAATGAAAAGCTTGAATGGTACTTACTTTACTCGATATTCTTATTTTAAATGACAGCAGTTTTATTCTAAGATTACTGATGTCACTCACTGTATGGATTTTCGAGGATATTCATGATATCTGTAGTCCCGTCGTGTAGTGGTTAGAGCACTCTCTGGTTCAATCCCGTTGGTGACAACTAGACATGTTACGAGCGATTTTTTGGACAAACTATAAGGTTATTCACTTATGATACGTACTGGTTTATAATCAGAATGTATCGGAGCTGGGTGAACAAATACACGGCCAAATTGTGATACTGACCATACCACTTTCCTTGAGCGCTGATACATCAGATCAAGAAAATCAGATACTCTATTTCTAAGAAAAGGCCTGAAAGGGTCTGTAGTGCTAAAACAAAAATTCATGATACCGACCCATCTGGAAGCTTTGATGCAAATTCTGGCAATCCTGTAGACTCTGAGCCGATTGAAAGCGCACATTATTTCATAGTTATTGTTGCTGTAATATAAGAAAGTTCATACCATCATAGGTTCGTTACATACTATCCAATCCTTTTTAAATTGACAAGTCTTACTAGCAACCATCTATGTATCAAATTTCATTGAACTTAAGTGTACTCTCACGATTTTGTTCAAGAAAATGTAAAATTGATTCATCATACTATTATACACAAATTTTAGTGAATTTCGACTTCTGAAGTATTTCAACCACAGATAATGAAAGATATCATCAAGACCTTCCATTTAGGACCCTACTTGACTATGTTCAGTGAAAAATTTTTTTATAGGTGTCACATCTTTTTATCAGGAGCGCACCTTTAAAACCCTTTGAAGTTTTTTCTACTGTGAAAATTTCAGTAACCAGAAACTTCTGAGCTGCTCACTAGGATTGATGCTTCTAGCTTCTCTAGTTCCTGAGAAAACTCTGTATTGGGTCCTACACGTACGATGATTATAAGTCAAAACTGTTTTCTTTTATGCGGGTATTTATTAAATTTATATTTTAGTTTTATCCAAGAAAACCTTCAGGTTATATACTATTGTACACTTTTTGACTTTACGTTTTCATTACCTCTATAATTTTTGTACTGCAGCTTGTCACCTTTTTTGTGGATAGGGAATATAATTGATTGGCCACACTCTTTTGGCATATGTTCTTGTTGCCAAATGTGCTGGATGACTTTGTGAACAGCTTAATGAACACTACTGCCACCATATTTGATAAGCTCCACTGGAAACTCATCGATGCCCGACTATTGTACTTTTAGACTTTGATGATGGAACAAACTTCATCCAGAGTTGGTGGGGCCAATGGGAGCTCTCCGCAGACATCTATAGGCTCCGACATTCTGGAGCTTAAGGAAGTTCTTGAAATATGATTTTCATCTTTCCTTAAACTTGTTTCATCGGCGATGATATTGCCAATGTCATCACGACAGAGCGTGGTTTTGGGTTGATAACCACGTTTCAGGCTTTTCACTACTTTATATACTTGTCTTGGGTTGTTGCTCGCTAAACTTTCATCTATTTTTCTCAACTGGTCGACATAGTATTTTCTGTTCTTAATCCTAATTATCTTATTCGCTACACCTCTGAGATTTTCATAGTGTTCTCTCTTTGTCCTGGTTTTCCAACCAACGTATTTTTGGTACGCCTGATTCTTTTTATCTAACGCATTTTGACACTCATAATCGAAGCAATAATTTCTTTTGCGCCAGGCTTGAAGTCTGATCGTCTGTTCTGCCACGGTTTTAATAGCCGTTTTCATTTCCACCCAGAGCTCATTACTCTTCTTAACTATGTATCCGATAAGATGGGAGCAAGCTGGTTATCGAGGGTGTCCGTGAAATTTTTTGGCCACAGATGCCGCCTGGAGCCTTTCGATGTCAAATTTTTGTAGCGGCTGGTCTTCGCCAAATATGCCTTTGACAATCGATTTACCACATTTGTAATCCTAAAGCAGTCGAAGGCATTGCAATCCGACAAACCCGTAAAAAATTTCGAAAGTTATATGATTTTGTTCGCAGTACCAGTGCGCGTTGTTAGTGATAATGGTGAAAACTCTAACAGTTCAACTTTCAGAGACGCAACCATCGCCTTCAGTATAAAACAACATGTTGTTGCACCAGGCATCCATCTAGCCAAGAACCAAGCTGAAAAATACGTTGATACAGTCACTAATCCTCTCCTAATCAATATCGAAGGATTGACAAATTGTATAGATAATTCAGGTAGAATTCAGCTATCCTTGAATTCAGCAAAACATAAAACAGCAACGCTAACTCCGTCGAAAATTTTCTTCCATCATTTCTACATGGCCGGCCCATTGCAATTTTTGTTACTTAATACAAGTGGAAAAAGGTGAATCGACGAATGGTTCATACAACTCTTTGTTGTTACTTAGTTTCATTTAGTTTCTTGTTTCACTGGCCCGTAGATTTTCTGGAGCATTTTACGTTCAAATACGTCCACTGCCCTTTTGGATTCACTCTACAGGTTCTATGTTTTACTTCGATATAACAGCACAGGTTTGACTCGCGTTTTGTAAATTCGGAGCTTATTTTGCCTGTATACACTTCTGGACCTTAGAGTGGAAGTACGGAGTAATATGCTTTATTTGCTGCGTTTATGTGATTTACAATCTCCACCTTTTTGGTGGCTCTTCTGTTCAGGTTAGCTCCAAGGTAGATAAAGTTATCTACACATTCAAGGTCGTACAAACCAGCTAGCAATTAAGATGTCGATATAATACCATACATGAAAATTCACCTAAGTGTGCAATTAAATGAGAATCATTTGATAAATTATCATTCACTGCATTGCATCGACTAGAAATTACTTTTTCAATGTAAAAGTCTTAAATTAAACGCATAGTACTCAACTTTATGGTACATTTACATAAACTAGTTGGTTTGATTGAATTTGAACCTTGACTATGTTCATTATTTTAAATTTAGTTTAGATATAAATATGGACATGCATTATATTTAGAATGAAATTAATTTTTTTCTGAATATTTTCTCACCGACATTTTTCATTGTAAGATTGGAAAAAATAGCTCGTTAATCCACAAGGTGACTTGTTTGTGGATTGAAGCCGTCTCTTAGTTGTTTCATAGAGGCATCTCACAAGTAGAGAAATGACAAAAGTACACGAATAGGAATTATAATCTAACCAGTTGATTTAAGCCCCTGGGCAACTCTGACAAGCCACTTATAGCCTCTGAGTAGTTTTGAAAGAACTCTCTCGTCTCGAGAGCTAGTTGTCGGTCAGGTTGGCTGCAAAAGAGTGACAATCAATTATCAGAACCCCAAAACACACTATCCAACCCACATCACATACTATTCATATCATACATATTGTTGAATTATGTTAATATATTTTATTATATTAGAAGAGCCTATGACAATTATGTGTGAAACAAAATATTACCCAAATACTTGCCATAGCTACGGCGGCATACTTCTATCCATATTTTCAATGACTCTGAGACATAATTAAGGTTCAACGTCGTTAATGTGCTGAATTATCTCATTCTTTAACTCTTGAGTTATTCTTGGCTAATTTACGTACACTTTTTCTTTAAAATATCGCCTGAGACAGAAGTGTGACGATGTCAAATCACATGATCATGGCGGCCAATTGACATCGCCAAAACGTGAGATAACGCGGCCATTGAATTACTCGCGCCAAAGAGCCATTGGTTCGTTGGCTGTGTGGCAAGTGGCACCATCTTGTTGGAACTACATCTTGTCCAGGTGCATAGCCTCAATTTCTGGCCGCAAGAAGTCCGTTATCATCTCGCAACGACAACGAGTTGAGGTTGACGGCTCTTCTGCCACACTATCGTGAACAACAGCAGTGTTTTTCACAGAACAAACTGGGCGTGCAAGCATAGGAGATTTCACATTTTCTACAGGCCCAATTCGCTGAAATTCACGCACAATTCTCCCGATTGTAGACACGTTAGGTTTATTACGCTAACCAAAAAAATCACAAAGTGCACGAAATGCATTTTTATTTGAACGCCCATTTTCTTTAAAGGCTTGAACAACCTTAACGCACTGCTGAATTATGTACCTCTCCATTGTTGAATTTTTCAAGCACTGAAACAAGGAAACGTCAAATTAAGCTGGGTGAAAAACTTGACATTAAAAAGTGACTCACAATTAACATCGTGCATTATGGTTGGACCACCCTTTATGAAAAAAGTGACACCCAGAACCTGACCCTTGTGTGAAGATTTATATGATGTACGACAAGTTACCAATAAAGAAGTATAAAAATTTCATACACCATATATATATATAAATATATATATATATATATATATATATATATATATATATATATGTATATATATATACTATATATATACACATATATATAAACCATATATATATATATATATATATATATATATATATATATATATATATATATATATATATATACATGTATATATATACTATATATATATATACATGTATATATATACTATATATATACTATATATATATATATATATATATATATATATATATATATATATATACTATATATATATATATATATATATATATATACATACTATATATATATATATATATATATATATATATATATATATATATACTATATATATATATATATATATATATATATATATATATAGTATATATATATATATATATATATATATATATATATATATATATATATATATATATATATATACGTTCGAGACTGATAACATTCAGTAACATACAATACTTCATCAAGTAACCAGATATTAGCTACAGGGTGCGGCAGCATAACTTCCTTTTTTCAACACTGAATACAGGGTGCGGCAGCATAACTTCCTTTTTCGAAATGCGTGCAATTTAGTTGACTGATGGTGTAGTGGAGTGCTAGTGGCTCCTTTCATGAGGTGAGACTATGAAGTTTTTCCTGATACAGTTCAGTCGCTATCATGCGTTAGAATAGGGAGGAGCGTGCTTTTGTTGTTGAAGCCTACTTTTGAAACGGATGTTTAGTAGGTTTTGAAAAAAGGAAGTTATGCTGCCGCACCCTGTAGAAACTAGTTCTGTTTTGAATCTGCAGACATCTTCGTTCAGGAGTTAAATTTCATATATTATAATGCCCAAATTCTTTTCTTAAAATTTATTTCATTCATGATTTGCAGAGGAATTTTTTTATTGAAATTGATTAAGTTTATGTTTTTTTCGTGGTTAAAAGGCGAAGGCTATTTACACTTTGAGTATGGGAGTTAGACGTGCAAGGCTTCTAAACTATCAACTCAGAACATAGCTTGGAACTGTTGGGTCCTTTTTTTCGGGCTATACATATGTTGAATTTATTCTACTTGGCTATATTTGAAAATGTAAATAACATAGATTTACCAGATACATGTGCTACGTCTCAGGCAGCTTAGTCCTTGATGTCGAGTAAGTTTAACATTTTGTACTTAAATTGCTACGATTTTTAAAACCGCCTCAAAGACATTTATCTACTGGCAAATTTTTTGCTTCGAGTTGACTAACAATATTTAAATCTTTCTTTGATATATTATACAATTCCGAATTTGAAAGTTATTAACTACTATGTCTTTGACCACAATTAATATTCATTCCGCACTTGGTACAAAAATATCTCACGGACAGTACATAATGAACTTATCTCACTTGATGGCTCATAACAAGTCGGAAGATTGTTATTCTAAGAAATTATGATATTCTTCCCAGCACTACACATGCTCGTATCACCATGTTGGAAAATGTACATTAATCACAATCAACTATTCAGGTTGTCTTACCTTCAAAGGACGTTATATCTCTCGTCAGAAACGGAATTTCCGCTTCCGTAGGAAACAACAATAAATTATCAAAGACAGTAGTTGCCTATTGATAACATCCTTGCACGGATATTATCAGATGCTAATCAAATCATGATTCATAGTTTATCCCTTCAGATCTGAAGTGTCGTTAATTATAAAAGGGACTCTGTGCAATCAAGCACATTTGCGCTAAGTAAATAATGCTGATCTCAGCAGGAAATCTTCTAATGAAATCAGTTGTTAGTGAAGTTATGCATAGAGCTCAATTCTTCCTTTAAATTGTAAGAAGTAATTAATATCGTAGAGAATTACTTTAATTTGTATTTGAAAAGGATTAAATTCAAGAGAATTCTGTATGTTTTCTCTATTTTTATTTCGAAGGATTCTTTTTTCAGCCTAGCAAATGTTTGATTTTGAAAATTGAAATTCGGCGTAATTGCTGTAGGTGCTTATTTCCAAACAATTTTAACGGGCTGAACGTAGATGTTGTTTAAGATGAAAAGAAATACGACAAATGTCAACTGACTTAAGAAAAAATAATAGGAGCGTTGCGAATTCTTTCCTCCCACTGTGAATACTTTGAATGTCAAATTTTTTAAAGTGAATTCATTAGCATTCTTCTTTTTCATAGAAAATTACCTGAACATTTTTGTTGCTTTGAAATATAATTCGAGTAAATTAAAATGAACAAATTTCCATATCAATTGATTCGACGAGTAATTAAATTTAGAAGTATTTTCTACGCTGCGATATGCAATGTATATTTAGATAGAAACTTTTTAATACTACATTCACACCAGAGAAAATTATGTTATGTTGACCAAGTGTGGCAATTTGGATAGTAACCAACCTCAAAATTATGGGAAAGGATGGTAACATGGGGTACTTAAGGCTTAAAGGTCAATAAAAGGAAATTATTTATAGCAAGAAAATCGTTTTTATTCATTAAACCAACTGCTATTTATTATTGTCCCAACAGTTGTTGAAATCAAGAGCTTTTTGTTATTATTTTTAAGAATTCAAAAGAAAGTATTATGCCACTTCCTGCCGCTGGTGCAGATAAGATGAGATACCCTCTTGGAGTAGTTATTGTAAAACAAAGTAATGATTATGGCTGGCTTCATTATCATCGCTGATTCCTGCACAGACTTTATGCACCTATTTTCCACACTTTGATCACGATATCTACCTTTCAATTAAAATGGAATACAGTTCCATACAACAAATACAACGCATGCCCTCCTCCTCTTTGCTTTCATTTTCGGATGATCAAACTCTTGGTCATTTCGCAATGTTCACAGCTACTATTCCATGATTCTTATCATGCGGTTTTATCGTAGTTATAGACTTCTTCTTCGTAGCACTACAGCCCTTCTCAGGGCATTGCTTCCTGCAAATAGCGCCTCCAACTGTCTCGGTCCATTAACGTCCTCCGATTTCAAATGCGAGCGGTGATGAATTGTCTTCGTTGACCGAGTCAGGCCAGTGTTTCCTCGGTTTCTCCACAGGTCTCCACCCTTCAGTTCTCCAAACAAATGCCTTTTTGGGAATCCGTTGTTCGTCCATACGATTCATGTGGCCAGCCCGTTGCAGCTTCCGCAGTTTTACAATCGTTAAGACCCCAGGCTCTTCAAAGTCAAAGTCAAAAGCGCTTTATTTAATACTAATCTTTATAAATTTTAAAAGAATATAAAGCAAATTCCAAACAAGAACAATAAAAAAAAAACTTAATGGCCCAAATGGCTCTCTAAATTTGTACGTTATCATTAAACACATTTAACAAAAAAAAAAACTATAGCAAATTCAAATCAATGAAGATTGTTACATATTTTTAAAATTCAATTGGAAAAAGGAGAAAAAACCAATCAACACTATTCTAAAATTATTTATCATCTTAACACAACAGTGAACTTTGATCCTACACCTAATATGCTTTAACTTAATTCTAATAAATGGCATCAAAAACTTTATCTTATACTAAAAAAACCTATAACGATGTTCCTAACCTAAGCGTTTAACCTTATCTCTAACCTAATATAATAAACATAATATAAACCTAACCCATACCTAATTTTTAACAAAAATAAACAACAACACAAAATGTAGCAATAATGAGCTGAAACTCAAAAACTAAATAACGAAAAACACCAAAACTGAAAATAAACACGAATAATTTAGACATTGTCATTCAGCCACCAATACCTGGATTGCGCCGTCTCAACTCGATCAGCTTCAACGAATCTAGCAAATGAGTATCTCCATTGGAACCGTTGGTCTCGTAAACTCAAATTTGGAGGATATTTTATCTTCTTATCGGTGGCCCGTTGATATATGTGATATATGACTGGGATACCGTCAGAATCAAAAACATATCGATTCATGTCCAAATACACGAATGCTTCTGGAGGAACGAAGCCAGTAGTGAGGCAAGTCACCATATACCCGTCTGTAGGGTGGAACGGCTGTGAAATCCAAGGGTTTTCACTCACAGTTACAGATCTTGCGATATGATTCCGAAGCAGCTTCAATATGAAGATTTCGACCCTGGTCACTTCAGCAGTTTGATAAATTCTTCTGTTCGATATATAATGTTTCCAATCCATCTCAGGCTTTCTGTATAAACCAGTACATGCACGAAGACATTTCCTTTCGAAAACTCTTAATTTTTCCATAGTACTAGCGCTCTGGTTGTACCAGATCTGACATCCATATGTCAAAACTGGTCTAACCAGGGCCTTGTAACAGATAATTTTGACCTTTTGATCAATGTATCTTGAATGAAAGAGCTTTCGAAGGGCCATGACTACTTTTAGTGCCTTACTGAGCATGATTTTCACATGTTCAGTTAAGTACAGATACTAATCGAGATAAACACCGAGGTATCGAACACAGGATTTATGTAGAACCCGTTCTGAACTACTCTCACCAGCCATGATGTGGAAATCTTTCCAATTACGTTTCAGGTCTTGACTGGCCCCCTGCAGAGTTATCCGAAACAAGATTGTTTCACACTTTTGCGCATTGATTTTCATTCGCCAATTGTCAGTGTACAGCTGTACATTATTGAACATTTTTTGGAGATCGTTCTGAACTATTGTAGCTTTTCGGTCTGCCGTATAGATGATCAGATCATCAGCAAACGCTACCAATGATCGCGTTGGCGAGACGTTAAAATCAAAGCCGTTCAACAGCTTGCGAAAGAAGATTGAAAAGAGCAGAGGCGCAGTAACTGTTCCCTGCTGTAGACCATTCAAGACCTTGAACTCGCGCATTGTTGTCAGATTTCCATCAGTTACAGCAAACGATTTCCCGTATAACATATTACACATCATGGCGACAAGGTGTCTGGGGAACCTGTCCTGAAGAAGTTTGAAAACTAGTCCATCTAACCACACCGTATCGAAGGCTTTCTCCATATCAATGAGACATGCTCCAACACATTGTCTATCATTTAGTTTCCAACAGATGTCTGAGGTTACTTTCGTTATTGCATGTATGGTCGAATGCCTGGCACGGAAACCAAATTGGCAATTCGGCATCAACTCATTTTCCTCAATGTGGGCGTTTAATGCTCTGTTGAGTATCACTTCAAACACCTTGCTGATGTTAGGCAGCAAGCTGATTGGGCAATAGCTTTTGGGGCATGAAGATTCTTTTCCTTTCTTCAAGATCGGGAATACCTTAGCTTTTTTCCACTCATTTGGGAAATATGAATTGCTCAACATGTTGTTGAACAATATGGAATAATTCCTAATAGCAACCTCCGGCAAATGTCGGAGAACTACATTTGGAATACCCTCAGTACCACATGATTTCTTGTTGTTTATCCTGTGAAATATGAAACACAAGTCTTCATAGCTGACAAAATAATCAATAGGATTCAAGCTCGGTATGAGGTCAGATGTTAATGTTTAATTGAAATGAAGAATTGATTGGCCGTTCAGGCTTGATTTGAAGTCGGAAACTTTTGCTTCAACGACCTCTGAAAAAATTTCGTTCCCTCTCTCAGGGTTTGGTAGATGAACCAATTCAAAATGTGTTCCAATCAGGGCAAGTTTATCCAATCCTTCACAAATAATCCTGTTTCCATTTCTATCCGGCGTCGTACTATCAATTTCGATACCAGCCCTATCGAGAAGATTTATCTCATCACTAGTGACTTCAAGATTCGATACCTTCACTCGAGACTTCTTGCGGAATATGCTATTCACTTTCGCAAACACGCCGTCTGGGTCCTGTGGGCTAATACCCCTCAATTTTTCCACCCATTGATTGCTGACCTCACTCCTGAAGTATGAACGGATTAAGTTCCGGACATTCTTCAGATGTAATTTCAACAAAGACAATGAGGGATGGTTTTAGTCCAAAAATCGTCGATAAATATTGTTGACGCGTGTGAGAAGGAGGCTTTTCAATCTTTTCAACCTTGCGATGGTTGGTGTTTCATATCCTTCCATATTGTTTCGATGTTTAATCTTTGGAACTACTTTCTCAATCGTTTCCAACGTCAGCTTCTCTAACTTCGACAAATAGATATCTATTTCATCGTTAGTTAGATTCCTGTCATTAGGAACCATTGAGCAAGAGTTGCCACCATCAGAAGGGGGACATTGCTTCTGGTACTCGCGATTAAACTTCTTTTGAAACTTTCCCCAGTCTGTTTTTTTGAAATTCAACCGATGATTTTCATGTTGAACTGGAATGAAGAAGAAATCATCCCTGTGATGATTGATTTCCATAACGATTGCGTTATGGTCGCTATCGTAAGGAAGCACCTGCAGTTTCCGTTGAGGACTATTAAAGCTGAATTCAAGTCTTGCGTCAGCAATGCAGAGGTCCAAATATGAATTTGTCCTAGGGTATGTATGGAACTCCGACCCATATAGATTGCACCTGTATTCAATTTGATTCTCTGTTATCCATGATTTCAGGAATACACCTCTTGGATTATTGGTGGCGTTCAGCCATGATGTATGCTTGGCGTTCAGGTCACCAGCAAGAATATAGTAGTTATGTAGCCTGTTCAATTCGAGTATTTTCAACGAGGAATTGAGCTCCTCCTTGAGCTTGAGAACAGTTCCACCAGTTGCATAAGCAGAGATAACGAAGAGGTTATCCCCACCTGGCAGTGGGGTTTTGATAACGGACAATTCAAGACATTCAAAGCTTTTGAATTCAACTTTTTCAATATTTTGGAAACGATAGGGTCTTCGAACCAATATCCCGGTGCCACCTCCCCCATCACCTGTTACCCTATCGTTTCTTACGAACTCAAAATCCTTGAATCTCATGGAATGCCATGAACTGAGGTGGGTTTCGGTGAGAAGCACGATGTCAGGCTTTTGTCTGGCAATGAATTCAAGGAGATAATCACGCCGATGTATAGTAACAATGGAGTTGACGTTGATCGAGATGAGACGAATCCTATCCGTGGGAATGTGGCTGGATGACAACTTATTTTGAGGCATTTGAAAGCCCTAAACGCTGAAAAACAATGTTAATTTTCGAATCTTGTTTATCGATTCGCTCTGATAAGGAAATTAGTTGCTGATAAATTTCAAGTAGCATCTCATTATTGCCACTTACATTATTTATTTTATTTACATTGTCTACTGGTCCTCTCGCAGCAAGTGCAAATGACACCCCGGGCTTGACGAAGTTGGTAGGTATCACACTGCGGTGTGCTTGACTTTGTTTCGGAGTGACTTTAATCTTTGTATCTTGATACCGGGGGCATCCTCGATATGATGCTGGATGACCAAAGGCACCGCAGTTCACACAATATAGTTTTTCTTTTGGCTCCGCCTGAGCCAATTTGCACTCGCCGGGAGCATGAATGTCTTTGCATTTAACACACCTATATTTCATGGCGCAATTGGCAGCCGAATGCCCGAATCTTTGACACCTGTAGCACTGGTTGACCTCACTATTCTGGAAGCGTTCCCACCTCACCACGCGGAAGTTCAAGTACCGTATTTTCTGCAAGGCACTCGAACTACTTTTGCTGGAAATCTGGACTAAGTAGTGAGGCAAGTTTTTGCGCTCCACAATCGATCTTCTCGATGCAAAGTTTTTGACTGTAATAAATTGTATTTCTGGTGCAGCTTCTTGGAGCACCTGAAGGAGATCGACTGTATCCTCACCACAGTCCAGACCCTTCAATAAAAAGGTATGGTTCTTTTCGCTTTTCGGGGTGTTCGTGAAATGCGGAACATCTCCAGAATTTAATGCACTTTTTGTTGCCTGTAAATCAACCAGCGACTTAGTCCTTATTGTCAACTTATCGGCATTGACTCTTTTTATCTAAAAATCTTTTAGTTTATTTTCGGCTGCCAAAAGCCGAACCATGTCTTTGCCCGTTTGCCCAAACACATTGATTGGTGGGACTTTTTCTTTTTTTCTTTTTTTTCATCAATCTTAACGGACGGACCAGCAGACGGACCAGCAGACAAACCTTTTGGTTTTTTCTCCCGATTTTTAATTTTAAGATATTCAATGAAATCATTATCTAATTTTGACGTTTTACCTGTATCCTCTTCAGTGTTCATCGTTTCTTCAAGACCAGCTAGCGCTGCATAATAATTTCTCCTGTCGTTTGCGCCTCCTGCGTTGAGGACATCCTCTTGATTAGCTTCTTCCTGTGGCTTTTTAGTTTTCTTGTCTTCGGTTTTTGAGTTTGCTTGTCGGCCTTTCTTGGTTTCATTATCCTTGTTGAACTTTAACGTTCCAACAAGTGCTTCTAACGATTTAACTCGAGGCTTGAGTTCTTTATTTTCTTTTTCGAATTTTTCAGCTTTCTCTTTTTCTTGGATCAGCTGTTCGATCTCGATTACCGATAGGATTGTCGGTTTTTCTGCTTTATTCTCATAGCTTCTTTTAAGTTTTTTTTTCGCCCGTCATCATGGGCGATGGGCATGATCCTTCTGATTGGTGGCTGAACCATCGGGCTCCTCCATCTCGTTGCTTTCGCAGCGAGACTCGAGGGAATGTTCTCAGACCGGGACTTCCCTTGAACGTATTTTCACTTTTGATATGTCTTCAGGAAATGAATTTCAGGTATTCGATAAATGCTCGAATAATTCGACGGTGATGGTTTTCCCAATAAAATCAAAATTTTCGTTTGACTGGCTCGTAAAAAAATATTGCAATTGTTTGAAACTGACTTTTGCGAAAAATTAATTAATTTTTAAAATTAATGACAGGAGCGATTAAAAACACGTCTACACGCAACGAGTGCTAGACGTAGAATACCCCAGGCTCTTCAGCACTAATCGAAATTCCGACTACCAACATATTTTTTTTCGATAGACGTAGCTTTCAAGGAATAATTTAGTTTGAAAATAATGTATAAATTTGCGTTAAAAAAATGTGTCACCATACTCATGCTCTGAAAACAGAATGAAGTCTAGTAGTATTAAAAATATGGATATTTATAATAACAATAATAAAATAATAAATAAAAATAATATTATTATAATAACGCTATTATAATAACCATAACCATCGTGAAGCTTTCTAGCAGATTCACACGGTCCGCGCTTTAAAGAGCATACTAGGGCTTGTGAAGGGAAAATACTCAGGATCACACTTCATTGCGTGATTTTTACTTAAAAGTAAAACCAAATATATTGTCTGCATTATTTTGCGTAAAATTTTTCTTGCGAAATTCAACTAACCAATCATTGCAGAAACAATGCTAAATTTCGCTCCTCTAGCCAATATTGCTCACGAAAAGGAGCAGAAAATGAAATCTTGCTTTAACCAGGTGTCAATAGCTAAATAGTCTTAAGCTTTTTGTGCACTTATACCATGGAAGTATCATCATCACATTGATAAAGATTTTCTGGACAAAATTTCATTTAAGTTACCTTGAGTTAAGTTTACATTTGTATTACTCTCATAATAAACAACCCAAAAGCCAAATTAACCGCAATCACTTTATTATAATCCATTTCCAAAATTATTAATCAAAATTATATTGCTCCACAATGTTGACACTTTGGGTACCTATGCAAATGAACTGAAACAAACAAACTTTGGAACAATTTCAGGTGAGTGTCAAACTTTTCCGAAGTCTATTTGGCCGCGCCCACGTAAACAAACTTTTCAAGAACTTACAGATTATGACTTATTTTTAAACGTTTGCAGCTTTTAAGCTTGAAAGATCAACGTAAGCACCTGAATTTGATCAATCATCCCTAACTCACTTGTGCCATGGCTTTTCAAGAAAAAAGGGGACTGGCCTGCGGATATTAAATAAGCAAAATAATTGACTATAATATTGCCACGCAGGCAAAAATGCAGCGATCATTCCTCAACCTTACCCTAGAATTTCATCAAACCATAGCAAATATAATATGGTTTTACAGACAGTATTTAAAAAATAACATTATTCCACAACTTGCGAAAATCGTAATAAAGCAAATCACAATTGCTGCACGAAACACACAACATAGTGCACAAATACTTCACATTAAAAATGAAACAAGAACACTGTGAATTAAGGGAAGAAATCAACCGATAACTGCTATATTTACATTTACAATTAACGAACATCATACAAACTGAAAACTTTCTACAGTTGTACAATGACGTGAGACAAAACATTGATACTCAACTCAAAACTAAATACTGTAGAGTCCGGTTATGACGACGTCCAAGGGACCGGTGATATGACGTCGTACTAAACGAATCGAGAGTTTTAATTTTTGTTAAAATAATTACATATATAGATATGCCATGGACATATGAATATTTACATATGTGACCATCAGAGAAAAAATCATTTAAATCAAAGTATTTCATTTATTTCACATATGTTAACTAAGAATGAAAAGAAATATAGTTTTAATTTAAATAATCAGCACTTGTTGTTTCACATAAGCTTAACCAAATATACATTATATACTTAAATGTAGAATGAGGGTTAAGAAAATAACTGTGGACGTATAAAATGTACCTTTTTATATATCATAAACTAACAAAGAAATATCTAGTGCAAAAAGTCTGTAATTTTTGATTGCCTTTTGTATTTATTCCCAAAGCAAGAAGAACGGACTGCATTATGCAAACAAGACATAATACCTTTCATAGTGTCACCATGCAAATTAGAATGCACAAACACATTTAGCCCTTCTGCTGCTTTAACCCTTGTGTCGACACCATGGCCTAGCCAGGCCAAAACGGTCATTAAACTGAAATATAATAAAATTGAAGGAATTTTTCTTTTGGAAAATCCCATGAAAGGCTAGTGCTATTGCTCGAGAATGGATTTCCAGAAAAAACGAAAACAAAAGAATAAGGAATTTCCAAAACCCGAGCAAGCAAAGTATTATGACGTATATTGTACACCATGGCCTAGCATGGCCAAAGTAATTACATAGAAATTGTAGCATCTTTTGTCTACCTTGTCTGGATTTTATTAGGCATCTTTATTGCTTTTGTCTCGTTTTTCACCGATTAGCGATTTATTTGTTCCTGTCGAACATTAAATTTTAGATTTTTGTTATAATTTGTAGTTTTTTGGCGCGTTTCATCGAGTAAACTTGATTTTTTAAAGGAAGTGTTGTGATATTGTTATTGGCGTATTTATATAATTTTTAAGTTGGAAAATGGAAGAAAAAATTGTGTGTGATGAGGTGGATACAGTGTACAATACTCGTGGGCATTTTCAAAATCAAGAATTTTTTCGAAGACTTGCTGCAGCCATTGCAAATGATTTGGACCACGAGGGATCACAAGACCAAAATATTGAAGATTCGGTACAGCAATTAGAAGCAGATGAAAGTCCTGATGGTGATTATATACCAGATAAGAATGAAGCATCTGATATTGAAAGAGATATTGAGGCTGAAGCAGACAGCGGAGAGGATTCTGAACCTGAGGAAGACGAAGAAATTGGTCCTTTTAATACGGCAAGTTAGAGGTGGAGCTGATGCAGCTAGCAGTAGCAGCAGCTTACAACAGAGTGATCATCATGAATTAATGCGTTTGCGTGCGCTTGAAAATAGTGCATATATTATTTCCAAAGATGGAACCAGATGGTGTAAAAGTATACCACCAGTGACTCGTTTTCGCACTCTCAACTTTGTGAGAGCAACAGGTGGCCCAATGATAACATCTTCCGCCCTAAATGATGTTTTCAAACGCTTGTTCTCACAAGAAATGGTTACTCTCATTTTGAGAGAAACAAATAGAAAAGCATCAGAAACAAAAAGTATATGGAATGTCGAGAATCCACAAGCTAAGGAAAAGAAAGAATGGAAAAACGTAACGGAAAATGAGCTCTACGCGTTTTTTGGCTTATCAGTAGCAGCTGGCGTTACAAATAACAATTATCAACACACAACCCTGCTATGGAGTTCAAAAAATCTGCCAATATTTAGAGCAACAATGTCAGTGCACCGTTTTTGGTCGATTTCGAGATTCATTCGATTTGAAAATTCACGAACACGTGAAGAACGCTTTGGTGGCGATAAGGCTGCACCGATTTCTAATATTTGGTTGATGTTCAACTCTAACTTAAATCGCGCATATTGCCCTCACGAAAATATAACCGTGGATAAGCAATTATTTCCATTCCGAGGAAGAACTTGTTTTACTCAATATATTCCGAGTAAACCAGCAAAATATGGAATAAAAGTCTTTTGGGCTTGTGATTCGAAAACAAAATTTCTTCTCAAAGGAATTATATATACTGGCAAACAACCAGGGAGAGAACGCGAAAAAAACTAAGGAGAACGAATTGTCATCGATTTGATCAGTCAATATGCAAATAGAGGACGTTGTATAGTTGCTGATAATTTTTTCACTTCGTTGTATGTGTGTACACGTTTGATGGATGCTGGCTTGAGCTATGTTGGTATACTTCGAAGAAATAAGGCTTACGTTTCAGCTGAAATGTACCCTAATCATTCACGTCCAGTAGAATCAACAGCATTCGGCTTTTATGAGAATAAAATAGCTATGTGTTCCTTTGTACCGAAAAAAATAGGTCAGTAATTTTGCTGTCAACAATGCATTACGACAAAGAATTGTCTCGCACACAAAATAAAGCAGCTGCAATTTTATTTTATAATCAAAATAAATCAGGCGTTGACGCAATGGATCAGCAAATAAGTAGATACACATGTAAACGTCGTACACAAAGATGGCCATTGGCTTTTTTTTACAATATCATCGATGTGTGTAGTTTAGCTACACATATAATTTGTAACGAAAACAGTCCAATGAAAGGTACTGATGCTCGTTGCAACTTTTTAATCAAACTCAGCGAAATACTCGCTACACCACACATTAAAAGTCGCTATAAAAATTCATAAGTTTTAAAACAGAATGCCACACGATCTGGAATTGAAGCTTTCTTTGGGGAATCATTTGAGGTTAGTATAAATTTCAAATAAAATTTTCATCAGTCAACGCCAGGAACACCCGGTATGGTACAGTTACGATGACCATTAGCAACTACAAGTTCTGCTGCAGCAGGTGGAGTAACGGTACGACGAAGGTCGTGTTTTATTTGCTTATTGCCTGGACCTGAGAAAAAACACCACCGTGCGTTTTATTCTTGTCTGGACTGCAACAAACCGATTTGCCTTCAACAGTCTGTCAACCTAACTCAGTACAGATGCACAGTATGCGCTGATTCCTTAGCACAACAGTAAATGGACGAACAGCGATAAGTTTCCACTTTCATTTAATTTAATAATTTACTTTTAATTCATATTTT
The DNA here is from genome assembly GCA_963969285.1 of Odontomyia ornata. Taxonomy (NCBI): domain Eukaryota; kingdom Metazoa; phylum Arthropoda; class Insecta; order Diptera; family Stratiomyidae; genus Odontomyia; species Odontomyia ornata. The sequence goes on along the minus strand of OZ017741.1, from coordinate 286,474,859 downwards.
CATGTTACTCTTTTCTTTTGAGATAATACAAAGTAATAAACAAAACATCCTTTTTTCTCTGTAACTATCATCTTCTTTTCAGCTAAATATAATACGCGAACGCCTTTTTACTGTGGCTAAGGCATTGCAATATGTTTTTACATATACGTACCCTAGTTACTTGCTAAAAACAATACCCTTACTCCCATACGTTTCCATATAAATATTGTGGCCTGGACAGGCCATGGTGTATCAAATATGTATATATGGTGTGGTGTTGACACAAGGGTTAAGAGCTTCAGATGCATTTGGAGTGGTACAATTTTCTTCCGGGCCGTCGTCATTATTATCGTCGCTATCTCGGCTATTGCCGATAAAATTTTGTAGAATATTTTCGTCAATCGACTCCTCACACGTTGCGAGATCATCATCAACAGCACAATTTTCTTGAAGTTCTTCATTTCCTGTGGATAGTCCTTTATTCAGAGCTATCGCCCAAACAGACAGCGGCACATCGTCATCATCATTGTCGGCAGCAATAATCGGGCAAATCCAGCGTGTTTATAACAGTTGAAAATCGTTGCTGATATTAGCTTATTCCAGGTGTCGTAAATCATTAGAATGGCATCCAGTATTGTGAGCATTGGATGTTTAGCGCTGCTGGTGCTTTCATTTGCATCAAGGCTGACGACAATTTTTAGGACGAAGATTTTACGAAAAGTTGATTTTAACACTCGAATTATTCCTTGATTGATAGGTTGCAATACAAATGTTGTATTAGGAGGCAGGAAAACGAGAGTTCTGCTTCTCAAGTCGCTGACTGAGGAATAAGCTGGGCAATTGTCAACCAGAAGTTGGATCTTTTTCTTCTTTTTCTTCTCCCTGTTGCGTACCCTTTTGATAAAAATATCAGATGTTATCCAGGTCTTGCGATTGCTTTCATAATCTACCAGCTGAGATTGAACATTTTTCAAACATCTTGGCTTCTTCGACTTGCCGATAATTAACAAATTCCTTCTAATCGTGCCACTCAAATCAGCTGCAACCATCACAGTTATTCTGCCTTTCAAAGTTTTCCTCCCAAGCACTTTACACCTCTATATAGGCTCCTAAGAAAAGATAAATGTGTACGCGATGCGACTAAGAGTAAATATAACGAACTTGCACTTGAATTCAATATTAAATCGCAAGAGGCCTATCAAACATACGTTAACGTCATAGCGGAGGAAACTATATCCAATCCAAAAAAATTCTTCGACTTTGTTAACGTTAAGCGCAAAACATCTGGTTACCCGTCTTTAATGTCACACAACGACTCCGACTCGTCCTGCAACGAGCAGATCTGTGAATTCTTTGCTGATTATTTTCAGCATGTTTACTCCAATCCACATAGATCTTAATTGATAACATTACCATTTCTGAAGATGAAATTCTTCATGCTATTGAAGATCTTGATCTACTTAAAGGACCCAGCCTTGACCTTATTCCTCCTTGCTTCCTGTCCCTCTGCAAAAATGAATTGGTTAGACCTCTCTTCCTTATTTTTAATAAATCGCTTACATCTGGTATATTTCCCAAACTTTGGAAACCATCCTTTATAACACCAATTCACAAAAAAGGCGATAAGCGGCGCGTGGAGAACTACAGGGGCATTGCTATCCTCTCTACTATGCCTAAACTGTTCGAAAAAATTATCTGCAGCAAAATTCCCCCCATTATAGAACCGTATATGAATGAACAGCAACATGGCTTCCGTAAAAAGAGGTCTACCACCACTTATCTTATTACCTTGACGTCGGATATTCTTTGTAGCATGGAACAAGGCTTCCAGGTAGATGCAATATATACAGATTTCAGTAAAGCGTTCGATCGAGTGGACCATGAAATACTGGTGAATAAACTTCGCATTTTTGGCATCTACGGTTCATTGCTCAACTGGATTCAGTCATATTTGAAAGACCGCACACAATGCGTTAAGTTTCAAGGTCGGTTGTCTCGTGTGTTTAATGTCACCTCTGGAGTACCTCAGGGCAGTCATCTTGGTCCACTCCTCTTCAATATTTTCATCGCTGATCTTTCTACAGTACTGTCTGATGTCTCGCACCTGTTTTACGCCGACGACCTCAAACTGTATCACTGCATACAATCCTTATCCGATGTATCTTTTCTTCAATCTAAGTTAGCAGCTCTCCTTCAGTGGTGCGATAGAAACCAACTTGCTCTTAATATAGAAAAATGCCAGATAATAAGTTTTGCAAGAAAAAAGAACGTTATCTTACATGATTATGATATTAATAACACACGTTTGAAAAGAGTCGAGAGAGTTGTCGACCTTGGCATAGTCTTAGATACTAAACTCCGCTTTAACCTCCATTATGATGAAATCCTGAGCAAGGCTTATAAAATGCTTGGTTTCATTAAACGTAGAGCAAAAGAGTTCAGAAATATCTGGGCTACTAAGTCTCTGTACACCTCACTTGTCCGTCCACTTCTTGAATACGGCTGCACAGTCTGGGACCCCATATTCGACATTCATAGTCGCAGATTAGAGTCAGTGCAAAAACAGTTTTTGCTCTTCGCCCTTAAATCCTTGTATGATCCTACTTCTTTCCACAATCTTCCATCTTATGATGTTCGACTTCACATAATCAACCTGACTACACTGGCCTCTAGGAGAGTTGCATTGTCCGCTTGCTTGCCCTTTGATGTAATAAGAGGCAACATTCAAACTACATCCTTGTCAGACGAAATACACTTAAACGATCCTATAAGAGCCACAAGACACACACCAATGCTAACCGTGCGTATGCACCACACGAACTATGCTAGCAATGAGCCGATTAAGAGATGCTGTAAAGCATTCAACAGGTTTAGCGTTCATTTCTTCCCAACCATCTCCAAATCCAATTTTAAGAACCAAATCTTAAATGCCCTCAACGCCGCTATTTCATAAATGTTTAAATTAAGTTTTGTATTTTTTGTATTGTATTTTTTGTAATTACGCCTTGCTTGGTGAAATAAATAAATAAATAAATAAATTTTAATGTTTTATCTGGTGTTGGTTTATAAAATAATCCAGTTTCGTCCACATTAAATATTTCGTCGTCACTAAATTTTGCATGCAAATTAGCCCAAACTTTGGTTTGCCACTCGGTCACATCGCTATGTTCAACTGACAATGATTCTCTAGCAATTTTTCCGGCGGCAATATTGTTTCGACTCTTTAAACGGTTAATTCAACTCGCTGAACAATCAAAATTAAGAATTTTGAGCTCATCAGCAAAAAAAATCTACCTTTTCTTGAAGCACAGGTCCATTTACGGGTATTTACCGGTTTTGCTGCAGTTTGAACCATTCTAAAAGTGCCAAATCAACTTGTCCTTGAGTTTAGGTGTCAAAACAGTCGCAATGAACAAAGGTTCTATCTTGTGATTATTTTACCTATTTTGGAAATTGTCGAACGATTCGCACCGAGTACCTTTGCAATCATTTCATTAGACTCGCCAGCTTCTAAATATTGTATAATAACACTTTTTTCTTTAATGGAGAAAGTTTTTCGTTTTATAGAAACCATTTTGTTGCGCACACTCACTCATCACCGGCAAATTACTGCCGTAAAATAAACATTCGCATTCCAATCAGTGACGTGTAGACAAGAAGGGTGCGTGGGTCGGACAAAGCTTCTTATATACAATTTATTTGTAAACCCGTCAACGCTCGGCGTCGCTGTAACTGCACAATTTTGTGGGAAAATCCCTCGTAAAAAGCGATCAGTCATTGAAAGCGGAGTCGTAATAAACGGATGTACTTTCATAGTGGCTCATATTAAAGCCAAACGGATGCTTATACTTACGTCGCTAAAAATGGATGGTTGTTATATGTGAAGTCGTACTGAACGGAATACACTGTATGAGACCATGGCAAAGAAACTTGACAAATTGAAGAAAAAAAAACACAATGACCACACCAACAAACAGAGCACGGACTGTAAATCTATCAGATACGCCTTTTACGATACAAAAAATGTCGTTTTTATATAAGGGACTGAAACACACCTTATTTAACACAAACCTTAAAAAAAGACCTAGAACAACTAGTAATTGACACTGATTTAGCCATTAATGAACAGCTGCAGGAACAACTGACACATGCAGCACACACTGCAGTGGATATACTACAAAAATACTTACTAGCACAAGCAAAATATAATTCAACGAAGACCATAAGATATTCAGACAAATTCAGAAAAAACATACTAACAACCTACTAACAGTGACAAAGGACATATAACGGTGATCGTAAAAGCAACGGACTATGTGCAAAAAACAATAGACTTCATTAACGCCAACGGATACGAACTGATAAACAAAGACCCCACAAATAAGTTCGAAGCAGACTTACGTACTGCTATTCCACAATCCCCGCTAATTGTTTCCCCCGCTTATCAATCCCCCAAACAAATAAGTTCAAAACAGACTTGCGTACTGCTATTATACAATACTCGCTAGTCATTCCTACTAAACTCCGCTACCTTAACCCAAATCCACCTACACCACTCCTTAAAGCACTATTTGCTTCCTTTGGCTGCAATTTATTTCATCAGCGTTACGGATAAGGAAGATTCGCCACACTGCGAACTTAAATAAACTTTTTCCGCTATTGGCAAACTGAATTTGCAACGCAACCCCTTTTTTGAATTTGAATGTTTTGATCTTACGACAAATAAAATCAAAATAACGATAGAATTTGCGCAGCGATTTTTGACAATTCATGCCTACCTATAGTTCCCCACAAAAATCAATATCCCCTCGATGAACCCCACGATCTCTTTTTTTCCAGTCTAGTCTTCACTTCTTGCCGTCACCAGAAACTGACTAGCAACCGACTCGAAACTCTTCGATTCCTTAACTCTTTTTCCCAATTACCGTTGCCGTACCGAGGTAACGTGATTGAAGTTCAATAAACTACCGTCCCGTTCCTCCCACATCTTTTCACTTTCGACGAATGGAAAAATTTTCATTTGCATATAGCGTTTAGTTATAAGCGAATCGTTAAACACACGAAAACAATCGCTTTTGACGAAATTGAAATATGTTTTCCTGCGCTCAGGGGAACTTGAACCCAGAGTCCCAGCAGACCCCCAGATTGAGAGTCCACCGCACTAGCACCGAGCCATCTTCCGATGATCTCCCACTCATCAAATAGCAAGTAACTTCTACGTGCCTACGTGGATATTGTTACAATGGGAACGATGTTATGGTTTGTTGATTTCGGGAAAGAATAAAATCTTGTTAGTAGAGAGGAAAGAATGAGATTTTGTTAGTGAAACGTAATGAATGAAATTTTATTTATGCCAAGTAATGAATGAAATTCTGTTAGTGGGAAACATAAGATTATTTTATTTTTGTACTTGAAAATAAGATAGAAAAGGTAAGAGTTATATGACGGGGAATAAAAATCAAGGTAAATGATTAAATATTTTTAATAAAAAAAATATTTAGAGTTAATTATGGGTCCAATCGAATATCCTTAGTGCGGAAGCTCCCGAACAGCTTTCCGGCCTCATCCTCAAGCTCATATGACACTTGCCCAACCTGGTGGTGAACTGTTGCAGGTATAAACCATGGAGCAAATTTAGCCACGAATCGATCCGCACAAAAACTTTCTAACCCTGAAGTAATTCACGGGGCCGAGCCCGAATTTTGTAATGTTTAGCAAACTAAGCCACGAATCGATCCGCACAAAAACTTTCTGACCCTGAAGTATATCACGGGGCCGAGCCCCAATTTTGTAATGTTTAGCTCCTTTATGGTAGCCTCCTTCCAACTTAACTCTGACATGGTCTTGTACGGCTCGCAGATAATAACTGTTCGCACTTAACTGTACTTCCCCAATCTCAAAAGGATTCAAGCTTCTAAAGAGGACTGAATCTGAGCCATGCTGGATAGGGTGGTCCCCAAACCTGAGTAAATAGGGCAAAAATTCCGTCGGCTCACGAGTCACTTTGCCGAATTTGAAGGCTTGACCTGTTTGCATGTCGAACAGCTTTGGATGTGCTGAATCACATCTTGACGCAAATGAGGCTAATAGGAAAATCTTTGTAAGGCTTCTTGTCTCGTACGAATTCTACAATGCGTGCCCCGGGGATCATCATGAGCTCTACTATAAGAGTATGCTCTTGAGCCTCAGAAACCCGTATTTTTTCCGGGAAATATCACAAGTCAGCTTTACAGGAGAACCAGTGTTGATGTGCATACAACCATGCGACCGGAGGCAAGTAATAAGTGGGGCCACGCGCTCATCCTGTGAGGAAGATCTCAACACCGCATCCAGTACAACTTTAAGGGCACCTTTTTGATGCTCGATTTGGAAATTAAACTCCTGCAATTCCAGGCTCCAGCGAGCTAATTGAATAGAAAAGTCTAACTATTGCATGCACCATTTGAGGCTAGCATGATCGGTAATGATGGTGAAAGGCAATGCTTCGATATATGGCCTAAATATCTTCATATTTGTAGTGTAGCTAAGCACTCTAATTTGGTAATGCTATGGTTGCATTGCTCTGCGTTGAACTTCATCAACATACTCGTATATGCGGTATATGCTCTCTATCTTCATCATCTTTCTGAAACAAAACACTTCCAATGCCCGATGTACTTGCGTCACATTGAATATAGCGGAAACATGCAATTGCTTCATTTTATTGAAGGCACTGTTGGTGGTAACAGACCACTTGTAGGAGCATTTACCTATAAGAAAATCCGTTAGTGGAGTGAAAACTGGCACAAAGTTTGGCATAAAACGTCTGTACCTTCCTGCCATGCCCATGAACCATCTCATATCTTTGGCCGTTTGGAGTTTAAGATAGGAAATTTTGCATGAAATCTTTTCCGGATTGGTACACAGGATACCATTACTTACTACAAAGCCAGAATATTTTTCTTTCCTTCTTGATGGACTTGCTCTTTTCAACATTGATGGTCAAGTTGGCGTCCCGGCGCAGTTTTGCAATAGTTCTTAGGAGCTTCAAGTGCTCATCAAATTTTGAACTCTTAACAAGCAAACAGAATACAGTTCACAAATAAAATATTTTATTCAGTTTTGACGATCGTGAATACCAGCTGCATACACACGAACACAAAGTTCCAAGTATACTCTTATAGTACGAGCTCATGCTATGCTATGGGTGAGAAACATGGATTCTTACCCAAGCATCCGCAAACATATGGAACGCCTTTGGTAGATGGGTCCTGAGGCAAATTATTGGAGCGAAACTAGACGGGAACCAATGGCAAATACGGTACACCACGAATTGTATGAAATTTTTGACGAATTGGAGGTCTCACCGATTAAAAGACTGTGGAAGTTGCAATGAGCTGGCCACATAAAATGTATGGATGAGCAACGGGCACCCAAGCAAATATTTGGTGCGAAAACTGAAGGATGGAGACCAGTGGGGAAACCAAGGAAACGCTGGCCCAACTCTGTCAATGAAGACAGTTCATCGCTACTCGGATTTCAAAACCGGACGACGCAGTCAATGGACGGAGACAGTTGGAGGCGCTATATGCAGGAAGCAAATGACCGAGTGGGGCTGTCATGCTGCAAAGAAGAAGAAGAAAAATACTTTGTGTAAAACTACGTGCAGCACTGCCACAAACCATTTATTCCTTACAGAAAACTGACAGGTGTTACTTATTTTAGTATGTTTAGTTCAGATTATGTGATCAACTTTTCTCATCACAAACTGCCACAGCTAATCACCACAGGGGTATTCTACTCCATTTGTCTATCTTCCAGTCCGACCCTTCATTCATTGGTATGCAACTTTAAAGTATAGATTGACAGAAATCACTTTTGAAGGGGAATCGCAAGAAAAAAGCATCATTATTCTCAAGGGCTAACTGCGCTTAATTAAATGCTTTAACTATCAGGACAACCCGAAGATTATATGTATATGAAGTGGTACTACATATCAACCGTTTGTATCATCCCTTCCATTATTCAAGTGTTTTCCTTTTTTTTTGCAAAATTTGCTGTGCTATCTGCCATACCTTCGAAAGGCACGAATTATTTGGAAAGCATTTTTCATAAAACATGTTGTCAAAAGACCGTGATTTCATTCTTATGCAGGTAAGACTGAAAAAATCCAGGCCTGCTCAAGTGCTGGGTCAGGTAACAGTCAGTCTCATCAGCCTTCCATTGAGTCGAAATCTCAGGTTAGAGATTAGCGACCGCTTCGTTCTTGTGTTGCATTTTACACAGATCGATATTTCTGCGGTCAGAGAAAGTGATGGATATTGCTCTCGTTACCACCAAATCACTGTTCGATATTCACATACTTTTGGTGTAGTTCCTTGTTAAAAACGCTCTGATCTTTACAGTAGCACAGACTCGGCTTCATCACGAAGCGGGTTCCCTTTGTTGGCTAGCACTCACGTGCGTGCTGATACACCGGCTGTATCTTTATCAGCCATTGCCCCTAGTGGCTCATAGAATCCTATCTTCAAGTCAATCAAAATGCTCACTGATTGTTTTAACTTGATAATTATTGTCGTTACTCTAAAAATTATCTTCTTTATCAAAAAGACTATTCATGTTTTCTCCACCGTAAAGTTAGATCTACTAGCAATATTTCAATCCCTCACTTGACGCACTTGTATACCTACCCGAAGTTATGCATGTGCCGCTATTGCTAGACGTACAATTGGTCTAGCAATATAGGCAAAACATCATCCATATACATATGAAATAATGTGGAACTAACCCAGCAGTTTTGGCCTTAGTAGAGTAAGATAGGGCTAAGGTAGAATCTTTGAGCAAAACTCATGCTGGCGTCCAGGCTCTAGCCCTTCAGCCAGTCACTCAGACTTCACAGAAGATATTTTGGAACACGAAAGGGGTGTTGTAATGCATCAAGGGCACCCACCCATCTTGCAAAATTTGAGGTATTCCTGACATCATGCATCATTAGTAATCCAACTAGCTAGCCTACCATACTACTATATAGATAGATCTCAGAAAAATGGGTCACATTAGTGAGTCTTCTCTTGATGATTTTCTCACGCACTTTTACAGTCGAGTCTAACACGCATAACGGATAAGGTCTAGACTTTGAAAAATGATTCTTTTTTCCTTTCCCGATGGTTAGTAGGCTTACTACCTTCCAATGGTCCAAAAAAAGTACATTACAAATGCAAATGCTGATCGAACTGAGAAGGGATTAGAGCAAAATGATAAATCAGCTGCAAGACTTCAGCTAAGACTTTATCAGATGCTTTGTCCTTTATTCGTTCCTGTTGAGCTTGTCGTCAAAACTTTGAAATGAGTTTTTTCTTCTCACCCGTCCGTGCGCTCGAGATTTCCTGCAGGAAATCTAAACCGAACTCTTATCGATTATAGATTTGAAGTATTAGCAAGTGCCAATGGACGGTACCCAATAGGTCAACTAGCCCGGGTATCCTTAGTCTATTTTGTGATGGCTGCTGGCAGGCGAGCTAGTTCAGAAAGGGATTTTGGTCGCAGGTGTTCTACGAGTAGACTAAGTCCAAATACAAAATTCGAGCCACCGATTTAAATGCCCGATGTGTTCTAACAAAGTGATTATACTCTTCTATGATTTAATTCATCTATTTTAGACCATACGTCAAGTCCAACAAGTTGGGTAGACAGACTTACGCTCATGTCAGAAGGGTTTTGTACCCAACCTCTATGAAATACGGTCACCAGCAACAAATAAAGTCAAGAAACATGTCAAAGAGATGTGCACGTTTAAAGGAAAATCAATTGTTTCTCCATTTTCAACGGTCGCTTTTTTGTTCCAAACTTACAAAAATCACTCAAATTATTAATTCCAAAAATATGTATTGTTATAAATCTTATTTAAAAATTTTAAAAAGATCAAATCAAAATTGCAGTGTCAGAACCGGTGAGAAGTCCATAAAATACCAAAACAGATGTGTAATTGTTGTTGTAATTGCAGAAATTTCAAGTGGCTATAATCTCCGCGAATATGATTCGATTGTCATCAAACTCGCAGAGTATTAGGTGCTTATGTGTAACTGCTCAAATATTTTTTGAGGTTTGTAAAATTATTTTACAAAACCCTAAAACAAGGTAAAAAAAGACGTCATCAATCAGAAATCACGCATTCCCGATTATTCACCGACGTGTTGCCATGGAGAAGCTACTTGAAATCAAAAACTTATTCAAACTAAAAATATAAAGTAAAACAACAATATATTCTTCAGAACTTCTTATTCGATCTGAAATTGATACAACAAATTCTGTAATGGTGAACAAAATTTACTTTCCTCTTCATGAAATAAACTCCCTCAAACTCCCTTTGAAAATGAATCTAGGCCAGTAGGCAACAATCTCAACAGGGAATTGTGTTTATCGCTTTAAAGCAAAAGCTAAAAAGCACAGAACAATTGCAATGCTCTAGAATAATGCATTCCTGTAAATGAACTGCATGTATGTAGAATCAAGAATTCAAAGGAATAGAATTAAAATAAAAAATCGAGTAACCGGACGAGAACAAGAAAAATCCCCTGAACCTTTTTCTCATCTAAACGTAACCAGACCCGAGTATACGTTGTATTGTGTGGTTGATGATTCCCACTTGTGCATTGGAACTAGAGATGAACAAATACTACAACAGTTTACTATCAAGTCTTGTACAGCTAAACGGAGCAACATCCCTTGATGTTTTATTAAAAATAGGAAATCGTGCCCTTTCTCGGTTTACTCATATGCACTTTTTGTTGTTTTCGCTTTCATATTTCATATTCACTTTTTGCTACTTCCACTACAAATACGAATTTATATATTTGTTCAAGCAGATCCCAAAGGCAAGGAGCAACCAACAGACAGACAACTAGGAAGCAAAGTATGAGGAGTTATCTCAATAAGGACTTAATGGTACAATGTTGCCGCTGCAGCAGCACAACTACAACACAACAATGAAAGTAAAGCAGTAGAACAAGTGTAATTTTGTGTGCTACGAGGATACTCGATAACTGGAGCACAGCGAAGAAAGACAGGCGGACTGGCAACGACGACGAAAGGAGGTGAGTACATTAATATTTTACAGACTTGAATGTTTTTGTTAGTTTTCGATGCATCCTGAATTAGCATCTAACTTGAGCGTTTTGAAGTCTTTTTTGCTCAATTCGCCAACTCAGCTACTCTTTGGCAATTATTCATTTGTGCCCAATACCCGCTGTTTCGATTCCCCCAGGCTGAAGAGCTTCTGACTTAAAATACGGAATTGGTGAAGAAGGAAAATCTTACGGTTACCACCATCTCTGGATTTGCTTTGTTAAGCATCATTAATGCTCAGTAATTTAACTCCTCTAATGTGAGTTGCGGTTTTTTCCTGAGGAAAACTCTGACATGATGGCTTTTGGTTCATTGAATTCTCATTAAAATTTAAATTAAGCTGAAACTGCTTACGAAGTGTAATCATATAATTTGCACTTTCCGTTCCGCTTCGAAAATTTCAGATATTATTTCTGACTTTTGATTAATATGATGAATTGAAAATACAAGCACATGGTTAAAAAGCCTGTTATATTCCTGGTAAATATTTGCTAAATTTTCGAACATTGTTTGTGTGCTGAAAGAAAATAATGAGAAAATGCAAATTATTGGTAAATATTTCAAGCTAGATCTATGATCGGCTTAATTTTGTTTTAACCTTTTGATTAAGATGCAATAAGCTGTTTTACCTTGGCAATACATGATTTCATGACCGCAGTGGTACTCTAGAAACTAGACAGTCATTATCATACTCAACAACGGATGATTACTTTGTTTGTTTTCGTTTTAACCACTTGGAGAGAAAGCATTGCTCTCAACCATACAGATTGCGGATCCCTTTTGTAGTTAATAATAATTTCCTGGTATGAAACCCCTGCTTATTGCCATACTACTTACAGTAACATCTTCTTCTTCTTAGCCCTACAGCCCCTCTCGGGCCTTCGCTTCCTGCAAAAAGCGTTTTCAACTGTCTCGGTTCATCAACCGCGTCCTCCAGTTTCGGAATCCGAGCACCGATGAACTGTCTTCGTCGACCGAGTCCGACCAGCGTTTTCTCGGTTACCCCACTGGTCTCTGGCCTTCAGTTCTCCCAACGAAAGCCTTTTGGGTGTCTGTTGTTCGTCCATATGGTTCATGTGGCCAGTCTATTGCAGCTTCCGCAGCCTTATAATCGTTGAGACCTCCGGTTTGTCAAAACTTAAATACAGCTCATGGTTGTATCGAATTCGCCATTGGTCCTCGTCTAGCTTTGCTCCGGTTATTCGCCTCAAGACCCGTCACTCAAAGGCATTCAATATATTTTCGGATGCTTGGGTTAGGGTCCATGTGTCACACCCATACCATACCATGGGTCTTATCATGGATTTGTATACTTGGAACTTTGTTGTCGTATGTATGCAGCTGGTCTTCAAGATCGTCAATACTGAATAAAATATTTCATTTGCAAGCTGTATTCTTCGGCGTATTTCGTCTCTTTCATTACCCATTTTCGTTATTTTGGCATCCAAATACACAAATTCAACAACATTTTCGATACTGTATTCGCCAAGTGTGGTATTTTGTGTATTTGAGGCAATTTTCTCGATTGCGTCATGAGTTTTGTTTTATTTTCATTGATTTGTAGCCTTAATAGTTTTGCTTCGCTGTCGAGTTTCAGGAAAAGTTCTTTGGCAGTTGTTACTGACCGTGACAAAATGTCGATGTCGTCCACATAGGCTACTATTTGGCTCGACTTGAATAACAATATACCTCGTGTATTGACAGGTAGCTTCCTTTTGATGTACCCCAAAGCCAAATTGAATAGCAATTGGGCCAGCCCATCTCCCTGCTTTAGTTCGATATTTGTGCCAAAGGCATCGGCGAGTTGGTTATCCATGCGGACTTGGGAGGCCACCAATGTCATTGTCATTTTAGTAAGACGAACTAATTTGGCTGGGATGCCAAAGCCAAGCATTATTTGGTAAAGTACGTTACGATCAATACTATTGTATGGTTGCTTAAAGTCAACGAAAATTTTTTGTACGTCTATGTTGAACTCCCAGTATTTTTCAAGTACCTGCTTGACTGTGAGCAATTGGTCCATTGTCGATCTACCTTCTCGAAAACCACATTTTTTTTGGTAGGGAAGTGAATGCCATTTATGCACAGAGTGTGAGACTCTCATTCGCGACTGCACTACCCACTAAATAACTCCCCTGTCAACCTGAGAACCCAGCCTGGAACCGTTTGATACATTACTGCGGGCCAGGTCTCGTTTTGTTACGCTGTGAGGCGCCTTCAGCGGGAGGGGTGAGGGGGAAAGGCAGTGCCAGAAAGGCCATCCCCCAGCCCCAGTGCCCCCGGCTGCTGTGAGTCCCTTTTATATTTTAGGACTGCCCGAGCATAATATGCAACCTGGTCCCATTTGTCAACCAATGCGAGCATTACCGTGACTGTATTATCCAGAGTGAGCTATTTTGTCTCCCTGTAGAAGTTCCTTCGTAATCTGCTCTATTTTGTGCACACAAAAAATATGTGTCTTCTTCTCCAGGGAAAAATCGACAATTAGCGGACCCTGACTTACCAATCTTATGCAGGTAAGACTGAAAACACCCATGCCTACTCAAAAACCGGGTCATATAGAAGTCAGTCTTACCATGCCATGAGGTGCGCAGTCCACTTTTCCTTCATGCAATTCACCCAAGACTGCTGCCAATCGTTGTGAGCGCTGTCTCTTTTCGCAGACAACCATCTCCCATGCATCTCCGTTTTGATGCAGGTAAATATGGCACCGTTCTATAGTAAAGAGGGCGACAGGTATCACGCCTGCAATAACTCTCACGCCGAATCAGATAATGTCGGGTATGAAAATGCAATCTTCAGTGCTCCTCTTCACTGTACTTGTGCCATGTGTTTTCAGTATACCTCCTTACTAAGAGCGTCACCACATACCTCTGCTCCGTACAGAAGCACTGACCCTGCGGCACTCATCAATATGAATCTTCTGATGGACTGGGTCCCCCTACGTTGGCCATAAGTCGACTCAGAGCTGATATTCCCAAAGCAACCTGCTCAGCCATTGCCCTGATTTTCTCTCAGAAACTCATCTTTGAATCGATCTGTAGCCCAAAATACTTCACTGCTGGCTTCGATCTGATTAGTATAGCTCCAATACTGATCATCCTTACTCTAAGGATTTTTGTCAAGATAACCACCACAGTTTTTTCCAGTGCCAAACTCAACACGCGAGAAATCATCCAGTCTCTCATTCGGGGCATTAGCGTACCTAGCCTAAGTTGTGTTTGTACAACGGTGCATTCAGCAATCAGAGCCCAAAATCATCCGTAAAGCTGATCAAGCGTGACTCATCTGACATCTCTAGTCTCAGCAGCCCGTCACAAGATACGTTCGACAGGTCTGGACCAAGGATACCCAAAGTAGACGCCATCCTCCGTTGGCCCTATGTTGGGTCGTAAAGCAAGCTACGGTTCTTCAGGTATCCCCTCAAAAGCCGCATTAGATATTCTGGAACTTGAGAGTTTTCCAGCGTATCCAGAATTTCCACCCATCTAGCGAAATTGAAGGCATTCCTAACGTTGAGTGCCACCAACAGGACGATTCGTCACCCAGTGCGGCTATATGCCTCAGGTTTTTGGACCACACTCACCACCTCTGTAATCACATCAATGGTGGAACGTCATGCTCTAAAGCCGTACTGCCGAGGAGATAGGTCCCCAGCAGCAGAATCGCATCAGTGAGTCTTCCCTTGATGAGTTTCTCTAGCACTTTCCCAGCCGTGTCTAGCATACATAACGGGCGGTATGCAGATGGCGATTCGGAGTTTTTCTTCCCCTTGCTGATAAACATGAGCCTCGCGACCTTACATCGTACTGGAAAAACTACGTCCCTTAGGCCAGCGTTGAATGTGCTGAGCAGCAAATCAGGACAATGGTGATAGACAAGTTGCAACACCTCAGCTGGAACACTATCCGGATCTGGATCCTTCCTCGCTTTTAGTGAGATCCTTATCTTCTTCGTTAAATCTATATCATTTTTTGTCTGTATTCCCTTTTCTATGCTTTTCAATAAAAGTTAATTAACTGGTTTTGTCCATTCTTACTGGAAAAGAACATTCATTCCACCAAATTTCAAAAGAAGTAATATGTGCTTAACTTCAAATTATTGTCTCATATCCTTGTTATCACGATTTCATAAATTTTCGGTTTTTTTTTTTTGGTCAATTCTTATATTTGATTTAAAAGCTGAGGACTTTTAGCATAAATAGTCATCTGCTACGTTGGCTCTCCTTCTAACTTTCCCTTCTTCTATGTTGTTGAGTCATCTTACAAAAGCTTTACTTATTCTCCTGTTGTTTCCTCTAGTGACTTTCCCCAGACTTTATAATTGTTGCCTCTCAAGTCAACCGTGATATAGAATTCTTAGCGCTTTGATGTAATTTTAGCCGGCTTCCTCTTAATGTTTTAAAATGTATGTATGTATCTTTCTCCACTGAAGCAAATCCTTTCATTTCCTAATTCTTCATTAGCAAAAAACATGTTAGTACAATGATACATGTTAAAAAAATTTGGGAGTTACATTTGACTCCAAGCTAAAATTTCACCTTCACATCTACGATATCGTTTCTAAAGCATCACAAATTTCAAGGTTTATGTTATGCTACTCCTATATATTTTCATATCCTTGTTCTTGTGATAGTTATTTGTAACCTTGGTTCGTTCTATCCTTAAGTACTCATTCCCAGTCTAGCCACTTCATTTCCTTTATCTAACATCTTCTTTGGAATCTGTTCCACGTATGTTAACAAGAATTTTGCTAATAGAATTCCACATTGCCTGCTGTTGTTTTGCTATTTGTTTGCCTATCCTTGGCGTTATTTCCTCAAAAAACTTATCTGGATGAGTATTTTCTTTGACGTATTTGCCTTAATAGTCGATTGCTAAGCCAGATTCCACACATACTAGTTAGGCATGCTATCTATCCTATGACGAGCTCTGATGTCTTTAATGCTAAATTTTCCTTGAGAGAGCTTTATTTTCAGTCTCCATTGCTACGGATACCATGTAGACACAATGTTATGTAGCTTGGATCCTTCCCTATTTCATATTTTCAATTTTTAAAACGAAGTAACATCGGCACTATCTAGGGTTTAAGAATTTTTCTTCATTTAGTTTTTTCTCTTCTATGTTTCTATTTTCGCAACCAGATGCCATCTGTAAAAATAGATATTAATGAATGAATAAATATTCAAATAAATAATTAAAACTTTTAAATTAGGAAAATCTCAAAACATATGAAAAATAGACGGAAAAACTTTACAAGGTTCTAGAGAAACAGTACTTCTCAAAAAATACGAAGTCTTTCGAAATTATTGAATCATCGTTCTCAAAAAGAAGAATATGACAAAATACCTACAGCTGACAATAAACACAGCCTAAAAATGAGAGTTCTACCCTTCAAAACATGAACCCTTTTATGGCCATAGAGAAATATATAGGGTTATCCATTTGGTGGTTGGGAAAGTATCATCCTGCTATTTGACATCTGTCAAAACTAAACGTCATCCAAAGCGTGTTTTTTTCTAGTTGAAGATATACCATTTAGAAATATGGATCGTTTAGCAGTCGAAGAACGCGTTAAAATTATTAAGTCTTATTATAAAAATGGTGATTCTGCTGTATCAACATTTAGGGCTTTACGAGCCGATTACCGTCGACATAATCGACCTACACAGCAAACAATTTCGAACACAGTGAGAAAATTTGAAGGGACTGGATCGATTATTGATATTGCAAGGCCTGCGCATCATGGCAACAAGGCCTGTGCATCATCTGCTGAAAATATCGCTGTCGTTGCTCAAAGTGTGGAGCAAGACCCGAATTTGTCGATTCCTCGACGTGCTCAACATTTGGGCTTGTCTTATGGCTCATTGTGGTAGATTTTGCATTTGGATTTGCATCTCCATCTGTACAAAATCCAATTCACTCAAGAACTTAAGCCTCAAGACCATACACAACGCACAATGTATGCGAATCGGGTGATTGAACTACATGCCATAGATAACGATTTTTCGAACAAAATGTCCTTTTGTGATGAGGCTCATTTTTCGCTCAGTGGTTACGTAAATAAACAGAATTGCCACATATGGGGCTCTCAAAATCCTTAGGTGATCAGTGCTCAGTGGTTACGTAAATAAACAGAATTGCCACATATGGGGCTCTCAAAATCCTCAGGTGATCGCAGAAAGGCCTTTGCATCCAGAAAAAGTGACCGTTTGGTGTGCATTATGGTCTGGTGGTGTTATTGGCCCGTATTTTTTGAAAACGATCAAGGAAGAGCCATTACAGTCAATTCTGACCGCTATGGACGGATGTTAACCGATTATTTTTGGAGAGAAATTGAATATTATGATCTGGAGAATATGTGGTTCCAACAAGACGGAGCCACAAGCCACACAACACAGGCTAATCGAGCACTTTTGCAAGAGAAATTTTCAGGGCGCGTAATTTCGAGATTGAGTGATGTCAAGTGACCGGCAAGATCCTGCGTGCTAATACCTTTGGATTTCTTTTTATGGGGCTATGCGAAAAATTGTGTTTATGTGAACAATCCTCAAAATCTTGGGCAATTGAAAACCAATATGCGTGAAGTTATGGACGATCTATTGGCGGAAATGTGCCGGAAAGTCATTGAAAATTACCTCAAAAGGATTGAGGCCTGTAAGAGGCCCCGTGGAGGACATTTGAATGATGTTGTGTTTTGGGTATAATTGCATGGCTTAATCTTTATATTGAATAAAAAATTTTGTTTCTATCTGAATATTTTATGTGTTTCCTTTAGTTTTACTTTCCCAAGCATAAAATGGATTACTCTGTATGTCCCAAGTAAAAAATAAGGATTATTTGAATAAATTGTAAATATTGACTTAATCTTTGCCGAATTAATTCATTAATCTTACCTAACGCATGTCATTTTTTGGCTTTAATAGCCATTGTAAAGTTCGAGGAAGGCACACGTCATAAACAAGCTTTTGGTAAATTTTTTTAAGTGGCAAACGAACTTCAAGACTCAATTTATAATTATTTCATGCTGTTGTGAAAAACTGGTGTTTTTTATCGCTTTCGAATTTTTATTAAAATAATTAAAAAAACGGCGGTGTTCCTTCGGTCGTTAACGGAAACTATATATCATGTAGAGTTAACGATTGAACTTTTTGTATTTTGAGCTCTACCGAAAACTTTGTATTTTCGATGATTTATTCTCGTATTACACGTATGTCGCAGAAGGGCCATAGAGTTTTTGAACTCTCTGAAGATGATATTCGTCAAATCTTATTGGCTGACAACAGTGATGATGAGGATGTTTTACAATTTGATGAAGAAGATCAAAGATTTTGTCGGAAGACGATAATGAAGGTATGCAATTGGTGGAGATTGAGGATCGAACAGCGCGGTTACAAGAGTAATCACCTGATCCTTCAACAGCAGCAGTAGAAACTGTCAGAGAGGAATGCCAAACTAGTGAACCAGTAGAGCTGTAAAAGTATCGACACAATCAATACCCATATTTAATGAAACAACAAATACCCGTTACTATTGTAATGGTGCTCATTACTTTCGTTACTTTCAAGATTATCTGTGTTTTCTCCATATTCTCGTATAGCAAAATGATTTCCTTTCATAGACCGCAGACCAAAAGTTGCACAAAATTTTCTAGAAAGCTGAATTTCAATGTTTTGCCTCACTACGATGTACATCGATTAGTGCAGCATAATCACCGAAAACCTTTTCCCATACAAATTTGCTATGTGATCTAAGGAGTATCCATTACACAATAAAATTAAGGCGTAGTCTTCTGAAGAGAACCTAAAATTGGTGGATTTGTCGTTGAATGGAGAAAACCACACAGAAGCCAAATAGTTATAATTTATTTTATTTTGGTAGATTTTCTTAGCAAAAACGGAAAAACGAAAACTATTTAGTAGAGTTAAAAATTAAAAATAATTCATTGCAATACAAACGCTCTCAATCAGTCTCCTGCTATCACATGAAAAGTAATCATTCTAAAACTCATTTTTACCAACAATTAACTTTTTAAAAATAATTCATAATTCAATAACTAAATAAAGAAAAGACGGAAAATAGAAAATGCCAACAGAATCTGAATGAATTTTCCAGGAAATTCAAAAAAGGAAGGTGCATACAATTAAAAAAGGTATTAAATTAAGCTTTGGGTCATATTTAAGAACAGAATTTTCTCCATCCGTTCTGGCTTTAAGGAGCTGTACCTTTCTGATAAAAGTAGGCCGCATTTAGAGAATATCCTCTCTGAAGGCACTGCGGTAGCCATAACAGTTACCCTGTTATGTTTCTTTCCTCCATGCATTGTTTTAAAGGAGCTTAAATGGTATTTGCATTTGACAATAATATAAATGAAGCGTCTGTGTCGAACTTTTTCCAAATTAAATTTCCTCATTTGAAAAAGTAGATGTAGTTGTATTAACTTCTTCAGCATTAGGTGTTTCCGCTTCTGGTATATCAACCATTTCTCCGACTTCTATTTGCAAACAACTCATTCATAAGCTGACTGCTCAGTAAAGGCAAGCTTTTTGAATCTGGGATCCAACAAAGCTGCTTTGAAGAGTATTGGGTGAGTGGCATAGTTTTTGAATCTGCTTTTGAACTCAGCTGTGATTTTTGACAGAACACTCTTGCCGACATCTGCCTTAATACCTTTTATATATAAATTATCGCATATTTCCGCAACACTGTCAAAAGCAGCAAATATCACCGAAATGGTTACATCCGTTTGTGAAGAAATTTCTTCTGTTAGCTGCTTAAAAGGACTCAACATTTTTTAGGGTTTTGTACTAAAATACAAAACCCTATTGCAATCACGACCTGTGTCCGTCTGTCCGTCTGTCCGTCCGTCTGAATGTCACAGCACTTTTTCTCCGAAACTATTGAGGCTACAGCCATGAAACTTTGTAGAAAGGTCAGAAGTGGTGACCTCTTGAAAGTTCAAGGGTGGAAAAATTTTTCAAAGGCGTTTAAGGGGGTCTCCCCATATAGGGAGGTGACCCCTAAAAAAAAATTTTCACCATTGTTAGTCGAGTAGGGTGTCGTTGGAAAGGTCTCAATGAGATCTTTTCTAAACAAGTTTTAAAATTGCCTTATAAGTACCGAGAGGGGCAGGGCAAGGGGAAATGTACGAACTTTTCGCGTACCCCCCCCCCCCCCCTCGCGATTGGACACCTTCCATCCGAAAAATCTGAAAAAAATCATGAATGTAGGCCTTAATGAGTACAACAACAACAAATACATGAGAAGTCGAAATTCACTCAACTTTGTTAGTAATAGTATGATTTATCGATTTTGTGTTTTATTGAATAAAATCTAAGCGGTACCTTTAAACTCAATAAAATTTAGCAAAGAAATGACTACTTATAAGATTGATCTTTCCTGAAAGTTTCATAATGATTGAATGGTGTTTGACGAAGTTATAGCGATTTGAATTTTCCTGTATTACTATGGAGCAATATGCCCTGTATTACTATGCGCTTTTTACCGACTTAGACACTACAGCTTTGCTAGAATTTGCATGAAAATTTCAGGAGTGATAGATATCATGAAGATGAGTACATACAATTGAAACAAGTCGAAGAGGCAGGAGAGAGCTCCTAGCTAAAGGGCTTTGTAACCATTCTAGGATTTGAAAAAATAGGCCATGCATCGATGATTACAGTACGGAAGAGTGGTATCAATTGAAAGTTCTCTATGAGAGCTTTTCAAAATAGTTCTTAAACTGACAGTTTTTGCTTCAGTGGGGGCACAGGGGGGGAAATACGTGAAAAATGTGTTTCCTCCCTCGCGAATGGACACCCGTGATCTAAAAAATCTGAAAAAATTATCAAGGGAGATATTTATGGGTATAACTATAACAAATACCTCAGAAGTCAAAATTCGTTCAACTTTGTTAATAATAGTATGATCCTCGAATTTCACATTTTCTCCAATAAAATCGTCTTTGACATGTTTAATGATTTTATTCGTTGCCGGTTACTGCATTTTGTAAGTTAAGTACAAAACCCTTCGGACATGAGCATAGGTCTGTCTACCCAACTTGTTTAATTTCTGGTAGAAGTTGCTATTCATTTATCTACAGGATAATGTAGTAGTTCAAATGCTACTTCAAGAGGGTCTTGAGGTATGATCATTCGTTCGATCATGTCGAAAGTACTGTTCCATCTAGTTAGTATGTCTATTTTTAATTTTAACTGCGCTTGGCCTGGCCTGAGCTATTTCTGCATTGTCAATAATTTTTTCGTAGCAACTGAACTTCTATAAAAGTCCTCAATGATTCATTTTTTTTATAATTTTCTGCACTTCATTTTTTGCAACCCAGTACGCATCACTAAATTTAGTGTATGAACAAATAAGTCATATGTTCAAAGCCAGTTAGCCTTACAGCTTCTTTCATGTTTGCCGCATTATCGGTTACACATACTAATACCTTTTCTTTGATTTCCCATTTGGAAAGCAAAGACATTATTTCTTTTTTTAAGTAAGCTCCTGTATGCCGCTCATAGCATTCGAACCAGCCTAATAATGCTGACTATAGCTCCCATTCTAACAAATAGTGAGCTGTAACAACTAGATATGATGTCATAGCTCGTGAAGTCCAGCCGTCAGTTGTTATGGGAATGTGAGTAGCATTGCTCAATTCCGCTTTTAATTTATTTTCCACGACTGCATATTGTGTACCTAGTAACGTTGTGCTTAATGCATATCGAGATGGCAATGAGTACTGTGGCTCTAAGTAATTAATTAAACTTTTGAAACCAGAACCTTCCACAATCGAAATGGGTTTCGAAACTTTTACAATCATATTGAGAACTAGAACTAGTTTTCAAAAATTATTTTACAAAACCCTACTAAAATCGCATCCTGTCTGTCCGTCTGTTCGTCTGTCCGTTTATCAGTCTGTCCGCCCGTTCGTCCGTGTGTAACAGCAATTTTTCTCGCAAACGACTTTAGCTAGAAACTTCAAATTTTGTATGCACGTATAAAGTGATACTCTCTTCAAAGTTCAACTTCAAAAAAATTTTAAAAGGTATTTAAAGGGAGTCTCTCCATAGAGGGGAGTGGCCCCCGAAAAAAAAATGTTATCAAATATAGGTAGTCGCCAATATGGGTATCAAATGAAAGGTCTTGATGAGAGCTTTAGAAAACAGGTCTTAAACTGACACTTTTAGCTTCGAGGGGTGGACAGGGAGGGGAAATACACGGAAACTTTTTATTTTTATTGGAAATTCATGATTTGAGTGATTTTTATCAGTTTGCAGCATAGTGACGGTTGAAAATAGAGAAACATTGAATTTTTTTTTTACAAGCACACCTCTTTGACATGTTTCTTGACTTCATTCGGTGTTTGTTGTCTACCGAACTTGTTTCTCTCTAATTATGCTTAGACGTTGTAGTTCACGCACACACAAGCAATCTGCTCGAAAACCTTCCCATCTCCTATTCGAAATTTCAAAGGCAGATTTCAAAAATATTTAATTATTTACATTCCTAATCGTAACTTGTAAAATAGTTTTCTTTTTATTATTATTATTAAATGTAATTTTTATATCAACTTCCCTTTATATTAAATTTAAATGTTTCCCTTTAATTATATTCTTCATGAGATATACCTTTTATTACTATTTAAAATTGTCTTCATTTTCTCTACTTCGGTCTAGTTTTCTTTACTTCAGTTAAATTTTATTTAAGAAAATTTTAAATCTGCAAATAAAATTTCGAATTGGGGAACGCTGATTTAGTACAGCTATTGGTGTCTTACCCCACGCAGTGGAAGCTAGCCCGGCTGAGCTGGCAGCTGCGGGAGTTAGCGGTACACCAAAAGAAGGAGAAAGTAAGAAAAGGGGAAGTCTGGTCTGAGATGTGGACCGGTGTGATACAAATATTTAGGCGAATAGTCTTTTTGTGTTATTTTTAAATAGTCAAATGCTACAAAACGTCAAAAATTTTAAATTTTGTTGCGTACACTTTTATAAGTGAAACTCCTCAGCACTTGGAAGCGGATGGAGAAATGTTAATGTTTACCAATACCAGTGAAGTACATATGTGAAGAATTCAACAAATGAAATCAACAAAGCATTTACTAAACTTAATAATAAGTATGAAAACAAGTCCGCTTGAAATTGCCCATGAGTCGCGTTGTTTTGGGGTTAGTTTGAATGAGTGAGGTGAGAAAATAAAATCAATAAAGCTAAATTCAATTTCTTCATCCCAATTCATTGTTAGTGAAATTTGGTGAATAAGTGTCTCCAGTCCACTATCTATTGTTGTGTGTAGCGACGTTCTTTTAGAAGGGTCATATTCAAAGAAAGTAGTATGAATCAACCTGGCAGCAAGTTGATTGAAACTGGCGAGATAAGCTTTTGAAGAGGCGGAGGCCCTAACTTCGAATTAAAACAAGGAAGTTTGCATCCATCGGGGTCAACTCCTTCAATTTCAAGTTGAGACAGTAGATTGATACTTGCGGAAGATTGCTCCGATATCTTTGTTTGGGGTGTAGATGGATTGATAGAACTTTCACAAGTTATCGAAAGGAGGGATCGCCTTTAAAAATGTTATACTTGCCTCTTAGAAGTTCAAATTTCTGACAGTTGAGGATTCTGTGTTTGAGTACATCTATGGAATTACACCACTTGCAGTTTTTGGAGGACGCAATTTTCACCTTCTTGAGTCTGGTTAAATTATACGCTCTGGTGTTAAGCTTTGGATAATCACGACTCCATTTGGACTCAACAGCGCCAATTCTAATATGATAATGCACATTTAGTGTGCTGCGTAAAATACAAATCATCATTCAGAAGATTCTTCCAACATCGTTTGATATTATAAAGTAAAAAAATTCAAGCAAAAGGCCATCATCAAAACAATCAGCAAATAAGTCATCGAAGAAAGCTCGTATCAAGCCTACTAAATATGTTAAACAGCCAAAGAAATTTCCGATAATATCCAAGATTCAGCTCACAATTGTGCACGGGAGTCGTGTTTCGCGATAAGAGTTACCAAAAAACCTATGGCGAATTCAGCACGAAGTCATTAAAGATGGTTTGGGAACAATGTGATGCAGTGACATACAAAACAAGTGGTAATGGCGTAACAACCCAAATAACTCGTGAAACTTGTTGGAACGGGACAACCATGAATCTTGATCTGTTGACATGTTTTAAAGAAACCTCTGAACTGCTTTCAGAGAAACTAAACGGGAATATCGTTCAAGATAAGTAGTAATAATATTATAGATTAGAAAAGCCAAACGTGCAATAATATTGTCGTTCTGACCCCTAGACAATTTTAATCGTTCGTTTTTTCAAATGACGTACACTTTTAACATTTGCCACATTAATTCCATTTATTCATTTTTTGTTGCGTCTCTCCAGTCAATATTTTTATTGTGTTCATAAAAATTGGATAAATTGAAAATGGTCCCCTTTGTAAGGAAACGACCCCACCTTTAGGCTACCCGTGTTTTATTTTCAAAGTATATTTTTTAAACACTTTCATCCCCCTATATTCAAAGGAAAAGAGCAAAGCTAAAGTTGGGAATTTATTTCTAGTTTTTTAAACGATTCTCAAGAATGTATGCAGGCATCTTGCCAATTTCATTTGCATTCAAAAGTAAATGACAAAAATAAAACAAATAATGCATTTTCTATTTTTTTTTATATTAATTTAAAGCGAAAATTGACTTCCCTCCCACAGAAAGCTCCTTTAAAAATTGACCATCATAATTAAAAAAAAAAAATTCTCCTGCATAGTCATAAACAACTACATAATGCAGATAATTTTTCTACTTGAAACTTCTCTTCAAAATCCACATCATTGACTTT
This sequence comes from Odontomyia ornata, assembly GCA_963969285.1. Classification (NCBI taxonomy): domain Eukaryota; kingdom Metazoa; phylum Arthropoda; class Insecta; order Diptera; family Stratiomyidae; genus Odontomyia; species Odontomyia ornata. Next base: position 286,449,934 of record OZ017741.1, on the reverse strand, counting down.
TTCAAAAAAAAAAAAATCAATTGAATAACTGATACTTGAATAAATGCATTTATTCTTCCATAGAATATATACTTTGAAATGATTGCTCAAAATTGTGGTTAATCAATGATAGAATATGAATTGAATCATTCAAATTGGATTATTTTGAATTGCTTAAAAATTATAAATTATTAACGAAATGTATTGAAAATACTGCAAATTGTACCAGCAGAAATTTACAGTGCACAAATATTTGATATTTGCAAAATGAACATTTTTTTTTTTGAATGTTAATATTCAGAAGAAAACAACATTTGTTTGATGTTTTTAAATGTTTCATAAGTGTTAAAATTTTTTTTGTTTTGTAAATTTTAATAAGATTTTCAATATATCAAAATATTTAACGCCTTATTACTGCTCTGATAATAATGCAGTAAAATATATTGCAGCTCTCTATGTATTTTAAAGAAAATTAGAATAATCTCAATAGAAGCCAAATTTTCCAACACTCTGTTATTTAAATTTAAAGATATTAAAAATCATTTTTCGTTTAAAACTTTTTTTCTTGATAGATATGACATGTTTAAAATCCCGTAGATCTTAAAAAAAAACAATAACCAAAACACAAAAAAAAAAAGAAAACAGATCGCATGAAATACGAACTGAACATATTTTTTTCGTAAATATTACATTTAAATAATAATTTAAAGAAAAAATAGACAAATATTTCGTTTGAGGCATTTTGCTAAATATACACTCTTGTTCATTGTTTGTTTATAGAATTTTCAAGAAAAGAAGTAGATAAATAGATATAAATATATATATATATATATATATATATATATATATATATATATATACGAGTATATATATATATATATATATATATATATATATATATATATATATACACAATAATATTTTCGCCGTAGTAAAACTTAAAATTAATAAAAAAATACAAACAAATAAGTATGTTTCTGAACCTGGAACGGCAACAACATTGAAGACAAAAAGCAAAAAAAACGAAGAACAAGCTTATGTTATATTGTTCAATTTCAGGTTCTAAAGAAATACAATGAATTGTTAAACATAAAAAAAAACTCGGTCTTTCCATGTCGTTTTACCTGACCGTGTATAGGATCCGCAACGGTGGCAGGCTCCTCCTCTAATATGGGCTAGCCATCGGGCGCGCTTTTCCGTTTCTTTTGTTGTTAACAGAGGCTCTTGCCAGGTGGAGTGGCCCTCCACTCACGCGCCCTTTTATGGTATAGAGTTATGTGATTCGATCACATAATTCTATAACATAAATTCTTCACGTCTATATTTCTCATTTGATGGGAAAGTTCATGCAAATTATCTTTGTATGAGTTTTTCACTCCAATGGCAAATATATGGCCACGTCTATGTTTGGATACGGGTGGGATTGTGTGTTGGGACACCACCTCCATCTGGATGCTCCGCTCTTATTTGTGGGCCAAAAGGATCCTCGGTAACGACGTTTTTGCTTGGCCTAATTTGTTCCACGAACAAACATTTCAACCCTTAGTAGGTTATCTTGGCCTCGACACCAGTAGATCGGCACACGACCCTTTTTAACTCGTGAAAGCGAAATTTTTTGTAGTGGGTCCCTGTGCTAGGGAGAAAGAACCCGCCCGTAACGCTAGCCTGCCAGAGCATTCACATGTCCCCAGACAAAGCCAATCACGGGATCCTAACATCCGCTGAGGCAGCAGGCCATCGCTGCAGTCCTGAACGGGAAGTTTTTCTATCTACTTCACTACAAGATCTTTACACAAATGTCTGCTTTTCCAATCTCAAACCCATTGAAACGTCAGAAGATGAGGTTGATGGCACTGAATTTGTAGTTACTATTTTAGCGCGTAAGCTTGATGGTCCCGGGATAATCCTTTGCTCTAAGATTTGAGAGAGTGCTAGTTTTGATGAAGATGGAGCAATACTTTCATGTGATGGACATTTTTGCAAAATATGCTTCCTCAAATTCATCGTAGAGCCTAGAGTAAAGGCTTTGACAGAGATCATATTTTGCTTTATCGCTAGAAACTACAGTAAATAATGTCCACAATCCGCTTGTTGTTTTACCCATTTTAAATATCTTTATAAAATTTAAAGTTTAGTTTGGCCTTTTCGTTCAGTTAATAAACAATTATTTTTCGTCAGTCATCTCAAATTAGAATATGTTCAAATTCATATCAAAATTCATTAAATTTTTTATAATGAACACAACCTTTTAAAAATATTCTATTAAGGTAAGTGCTATTTCAGATAAACTCAGCTAAAACATTTGAATTTAATGTCACTTCATTAGAGCATCGGCACCATAGAACTTTTTACAGTAGCTCCCTAACATGTTTTAAATTTTTACCATAAGTTTACTGGTAAGAGCTAAATATGCCTTTCATTCATTTCAGACTCATTCGATACAACAAGAGGCTTAGAATTTGAAATAAATCCCTTGGCTTTGTATTCAGCATCATTTCAGCTGGTGCCTTTCCTGTTGCATTACATGATGTGTGTGCTCCGATACTTAAATAGAAACTGATTTATTAATTTTTGCAATTGTAACGGACACACACCTGGGTGAATTTGTGCTTTTTCAAGCATTGTCTTTGCAGTCTTTGCAGTCTGAACTGCTCGCTATATCTGGCCGTTGTTTGGGGTATATATGGAGGACTTTTCATCGGTCGAACGCCATTAGCTTTTAGAAATCCCATTAATTCTGCTGAGTTGTAAGGAGGTCCATTATTCGTAACAAGTTCTACTAGTAGGCCCCAAACTGAAAAAAATTTTTCTCTGTTCTCAAATTACTGCTGCAGCCGTCGTCTAATACATATGTATTATTTCCATCTATTTGGTATAACTATCAATTAACAAAAAAACTTTGTCCTCGGCAAAAAGTCTGTATGTACACGATACCTATTCCGGTTCGATTTCGTCCAAGTCGACGTCTTTGATGACTCGATTTTACCTAGCTGTTGACATGTTAAACACTTTTTGCAGCATCCTTTGATGTCTAAATCGAGCCCAGGCAACCAACAAATACTTCTTGCGACCATTTTCATTCGTACAATTCCGATATGTTGGGCATGCAACAGTTTCAAAACGTCATATTATTAAACTATAGGGATTATTGTGCGCATGCCCCATAATACACTTTTGCGTTCAATGGATAGTTTGTTCCTTCGTGAAACATCTGGACGTAGTGCCTCCTCTGGGCATTTTTCTAGCCAACCGCTCTCTGTCATTTGCCGCATTTTTGACATGACAAGATCTTCATCCATAGCCTTCGATATTCGATGAAAGTCTATTGGTAAATAGTCCGCGTCATAAAACGCATCGACCTCCTAGTCATCGTCTCCTTGAATTGCTGACACATTACAATCTTTCTCCAAATTAACATTCATTGACAGTCTCGAGAGTACATCAGCAACAACTAATAAGAGACCTTTTTAGGGTATTGTAAAATCCTTTTACAATACCCTACTAGTTTTGCGTCCTCTCTGTCCGACAGTCTGTCCGTCTGTCCGCCCGTCCACCACTTTTTCTCGCAAACTACATAAGCTAGAAACATAAGATTTTGTAGGTAGGTGCGAAGTGACGCCCTTTTCAAAATTTCACCACGAATTTTGATAAACATTTTGGGAACGGTTTGGATTATAATTAAACGACGGGGTCAAAACACTTGAAACAAAGTGGCGGCAAATATAAAAATATAATAGCCATAATAATTCGTCGAACTCAATTTATGGAATATGTATATTAGTCAAATTTTAATATGCAGAATATATTGTTTCATTTACTAATTGTTTTACAATACCCTTCTGGTAGGAGCACTCTCCTGCTACTTCAACTTCTTTGTCTACCAATCTGTACCGGTATGCAGATTAAATTAGTGCCCACCTTTGTATGTGACTTGCTGCTAACGTTTGAGCCTTATTCGGTGACAAAATCATTTGAATCGACCGTAAACATACACCCATGAAGGTATTTGTGAAATCTTTGTACTGCAAATACTATCCCCAGCTCTTCTTTTTCTAAGTGACTGTATTTTCGTTGTGTTTCTGACAACATGCTTGAACCGAATAGCACAGGTCTATCGGTTTCACCTCCAACTCCATATGGACTCGCATCACAATAACTTCTTGAGACGGGTCGTAAGGCACTATTACTAGATTATCAGACAAAATTTATTTAGCTTTCTGAAAAGCCTTACTGCATTGGATGGACCATTCAAATTGATTGCCCCTGCCAAGTTGATCATAGAGTGGCTTCAATTCTGTTGACTGCATTGGTAAAAATCGATTGTAAAAATTTGACAATCCCAAAAATGAACGCAGTTGCTGTACATTTTATGGAGAAGGTGTCTCCATGATTGCTTTTGTTTTCTCGTTCGTTCGATGTATTCCGTTTTCATCTATTCGATGTCCGAAATACTAAACACTCTTTTCCAGAAATGTGTATTTATCGGGATTCACATTCACCTTGAATTTCGCCAACATTTCGAAAACAGCAGTCACAATATCATGGCAGTGTTGTTTACAGGCACCAATATGTCGTCCAAGTAACAAGCGAGGTGTTCCAATTCTTTTAGTATATAGCCCAGTCATATTAGGGCTTTCACCTCGGAATGAAAGATAATAAGCTGCAAATTGGTATGAACCTTTGTTTTGTCATTCTAAATGTTGTCTCAAAAGTCTAAATCGTTATCGTGTTCGCGTCTCAAGATATTCAAGGTCAAAGGTCACAAAAATCGGTTTTTCGCGAATATCTGGCTTCCTATCGGTTAAATGAGATTTGCATTTATTATAAAAGTTGTAGGCTATAAAATTCCCTACAACTTTTGTTTAAACTTTTTTTTCATACGACCAACCGTTTTGAAGGTAGAGCGCGAAGAGTGCACATCGTACAGTCATATACGGCCTAATGCAAGGTCAAGCGTGAGTTATGGTTATCAGTACGTTATAAAGTCAATTATTTACTTGGAAATTATAATTATTAAACAATGCCTATTATTTATGTACTAACTATTAATTATTTATATTTAATGAAAGTAAGTAACTTGATTATTTATATATAATTATTCATATTTAACTATTTGACAAAACAAAGGTTCATACCAATTTGCAGCTTATTATCTTTCATTCCGAGGTTGACCCCTTTTTTTACCTAATATGACTGGGCTAATACTGTTTATTGTCTTCTGAAAGAAGGCTCGTGTAGTTGGTATTCCGAATATCAAAACGTTGTACCGGAAAAGTATAATATGGGTATTTATTATAAAATATGGCAATGACTTCTCACTAGTTGTTAATTGACGAAATGCTTCTTTCAAATCGATTCTTGCAAAGACTTTCTGACCTACTAATGTTGCAAAAATATCTTCTGCTGTCGGCAACAGATACTCGTTGAGTTCAAAAACTTTGTTTAGTATTTGCTTAAAATCAGTGCACACACAAATTTCACCTTCCTTCTTTGGTACGACTGTTATTGGGCTCGCCCAATCACTATGGTCTATAGGCTCGAATATGCCCTTTCTTTGCATATCTGTTAATTCATTTTCGATAGTCTCGCGCAATGTGTATGGTACTGAATATGACTTCTTATACACTGGTATTGTATTGGGTTTCAATTCTTATTCACCACACAATTATTAATGCACGTTCCGTCGTCTGTAAGCACATTTTAGTATGTTCGTCGCAGTTTGTTGACCAATATTTTTGATTTCAGAGCTGATATTGTCGATATATTGGTTTTTATGGGCACCCCTTTCACAACACTCTTACATCAATGTGGCCACAGTACATCCAGACGATTCCTTCTTCAATCAATTCCAATTTGTGTGTTTTCCCGTTGTGACATACCCGTACAAATGCTTCACTGCAAATGTTTAAATAAGCTCCACTAATGGATTTCAAGACTATATCGCACCGCATAAGAAATGTCCGAAATATTTTACGTGTGCGTCTTTACTCTACATCGACACTCATGCGCCACTTTCGATTAGAGCGTCAATAGCGACATCGTTTATACACACGCAAACTTTCAAAGTATCCATCTATCCGATTGCCAATATCATACTAATCGCTTTCAATTTATCACTTCTTTGCTTCTCCACAACGGCGTCTATTTTTTTCCGATTCTCTGTGCAAATTTTTGCAAGATGACCCCAGCTCACCACACTTACAAATATAACATGTACAGAATCTGACTTTGCATTTTGGTTCTTCGAGATTTTTAACAGCACAATGTTTGCAAGAACCATACTTTTTGTTTCGATTTGACATCAGTAATGCATCCACAGATGTGTTGAGCGGTTACATCAACTCGGATTGACTGGCTGCGGTCTCCATTGACAATGCTTTTTTTTTATTGCTGAGTCCCACGTTAAATCTTCCTCCGACAATAGACGATGCTGTATATTTTTGTTCAGCACTCCACAAACTAGTCTATCTCGTAATGCCTATGACGAAAATGAATTAAATTCGCATTTTGCTGCTAACCTTTTTAACTCTGGCAAATAATCACGTAAATTTTTTCCAGAGTTTTGAATTCGTTCGTAAAAATAAAATTTTTTAACAATTAGAGAAGTCTTTTTTCCGTGATGTTCGATCAACTTGAGCTATATCCGGTCGTATTTGTTGGTGTTTACAGTGTCTGACGCAAGTAAATTTTTCAAAACTCCGTATGCAACCGGCTCAATATATGCGACTATCATCGAAACTTTTTTTTCGTCATCAATCACATGAATCGTCAAAAAATGATCAAGTCTTTCTAATTACGATTCGATTTCACCACCCTCAAGGTATAACAGCTCCATGAATCCTATTATGAGCGCTACTTTGGATTTAAGTCACCTCATTGCCAGATATTATGTTTGAACTAGGTATGAACTGTTTGCTTAGATACTCAGTGATCAACTGACTATTTTCATCACAATAGAACGCAATGGCGTTACAATGATCTTTACAACTGTGGATGTGCAAGTAATATACAATACATAGGAAGTAATCTTACTGTAAAATATTCTCCTTAAATAGTATTTTACTTTCAAAGGAATGGCTAGTCAAATCTGTTTTTCGAAATGAAGAGCGCCAATAAGGAATCTACCTTTCCAGCTTGTGGTGATGACGGGATGAATGTGTGAATGTGTTCACATTAACGTGAACAAGTCTCACCCAAAAAATTATTAGCACCAAGTGCTCAAATCGTTATAAGCTACTTGAGTATCCGTTGTTCATCCATCGTCAAAATTTACATACAGCTTATGGTTGTATCGAATTTGCCATTGGTCCCCATCCAGCTCCGCTCTGATGATTCGCCTCAGGACTCTTTGCTCAAAGGTGTTCAATACATTCGTGGATGGTTGGGTTAGGGTTCATATTTCACACCCATAGTATAAGACTGGTCTTATTACAGACTTGTATACGTGGAGCTTTCTTTCCCTGTATATACTGCTGGTCTTCAAAACCGTCAAAACTGAAAAAAATATTTTATTTACGAGCTGTATTTTTTGGCGTATTTCCTCCTTTTCATTAGCAGTTAATTTCACATTTGTCCTGCGTGATATTTCGTGTATTTGAGGTATTATTCCTCAACTGCATCATGAGCTTTGTTTTATTGTCATTGATTTGTAGCCTTACTAGCTTTGCTTCGCTATCGAGTTTCAGGAAAAGTAGTTTGGCAGTTGTTAATGATCGTGACAAAATTTTGATGTCATCCGCATAAGCTACTTTTTGGCTTGGCTTTTATTGTAATGTACCTAGTGTATTGATACGTAGCTTCCATATGACGTACTCCAGAGCCAAATTGAATAGCAATGGAGCCAGCCCATTTCCCTGCTTTAGTCCAATATTTGTGACAAAGACATCTGGGAGTTCGTTATTGATGCAGACTAGGATGGCCGTCGCCGTCATTGTCAGTTTTGTAAGATGGACTAATTTATTTGGAATACCAAAGCAAAACTATCCTACGCTTGCTCAATGTCAAAGAAAATTTGGTGATCGTCTCTGTGGAACTCCCAGCATTTTTCATTTGTCAAGCTGGACAATGTAAAATTGGTTATTTATCTGCTCTAAAACCACCTTGATACTCCCCAATAATACTGTTGGCATATGATTCAATTTTATTTTCTAAGATCTTTGAAAATATTTGGTACGCCGTATACAGCAGTGATATGCCTCCATAATTTTCGCAATGTAGCTTTTCACCTTTTTTGTGGATAGGAAATATAATTGATTGGGTCTACTTGTTGGGCATGCGTTCTTGCTGACAAATATGCTGGGACAGTTTGTAAATAGCTTTATGGACACTGCTGCCACCATATTTGATGAGTTTCGCTTGAATCTCATCAATTTTCGGCTGTTTATTACTTTTTGGGCTTTAATGGTGGAGCAAACTTCATCCGGAGTAAGGGCGACCAATGGAAGCTCTGTAGAAAGGTCTATAGCCTCCAATGTTCTGGAGCTATGTGGAGGATCTCCTTAAGCTTGTTTCATCAGCCATGATATTGCCGATGTCATCATGACAGAGCATGGTTTTGGGCTGATAACCACGTTTCAGGCTTTTCACTACTTTGTATGCTTGCCTTGTGCTGTTGTTCGCTAGGCTTATATCGATGCTTCTCAATTGGTCGCCATAGTATTTTCTTCTCTTAGTTCTAATCATCCTATTCGCTACTCTTCTGGGATTTTCATATTGTTCTCTTTTCGTCCTAGTTTTCCTACCTACGTATTCTTTATATACCTGATTCTTTTTGTCTAACGCATTCTGGCACTCATTATCGAACCAATCATTTCTGTTACGCCAGGCTTGGTGTCAGATTGTGGGTCCTAATAGTCGCTTTCACTTCCATCCAGGGCTTTTTGCTTGTTTTCAGCGATGCATCTGATAAGATGGAAGCCAGCTGGTTGTCGAGAGTCTGCTGTAGCTGCAGTTTTAACGAGAGAACTGAATCAAAAAATACCGATACGTTTAGTGTCACTGCTAATCTGATGCTTTAGGGGAGTTTACTGTCCAACGTCGCAGGAAAACAAAGTCAGATGGTATTTAACTTGGAGTGAACAGTTTATTTAAGGCAGCCGCGTCATCTATTATGTTTTGTTTTTCATCCCTACCTAACATTTATCTGAATATTCATTTGAAAATATTTCCTCGCATCTCGTTTATTTGAGTCTTTTAAATAATTCACTAGTTCTAAGCATCCACTAAATTTCTTATCACATTTATAATCTCTTGACAAATTACGACAGCTATTTTCCCAAATTTCGCCCATTCCGAAAAATCACACTTTCTTATGAGAAGCTATTGTCTCTCTAGGCTTGGTAAATTCAACTCCTTTTTGCCATCCAACACGTTTCCCTCTCAACTTTTATACCTTGAGCAATAATCGTAAAACCAACAGAAAGTGCCTCATAAAAAACACTGAAGAACTATTAAAGTGGTAAAGTAGGAGCAACGTGCCAAAAAATATGTGTCTTGCTGTGCGTGCCAACTAATTTCGAGTATATGTTAGGTAGGAACAGTTTGTACGAGGAAAGGATTAAACAGCTTTTGAAGAGTTTCGTAAGCCTATTGAGTGAAATATTGTAAAACCTCTTCTTCTGTGATAAGTTTCAATTCAAGGTACTTGGCTCATCAATATAATGTTTGGAGTTAAACTTGGATTAAAAAGTTTGACAAGGATATATTCCGATTTAAAACTACAGAATAATAAACTACTGATCAAATGTCGAATAATATAATAACGTTATTTTGGCTTTGCGCTCCTTAGTTTTGTATTTATCAAGATGAAATTCCTACGTATATTATCTTATACAGACTACACTTTGACCATACAAAATGCCTTTGAAGAGAAAGGGTATACAACACTTCCTTTAATATTGCCGATGGACAACCTAATTTGTCTTTATGAAAGTCGCAGAAGCAGAAGAAAGGACAGCAAAGAAATACTGCATGGGATAACGATATTCGTGTTTTCTCTGCGAAAATGTCTTCGGAGAATTTGTGAGTTTTGCAACAGAGACAGTAGGAATCCTCTTATCCTTTCATGAAATTTTTATGTCAGCAATGTACTCGCAAGTGAAATTCCCAGGGATTTAATGTTTCCCTCACGCACCAATTCGAAGGAGCACAAGGATGGACTTGACGTTATCAAGCGCATACTCAATAAGGGGATCAATTTGCAAAGTAGTTGAGTGGAAAAGTTTACAAGTATTTGGAAACAAAATGTCATATTTGAACATGATACTTGTTTATTTGAATTTAATGGTAAGATATTTGCTCTGGGATGCCATATTTTAAATTCAGAAAATTCTCTGGTCTAAATTCACTTCATAAATCAACCATTAAATTGAGGCCATGAAAATGGCAACATATTTTAGAGCCTCATAATCAATTCGCAATCTTGTTACCAAACAACCTCATTGGGAAGGACAATAAAACTGAACTATTACTCTTCCTTCCAGTCATCATTCCTTTTATTGTCATGCTTAGAAAGATTTTGAATTGCAGACCGAAAATTATTGTCGGAGCAAAGCGAAAATGGCGAAAAGTTTTATGACACTTTTCAATTAGTTATTTAAGACCACTCATAAAGCAAATGGCACGTCGCTTTACAATAAACAAACTCGTAAAATGATGAAAATTCTCTTCAGCCCACTTTCTTGTGAAATTCTGCCAGTGTCAGAATGGAGTCGTAATTTTTTCATTTTTATATCTATCCTTTATTCGTGGCTTTTTGTATTGTGTTGGTTTCGCAGTTTTTTAATGAAAAATATACTTAAATAAACAGTGTTTCTGATAAATCTTAAAAAAAAACAGTGTTTCATTGAAATGTTTTTAAAAGTTTTGCAAAAAAAAATTTGTGTTTCTCTTTCAAATTGGGGTATCGGTCGGTGTTCACCTGTCCAACTATGTGCCATAGTATTGTTTCCTTTCAGGGACTGTAGGAGCTAGCACCTTCAATTTTTTAAGCAGGTCGGATTAAGTTCTTCTATTCGAGTTACATAGCCATGCGTTTTTTGCAAGCATTATAGGGTGCTCTTTTTATGTAGATATGACCTAAAAAATAATTTTTCCTACCGAGGATAGCCCGATTAGGCATAAAATGAAAAGCCTTAACACATTTTTGAGTGACAAATCAAAATTGCATTGAGAAATACTCGTATGGGTGCATGCCAAATTGGCAATTTAGTCGTCGTGCCGGTCATTGAACCATACATGCAATAACAAAAGTAACCTCAGACAGATAGGAACGTGTGTCATTAATAAGGAGAAAGCCTTCGATACGGTGTGGTTGGATGGACTAATTTTTAAACTCCATCAGAACAGATTCCCCAAACACCTTTTCAGCATGATGTGCAATATGTTATACAAAAAATTATTTATTGTAACTGATGGAAATCTGACCACAATGCGTGACTTCAAGGTCTTGAATGCTCTTTTCAATATTCATTCGCAAACTATTGAACGGCTTTGATTTTAACATCTCACCAACGCGATTATTGGTAGGGTTTACTGACAATTGGACGAATTTATATTGCAGACCAAAAAGCTACAATAGTTCAGAGCAATCTTCAAAAAATATTCGATGATATACAGCTCTACACTGACAATTGGCGAATGAAAATAAATGTACAGAAGTAGAAGCAAATTTGCTTTGGACAAGACTGCTGCTGTCCAGTCAAGATCGGAAGTGTGACTGGAAGGGTTTCCCAATTATGGCTGGTGTGGGTAGCTCAGAACGGATTCCATATAAATAATGTGTTCAATACCTCGATGTTAATCTCGATTAGTATCTATACTATACTGAACATGTCAAAAGCATGCCCAGTAAACAACAAAAACGACGACACTTTCATTCCAAATACGTTAATCAAAGGTCAAAGATACTGGTTAGACCAGTTTTGACATATGGATGTCAGATCTGGTAGAACCAGAATGCTAGTATTTTGGAAAGATTAAGAGTTTTGGAAAGAAAATGTCTTCGTGCATGTACCGGTTTCTACAGAAAGCCTGAGACGGATTGGAAACACAATATATCGACTAGAAAAATTTATCAAACTGCTAAGGTGACGAGAGTCGATATCTTCAAATTGAAACTTCTTCGAAATCATATCGCAAGATCTGTAACTGTGAGCGAAACCCCTGGATTTTACAGCCGATCCACCCTGCAGTCGGTTATATTGAGACATGCCTCGCTACTGGCTCCGTGTACTTGGGCATGAATCGATATGTTTTTGATTCTGACGGCGTCCCAATTATAATCACATATATAGATGGGCCATCGATAAGGAGATAAAGTACCCTCCAAATTCGAGTTCACGAGAACAACAGTCCAAATGAAGATGATTTGCTAGATTTGTTGAGACTGGTCGAGCTAAGACGCAGGAATCTAGGTCTAAATTATTTGAATTTTATTTTGTTTATGTGTTTTTCGTTGCTTAATTTTGAGTTTAAGCACATTATTGCTTCATTTAGTGTTGTTTTTTGTGTTAAAAATTAGGGATATATTTCAATATTTAAGATAAGGATATCTTCTCTTTATTTTATAATGTTTAGAGATGAGGTTTAACGGTTAGGTTAGAAATAAAGTGATAGCATTTGATCAGTTTAAGATAAAGTTTTTTATTTATTTATTTATTTAAAAACTCTTTTTAAAAGAAATAAATCCAATAACAAAATGGAATGGTAATTCAGATAAAAAGGAAGGAAATGATTGAGTGATGCTTTAATATATTGTAGAAATTGAAATAAGAAAAAAAAAGTAAGTGAATTAGATCAAGCTAATGAACAAGAAAATATTGTAATAAAAATTAAAGAAAAAAAAAACCAAATATAGAAACAGCATTTATAAAATAAGTTCAGTTTAATTTTACAAAGTCCTTTTAAACACAATATAACATGAAGGAAAAGGACCAAGCTGAAGATTATTATAAGTCCTAGCGAGTCATAATAGAAGCAAATGGTAGTATAGCTCGGTGTGAGCATATGGAACCACAAATAAACAAATCAAACGTGTAAGACGTAAAGACTGCCGAAATTGTAGTTCCCTAAAAGACTGAAACGGAGTGACAGTGACACAGTCGATATAACAGTCAGGTATGGAAGGTCAAAGAAAGATAAACCATCATCATATGGACGATAAGGTGAATTTAGTTTAAAGAATGGAAAGCAAGTGAATTCTAACGATGACACAAGATAGGAATGATGGGGAGACCACACCACAGAACAATACTCAAGTAGTGGACGAACAAGACAAATGAACAAACAGATAGTGGTAGAAATATCACAAAATTTATGGACTTGCCTAAGGACAAAACCTGAAACTGTAGGGCTCCAGCAGCCACATTCAAAATTAGAATGTCAAAATTAAGTTTGTAGCAACCACGGAAGTCACCGCAGTTGCAGACATTAATTATTAGCAGAGGGGTGCGTAGCCCGGGGTGGCATACTGAGGCCGGCTAGCGCTCAGTCGTGTCGTGGGACTTCCGGGACACCCTCTGCTCGTGCTGAGCCACCTTACATATAAATACTAACACGGCAGGAAAGGGGAGGTCATTTTGAGAAATGAAAGATGATGGGCTTAAACTGATATGGCCGTTTTATTTAGTCCAATAATTATATTCACAACCCAAAAAATCCTTACGGGATAAAAAAATGTAAAAAAATGAGTAAAAGGCCCTTTTGAGATATAAACAAAAGAATATATACCAAAATACAACACAACAAATCAATTCAATTTAATGTTAAAATTGTTGTAAAATATAGAAACAAAATACAATTGATACTTACTTCTTTCCTTGCAAAACTTCGAGCGCCCGGTGAAATACAAAAAAAGAAGAGTGGGGCCACTGAAAATCAGATTTTAAAATTAAGACTACAAAAAAACTAAAAATACAACGGCCACTTTTAAGTCTCCAATCCGTCGTACAAGCGTACTCGCAAGAAAACTCACCTTAATGCACCTGGTCCTCTCCACAATCCAAAAAAAAATTAGTTTTGTTTGTTTTTTTCCTCTGAATTATGAATTAATTAATAATTAATCTCAAAGTTCAGCACAAATTCGCACTAATTTAATCTTTCCCAAGAAGTTTATTTCCCACCACACTTCAATTACACGTCTAGTTGCTATAAGCAAATTGTTTTATTCCACTATTCACCATCCACAAGTGAAACTTCAAGTCAAACCCCGTTAGCTAGTGAATCACAATATCCAAATTTCAACATATGTTCTGTGTCACACCACACACTATTGCAAAAGAAACGCAAAACTCCTCCCCAAAATCAACACTGTTATTCGCCGAATTCAAACTCTAAAAATAATCACCTCGACACCGAAAAATATAAAACTTCCTCTTCTTCACCAAGTCCAATATCGATACTAGTCAAATACCAACACAAAAAGCACTTTTATCCTTCACCGAAAACTCCCTCTTCTTTGCCAAATCAAAATCTGGCTGCCCCAATCTAGCCTTTTCATTCCACATTTCCCCTTTCTCCAGTCCGATCCCGCAATCCTATTCATTTTCAAATTACCACTGCCGCATCTGGGTAACGTAATCGAAGTTCATTACACTTCGATTCCACCACCCACACATCTTTTGTTCCATATCGACAACCTCAATAGTATCCATTGTTTTACATATGGCAATTTGCACAATCCAAGAAGCGCTTGATTGAGTGCAAAGTGTCACACATACATTACGGAAGCTATTGGTTTTGCCGATACCTCAAAAAGAGTGCTTCTCTGCGCCCGGCCGAACTTGAACTCAGGGTTCCAGCAGACTCCCGGTCGAGAACTCGTGACGTAACCAATGGAGCTATGCCTTATCGATCTCCCATTCATCAGATTAGCAACTTCAACGATGTATCAGGGCATGAGATTGAATTTCGTTAGCAGGGAAATGTGAATTAATTTTCGTTAGTAAAAAAAATAAAATTTGTTAGTGGGAACTAGTGAATAGAATTTCTTAGTATGGAGGAAGGAATTAGGTTTTGTTAGAAAAAATGAATAGAATGAAATTTTGTTAGTGGGAATTAATGTAGGGAGTGTTGTTAGTGGGAAGATTAAACTTCTTATTATATTACTAGTTTGTTGTAATTGGAAATCAGGGAAAAGGGTAAGATTGTGATGATGTGGAAATAAAAATTAAAGGGAAATTGGAAAAATGTAAATAAAAATAAATAAATACACAGAGGAAAAGGTAGAAGTGCCCAAAGCAAGGTGAAAATGTTACGGCGCCAATTTTGAAGCTGCGAATGGGAGAAAGTCGGTACGCTGGAATTTGCAACAAGTTTTGGATCGAAAGTAACTCCTAGATCTTTATTGGGAGTAGATTTTGGAAGAAGCCTCAAACAGCATGTAGAATAAGAAAATGGGATGATCTATAGAAGAAAAGATCATTTTATAGCACTTGATGAGATAGAAATGTAAAAAATTAGGTAAGTTCCAGTTATTAAGCACATTTAAGTCCTTCTGATTATACTGGCAGCCAAGAGGCGACTTACTAGACTGGAATGCCTGAAAGTTATCAGCCAAGGAGAAGAGATTACTAAGGGAAGATTATTAATAAACACTAGGAAAAGAAGGGTTCCAAGAATAGAACCCTGAGGAAACCCAGCTGAAGGGTCAAATAGATCCACAAAAGCTAACTTGACATCCACGATGCGCGAAATAGAAAGAAGACCATTACAAAAGCCATTAAGTGATTCCAAAACTTCAAGTTTACAGCAGAGAAGACGATGATTGACTGTATCAAATGCTTTGGTGAAATCAACTAATACCTTATCAACTTGATATTGATTGTCCAATGCCTTAGCTACAATATCAGTGAATTGTCTCAGACTAGTGGACGTCCAACGACCTTTGCGGAATCGATGCTGCTCTTTTTCAATAACAGCACCTAACAGGTTAGAGAGACAGTTGTGAAGCAAACGGTCAAGCAGCTTCGGAAAACAAGAAATCAGGGATATCGGACCGTAATTACACACAGACGAAGGGTCATCACTTTTAAGGATAGGTACAATACGAGTACAGGATTTTTCCAACAGGAGAGAAAGAATTCACTGCTTAAGCTCAGGTTAAAATGAAGGGACAAGGAAGAGGAAAGCGTAGAAGCCAAAGGCTTAACAAAAACATTTGGCAAACCATCTGGACCAGTTTTAATTTTCGGAACAAAAGAATGAATTAAGGACTCAACTTTGGAGGGATCAGTACGTAAAGAGGAAACTGAATAAACACGATTCCTTACTGAATAGGCGGGAGTTGAGTCAGCGAAAGAGAAAAGGTGGAGGAAAAATACTGAGAGAATAAATCGGAAATCGCCTGAGAAGAAACGCGTTCTACACTGCCCTAATAGATGATAGAAAGAAGAACAGACGACGTTTTTATTGGTTTAATATAGAACTAGAAAGTTTCACATTATATGCATTTCTATGTAATAAATAAATATGTAAAGTAATTTTTTAGAGCAAGTTTGATTTCTTTTTTGGCATCTGAATGCAAACTGCTAAGCTTGGATTTATTTTTGGCAGTACCTGAATGCTTATGCTTACAATAACATGCCTTTTGACACATTACTTTTGCCAAAACTCCTTTTGCTACGCCTTGAGCCACCTGAAAGTCACAGAATTGCTTCTCTAGCAGCCGGAGTGTGAGACAGAAGGTTACTAGAAAAGTGATGTGCACCTCCGGCTGCTATGTGTTCTGTTTATCTTTGAGGACTGCCCGAACATAATGTAGCACATGAGTCCATTTGCCAAATATTCCAAGCATCTTCCCAATTAGACAATCCAGGGAGAGCTCTCCCGTTTCTTTGTAGAGGCCTCAGTGCAACCTGTCCTATATTTTGCATGCAAAAAATGTGTGGCAGGCATCGGCTTTCTTTCCTGCTCAAAACCTACAGTCAAGGGCTAATGACGTGTGAATCTTATGCAAGTAAGACTGGAAATACCAATCTCCGTTCAAGAGTTAGGTAGAAGTCATGGGCATGCCTGCGATAGTTATAACTGCCAAAATAGGGACTGTCAGATATAAAGATGCAATCTTCAGCACTTACCTTCTCTGTACATACGTCAAGCGTTTTCAGTACAGCTTCTTGATAAGATTGTCGCCTCATACTTCTGCTCCAAACAATAGCGCAGAGTCTGCGGCGTTTATCAAAAGTCACCTTCTTGGTGGGATGAGTCCCCTTATCTTGGCTATACGTAAACTTAAAGCCGTTATGCCTGAAGCAGTTTACCAGCTGTCGTTGAACGAGAAAACGACAGGCCACACTCGATTAGATGTTTGTACAATAAAAAGGAATTTGATTGTATTCAAAGTTTCTAACTGTACTTGTAGTGATCATTTAAACTGAATACCAATACTGGTAGATAGATAGGCTTCCGTTAAGTTGTATGCCACATAAAATCCAGCAGCAATCTAGCGACAACATAATTGGGTAGAAATGTTTTGAACCACTGGCCCGGCAATATTCCCATCCTGAATAAGAAGTACATCACCACATATGCGAATACATAACATTAAGTAGGGCAGATGATAAAAACGACATATTTAAGTTTGGTTTGAGTATTAAACGACTATTCTGCGCAATTTGTGACTCCGCTTAAAAAGCGCACACCAGGGTTTAATATCATTGGGCTTTTTCAGACGCAGCGTTAAAAGTGAGCGTTAAACAGGTTATATGAGCAAGAAGAGTGAGAGGCATTGAAGGGACCTGATGGTAAAAACAAGCCAAAATTTTTTAGGGTGAACGAGCGTAACGCACATACACAAACGCATTTTGTTGATCATTTGGTGGGGGAAATTTTATACAAACTCCGGTAATCATTCCGAATTGAACATTCGGTGAAGAAGGTAGTCGTCATGAAACGATTGCCTGCCTTTAATTTGCATGCAAAAATGGATGCGTGGACGCGAGAAACTACGCGTTATTTAAAAAATTTATAAAAGCGAGGCCATGTTCAATTTCAGGAAACAACACGACGAATATCGCGATTTCTATAAAGTTAATTTGCCTATTGTAAATCCATAGAAAATTCACAGTACGCATAATCTTCATAGAATCACATTCCAATAAGCAAGTTTACAACACATCAAGAAAAATATGCGACTAAAAACGATATTCATATTTGGAATATATTTTTCAGAAAGCGGAAAAACATGGAGGATTCAAAAAAATCCAATAGAAGTTTGAATCGACAAACTTTAACAATCATAAAATACATTTTTCATTCCAGTTTTTGTTACCTCGTGCACAATTCAAGGCTAAAACATCAATTCTCAATCGCTTATCTCTCTGTCTTCGCTCTCATGTTGTCCGCGCGATGTTTAACGATCAAATGACCCTTTTGACACATACACTCGCAGGACGTGTATCGTATACAAAAATAGGTTGGCTGAACTATGCAACGTGTAAACATAAGGGCGTAAGCGCGAAACCTGTTTGGATATGGGTTTTTACCATTCCCGTGTGAAAGAGCCCATTTAGACGCAGACAGTGCATTAGTAAAACGACTTGCGAAAATGTACCGATTGCTTATTATAACGATTGTCCTAACTGATATTCGTATTACATACACTAAGATTCGCTTTATTACAAAGCGATGTAACAACCAAAGAATAAAGTTTTGTGTCGTAACATTCGTCGTATTTGTAACCGATTCGATGTCAACAAAACGTCGCGACAACTAGTCATAATGAACACGGAATCGAACCTTGCTTATGATTAAAGTTCTCATCGAAATTAGTGAATTCTAATGTTAAATTTTCACTTCTATTAATATATGTAAATTAAATAATAGCATACTCACACCATATCTTTTGGAAGTGCGTCAGTCTGTTAGATTCAGCGTCCATTTTGTTCCCGCATCAGGTTTTCCTTAATCCAGTGAATTCGGGTACTACACGTCGAAAATGAAAAGAATTTGCGCCGGAGGAAACTGTTTCCATCAGAGCTCGTGACATCGTCACTTGAGAAGAGAAAGAAAAAAAAAAAATACATTAAACACAATCCTAAAGCACCTCAAAATGAAGATTGACACTGACCATTAAAAAAGAGATGCATTCAAATATAATATGCCCTGCGGAATTTAAAGGCCTTAAAACAAGTACCAAATAAAAGGATCGAAAGGAAAACGTGAATCTGGCAATAAAACATTAATAAAAATAAACAATCATCGCTAAAATTTGAAATTTACCCTGAAAATGAGTCGCGTCATCACAATTTGATGGTAAACACATCTCACTAACGTTGCAAATTGTCAGAAAAGGTATTCAACTGATTCAGCCTGTGATTAAGGTGATCGCCACCAGAGTGGGTGAAGGTGGAGCCAAATTGCGCTGAATTTTAGTGAAACTACTCCGCTGGAACGGGAAGAACCATTTCCAAGAGGCGGCTGAACCTAATACAAAGAACTTATCTAGAAAGAAGAAAAGTGGCCTTTAAAGGCGAAGCTATTTAAGGAAGGGACGAATTATACGCCTCCTTTCTCGATTTTTGGATTGCTTGGAAAAATGGTGGCAATTGAGAAAAGTTCTTGCAATAGCATGTTTTCTTGGTGTAGTTAGAAAAGGCTATTATAATTCACTTGGTCTAGTTTGAATGGGTTAATAATTGCGCGTCTTTCTGAAGTTGAGGAAAAGTCGTTGGCGGAGCACCACTTCAGCAATTTGCATTGTAGAGCGTGTATTAAGTGTTCGCTTTCGTGACACAGAAAAATTGAGATCGGTAAGCCGCATTTCCGCTTGGCAGCTCATTGGGGTCTTAGTAGATCAGCGAGTGGTGCTCCACACCCGTCCTCGGACGAACTTAACCGGGTATGAAAGCCCAACCCGAGCACTCTTTTCCTTTTGGGCGTAACAAACACCGTATTCCACAGGCATGCGTTCAACGCACTGAGCAGCAAATCAGAACAATGGTAATAGACTGGCAGCAGCACCTTAGCTACGATACCATCTTGACCTTTAGTCTTGATTGTTTTGAATTATAGGACTGCCTCTTCTAGTTCGAGCTACATGAGGTTTTGAGATTGGACTGCTCAATATGGACATGATGTGCGGAGAAAAGTACCCGTACTATTTTGTCCATCTTTTCTGCTTCATGCATGCAGAGTATATTTAGGGCAGCAAGTCTCCGCATAACTAGCTTTACACTAAGGCTCAACGTCTTATTTTTCACATTGTCCACTATATTTGGTCAGCAGTGAGCCTCTTTGCTGTCAATCATTTTGCAGAGAAATATCCTGGCTGATTTACATGCTGCTAACTGGCTGCATGCCCCAACCTTCACCTTTCAGCGATTTCAGTCAACCACCAGTACATTGGAGGCTTGACATTGAGCATGAATACTGAACCCATAGAAAACCATCCTTCCATCGATAGCTTTCCACCAGAAAACCAGTGCTGTTACGACCCAAAAGGCCAGCAGCAAAAAGTTGGTGTTCAAGTTTTTGTAATCTACTCAAGTAGATTCAGTTCTTCGAAGTTCTGCTTTTGCCTTGGCTAGGACTTCCTAGAAAATCCAATACTTTGCTGATTCTAATATGTGCTTAAAAATGTTGTCTAGCATTAGCACCCTTGCAAAGGATATAGAATACCTCCCTTGTACACTCTTTTCCTTTGGAGGGGACCACATTAGCAGCATGGGGAACTCCGATCGGGTGTAGTGGATCTCAGTGCGGTGAGACCATATCCGAAGTAGGTTTTACATCTCGCTTGACCTCGCACAGCACATCTGCGTAGGATCGGTCATCCTTCAGTTTTAATAGCAATGCCCGCGACAGGAAGGTCTTTGTTGTGGCTTGTTCCTTCCTGCCTTTTATCAGGTACATCTTTATGTTGCTGCACATCTCTGAAATTCTCATTTTCTGGAACATTTTTGATGCAGTATTTTGGTCTTACGTTCCATATTGGGAGTGGCCCCCGAAAAAAAATTTCATCAAAGGTAGCCAATATGAGTATCAAGTGAAAGGTTTTGATGAGAACTTTTCACAACAGGAGGAGGAAAAAGGAAGTATTTAAACGTAAATAATGCCTGTGCATTTTGACCTGTGTATTCTCAAATTTCCACTGTCTTCAATACTATCCTCAGAATTTGAATTGCTTCTGGTCCTGAAAGATTGATTAATAATACCAATGCGGTGATCTATTGAATGAATTGTTGAAGGCTGGGCTATAAAAACGGCATATATTAATGCTTCCTAATTTTGTTCACCCAATATTACCTGAATAAATCAACAATGTTTAAAAAAACCTAAGGATTATGATGGAATAAACTCCTACAAAACGCCTGCATTTTAGTTACCTTCTTGTCAATTTTAGCACTTTTCCGTTTATACTTCTCCGTTTTTAGGGTTTTGTACTAAAATACAAAACCCTATTACAATCACGACCTGTGTCCGTCTGTCCGTCCGTCCGTCTGTATGTCATAGCACTTTTTCTCCGAAACTATAGAGGCTACAGCCATGAAACTTTGTAGAAAGGTCAAAAGTGGTGACTTCTTGAAAGTTCAAGGGTGGAAAAATTTTTCAAAGGGGTTTAACGGGGTCTCCCCAACTAGGGAGGTGACCCCTCAAAAAAAAATTTTCACCATTGGTAGTCGAGTAGGGTGTCATTGGAAAGGTCTCAATGAGGTCTTTTCAAAACAAGTCTTAAAATTGCCTTTTGAGTACCGCGGGGGGCAGGGAAAGGGGAAATGTACAGACTTTTCGCGTACCCCTCCTCGCGATTGGACACCTTCCATCCGAAAAATCTGAAAAAAATCATGAATGTAGGCCTTAATGAGTACAACAACAATAAATACATGAGAAGTCGAAATTCACTCAACTTTGTTAGTAATAGTATGATTTATCGATTTTATGTTTTCTTGAATAAAATCTAAACGGTACCCTTCAATTCAATAAAATTTAGCAAACACATAACTATTTATAAGATTGATCATTTCTTGAAGTTTCATAAGGATCAAATAGTTTTTAACGAAGCTATAGCGATTTGAATTTTCCTGTATTACTATAGAACAATATGCCCTGTTTTACTATGGAAACATATGGCTATGGAACAATATGCGCTTTTTACCGACTTAGACATTACAGCTTTGCTAGGATTTGCATGAAAATTTCAGGACTGATAGGTATCATGAAGATGAGTACATACAATTGAAACAAGTCGAAGAGGCAGGAGAGAGCTCCTAGCAAAAGGGCTTTGTAACCATTCTAGGATTCGAAAAAATAGGCCATAAATCGATGATTACAGTACAGAGGAGTGTCCCTGAAAAAAATTTCATCAAAGGTAGCCGATATGAGTATCAACTGAAAGTTCTCTATGAGAGCTTTTCAAAACAGTTCTTAAACTGACAGTTTTTGCTTAAGTGGGGGCACAGGGGGGGGGGGAGGAAATACATGAAAAATGTTTTTCCTCCCTCGCGAATGGACACCCGTGATGTAAAAGATCTGAAAAAATTATCAAGGGAGATATTTATGGGTATAACTATAACAAATACCTCAGAAGTCAAAATTCTTTCAGCTTTGTTAATAATAGTATGATCCTCGAACATGACGTGTTTCTTGATTTTATTCGTTGCTGGTTACTGCATTTTGTAAGTTGAGTACAAAATCCTTCTGACATAAGCATAGGTCTGTCTACCCAACTTGTTATATGTTGCGTAAGGTTCGACTTATGTGCTCTTACATTGCATTTGCACGCGATGCAAAATGCCAAATTTGTATTGTATTTATTTGGACTTAACCATCCTATGTCATATGTTTAAATTTAAGGTTATTGCTTTCAAAACAATTTATTACCTTTGTATTCTGGGATTAATTCCCACAATGAATCATAAGTTTTTGAGTATTTTCTCCACTTTCTCATTTTGAAATAATAGAGAATAATGTAATCTGTCGAAAAATAAACCAACTGTCAGTTAGGCGTGAATACGAGTATTGACTGATAGAAAAATTCAATATTATTTCACGTGAAGGTAGCGCTAATTCTACTTACGTTCTGTTATGATGAAATTAATTAGTATATTATTTGGTAGTTTTTGCGAAACTCAAAAGTTTTCGTCTGGTCAGAGGTCTTCATTTTCAAACTTCCTATTCACAACTCAATTATTGAAAAGTAGCTCAAAAGGGAGCCCAATGATTGAAAAATAGCTCAAAAGGGCCCTATGCGCTTTATTCATACAATACGCGGGAGTAAGCAATAAAAGTTAGCCCGATTCACGCAAAAGTGCCCAATTGGATCATACTGCTAATAGGTACCAAAATATTTTCCACTCACTGATCTCATTGGAATTCCTCTACATTAATGACCGGCGGAAATAGATAGGCTTATCCACTTTACTCACTTTTAAAGGTGCTTCCTCATAGGATTTTATTAATTTTGGCCAAAAAGCAGTCAATCCTTGAGATTGCGCACCTTTTTAGGTTGTTTTAAATGGGATTTTTAATCGTATATCTTTCACTACACCTCGAATTGACAGCACACAACTCAGAGCGCGACAATCACGATGACTGGTATACAAAACGTCTCATAGCCATTCTCAGACCAAGATCTGCAATTCCGATACTTGCTGGAGCGATTGAGGTTGCCAAATGCCAGATCTCTTTCCGGGACCAAGCCTCAAATTATAACATCACTTACAAGCTCTTTCATAAAAACCTTCCTGAGTAGATATAACTAGTCTCTAAGCTTTTTAATAGAGTGATTTGAAGCTGACCGCTCCGCATTTGTTATGTACAGGTCCCATGGTATACAGGTGCATAATTTTTATGTTTCAGCAATTTATGCCACTGCATACTTGTAGGATATTATACAGATTACTGGCCAATAAAATCTGACGAGTAATGCAAGTAGATTATTTGCCACACTGCAACCCTTCAAGATGCCTTCTGGACTCTCCTGTACTTTTTTGCTTCTTTGAATACTAATATGCACTTGATCCCATCAAGTTTTGGGCGATATTTTTGCAATAATCGTCGATAAATTGCTTTCCCGTATTTTCAGCAATTAACCAATGTAGCTATCTCCTCTATGGCTGTAACCTATCGACAAATAGTGTTATACTGCTTTGGGTACTTACCTGGTAGCTGTCGCCTTCTGACAAAAAGTGAAGAAATTAGGTTAAGAAACATTATTTTGACTCTTTAAGCTAGCAGCTCTATGTTTTTTGACTCTCCACAGCCACTCAGATTGTGTTTTGAAGTTTTACGTGGTCATTACAGGATCAACTTGAAACAAAATTCTTCATTCAACAATTTTTCTTATCCGTCTAACCAATACATCAGTTTTATCTGAAGGACCCCTAAAATAGACTTCCCTCAAAATCTCCGAAGTCATCTTTCCTGGGGCTGGTAAAACGAAGAGGGTACCCGCTTTGTTCAGCAAATGGCACGTCTTACTTTCTATTAGGTTCCATTATAAACACAAGAAACTCAAATAACGGTAAAAATCCCTTACCGTTAAAACTAAATTTTTTTTACTTTTACCTTGATTTTTCAGCATAACTGATGGACACATACGAGGTATGACAATTATGTAATGAGACTGATTCCATGAAAACCGTATATTCAAAAATTATTTTACAACCCTGCCATCCCCTTTAAACATTTCTCATAACATTTCTGGAACGCTTCGACTGGTATGTCCGCGATTACCCTTGTCACGGCTATCTGGATGTCCATAATCGACTTAAAATGGGTTCCCTTGAGCACCGATTTTGTTCTAAAGAACACTATGGCGATCCTTTTAGAGACCAAATACTGGGACACGCTGAGGGCGGTATGGCACAGCGCGTTGTCGTGATGAAGGATCCAGTTACGAGCGATGTTTGAGTGCACCCTGTTAACTCGTTTTCGCAATCTTTCGAGTATTTGGCGATAGTAGAATTGATTTACGGTTTACCCCGATGGCACAAATTCTTTGTAGACGATTCCACGGCTATCAAAAAACGCAATAATCATCGTTTTCACCTTCGATTTGCTAATGCGAGCTTTTTTGGGTGGGGACGTGTGTAGATAACCATTGTGAGCTTCGGCACGACTAAGGGCAATCTCATCATGCACTTTTACAGTTTTAGCGTACGTTTCCGAAGCTGTTTCACCCAATCTGGCGTAAAATTTTATCGCGACGCGTTGCTCTTGGTTTCATTTCTCCATTTTCGTAACGAGCACAACCAACACACGTCTACTCAAGACGAAACAGCAGGCAAACTTAATAAGCTAGAGCAATGATAAATATATCAATGGAGAGAGAAATGATGTCGAGGAAGAGGAAGGGAGTTTCAAAGTCGCAGGTTTAGCACAAGCGCGGCAATACAATCAGTCTCATAACTTAATTGCCACATCTCGTATATGGATTGTAGGGATGTCAAATGATGGAAAGCATATTAGACTACAATGTGTCCGCACAGAACTGTAATATTTTCAAGGATTCTGTTGATATCAACAGCTTAGTATGGTACATTGATGTCGAGAAATTGAATTTTAATTAATTATTGCATTTGAACCCGTCTTGCAAAGGCACTCAGTATATTCGCAGATGCTTTGGCGAGTCTCTATATTTCATTTCCATAGCATACCACAGATCTTATCACAGATTTGTATGCATAGAACTTTGTTTTCCTGCAAATGTAGCTGGTCTTCAGAATCGTCAGAATTGAAGAAATTATTTTATTTGCCAGCTATATTCTTTAGCGTATTTTATTACTTCCATTCTTCTTCTTTGTAGCACTACAGCCCCTCTCTAGCCTTCGCTTAGAGATAATAAGAGTATCTCATTTTCATGACAGTATTGATTTTTTCGGAAGTTGATTTGGTCAGTACCATGATCCCGTGTGCCTGCTCAGCTTTGATATGATCTGATTAAATCAGTACATATCACCACTAAGTGAACACTCATAGTCTGTCCGAAAAATCCCCTGAACTAAATCATGTTGCTCCCGACGAGATTCGAATCTGGGACCTTCGGCTTATGCGTTCATGCTCTAACCATTAGGCCACACAGACTACATTACTTCTATTACCGGTACTCTTTGCTTTGGCACTAAAATACAAAAATTTGTCCCCTTTTCCGATGATGTGTTCGACAGTTATGATTTTTTGGACATTTGAGGTATGTTTCCTTACCTTTGTCATGAATTTCATTTTATTCTCATTGATTTGTAGCCCTGCTAGTTTTGCTTCGCTGCCGAGATTCAGAAAAAGTCCTTTGGCTTTTGATTGCATCAATATAGGCTCGACTTTTATAGTTTTGTTACATGTCCACACAATCCTCCGAACTACTGTCACAACAAAACATCAGGATCAACATTGACTGAAAAGATGCAACCAAGAAAAGTAAACGAATGACGTCAAAAGTGTGTCCTCGAAAGCACAAGAAGGGACCAAGTAGATCCATGATCAATATCTGAAAGTAAATAAGTAACGTCACTACGTGTATTTAGAATTTCTCGAATATCCCAGGTGGTTCTCGTCAGAACATTCGCCAATATACGAGAAATGGATTGAATGGCTAAAGACCTTATACAAACCCGAGCTGAATGCATCGAACATATAGTGAAACTGCGATAAGAGTAGAGCACGTATTGAAGGAGATATTGATTGATTGTGAAGTAAATGATTTTCGTGATATATTTGAAGACAGTTGAAACATAAATTGATAGCACAAGTGAAAAGTAAATAAAAATGCGATTTTTATGATAGTGAAATTAATCATTATGCATTCTTAATAAATCAACTCTTTTAACTTAATTTAAAAGACTGCGTGTTTTCACTTCCCCCGGGACAATCAACTTATCGGGCACGAAGCGGAACGCGCGGCAGTGTGTAGATGGTCAACTTTCTTATGATGTATTCTAAAGTGAAATTGAATAGCAATGAGGTCAGTTCGTCCCCCTGCTTGAGTCCAATCTTTGTTTCAAGGATATCGCTGATTTGGCTATTGACATGTGCTTGGGCTTAACGATATCATTGTCATTTTGGTAAGATGAACTGATTTGGCCGGGATAACAAACCAAAATATTATTCGGTACAGTACGCTACGATCAATACTATTGTATGCTTGCTTAAAATCAACGAAAATTTGGTGTACGACTATATTTAACTTCCAGCATTTCTCAAATACCTGCTTGACAGTGAACGATTGGTTTATCGTCGAGCAACCTGTTCTAAAGGGACTTTTATACTCCGCAATAATTTGCGCAGAACATGATTTCACTTTCCATGATTTTTGAAAATATTTGGCACGCCGTATAAAATAGTGATATACCTCTATAGTTTTCACACTGTAGCTTGTCGCCATTTTGCAGCTATGGAATAAAATTGATCGGCTCCTCTCGTTCGGCATTTATAATTGTTGCTACATGTGCTGGATGGCTTTTTTGAACACCGATGCCATCAAATTTAATGAGCTTCGCTAGATCTCATTGATGGCCCACGCTTCTTTTGGGTCTTGATGGCGGAAAAAACTTCATGCAGAGTTGTAATGCCAATAGAAGCTCTCCGGTCACATATAGACTTCGATGTGCTGAAGATCTGCGGTTAATGAAATATGATGCCATCATTCTTTATCCCTTGCTTTATGTTTTTATAAAATTCAAAACAAATGAATCCATAAAGCGTATTTAGATTTAAATGTAAAGAGGGGCCCAGAAGATAAACTTGGCATTTGATTCAAATCAGCTACACTGCTTGCGGTATTGTAAAATAACTTTATTTCTGCGTTTACCTTGGTTTTTTGTATGGAACCATGAAATTTTGACAATTTCAGGGGCATCCGACCGAATTTATTCTAAGCTTCCCTTATATCGTTGTCTATTCTGTGCCCAATTTTTGGACATATCTCAGCGCCTCTAAAAAAAATAATGCAAGAGTTCTCGCAACCTTTTCTCATATGAAATAACATTCCTGACAAATTCAATGTACTATACGTGTATATTCTCTTGCCCCAAGCTTTTGAAGCTTTTTTATTAGAAGCCATTTCCAGACACCGATTCCGTAGAATTTTTCAATTTACGTTTCATTTCACAATGTTCAAATAACCTCCATTAATTTTTTTGTCCATGCTCCATTATGACATGCATCATTCCAGTGTTTTAAGTTCAACAGAAAATAATTTCGTTTTTCATTCAGCCAATTAACGTCTCCCCTTATACACAATCCCGTACAACCATATGTGAGGTATATTAACCCCCGTCAAATTATTATTTGGTGTCGTTTACAAATCACTGCCTTTTCCCTGTTACCTGTGATCGGCTGCTCCACCAACAATGAAAATATTTCATTTCGCTTTTCACCCTCCTAATTGCTAAAATGAAGTCATATACGCACGTCACTACTAGTCCTCCCTTAGGGAGCCTTAACGGTTAAATGAAAATAAAAATTGACGACAATTTTCAACAAAAACGAAATGCTTGATGGTGACAGGATGAGGTTCAGACAGAAACAGGCAACGCAACGTTTTCATAAAGTTGACAGTCTATAAAATCAAGGGGGTCGAATGACAAGTCTGATTGATATGTCTGTGACTGGCTTTGGCTTGTTGCATGACATCGCAGGAAGTGTTAACTCTTTTGCGTGAAATGTGAAAAATTATTGATTTTCTGTTTCCCTTAGTCTTGAACAAGCATATGTCATACACACGTGACAACGATAATGTTGTGGTTTTGTTGCTACTATATTTATGAAATTCCTCTTTAGAGTTTGATATTTTAATTTAGTTTCCATCATGGACAGTATAAAATTCAGAAAAATATTTCTTAGTCTTTAGCATGTAGGAAGAGAGGGAGAGCATGTAAAAATTGTGGTCTCTACTTTTGTGTGATTTAAGACTTGTGCAATTAACAATTTATGGAAAATTATAAAGGGAAATATTTTTTGAAGAGGGTAACTTAAACTTCAATACCAAAAGCCGAATGCCAAATTTTGACGAATTTTGCATTTATACGCAGTAGTTTGATAAATTTTTCTGTTCAATATATAGTGTTTTTCAATCTGTTGTTTCAGGCTTTATGTACAAGCCAGTACACGCAAAAAGATATTTCCTTTCGAAAACTCTTAATCTTTGCATGGTATTAACACAGTGTCTTACAACAGATGATTTTGACCTCTTGATCAATGTTTCTGGAATGAAAGAATCGCAAAAGGGCCATTACTACTTTTTGTGCTTTACTGAGCATGATTTTGACATGTTCAGTATAGTACAGATACGGACCGAGATGAACACTGAGGTATTTAGCACAGGATTTGGATGGAACCCGTTCTGAACTATCCTCACCAGCCATAATGTAGAAATCCTTCTAGTTACGCTTCAAGTCACTGTATACGCAAGTTACGGACATCGCGTGATCATAACATTCAGATACGTTCAATCCCAAACGAACATCTTTTGCATATGTGCCAGGGGAAGTTCGGGCGTAAATTTGTTGGCCAGCACTTCATATGCTTCCTCGATTCGTTTTCCCTATCACAAAATGACCACTAAGCTAGGACTAAGGTACCGCATCTCAATGTCTTTTGCACTGCCCCCCGCGGCGACTAATCAATAATGCTTGCGCGATCAAAAAAAAATTATAAATTTCACTACAAATCAAACAGTACGCGGTGCCCTCATGTTTGCGGGTACCTGAGTGTAACTAAACTGTAGTCGTTTCACCGATTAACCACCAGTAAGCTTGCAAGGTATTTACTACTAGTTTAAGACTGAACTATGCACTTCACTGCAAAAACTATAACACGTTTTCAGATTTTGTATTTCGAACCCGCAAATTAACAGAATATGGGACAAAATATCAAAAGCCGGAAGGTAAATTCTTTTATTAATGAAAAAAACTGGGACAAATAGAGTCTGATTGCGATTTTTAATTCAACAATGGCCGCACGCTTCCTCAAACAAATTGCAAACCGTCCCTCGCCCAGCAGACGAATTTTTGGAATTCGTTTAAAGTGCAATCTCCATTGTCACCCGTTGTTCGTCATTGATTAGTGGAACTTCCGAACCGGCGTTAATTTTACATGAATTCTTCACTTCACGTAGTACCGATGTTAGCATGATTCCCTTTTTTTTCTTTTGTTAAAATACCTGCCTTTCCACTTTTGTTGTTCGGCCTGCAACTCCACCACAAAACCCAATTAGAAGATCCTTCCTCTCGTTGACAACGGGGTAAAATTTCTTAAACGCATATCACATCATCCAAACACGTCCTAACGCTTTTGGAACATTATTCTCAAGTCACACAATCAATGAAAACATTCCCGTAAAATCAGGCCAGCTGGTACGAAAAGCGCTGGAACAAATATAAGAGCACAAAACAAATGTGTATGCGAAACAAAATGGCGGATTTACACATGCTTCTTCACTTTTAACATCGGGTATATTCACTTTCGCAATCTACGATAAATAGGTCGTTTTCCGGAAAGGGTTCTAATTTACATTTTTCCGCGTGTCCAATTCGACTTCAGATTGTTGAATTTTGTAATCCAAATTAGGCTCACATGCTATGACGTACTAGTGCCTCACAATCGTCGTTCTTCTCGTATCGCTCTTATCATTCAACTCCCCGCTCAACCTTCTCAAATTCGCGGTCCGTCTGTGTGGCGATTCAAAGCTGACTCCCATCGCATTTCCGTCCTAGCTGAGTCCGTAAGACACAACGGTGGTTTTCTCGTGCCCAAGCAGGTTTTTCTCCTTGCTTGTCCGTCGTCCACTGTAGCGTCACGCTGTTATGGTGGATGGAGACGAGCCCCTTACTCAGCTGCTGTAGATTGCATTTAGCAATGCAATCCGTGGAATGCTGTATTATATCAGCGTTCCCACAATCGAAATTTTATTTGGCACATTTAAATATTTTTTATTACATTTATTTTTTTTTTAACAAAATTTAACTGAAGTAACGAAAAATGAAAAAAAATTTAAATAGTTATAAGTACTAAATTTCATGAAAAATATAATTAAAGGAAAGCGTTTAAATTTACAACAGAGGAAAATTGATATAAAGTTACATTTAATAATAATAATAGGAAAGAAAACTATTTTGCAAAATACGATTATGAATGGAAATAAGTAATGATTCTCTAAATCTGCCATTGAAATTTCGAATAGGAGATAGGAAGGCTTTCGAGCAGTTTGCTAGTATGACTGCTCGATTACTACACAGTCTTTTAAAATGCCTACTATCTCTGCTATCTCGTACATCTTCAATCGGTGGTCTGTGGAATTTTGTCACATGATCCTCTGTGGTAGCCGTTTTTGGGGCACCTGGGCGTGGCTCATCAAAAACTGTCGTAGCCATTTTTGGGGCACCTGGGCGTGGCTCATCAAAAACCAACGTGTGATCACGTTGAATCTCGTTAAGCCAATTTTTTACGGTTGCCTTCGTTGAAACTGTGTCCAAGCGCTCTTTGATTTTGCTGCCCGATTTCCCTTCAAAAAACAAGAATCAGATCACCGACGAAATGACTCTTTCTTCATTTTTCTAAAATCCGCGGACACGTCCGCTTCCACATAGGGTCAAAACAAAACCACGAGTCCAATTTGGCCAAAGTTTTTACAGTAGCCATCTACGAGAATGTACTATGCGACTGTGAATCTTTCTTGCGATAGTGGCGCCACCGGGCTGTGAGGCTAAGTACTCGTCGATTAGTTTGCCAAGGATGAAACAACGAAGGTACAAATCAATGTGTTCCAAAGTTATAAAGAGCATTGAAATGCGCGTTTTAGTGCACGCTAATATGTAAGTGCAAAGAGCTAATGAATGATTTCTTCGAAGAAGCACCTTCAAGGTTTCAAGTAAGCTGCGTGAATTTCGATCATTTGATTGAAACCAAGGTTGAGAAAACACTGACCTGCTTTGTTGAATATACGGAAAACAATCCTTTTTCTAACAACTTCATTGTAGCTTAAGTATACTATAGAATTTTTTTTAGCAGACACCCGGTTGTATCCAAAATTGTTAAATGTTCATACCGTTGCATTTTCTATCAACTCATAGGAGGAGCATGAGGGAATATCGTAATTCATAATGAAAACGTCTTATTTTTTTATATCAAAATTAGCATATTGTTACATGTACAAAGATTTCTGCGAGCTACTGTCGCAATTGTTTTCACAACCATTAAGAACATCAGCAAAATGAACTTACTCAAAACCACGAGAACCCACCAAGCATGATCAACATTTGGAAGTGAGTCACTGCTCCATTCATCTGCTCGAATATACCAGGTACCTCTCGGTAGAACATTCGCCAATGTACGAGAAATGCATTGAATGGATGGAGACCCTATATAAAGGCGAGCTGAATGAATGGGGGGATCATTTCATTCAACCGCGATATTAAAAACGGCGACAGTGTGTGGAAAGCGATATTGATCGAGTAATAGTGAAGTGATTTTAGAAGACGATTGCGATAAAAAATTTATGGACAAGTGTTAGACTTTTAATAGTGAAAATTAAAATTGTGAAATAGTTAAATGAGTGATTGTTTTTTTTTTGTAATTAAATAAACTCTTTTAACTTAAATTAAAAAACATTGCATTTTCACTTTCCCGCAACATTGAAATTATTGGCCGCGAACCATAAAACGCGACATTGATGTCAAGAAGTGAGAAAGAAAAATTTGGAAGTGAAACCGTTTAAACATTTTTAAAGTGCACAATAGTGTAAATTAACGTGGAAACTGGTGAACAATAGCCGTAACAATAAAAATGCTAGGAAACTTACATCTAAAAATTAATCAATTGAGCATATCGGAGCTCAAAGAGGAGTTGGAACAGCGAAATCTGGCCACGCAAGGTACAAAGGCCATACTGATTGCGCGCTTGCGTGATGCGATCGAGTCGGAAGGCGGGAATCTGGATTCGGGTGAGCTCTCAGATGCTGGAAAAGGCACAGAAGGTAGAGAAATGGAAACACCAAATTCAAAGCAGCCAGAAAATGCGCTGATGCAAATGCTGATGTTATTCAGTCTAACTGCGAAGCTAGATGAACAATCAGCGAAGCTAAATGAACAATCAGCGCAGCTAAATGAACCGACATCCAGAACAATCAGCGAAGCTATATGAACAATCAGCGCAGCTAAATGAACAGACATCCAGTTTAGCTGCGAAGCTAAATAAACAATCAGTGAAGCTTAATGAACAATCAGTGAAGCTAAATGAACAATCATCGAAGCTGGACCAACAAGCGATCGAAATCAAGGCAGACATCCCACAGAAGCTGGAGAAACAGTCAAACGGAATAAAAGTGGAGCTCGGTTATCTGAACAAACAAATTAAATGCGTCGCGGAAAAAGTTGACCAGGTCGAGGGAAAGGTTGACCAGGTCGAGGAAAAGGTCAGCCAGGTCGAGGAAAACGTCAGCCAGGTCGAGGAAAAACTCAGCCAGATCGAGGAGAGAAGCAACCATAAGATAAAAACATGAAAAAGGAATTGGAAGCAGCAAAGGCAGTAGTAATTACCTCACCAGTCCCGCTTACAACCGCAGCGCAAAGCACATCCAGAAATGTGAAAGCACCAATATTTGACGGGCAAACGGTGTGGACTATTTACAAAACCCAGTTTGAAGCAGCCACTCGCATTAATCACTGGAATGAGCTAGAACGAGCAACTGCATTGACTCTTGCTCTAAGAGGCCCAGCTGCCGAGCTTCTGCAGACCATTCCCGTTGAGTTGCACTCAAACCCGGCTGCTATAATAAATGCGCTCGACATGCGTTATGATGACGGTCATCTGAAGCAGATTTATTGGTTGCATTTAAGGCATAGGGTCCAGAGGTCTGGTGTAACCCTACAGCAGCTAGCCCAAGACATCGAGCGACTAGCACTTTTGGCTTACCCAGCCTACGAACCAGAATATCGAGATGATGCAGCAACAGAAGCATTCATCAGCGCACTAAAGGACCCGGAATTGCAACAATAGCTCAAAAGCAAACGGTTAAGGACGCATTGGCTTACAGTCTGAATTTTGAGGCAGCGAAAAATGTGAAGCGTACCACTGCCCGGGTTCGCGAGATAGGGGCAGATGAGTGCAGGTGTGAGCGCGTGAAAACTGAGCAAGAGCCGCAGGTGAATGGTGCACCTAGATGCTGGAATTGCGGAGAGAAGGGGCTTCTGCAAAGAGACTGCACCAAGTAAAAGAAACCAAGCTATTGTCCCGGGTGTGCAGCTGGGAGGAGATCCAGACCGATTCAGGAGCCCAGAATGGAATCCCTTCAAACTGAGGGGTTGGGAAACATGTAAGAGCCAACTTCATGGGGCAGAGGTTGGCTAGGAGGATTGACGTCCCCAGTACCACCATCACTGTATCAAGACTACATCGTGGGGAAGCGGGCTTATGCCTTCCGGGTCAAGTTGATGGAGAACATTGCACCATAACAATCAACCCGATCGATTATCCGACCAGACCATGTGAGGCAACAACTACTTTTAAAGGGCTGGATTTTCTCACTACGTACAGCTACGGGAGAAACTGCACCTGTCCATGGAGAGGTCAACCTCCCGATACAGTTGGGAGACCTTGCGTTCCAACATAATTTTCTGGTCGTGAACATTATGGATGACTGGATTCTCGGAATGGATTTCCTGCGACCACATGGCATCACGTTGGATTTAGGCAAACGGGTATTGAAATGGTAGAATGTCGAATTATTAATGGAGGATCCCAGCGTCCAAATTCCCAAGATGAATATGGTAGTATGTGCCGACACTGATATACCGAATTCTTCTGAAAGCATTGTATGGGCCAAGCTTGATGGTAATTCTCGAAACCACCAATCTTATCTGATAGAGCCAACGAAGACGTCTACATTGCGCA
This sequence comes from Odontomyia ornata, assembly GCA_963969285.1. Lineage (NCBI taxonomy): Eukaryota > Metazoa > Arthropoda > Insecta > Diptera > Stratiomyidae > Odontomyia > Odontomyia ornata. The sequence continues at coordinate 286,415,134 of OZ017741.1, read as the reverse complement.
GTTTGATTGTAGGATGAAGCCTTGTAAGATCTATAAGGAAGGGACACGTGCCGGTTAGAATACTTAACACCGCAGACTCAACCACGAGCATCAAAGCGGGAGAAGTCATCGGCAACTGCCAGCCTGTTTCCACCATCACCTTCTTGAAAACTACTCACGACCATCATTGGAAAAGGAGGCAAGGCCCGGGAATCCATGTCTGCAATATTGAAGCAGGTCAAATTGCCAGCGCAGCTATTCAAGTGAGCCTCTGATCTGGTCACCAGGTACAGTGACATCTTCTCAACAAGCCCGGCTGACCAAGGCCGAACGAGTCTGGTAACTCACGTCATAGATACACAGGGAGCCAAGCCGATTCGACAATCACCGAGACGTCTCCCTATAGCCAAACAAGGAGAAGTGAGCGCGTTGATCTCGGACATGAAAAAACAAGGTGTTATAGAACCTTCTGTCAGTCCATGGGCCGCGCCAGTAGTTCTAGTAAAGAAAAAGGATGGTAGCACTCGATTTTTTGTCGACTATAGGCAGCTTAACGACGTCACTAAGAAGGATAGTTACCCGCTCCCACGCATCGATGACATCATGGACACATTAGCCGACGCAAAATAGTTTTCTACACTCGACCTCAAGAGTGGTTACTTGCAGGTAGAAATCGACAAGAAGGACCGAAAGAAGACCGTATTTTCAGCTGAGACCGGATTGTGGCAATTTGCGGTGATGCCGTTTGGGCTTTGCAATGCTCCAGCCACTTTCGAATGCCTGATAGAATACGTGCTACGTGGCCTCACCTGGAAAACCTGCTTGGTGTCCCTAGATGACATCATCGTCATCGGGAGAACGTTCGAAGAGCATGTGTGAAACTTAGAAGAGGTTTTCTCCCGATTGCGACTGGCAAATTTGGAACTTAGTCCCGACAAGTGTACCTTTTTCACAGCAGAAGTAAAATACCTGGGACACGTCGTATCCGCAGAAGGAGTCAGAACAGACCCTGAGAAAATTGAAGCCGTGAAAAGCTGGCCAACACCAAACAACAAGCGCCACCTACGAAGTTTTCTGGGTCTGGCAACCTGCTATCGAATATTTGTCAAAGACTTTGCCAAAATAGCTAAGTGTCTCCATCAGTTAACCGAGAAAAATTGTCCGTATGTCTGGAATGAACAATGCCAGACAGCCTTTGAGAACCTGAAGGAGAAGCTGCGTGAATCACCCGTGCTGGCATATCCGAAACCCGGAAAAATGTTTGTAGTTGACACCGATGCGAGCAATGGCGGTATCGGAGCTGTACTCTTCCAGCAGATCAATGGTGAAGAAAGAGTCCTCTCGTGTTACAGTCAAGTTCTCTCAAAAAGTGAGAGGAACAACTGCGTGACCCGGAAGGAGGTATTGGCTTTAATAGAGGCCACCAAGCAGTTCTACAAGTACCTTTATGGCCAGAAATTTGTTCTTTGAACGGAGCATGCATCGCTGAGATGGCTACTTAACTTCAAAAACCCCAAGGGACAAGTTGCAAGATGGATCGAAAGATTGCAGTCATACGACTACGAAATCGTTCATCGGAAGGGCAGAGTTCACGGAGATGCTGACGCCCTATCTCGTCGTCCATGTCCAGCTAACTGCAAGCATTGCCGATGGATTGAGGGAAAGTCACCGGAGGAGATTCGAAATGCCCAGTTAACCGATGAAGACATCGGACCATCACTCGTAGACGACTGGGCGGCCTGAGTGGAAGGACATTTCAACGCATGGCGCAACCCTGAAAAGCTGTTGGGCACAATGGAACTCCCTTCAGGCGGAGGGTGGCGTACTCAAGCGTAAATGGGAAACGGCGGATGGCAGCTCCTATAGGATGCAAACTATTCTACCCAAAGGCCGAATCCACGATGTGGTTAAGGAAATGCATGAAGGATCCTCGGGAGGCCACCTTGGTGTTAACAAGACCTTAGCGAAATTGCGGGAAAGGTTCTACTGGCTCCACACTTGAGAAGACGTAGAGGACTGGCGTCGCAGGTGCACAATTTGCGCTTCCATCAAAGGTCCAAAGCGACGACTGAGAGGACAAATGCAAACCTATAACGTGGGGGTACCTTTTGAAAGGATTGCTGTTGACATCGCTGGACCCTTTCCTGAATCTGAATGGGGAAATCGATACAAGCTGGTTGTAGCCGATTATTTCAGCAAGTGGCCCGAGGTCTACCCCATTCCCAACTAGGAAGCAACTACTGTAGCCGAACAGCTAGTGTTAAATTGGGTCGGTAGGTACGGCGTACCTTGTGAACTGCATTCAGATCAAGGCCGAAACTTCGAGTCACTAGTTTTTAGCGACATGTGCGAGCTGCTGAGAATACGGAAAACGAGGACAACACCGCTGCATCCCCAATTCGATGGAATGGTCGAACGTTTCAACGGTACTCTCAATAAACACCTGGCCAAGATGGTTGACGAGAACCCAAGGGACTGGAACCGATACATCCCACTATTTTTGATGGCGTACAGAGCTGCTGAATATGCATTGACGGGCCAAGCCCCAGTCAAAGTCATTTTTGGAAAGACTATTCTTCTGCCAGCTGATATAAAATTCGGAACACCCCCCGAGAAACCCCAAACCATCTCGGAGTACGCAAGTGAGCTAAGGCAACGGTTGAACCAGATACATCGGACAGTGCAAAAGCACCTCGAATCGGCTACTGACCGCATGAAGACCAGGTTTGATCTAAAGGCAAATTCTACTGGCTTCCAGCAAGATGACTTGGTGTGGCTATATAACCCGCAACGGCGAAAGGGTAGGTCTCCAAAGTTGCAGCATAATTGGGAGGGACCCTACCGGGATACAAAGCGAACCCAACTACGAAGTTTTCTGGGTCTGGCAACCTGCTATCGAATATTCGTCAAAGACTTTGCCAAAATAGCTAAGTGTCTCCATCAGCTAACCGAGAAAAATCGTCCGTATGTCTGGAATGAACAATGCCAGACAGCCTTTGAGACCCGCAACGGCGAAAGGGTAGGTCTCCAAAGTTGCAGCATAATTGGGAGGGACCCTACCGGGTTACAAAGCGAATCAATGACGTCGCATACAGGAACACCGTGCATCTCGACCGTCTTGCCCCATATTACACCCAGGGAGAATGGACAACAAATGGCGACGCATCTATTCGGGGCGAAAAGAACTGAGGTGGGGGCAGTGTTACATGTACAAAGAATTCTGCAAGCTACTGTCGCAATTGTTTTCACAACCATTAAGAACATCAGCAAAATGAATTTACTCGAAACCACGAGAACCCACCACGCATGATCAACATTTGGAAGTGAGTCACTCCTCTATTTATCTGCTCGAATATACGAGAAACCTCTCGGCTATAGGAATGGGGGGATCATTTCATTCAACCGCAATAGTAAAAACGGCGACAGTGTGTGGAAAGCAATATTGATCGAGTAATAGTGAAGTGATTTTAGAAGACAATTGCGATAAGAAATTTATGGACAAGTGTTAGACTTTTAATAGTGAAAATTAAAATTGTGAAATAGTTAAATGAGTGATTGTGTATTTTTTTTTTGTAATTAAATAAACTCTTTTAACTTAAATTAAAAGACATTGCGTTTTCACTTTCCCGGAACATTAAAATTACTGGCCACGAACCATAACACGTGACAATATGACCATCGTTTAGTATTTGTCTGTTGCTTCCAAACAAAAGCTGCGCATAGCTTCCTTTCCTTTTTCATTAATTTCATTTAAAAATTTTATTTATAGAATTTCTTACAGTTTTCAAGCAGTTCGCATGTACGTACTGCTCGGTTGCTATATATGTGGAATTATTTATGTTTTGTGTGCGTTACCTTAATATATTGAATTCTGATTTGTAGGTTGAGTATATCGTGGCTTATTTTTATTTTGTGGCGTAGCTTAACCATACGAATAATAATAATCCATCTCACAAATGTCCAAATCTGAGCCTTGGCGTTGAGATTTATTGTTAAGTTATCTTATTCCATGATCGTATTGGAATACGAGCTGATATGGTCAATGTTATGTTCAACCATGCTATTACTACCTATTTTCCAATTCCTATCTATCAGAGTTGAATGCGCTCATAGTTCGACAGAAAATCAGAAGCTTAAACTCGATGCCGCCATCGAGGTTTGAACTTGGAAGCTGCTGTGCAACCGGAGTGTGTCGTGACCCACTGCTCCACACGGACTATCTAGCTGAACCATATTGGTGGTTTATTAAAGCAGGTATCTTTATAGTTTAACTGAGCGTCTATTTTACTTATAAATAACTTACATCCGTCCGGTAAATGAAAAAAGACGGATGCATCAAACATTCGGTGGATGTGTACTTAAATGAATGGTGATAGATATGATCAACTGGGTTCAAATAATTTGTAAAGTAAAACAACCATAGCGGACAGTATAACGTAATGATGGAATTGTTGCATGCAAAAATTTTATATCCAACACAGAAGGAGACACCTCGATATTTATTAATGAGAGTAAAAACCATTCTTCGTAACAGCTTTAAAGACTCACCTTGCTTTGTTTTGGTAGATTTCAGTATGGGTCTTATAATTTTATTCCGCATTATCTAAAATATGTTTGTTAGTTTTGCTCCTGCCACCAGTTGGAAAAGAATAAAATATCTTTAAATTGACCCAAAGAAAACTAGCGAAATTCATATTTAAGGACATACTCAAGCCTCATAATAAACACGGCATCCAAATTCGTTGAATATTTTACGTTAAATGTGATTCGCCCGAAGCTTTCTTTCAAACTCGAAGAGAATACTTCAAAATTAAAAGATATTTTGTTTCTCTCGAAGTCTGCATTTACTATCTATTTCATTTCAGTACTCCTTATACACTTTCTCGCTCGACTTTAATCCTCAAGACCCTTTTTATATCGCCAGCCAGCAATAACGACTACTCATGGCTGCTGTGAAAGCATAGTTTAATGCAACGCTAAAGGATGAAGGGCGAGCAATCGGTGTCAATGTAGCAATTGACCCCAATCCTCCACATGCCTCTCTGAAAGTGGCCGTTAATTAAATAACAAGCAGTGAGTTTAGGATATAAAGCATTTGAGAGAGATATTCAACTGTGTGAGAAAAAAATGTGGCCCGATTTAGTGCTTTTGGAGTGGCTGTTTGGGCAGGCCAATGTAGACAAGTGCCGTGGAAATAGAATTATTCCGCCCGGCTGGCTAAGGGCTGAGCACACTTTCCCTGTTCTTTGCTTTTGTTTAATGTAACCAGTTGTTTCTTTGGAGCTCTTTGAGTAACTTGTGGATATGTAGGTGGAGATGGTTGAACTTTTTCCTTAAGTGAATTCCTTTACATGAATGTAAACCAAGTTGGAAGGACTTGATGAGAATTGTTGACGAGGAGTGCATACAATTGAATTGTTCTTAACTTGTACGAATAAATGAGGTTTTCAGTATTCCAAAGAATATTCTTGGCTAAATGCAAGGTGTATGCTCACATATCCTTTCAGCTTGTGAATTAATTAAGTAATGCCCGTCGTCCTCCGCTGGCAGTTTGTTTTGCAACTTTACAATGTTTTCAAACAGTTTGACTTTCCAATTTCCGCCTTTCCTTCCAACACGTTGACATGCTGCGCTACTACATTGTCCTCTTTTATGCTCGAGTCCCAACTCGAATCCATGTCGAATCCATTTCCTCGCATTCAAGCTTTTTGGATGTCTTTGTGTAATCCAAATATTACCTTTTGTCCTTTCGTCGTCATTGCGGAAAATCGTAAAAGTTTTTGCTCTTGTTTTGTACGAATGCGAATAAGAGAGAGTGTGAGCGAGCGAACGAGTGGAGAATTTGCTTGTAATCAAAAATGCAAATTTTCCATGAATCTCAAATAGGATGAATGTGTTTCGGCACTATGTTCTCTATCAGCGGACCAAAAGTCTCTGCCCTGACCCCGTTCCCAATTGTGAGATTTGGGACCGGATCTCTCTGAATGGAGCTAAGGTTTATGATGTGCTCCGGTCAAAGACGTGATGGGATTGTTCTAGGTGGAATTTGGAAATGTCGAGCGGAGCCACCAGAATGCGAGAACAATGTTGAAATCTGAATCAGAATTTCGAATCGGAACAAATCCTGGGCTAAGCCCCGACTCTAAGCAACATCTGCATGGAACAGTAACAATTGAGTGAACAATATTAGCTTTGGACTGATTTGATACGTCTACCGGCAATTTCGTGGAAATTAAAGAATCATTCGTTCACGTAGACGAAGGATGTTAAGTCCTTGATACCGCGAATAATTCTGTGAAGAATGCTTCATAGTTATTTATTGAATTTGACGGAATAGGCCATGGAAGAGCGAAATGTGCAAGTAATATTTCTAAATGGGAACCATGGAACATTTTGAATATCATATTCTGTGGAAAATTCATTATTGGATCACATCTTGAAATAGAATATTGTTGTTGCTGTTGGCAATGTACTCTTATGTCTATCCTGAGCATTTTTAATTAAGCGCCATCAAACACGAATTGAATAAGTTGATAAATTTTTCACAGAAATTTTCTGTCATTGTATGGCATTTCTTCATTTCCGCAATTTATTTCTAGTTGACTGGAATTCGCTCCTAAGGATTCAGGGTACAACTACTTTAGGGCTACATGATAAGTGCATTCTACCTTGAATAAATTGATTAAGAATCCAACAAAAAAATAACAGTTTTTTTTCTGTGGAGAGTAAATTTTCAGTGGAAGCCAGTAAAGATTTTTAATTAAAGACTCAATCTGAGATTAAATTAATTCCTATGTTTTATAATAAGCTTTAGACAGGTCAAATGCGAATTGTAGTTACAAACGCTCTACAGGTGCATCTGTGCCAACTTCAGAAAGACCCATTTTATTTATGTTCCTTGCTGAGTAGGAAAACGAGCACCATGTTAAAATAAAAAGTGCAAAAATGTATCTAGTTATTCATGATGAAAACGCGATATTGTCTCGAAATTCATTGTTATTACTACTGTGTTACTGTACATCAATTAAAGGCAAGCAAGGACAGCTTATCACACCTGTAACTTTTGTTAACCGCAGAAGAGGCTTGTCAGTACCCGACCGACTTTGGAGATGGGTGGGGCGCCACTCGCCCAGTTCCTTCGAATCTCCTCAGGCGTTGTGGGATGAGATGCGCAACTGACGGCTAATGAAAGTTCCCGAGAGGAGTCTTTTATAACCCGCTTTGTATAACGACACGATTTATATATATATATATATATATATATATATATATATATATATATATATATATATATATATATATATATATATATATATATACTTCTTTGGAGCACTTCAACCGCTATCGGGCCTTCGCTTCCTGCAAATAGCGCCTCCAACCCGAGCAGCGAAGAACTGTCTTGATCGGCCGAGTCAAACCAGGGTTTCTTCGGTTTCCCCACGGATCTACGGCCTTTAGTTCTCCCAACGAATACCTTTTTGGGTATCCGTTGTACGTCCATACGATTCATGTGTCCAGCTCATGGTTGTATCGAATTCGCCTCAGGACCCGTTGCTCAAAGGCGTTCAATATATTTGCGCGTGCTTGGGTTAGGGTCCATGTTATATATATATATATATATATATATATGTATATATATATATATATATATATATATATATATATATATGTTTATGTATGTATATATATATATATATATATATATATATATATATATATGTTTATGTATATATATATATATATATATATATATATATATATATATATATATATATATATAACTTAATAGCTGGCAGATTGACGATAGACCAATTGTTTACTATCAGGTAGTTACTTGAGAAATGCTGGAAGTTCAACGCAAATGTACACTAAACTTTCGGTGACTTTAAGCAAGCGTACAACAGTATCGATTGTAACGTGCTCTTAGTCCAGTCAATATAGACATTCCAGTTTGCATTAATTCCCAACAAGCTGGGTTTTTGTGCAGGCCTTGAATACGTCATTACAAATGAGATGTCAAAAGTCCCCATCGATCCCGCTGGTGCGTTGATTTTATTCGAGGTCAAAGGTCACAGCTACCGAAAAATAGTTCAACCAAAGTTTGTAGATCGGAAAATTGTCTACAAAAAAGATCTGAACACTTTTCTTCTACAAAGCATCGCTTACGAGATATCGTGACTTTAGACCGCAGGAAAGTCGTATTTTCTACTATATGCACACATTTCCGCACCACAGTGTAGTGTACACGGCGCTTTTTTCAACGAATAGGAATACTCAGTAGGAATACTCCACAATATATTTTAATCGAGAGAATGTAATGGGACACTATTTTATCGATGAAATTTTTTTTTATTTAAATTTAACGAGAATTTTAACAGCAAGAAGGAATAATATATGAGGCTGACATTTTGGATATGCAGTTAAACTTTGTGAAGAATATATTTTTGTTTGAACTTGAGCTCTCCCAGGTTTTAAAAAGTAAATGATCTTATCACTAGGTGTTCGTGCAGTTAATATTATTAATAAATCTACATCTTCTCCAACAACGATAGTTGGATTGGTGCTAGTGTATTGTTCAATTGCGGTTTCAATAATGAGGACATCAGCGTCATTTTGAGCTTGTTTCACAACAATATTGGCAGCTGCAAATTCTTCACATAACATCGAAATCCAACGAGATTTATTATGAGTATTAGCAAGAAACTGCTGTTGCTTTGTCGGAGCAGTCATTGATCGATCAAAAACGTTATCAGACAATGAAGATATTTGTTTAGCTCGACGACATTGTTCTGCAGCTTTGATATTTTTTGTATAATCAGTGTAACCGTCGAATATTATAGTAACGTTGTGACCAAAGTGTCTACGAACATACTGAAGATATTTGTCCAAAATATCCTCAAATGTGTTCTCTCAATCCCACACAACACGATGCAACAGGTATCCTCCATCGATGATGTAGGTAGCATTTGCACTTTCGATATCAATGTTCACACATTCAAAGCAATCATAAATGACTGACTTCTGTGTCTTACGCATTCCAATTGCATCAAAGAGCGATAAAGGGTAAGGGGCTAATTCGTACTCGAAGAATGTTTCAAGCTCATGAAATAATAAAACAGGATCTATTGGGACCTTCTCATCATAAATCTTCATGGTTTTGTTCATAGATAAAAGAGGTAGTACTTTATCAGCACGTTTCAATTTGATATTATTAAATGTTTGGCCCATCATTTTATTCATAGATGCAATACCCACTTCACGAGCATTATGGCAATTGATTTTGTCATCCCCGCCGACCCCATTGGCAATGGACATGATTTTGTTCAATTCAGGAAAAGGATCATGTGATGAAAACCATTCACGAAGTTTCTTGATGTCTCCAGTATCTCTCTTTTCGCAGGAATCCCTTGCATCGACATGCTGATCTGTTGTGTCCATTCTTACATCCGCTAAATCCTCCAATCTTTCACACACAGTATTCATTGCATGCATGCCATAAATCCATTTACTAATGACGCTCTCTTGCGTACTCCTTCCTCGAGCAACACCTCCATCTGTTTTCATTGACTTCATCATCGATTGCTCAATAACCATATCTGTTGAAGTTCCACAACTCAATTAATCAGAACGTCTAATTGTGAAAAATCCCCGTGTAAATCTCTCGAAAACCTCAGGATCATCAATCAAGTTTTCCAGTTGTAGCATACCTTGTAGATATAAATGTGCAGATTTGGCATAAGGAAAATGTCCTGGTGCGTGGAAGTAAGGAAGCATTTCTGGAGTGCTATTCAAATGAGCTTTCCAATCTCCCATACGTTCAGCTCTTATAAACTCCTTAGCAATTGATACCATGTGAAAATATTGCGTCCACAATATTGCAGTTGGTCCACGTTGTTCATATTCCTTTAATTTTGGATTGAACTGCTCAAGTAATGCCTCAGTCATCTCATCGCCATTCTCAATATCAACGTACAAAATTGTGTTATTCATTATAAGGTTTACAGTATCTTGTAGATTAGCATGCATCTCTTCATCGATGACAAGTTCTTCTGATATTATTGTTGCTAAAGTGAGATGGAGTAATTTGTGTGCTCTAACTGCTCTTGCATAAGCATGGCCATTCAACATTTTGTCTAATGAATTAGTGGCATAAATCAAAGAGAGTACCTCTTTTATGCCACTTCCCTGCATAATATGACCAATCGCTCCAAAAAAAGACATGAGTAAATGGAAACCCCCAAGTCTTACTACGATCTTTGATACCTCAGATCCTTCAGGTGCTGCTGATACGATTTCTCGAGCTTTTGCATAAAAAGGCTGATCAAAAGTAATAATGCATACATCGTGATTATAAAGTTTTGCATTTTCCAAAGCGCAGAGTAAAGTTGTGTAGATAGTATTGTAATTACTTGCTGGTTTCTGAATGAATGGTAAAAAGAGAATTTGAGACATTGAAAAATTCATGATATTACTCGTTAAACGTTCAATGTAACCGTTCCAACCAGGTAATAGTCAATCTTTCTATTTCCCATACAACCACAAAATATCAACTTTTTTCAGTAAAGATACTGCTGTGCTACTTTCATAATCAAAATTTTGTGCAACTATTTTACTATACCTAACTGCACCATCATTTTGATAGACTTTTATCGGTACATGAGCTTTGCTGCAAAATCTTTCGCTGAAAGGACTTTGTTTACTCGTGATATGGGTTTTTCAGCTATAACTGCTGCTTTTGGAGTTAATTTGAATGATACCCATTATGTGGAGCGTGTTATGACCGTCTAGAGTATGTACATTGATGTCAGCATTGTCTGCAGCATATCGAATAATTGTTCCAGTTTCTGGTGGTAGAATATGAGGTGGACGATAAAGAACTGCTGCTGCCTCATACATCATAGTTTCATTATACGATGCACACAAACCAAAAGATGAAAAAATTTGAATAAGACGTTTTGATCCAAACTGTCGATGAAAAAACACTGAAAGACCCAATTGTAACCGTGATTTGAAAGACCTAGGCCAAACAGCAGCCATAATACAGTGGCTGACATTTGTACCTATTAATTTCAAGTGTTCCAATTTGCATCGTTTATTTTTCAAAATTATTTGCTCTAGCAAATAAGTGAAAGATTCTGGAGTATCACTATTGATATCTTCGAACATCTGAGTAGGTAGATTCTGGAATATCACTATTGATATCTTCCAACATCTGAGTAGGTGGAAGGTAATTATTAGTGTCAGACACTATCGACTGAATATCTTCTCGAACGATTGCTACAGCTGCTCCAAGTATTCTCAACCTCTCTTCCTTTTTATTTTGCTTTTTATTCTCACACCAAGCATTGCTGAGGACGTCATGCTGATTGTCAATGAAGCAAATGAATGTTGAACTTCCCAATTTCTCAGTTATAATGATTCTATTACCATACTTTCACTTGAGTTTTGACTTAATTTTTCTATCATCGATCGATGGTTCTTTGCAAATATCTTTCAATCCTTGTATTGAAAATTGACAATCATCATGATTTTCAATAAATGCAAATATTTCTCCCATCGCTGAAGTAATAGAATCACTTTCAGGACGACAGATTTTACCTCCACTAATGAGTTTCAGAAACGAAGTGTAACAATCATTGTGGTACTTAGCCTCAGCAGCAATTAAGTCATATTCATACTGAATGCGGGCAATGACACTTCTTGCTAGCTCATCAGAACGAGTCAGCGCTTCCTTCAAGATGGATATCTTGAAGTCAAGGGTTGAAACTTGAGACACTCTTCGTTGAAGATGCTGCGCTTTTTTCATTTCAGCTGTTTTGTCTGCTTCATTGCCACAAAACAAACAGTATTTCTTGAAACAAAAAGACGATTCATTACCTCGTGCTCTAGTACGAGGCGGACTAATCCCAGATGTGGTAGCTACCTCCGCCTCACGCTGTCTTTTAGCTGCAGCGATGCTGCTCTTCCGGGTGTATGCTTTACGACACTTCTTATGTATCGTTACAGATGTTTTATCCTTCAAATGTGCATTGAACCCATCACCCCTTTCAGTACTTGAATCCATTAAAGTTTTTAGCCCACGATCAACAACCACAATTTCACTTACAGTCAAAGATTCATTGCAAATAAAGCAAATTTCTGACATTTTTACCAAATTTTGTAACGGAACTGTTTAAATAGAGAATATAATTCACAAACATATCTATTCACTACGAAGAACCGTTCAAAACTGGTTTTGAAAATGGAGTGTCGCAGGCAGATGTTTCTCAAGGCCAACCACCCATTAGAATTAGGGACGGACGATGACTCACTTAAAATTTCTATATTTTTCACGTACTTGTGTGCATGGGGCAAATAAAACTATGTTCTAATATTTTTTGTTCAAACGGTTAACCCGATGATGCATACTGGTCACGTATGAGTGCATATTCGTATTTTTTATGTTTAAAATAGCCATAATTCGAGAACAGTGCACCGTTGAAGGAAAAGTGTTGAGATCTTTTTTGTAGACAATTTTACGATCTACAAACTTTGTTTTAACTATTTTTCGGTAGCTCTCATTGTTTCAGAGATATACGCAAAAAACGCAAATTTGTGACCGTTGACCTCGAATAAAAAACAACGCACCAGCGGGATCGATGGGGACTTTTGACATATCATTTGTAATGACGTATTCAAGGCCTGCACAAAAATCCAGCTTGCTGGGAATTAATGCAAACTGGAATCATAATTTCATCTATTTTGACTGGACTATCTACCAAATAACGATTTGCTTGAGTATCCCAGGCAAATTAATCCGTCTTACCAAAATGCCAATGACGTCGACAGCTTCCTAAATCTGCGATAAGGCCTGTGTTATGCTATGGGTGCAAAATATGCACCCTAACTCAAGCATCCGCAAATATATTCAACGCCTCCGTGCGTCGGATCCTGAGGCGAATAATTGGAGTGAAGTTATATGGAGGACTAATGGCAAATTACATGTAATCATAAGCTGTATGGAATTTTTGAAGAGCCCGAGGCCCAAAGAATGTAAGACGTTGGAACCTGCAATGGGCTGGCAACATGAATAGTATAGGCGAACAATGGATACCAAAAGAGGTATTCATTGGGAGAACTGAAGGGCAGAAACCAGTGGTGAAACCGAGGAAACTCTGGTCTTACCCAGTTAACGAAGACAGTTCATCGCTGCTCGCATTTCAAAATTGGAGGACGTTGTCAATGGACCGAGATAGTCAGATGCGCTTCCCGCAGGGAGCGAAGGCCGGAAAAAGGCTGCATTGCTATGAAGAAGAAGATAAGATAATACAATTCAAGACATTACTTTTTGATTCTTTGAGGAAGTGATCGATCTCCACAACTCTTTTACTTTATTTCCTGTGTCACAAAAATGGATATCCACGAAAGTTGTAAAGTTTTCAAAGCCTTAAGGTATAGGTTCGAATATTTTTTAAAAATTATCTGTTTGCAATTAAATAATGAGCGTTTCGCATCGTAAGAATAGTTCCATATCAGTTTAGAGCATTTAATTGAATAAAAAGGCCATTATTCAAATACTTTCTACAGCCGGGCAATAAAGAGAAAACAAGTTGGGTAGACAGACCTATGCTCATGTCAGAAGGGTTTTGTACTCTACTTACAAAATGCAGTAACCAGCAACGAATAAAATCAAGAAACATGTAATGTTGCAGGATCATACTTTTAGTAGCAAAGCTGAAAAAATTTTTAATTCTGAGGTATTTGTTAAAGTTATACCCATAAACATCTCCCTTGATAATTTTTTCAGATTTTTTAGATCACGGGTCTCCATTCGCGAGGGAGGAAACACATTTTTCATGTATTTCCCCCCCTGTGCCCCCACTGAAGCAAAAACTGTCAGTTTAAGAACTGTTTTGAAAAGCTCTCATAGCGAACTTTCAGTTGATACTCATATCGGCTACCTTTCATGACATTTTTTTTCAGGGGCCACTCCTCTGTACTTTAATCATCGGTTCATGGCCTGTTTTTTCGAATCTTAGAATGGTTACAAAGCCCTTTTGCTAGGAGCTCTCTCCTGCCTCTTCGACTTGTTTCAATTGTATGTACTCATCTTCATGATACCTATCATTCCTGAAACTTTCATGCAAATCCTAGCAAAGCTGTAGTATCTGAGTCGGTAAAAGGCGCATATGGCTCCATAGCCCTTCCCCTGCCCCTCGGTACTCATAAGGCAATTTAAAGATTTGTTTTGAAAAGATCTCATTGAGACCTTTCCAATCACACCCTACTCGACTACCAATGGTGAAATTTTTTTTTGAGGGGTCGCCTCCCTATGTTCAGTACAAAACCCTGAAAACGGATAGTTAAAATACTGTGGGAAACAAGTGATATTTCAAAACGTTCGGGAAAAGTGGACTGACTTGAAATCGTTCCATGTATGTCTATGTATTGTAGATATATATATATATATATATATATATATATATATATATATATATATATATATATATATATGTATATATATATATATATATATATATATATATATATATATATATATATATATATATATATATATGTATATATATATATATATATATATATATATATATATATATATATATATATATATATATATATATATACATATATATAGATATATATATATATATATATATATATATATATATATACATAATATAAATATATATGTATATAGCCCCAAAAACTGAGGGCCTCCTAGCCACAACCAAAATTTCACCAATCACTTGGGAATTCAAACACTACCACTGCACTCGACCAGAGCCTTTGCACTATGGGAATCTAAAAATGTTTCTCAAATAAGCAAGAAAAGATACAGAATCACCACATCGCATCCGAGCTAATGTTAGAATTCATCACTCCAAAAGTTTGGCAATCGTGCTTCGTATAAAAAATGAATTTATCAACCACTATATTTCCAAAGTAAATCCAATCAAACACTTATAATTTGTTTTCAAGGTTCTCGGTTACATGCTAGGCTATTTGACCTCAATCCAAGGGGTGCCCCAACTATTCGTTTGATTCTTTGGTTGATGCAGCTTAAAAGTTGATTCTCATTGCCAGCCGCCTGTTTCTTTAGTTGATTTAGTTTTAAAGATGATTTTCGTTGCGAGCCATCTTCCTTTCTTCGATTTTTTCCTTTTTCTTTGCTTCGGGAGATCTGTCCTTTTCGATGTCTACGCACTATAAAAGGCTTGAGCACTTCCTCCAGCTTTCACTTCGCCTTCGTTGTAACCGCCATTATTTTTTTCTTTCTCTCAGTCGATTCGACCTTGATTGTAACACGCGCGTGCTGCCAGTAGTTCTCAAAGTGGCTCCATCACATTAGTGGCACTCATGCATCGCATTCTGCTTAGTACTTGGTTGGCATTATTGGCGTACATAATGTATCCAGACTAGAATGCAATAGATGTAGAAAATTCTTTGGCAAGCTACTGTTAGCTACAATGGCGAGATTTGCACAAACTTTTGATGAGATTTAATTTGACAGTTTTGTAATCAAACGAATTCATTTTTGTATCCAACTTTACATTATTTGGACTATGGTGGTAGATTCCAAAAACCGAACTTTGATCAATGATTAAGTGCATTAATTCCTGTGAACTAATTTGCATAGATGACTTATGGGGCCGTGTAATACCGTTTTATCTAATAATTTTATACCATTTATTTGACAAATTGCAAGTTTACAACAAAATTTGAATTTTTTCCAACCGATACGATCATCCAAACGATCGAATGTATTTTCAACAATGAGAATATAAGCGGGGATATCTAAAGTTAGCTGCTCGTTTTTGTGTCGACTATAGGTAGCTTAACGACGTCACTAAGAAAGATAGTTACCCGATTCAACGCATCGATGACATCATAGACAATTTAGCTGACGCAAAATGATTTTCTACACTCGATCTCAAGAGTAGCTACTGGCAGGTAGAAATTGACAAGAACGACCGAGAGAAAACGGCATTTTCAGTCGGGAACGGATTGTGGCAATTTGTGGTGATGCCATTTGGGCTTTGTAATACTCCAGCCACTTTCGAACGCCTGATCAAATACGCGCTATGAGGCCTAACCTAGAAAACCTACCTGGTCTGCCTAGATGACATCATCGTCATCAGGAGAACGTTCGAAGAGCATGTGCGAAACTTAGGAGAGGTTTCCTCCCCATTGCGACTGGCGGATTCGAAATTTATTCCCGACAAGTGTACCCTTTTTGCGGCTGAAGTAAAATAGC